>JALDNG010000168.1:312500-1019075 GCA_024349245.1 Neodontobutis hainanensis | reverse complement strand
ACTTATGCCGACCCCTTTTAACATTTAAAACACAGTATGATACAACAAAAAAGACAATTAAAAACACAACTACAACAATTCAGAAAACAGAAAAAAAAACCAGAAATTTTTATCTTAATCATTAAAAAAAAAATCAGTAGAATATTAATAACATCTTCATTATTTCACTTCAACATATTTCTTAAACATACTATTCTTGTATAGTTTTTAAAATTCTAACAATGTTTTGTTGTCTGTTCCATGAAGTCGTACCACTTTGAGTGATACCTCTTCAAGGTGGTACCGACACACTTTGAAATGATATTTCGCCCTTAAATTGTACCCATCTTTGTTTAGCAAACATTTTTGGATGTTGCTAACAACTTGTCTTTTACTTTATTGAAATCAATGTTTTTAATCTGATTTGAGGTTTTACAGTATATGCTTTTGAGAACAAAGTGTTGGTGTAATCTGTCAAACACACATTGTGTACAATTCTGAGGGATTTTTTTCTGGAGCCTGTATAATGTCTCTAAATGGCTCTTGAAGGTATTTCTCAAGACTTCAGTGGTTTATATACGTCAGGATGAATGAACATGTAAGATGGAGAGAGCACCTACACCTGACCATTAAAGCGATGCTTTTAGCCACTTTTGAACAAATATTAGCATTTGTGGTTTCCAACTAACATTATGACTAAGGATCACCCCAGAAATGTATGCTCTTTAACTCTTTCCATTTTTATTTAGTCAATGAGTATCTCTCTTTGTTCATCTTGTCTATGTTTTTCAAATAGTATGACTTTGTTATATTTAATGACAGCTTATTACTTATAATCATTCCTTCATTTTGTTTAACTCTGCTGTAATCTCAGTAAATTTTAATTGATTTGATACAAAACAAATTATTTATATTGATCAGAAATAGTTTTGGCCCCAGTACTGACCCCTGGAGGACCCCACATGTAATACTCCTCCATCTTGGTATGTTCCCCAGCTGTACGTCGTCTTTCAGTTAAATGTGATTCCCCTGATCCCAATTCTTTCTAATTTCTTAATTGCATTGTGTCAAAAGCTTCCTGAAGGTCTATGAATATATCTATTGATTTAATTGATATTTGACTGTTATTAAGTTGGTTGTATTTTGCAATAAAACAATGTAAACAAGCAATAAAAAGTTTTTCCAGAGTTCTGGATAGTTGGGGCAAGCTGGAGGCAGGTCTGTAGTTTGTAAACTGGTTGTCTCCACTTTTATGAATTGGAATTACCTTTGCATCTTTCATGTGGTTTGGAAATTCTCCTGTACACAACAATAATTACAAATATAACAGAGGCTTTGCAATGTTGGTTATTACACTTTTAATTATATTTTGGTTAAGGCCGTTCCAGCCTGTGGATTTTTTATTCTTACATTAATTAACAATCTATTATTTTGTTTTCGTTTGTTGGTGTCAAAAATAAATAATTTGTATTGTCCATAATACTGTTCTTAGTTGGTTTTAAACAAGTTCTATTCAGATTTAAACAGTTTTTTTTCTTACCACGGCGTTGGAGACTTGCAGCATCTCCTCGAACAGAGACTCCTCTTTTTTATGGCGACCGCTCGTATCAACTATGATGATCTCAAAGTTTTCAGATTTAAACTTCTCGACTCCTTCTGCCGCGATCACCACTGGGTCCATCTCAGTGTAACTGCGAACCAATAATCAATCCACTGTCACATTCTCAAATAAACGACGGGCTGGACATTTTACGCATTCAGAAGCTCAAATCCTCTGTTGGAAAATAACACAGAGGACAATAACATTTAAGAAATGTAAATTGTGCAATGGAAGAAATTAGCTAAAATGTGTTTCTTGTTTAAAAGAAACGTGTCAAAATATGAAAAATGTGAAACACACAAAGCAGTAGAAGTCTTTAAAACGGTTAATTTTAGGTGACTAGGACTCTTGAGAGAAGACATGTCTCGCTCAAAGACGGTTAATCAGAGAGAAACAGGAGACTCTGCTGAACGAGAAGATATAAGATTTTTAAAGTGAATGTCAGCGAGTTAAATTAGTGCAAGGGAAAGAACCTAAAACTCTAAAGTTGTGACGATGGCAGAACAACAGTGGGCCATTATAGATGACAGTCTTTAGCAACCCTTTATAAAAAGTAAAATGGACATTAAAATAGTAAAGCTTACTGTGATTATAAAAACAATAGGTACAAATAAAGATTATTGGCAGTGGATGGATGTAAAGTGTGTGGCTTTGAAGAATGTTTTTTTAGGTTACTGTGAGGAGGTTTATTCTGCGTTTGTTTGGGCCATCTCCTGAAATCCACCTCAAATCCACCGAGACCAGACTCAATCTTTTTTTGTTTTGCTTTGCATTTATAGAGCGCGTTTCCACCTAGTAGGCACTCAAAGCGCTTGGGTCAGCAGAGGGTCCAGTTTCTGTCCCTGAACCTCACCTGCCGTAGAAGGGGATCCTGGCTTTAGTGGCGTTCTGCTTCAGCTGATCGAACGCACCTGAGAAGGAACAGAGAACGAGGGAACAGTGAAAGGAGGAAGTTATTCACTGAGACATTAGTCAAAGACAGTTACCGGCTCTGAAAGTGTCAGCGCAGATCAAACATGTCTTCCAGCCTTTCTTCTGAAAATAATACGCCAACTACAGACACAGGGTTAGAGAGGGTTACAAACTGTCCTCTGGGACAGACCAGGTGTGTAGTGTGTGTTGTCTGAGCGCTTCAGTCTCTTTCTTGTGGAGTGAAAAGTACACCCTGTTAGAGCTCATAGACACAGAAAATATGGAACTATAAACCATGTTTTGAATGATGGTCTCCAGATGAAAGTGTGTGCAGGTGTTTTTCTTCCTTTTGCAGTAGTTCTTGGCACCTTCTGTTGGTCTAGTGATGAGTAAACCTGGTTCAAACTGATATTGCACTCATGACTAATCTTTTTCATCTTTTCATTAGAGCCAAGTCCTGAGCTCAGAGAGGGGTCACAAAGGCCTGTAAAGAGGCTAAAGCCACAGCTGCTGAGGCCCCATACCATAGGCATAAAAAGAGTAAAGGGTGGGTTTCATAAACAATCAACAAGTTTGATCTTGATTGGTTCTGTTTGAAAGTACCTCTGATGTTGGGGCCACAATACAGCTATCATTCTTTTCATTTATTATTTTAAAAGGCATTTGACCTTTTTTTTTTATTTTATTCATGAAATAAATTTCCAGCAAAAGATTCAATAAGGGTTAGTCTAAGACATAATCTACTCCCACCCCAGCCTGGTGTTCAGGTGAGTGCATGCTCATGTGTGTGAGTTCAGGTGAGTCTGTGTAGGTGGGGTTACCTTGGAGCAGGTGGTGGTCTTGCCGCTGCCCTGCAGACCCACGAACATGATGACGTTGTTCTTTCCTTTGGTGGGGGTCCAGGCTTTGACCCCAGGGTCGACCAGCTGCAGACGCAGAGTGAACAGGGTTTACAGTTTATTTAGGCACTGGGCCAAAGTGAGACTGAGTGGGTCCAGACCTTGACCAGTTCCTTAAACACTGCGTCTTGGATCATCCTCCGTTTGTTTAGACCAGACGCCATCTCCTCCAGGTCTATGGCTGACCTGTGGTAGAGGTCAGACAGAGGTCATTCAGGTCACAGAGGTCATTCAGAGGTCACACAAGGGTCACACTCACTTGACGTTCTCTCGCAGCTGTTTGACCAGTTTGATGTTGACGTCGGCCTCAAGCAGCGCAGCACACACTTCCTTCAGCATCGCATTTAGCACCTGCACCAACATTAACATTACTGAGGACAGCGCCACCTGCAGGACACTTAAGGACAGCGCCACCTGCAGGACACTTAAGGACACCCGAGGACAGTGCCACCTACAGGACACCTGAGGAGACCGAGGACAGCACCACCTACAGGACACCTAAGGACAGCGCCACCTAAAGGACACCCGAGGACAGCACCACCTACAGGACACCTGAGGACAGCACCACCTACAGGACACCTGAGGACAGTGCCACCTACAGGACACCCGAGGACAGTGCCACCTACAGGACACCTGAGGAGACCCGAGGACAGCACCACCTACAGGACACCTAAGGACAGCGCCACCTAAAGGACACCCGAGGACAGCACCACCTACAGGACACCTGAGGACAGCACCACCTACAGGACACCTGAGGACAGCACCACCTACAGGACACCTGAGGACAGCACCACCTACAGGACACCTAAGGACAGCGCCACCTAAAGGACACCCGAGGACAGCGCCACCTACAGGACACCCGAGGACAGCGCCACCTACAGGACACCTGAGGACAGTGCCACCTACAGGACACCTGAGGACACCTGAGGACAGCCCCACCTAAAGGACACCCGAGGACAGTGCCACCTACAGGACACCCGAGGACAGCGCCACCTAAAGGACACCCGAGGACAGCGCCACCTACAGGACACCTGAGGAGACCCGAGGACAGCACCACCTACAGGACACCTAAGGACAGCGCCACCTAAAGGACACCCGAGGACAGCACCACCTACAGGACACCTGAGGACAGCACCACCTACAGGACACCTGAGGACAGCACCACCTACAGGACACCTGAGGACAGCACCACCTACAGGACACCTAAGGACAGCGCCACCTAAAGGACACCCGAGGACAGCGCCACCTACAGGACACCCAAGGACAGCGCCACCTACAGGACACCTGAGGACAGTGCCACCTACAGGACACCTGAGGACACCTGAGGACAGCCCCACCTAAAGGACACCCGAGGACAGTGCCACCTACAGGACACCCGAGGACAGCGCCACCTAAAGGACACCCGAAGACAGCGCCACCTACAGGACACCTGAGGAGACCCGAGGACAGCACCACCTACAAGACACCCGAGGACAGCGCCACCTACAGGACAC
Source organism: Neodontobutis hainanensis (assembly GCA_024349245.1). Classification (NCBI taxonomy): domain Eukaryota; kingdom Metazoa; phylum Chordata; class Actinopteri; order Gobiiformes; family Odontobutidae; genus Neodontobutis; species Neodontobutis hainanensis. The sequence continues at coordinate 1,014,192 of JALDNG010000168.1, read as the reverse complement.
CCGAGGACAGCGCCACCTAAAGGACACCCGAGGACAGCGCCACCTACAGGACACCTGAGGAGACCCGAGGACAGCACCACCTACAGGACACCTAAGGACAGCGCCACCTATAGGACACCTGCAGGACACCTAAGGACAGCGCCACCTAAAGGACACCCGAGGACAGCGCCACCTACAGGACACCCGAGGACAGCGCCACCTACAGGACACCTGCAGGACACCTGAGGACAGCACCACCTACAGGACACCTGAGGAGACCCGAGGACAGCACCACCTACAGGACACCTGAGGAGACCTTTGGACGGCACCACCTACAGGACACCTGAGGACAGCGCCACCTAAAGGACACCCGAGGATAGCACCACCTGCCGGACACCTGAGGACAGCGCCACCTGCAGGACACTTAAGGACAGAGCCACCTGCAGGACACCTGAGGACAGAGCCACCTAAAGGACACCCGAGGACAGCACCACCTGCCGGACACCTGAGGACAGCGCCACCTGCAGGACACTTAAGGACAGAGCCACCTGCAGGACACCTGAGGACAGAGCCACCTAAAGGACACCCGAGGACAGTGCCACCTGCAGGACACCTAAGGACAGCGCCACCTAAAGGACACCCGAGGACAGCACCACCTACAGGACACCTGAGGACAGCACCACCTACAGGACACCTGAGGACAGTGCCACCTACAGGACACCTGAGGACAGCGCCACCTAAAGGACACCCGAGGACAGTGCCACCTACAGGACACCTGAGGAGACCCGAGGACAGCACCACCTACAGGACACCTAAGGACAGCGCCACCTAAAGGACACCCGAGGACAGCACCACCTACAGGACACCCGAGGACAGCGCCACCTACAGGACACCCGAGGACAGCACCACCTACAGGACACCTGCAGGACACCTAAGGACAGCGCCACCTACAGGACAGCACCACATACAGGACACCTGCAGGACACCCGGGGACAGCACCACCTACAGGACACCTGAGGAGACCTTTGACGGCACCACCTACAGGACACCTGCAGGACACCCGAGGACAGCACCACCTACAGGACACCTGAGGAGACCCGAGGACAGTGCCACCTACAGGACACCTGCAGGACACCCGAGGACAGCGCCACCTACAGGACACCTGAGGAGACCCGAGGACAGTGCCACCTACAGGACACCTGCAGGACACCCGAGCACAGCGCAACCTACAGGACACCTGAGGAGACCCGAGGACAGCACCACCTACAGGACACCTAAGGACAGCGCCACCTAAAGGACACCCGAGGACAGCACCACCTACAGGACACCTGAGGACAGCACCACCTACAGGACACCTGAGGACAGCACCACCTACAGGACACCTGAGGACAGCACCACCTACAGGACACCTAAGGACAGCGCCACCTAAAGGACACCCGAGGACAGCGCCACCTACAGGACACCCGAGGACAGCGCCACCTACAGGACACCTGAGGACAGCACCACCTACAGGACACCTGAGGACAGTGCCACCTACAGGACACCTGAGGACACCTGAGGACAGCCCCACCTAAAGGACACCGAGGACAGTGCCACCTACAGGACACCTGAGGAGACCCGAGGACAGCACCACCTACAAGACACCCGAGGACAGCGCCACCTACAGGACACCCGAGGACAGCGCCACCTAAAGGACACCCGAGGACAGCGCCACCTACAGGACACCTGAGGAGACCCGAGGACAGCACCACCTACAGGACACCCGAGGACAGCGCCACCTACAGGACACCTACAGGACACCCAAGGACAGCGCCACCTACAGGACACCTGAGGACAGCGCCACCTACAGGACACCTGAGGACAGCGCCACCTACAGGACACCTACAGGACACCGAGGACAGCGCCACCTACAGGACACCTGAGGACAGCGCCACCTACAGGACACCTGCAGGACAGCGCCACCTACAGGACACCTACAGGACACCCGAGGACAGCGCCACCTACAGGACACCTGCAGGACACCTGAGGACAGCACCACCTACAGGACACCTGAGGAGACCCGAGGACAGCACCACCTACAGGACACCTGAGGAGACCTGAGGACGGCACCACCTACAGGACACCTGAGGACAGCGCCACCTAAAAGACACCCGAGGATAGCACCACCTGCCGGACACCTGAGGACAGCGCCACCTGCAGGACACTTAAGGACAGAGCCACCTGCAGGACACCTGAGGACAGAGCCACCTAAAGGACACCCGAGGACAGCACCACCTGCCGGACACCTGAGGACAGCGCCACCTGCAGGACACTTAAGGACAGAGCCACCTGCAGGACACCTAAGGACAGCGCCACCTAAAGGACACCCGAGGACAGCACCACCTACAGGACACCCGAGGACAGCGCCACCTACAGGACACCCGAGGACAGCGCCACCTACAGGACACCTACAGGACACCTACAGGACACCCGAGGACAGCACCACCTACAGGACACCTGCAGGACACCTAAGGACAGCGCCACCTAAAGGACACCCGAGGACAGCACCACCTACAGGACACCTGCAGGACACCTAAGGACAGCGCCACCTACAGGACAGCACCACATACAGGACACCTGCAGGACACCCGGGGACAGCACCACCTACAGGACACCTGAGGAGACCTGAGGACGGCACCACCTACAGGACACCTGCAGGACACCCGAGGACAGCACCACCTACAGGACACCTGAGGAGACCCGAGGACAGTGCCACCTACAGGACACCTGCAGGACACCCGAGGACAGCGCCACCTACAGGACACCTGAGGAGACCCGAGGACAGTGCCACCTACAGGACACCTGCAGGACACCCGAGCACAGCGCCACCTACAGGACACCTGAGGACAGTGCCACCTACAGGACACCTGAGGACAGCACCACCTACAGGACACCCGAGGACAGCACCACCTACAGGACACCTGAGGACAGCACCACCTACAGGACACCTGAGGACAGCACCACCTACAGGACACCTGAGGACAGCACCACCTACAGGACACCTGAGGACAGCGCCACCTACAGGACACCCGAGGACAGTGCCACCTACAGGACACCTGAGGAGACCCGAGGACAGCACCACCTACAGGACACCTAAGGACAGCGCCACCTAAAGGACACCCGAGGACAGCACCACCTACAGGACACCTGAGGACAGTGCCACCTACAGGACACCTGAGGACACCTGAGGACAGCACCACCTACAGGACACCCGAGGACAGCACCACCTACAGGACACCTGAGGACAGCACCACCTACAGGACACCTGAGGACAGTGCCACTTACAGGACACCTGAGGACAGCACCACCTACAGGACACCCGAGGACAGCGCCACCTACAGGACACCTGAGGAGACCCGAGGACAGCACCACCTACAGGACACCTAAGGACAGCGCCACCTAAAGGACACCCGAGGACAGCACCACCTACAGGACACCTGAGGACAGTGCCACCTACAGGACACCTGAGGACACCTGAGGACAGCACCACCTACAGGACACCCGAGGACAGCACCACCTACAGGACACCTGAGGACAGCACCACCTACAGGACACCTGAGGACAGTGCCACCTACAGGACACCTGAGGACAGCGCCACCTACAGGACACCTGAGGACAGCGCCACCTAAAGGACACCCGAGGACAGCACCACCTACAGGACACCTGAGGACAGCACCACCTACAGGACACCTGAGGACACCTGAGGACAGCACCACCTACAGGACACCCGAGGACAGCGCCACCTACAGGACACCTGAGGAGACCCGAGGACAGCACCACCTAAAGGACACCTAAGGACAGCGCCACCTACAGGACACCCGAGGACAGCACCACCTACAGGACACCTAAGGACAGCGCCACCTATAGGACACCTGCAGGACACCTAAGGACAGCGCCACCTACAGGACACCCGAGGACAGCACCACCTACAGGACACCTAAGGACAGCGCCACCTATAGGACACCTGCAGGACACCTAAGGACAGCGCCACCTAAAGGACACCCGAGGACAGCGCCACCTACAGGACACCCGAGGACAGCGCCACCTACAGGACACCTGAGGACAGCACCACCTACAGGACACCTGAGGAGACCCGAGGACAGCACCACCTACAGGACACCTGAGGAGACCTTTGGACGGCACCACCTACAGGACACCTGAGGACAGCGCCACCTAAAGGACACCCGAGGATAGCACCACCTGCCGGACACCTGAGGACAGCGCCACCTGCAGGACACTTAAGGACAGAGCCACCTGCAGGACACCTGAGGACAGAGCCACCTAAAGGACACCCGAGGACAGCACCACCTGCCGGACACCTGAGGACAGCGCCACCTGCAGGACACTTAAGGACAGAGCCACCTGCAGGACACCTGAGGACAGAGCCACCTAAAGGACACCCGAGGACAGTGCCACCTACAGGACACCTGCAGGACACCTAAGGACAGCGCCACCTAAAGGACACCCGAGGACAGCACCACCTACAGGACACCTGAGGACAGCACCACCTACAGGACACCTGAGGACAGTGCCACCTACAGGACACCTGAGGACAGTGCCACCTACAGGACACCTGAGGACAGTGCCACCTACAGGACACCTGAGGACACCTGAGGACAGCGCCACCTAAAGGACACCCGAGGACAGTGCCACCTACAGGACACCTGAGGAGACCCGAGGACAGCACCACCTACAGGACACCTGCAGGACACCTAAGGACAGCGCCACCTAAAGGACACCCGAGGACAGCGCCACCTACAGGACACCCGAGGACAGCGCCACCTACAGGACACCTACAGGACACCTACAGGACACCCGAGGACAGCACCACCTACAGGACACCTGCAGGACACCTAAGGACAGCGCCACCTAAAGGACACCCGAGGACAGCACCACCTACAGGACACCTGCAGGACACCTAAGGACAGCGCCACCTACAGGACAGCACCACATACAGGACACCTGCAGGACACCCGGGGACAGCACCACCTACAGGACACCTGAGGAGACCTGAGGACGGCACCACCTACAGGACACCTGCAGGACACCCGGGGACAGCACCACCTACAGGACACCTGAGGAGACCTGAGGACGGCACCACCTACAGGACACCTGCAGGACACCCGAGGACAGCACCACCTACAGGACACCTGAGGAGACCCGAGGACAGTGCCACCTACAGGACACCTGCAGGACACCCGAGGACAGCGCCACCTACAGGACACCTGAGGAGACCCGAGGACAGTGCCACCTACAGGACACCTGCAGGACACCCGAGCACAGCGCCACCTACAGGACACCCGCAGGACACCTGAGGACAGCGCCACCTACAGGACACCTGAGGACAGTGCCACCTACAGGACACCTGAGGACAGTGCCACCTACAGGACGTCTGAGAATGTTTAAAAGCTTCTGAATGGCTTTGTTTTGGCGAGCAGGAAAAGCACCTTTAATAAAAAAGATCTGTATGTTGTCAGTGACTGTTTTTGTAAAATGTACAATAATCCTCATTTTGTAGAACAGCCTAAGACCTTTTAAACGTAGGCTCCTTTTGGAGAAATATCAGGCTGCTATTTGATGGAGGCAATGATTAAATTATATTTTCACTGATTAAACTGTAATAGTCCTGGGTCAGTCAGCCTGACCTTTGACCCAAGACGCTGCATGACATCATCACAGTTTAGTTATAAAAACTTAAAACACTTTCATTTCAGGTAAAATGTTGTCAAGTCAAAAATACATTCCTCGAAGTAAGGTATTGAGTTCTCTTCTGTTTAGTTTTCACCGTGGCTGAGGAACACGCCCCCCCTCGACGCTGACAGAGGGCTACTCAAGTGTCTACTCATGTTCACACATGATCAATTTGATTGATTGATTGAACATGTTTGGGCCCCAAGGCGCCTCAAGGGTTAAATGTGTTTAAGGCCAGGGACTGATAAGAATCAAGTTTGAGCAAAATCAGAAAAAGTCTGTGCAGGTATTATCAGTGTTTTTTTTCACGTGTCTCTGTCGACAGATGCTGGAGGTTCATTTTGCAAAATTTCAGGAAGAAGGGTTCCCTGTTGGTGACGGTTCCCAGTTTACAGGAGAGCTTCAGTCAGATACAGGTCCCTCTCAAGCTCTAATATTATAACACAGTAAATATCAGGCCTCATCTGTAGTTCACCCTGGTGTCCTGCAGGTGGCACTGCCCTGTGACTGGCTCGAGGAGCTTCCCGTCGACTACGACCTGTTTCTGACCAAAGACTTGGACCAGAACGAGGCGTTCAGACAGATCCACCTCTACAAAGTCATGTGACCCTCAGCACTGCAGACTACATTACCCAAGAGCCTCAGCTGCGGTTTCCACAGCAAGCCACGGAATAACTAGATCGACTTTGAATGATAATTTTGCATCGTTTATAAATAAAATAAAATTTTTAAATGTTTGAAAGTGGACAAACATTTTCAAAAAGAAATTCACCCGTTTTAAGTCTTGGTTTCTTGAATAAATCTCAATGCGTTTGGATCAAAGTTTAAAAACTTTATTAGAAACACAGGTTTGTACTGAACACATGGCTTCTTTATTTATTTACAGAAAACGCCACATAAAAAAAAAAAGGACAGTTAATTTCCTAAAACGAATATTGGGGCACGTGGCGTTCACATGTTGTTGAATCCCATCATGCCCTTCATGTTCCCTGCTGCCCCCTGCTGGAACTGACGCATCATTGACTGGAGCCCAGCCATTCCTCCTGAAGCAGAGAAACACAAACAAATTAAAAACGGGACAATACTGCACTTATTAAAGCTACACTACCCAGTCTGGTCTGGTTCTGGTCCTTACCCATGTGGTGCAGGACTCGGGGATCCATCATCTTAGCCATCTGTTGGTTGAGTTTGGCCATTTGAGACGGGTTCACGTTCTTCGACATGTCTCCACCTGCAACAGGAAAACACGTTTTAGTTCGGTTTACGCAGGCTTTAGCTGGATCTGATGCGATTTTTCCCTTAGCCCTAACCCTGGACTCAGGACCTTGCCCTGGACTCACCCTTTAAGAGCCCCTTGATGCCTCCCATCTTCTTGACCATCTGGGCGAACTTGGTGTACTGAGTGAGCAGCTCCTGGACATCTCTGGTGGCGACGCCTGAGCCTCGGGCCACTCTCTGGATACGGTTTGGCTTTTTACTGAAGGGCTTTGCCCCGTCTTTACTGTCCAGCTCTGAGAGAACACACGGGGTTTAATCAGAATCAACACAGCTGGCTTCAGAACACTCTGGAACCTGCTGATCCTGAACCACATTCTCATTTTTGTCTTTAATTTGCCTAGTTTTGAGATTTTTGGTTTAGTGGGACTGTATCGGCCCTTGTTTTGCCCAGGCTAACCGTGGTCCTGGTCTTACCCTGATCGTTCATGCTGTCCATGATGGTCATGAGTTTCTTAAGTCGTGCCATTGACTCCTGTTCATTTCCTTTGCTCATAAAGTCTGTCCCGAAGCCAGGGATCATCCCCTAAAAACGAGACCGGTTCAGGACGGATCAGAACAGGGGTTAGATGGACCTGAAGAAGAGTCTTCAGTGTGTAGTGTGCAGTGTGCAGTTCTGACCATGATTTGTCCGAAGGGGCCCATCTTCATAATGTTCTGGAACTGTTTGTACATGTCTCTCAGAGTGAACTGACCTGGACACAAGTATCAGTTTATAATTGATCTTAGACAGGTAATAACAAAACAGAATAAAACAGATGCAGGTGAGTCCTGTCCTAGCTGTTCCTCAGTTGTGTAATATGCAAGGCTTTGGTGCGCTCACAAACTCCTCTTGAACCTTTATCACAAAGACTCTCAGGTCAAACAATACTGTATATATTCTCTGTCATTCAGAAACATGGCTTTTCCTATCACTGCTGCAGATGACACTCAACTCCATTTGTCATTTCAACCTGATGATCCGACGGTCTCTGCTCGTGTCTCGGCCTGAGTGACATCTCACTTTGGATGAAGGACCATCACCTGCAGCTGAACCTTGGAAAAACAGAACTGCTAGTGATTCCTGCCAAACCCAAAGACCCGTCACAACCTCTCCATTCAACTAGGCTCATCCACCATTACACCGTCCAGCACTGCCAGAAATCTGGGAGTGTAACTGATGATCAACTAAACTTCACAAGTCATGTTGACAACACCACCAGGTCCTGTAGATTCATCCTCTACAACGTTTGCACTTAAAACTTACTATTTATACTTTACTCTCTACTGTCTATTGTCTTTTCTGCTCCTCTTCAATGTGTTTTCAAATTCCTACTGTCATTTCTCCACGGACATTTTCATCTGTTTTACGCAAAAGGAGATGCAACCATAACAATCTGCATGTTATATCACCGTCCATAACTGCCTCTTCTACTTTCTCAGTAGGCTTGTGGAACTGCCAGTCTGCTGTGAACAAAGCTGATTTCATTACCGCTTTTGTTCAACATTCTGGTCTTTCAGTTGTAGCACTTACAGAAACATGGATCAAACCAGAGGACTCTCCCATAATCACACTTTCTCCCACAGTCCTCGCCTCACAGGAAGGGGTGGAGGGACCGGATTACTTATCCCTACTGACTGGAAGTTCAAACAGCTAGCACCCTTGTGTGACAACAGCTCCTTCGAGTTCCATGCTGTTACCATCACCCACCCTGTTAAAAGTCACTTTGTAGTTATCTATCGACCCCCAGGTCAGCTTGGACATTTCTTGGAGGAGTTGGACGTGCTTCTTTCATCCTTCCCTGAGGATGGTACTCCTCTGGTGGTATTAGGAGACTTCAACATCCACCTTGAAAAGCCACAGGCTGCTAACTTCAATAACCTGACTGCATCATTTGACCTCAAGCAGGTCTCCACACCAGCAACTCACAAGTCTGGTAACCAACTAGATCTCATCTACATAAGACACTGCTCCGCTCGGCATACTCAGGTCACACCTCTGCACACGTCGGATCATTTCTTCGTAACTCTTAACCTCGATCTAACTTCTCCAGACACCGCAACAGTTTTACCGCTGGTCACTTTCCGACGTAACCTGCGTTCACTCAGTCCCTCCCGCTTTTCCTCTGCCGTCTCTTCTGCGCTTCCCCCTCTTGAGGAGCTCTCTCTTTTAAACACCAACATTGCCACTGCCACTGACACTCTGTGCTCCACTCTTACATCCTGTCTGGACAACTTATGCCCTCTTATATCCAGACCAGCTCGTACATCCTCGTCTGCCCCTGGTCCGATGTTCTACGTGAGCATCGCACCTGCCTCCGGTCAGCTGAGAGAAAATGGCGCAAGTCAAAAGATCGTACTGACCTCTCTATCTACCAGTCTCTCCTCTCTAATTTCTCCGCTGATGTCACTTCTGCAAAAACTATCTACTACCATTCTAAGTTAATCAACTCACCTGACTCACGCACTCTCTTTAAAACCTTCTCTGCCCTCCTTTGTCCTCCTGCTCCCCCTCCTTCATCAGAGTTAACAGCTGATGATTTTGTGTCTTTCTTTGTAAAGAAAACAACTGCCATCAGCAGTCAGTTTTCTGCGCCAGCACCTGTTGAACTCTTTCACACACCTGATACGTGTTTGATACCTTCTTTTTCTCCTCTAACTGAAGCGGACGTTTCCAAGGTCATTAGTTCTAACCATCCTACCACCTGCCTCTGGATCCCATCCCCACACATCTCCTTCAGGCCATCTCTCCATCTGTCCTGCTCTCACTCACATCATCAACTCATCTCTCTCCACTGGGTCATTCCCCACAGCTTTCAAAGAGGCCTGCATCACAGCACGACTGAAGAAACCCACTCTCAACCCTTCACTATTAGAAAACTACAGACCGGTTTCCCTCCTTCCCTTTACTGCCAAAGCTCTGGAGCGAGTTGTGTTTAACCAGCTCTCCTCCTTTCTCACACGGAACAACCTCCTGGACCAGAACCAGTCTGGGTTCAAGAGAGGACACTCCACCGAAACTGCACTGCTCTCAGTCATCGAAGCCCTGAGACTGGCAAAGGCAACATCCAAGTCATCTGTCCTCATCTTACTGGATCTGTCTGCTGCCTTTGACACTGTTAATCATCACATCCTCTTGTCTTCTCTCAGTGCGATGGGTGTCTCTGGAATGACGTTACAATGGTTCAAGTCCTACCTCTCAGGTAGGTCATTCAGAGTATCCTGGAGAGATGAGGTCTCTGAGCCCCAACATCTTAATACAGGGGTGCCACAGGGCTCAGTGCTTGGACCGCTACTCTTTTCCATAAACATGACCTCCCTCGGCTCTGTCATTCAGAAACATGTTTTTTCCTATCACTGCTGCAGATGACACTCAACTCCACTTGTCATTTCAACCTGATGATCCGACGGTCTCTGCTCGTGTCTCGGCCTGAGTGACATCTCACTTTGGATGAAGGACCATCACCTGCAGCTGAACCTTGGAAAAACAGAACTGTTTGTGATTCCTGCCAAACCCAAAGACCCGCCACAACCTCTCCATTCAACTAGGCTCATCAACCATTACACCGTCCAGCACTGACAGAAATCTGGGAGTGGTCATTGATGATCAACTAAACTTCACAAGTCATGTTGCCAGCACCACCAGGTCCTGTAGATTCATCCTCTACAACATTAGGAACATTAGACCTTTCCTATCAGAGCACTCGACGCAAATCCTAGTCCAGGATCTTGTCTTGTCCAAACTGGATTATTGCAATGCTCCACTGGCTGGACTCCTGCTGCACAACCAAACCTCTGCAGCTCATCCAGAATGCAACAGCAAGAGTGTTCTTTAAAGAACCGAAGAGAGCTCACGTAACTCCTCTCCTCATTAGGTTACACTGGCTCCCGGTTGAGGCACGCATTTCAAAGTTCAAGTTCAAAGCTATGCTCTTGGCCTACAAGACCACCACTGGCTCCGCCCCCTCATATCTTCACTAACACAGACCTATGTTCTACCAGATCCCTGAGCTCTGCAAATGAACGTCTGGTGGTACCATCCCAAAAAGGAAAAGAATCCCTCTCACGTACTTTCTCTGGATCTGTTCATTGGTGAATGATCTACTGCTGCTACAAGATCAGCAGATTCTGTAGACATCTTTAAAAAACACTTAAAAACACATCTCTTCCATCAACACCTGACAAACACTGAATTCTACTTCCTTTTCTATCGATTCCCTCTCTTAAAAAAAATAATAATAAAATTCCTATCCTTTGCTGTGTAAACTGTGCTAGGTTTTAACTGACTAGTTTTTTTGTACAATGCTTTGTTCCTTGTGTTGTTAAAATTGCTTCCATTGTTTTTCCTCACTTGTAAGTCGCTTTTAAAAGATCTGCTAAATGACTAAATGTAAATGTATAAATGCTATGAACATGTCTCCTGCCGTCTAGACCCCTGTGGTCTCACCGTTCTTGAAATTGATGATGTCCTTGTTGTCGTCCAGTTTGAGTTTTTCCACTTCGTCAATGAGGCCCTCGATGTCTCCCATTCCTGACAAACACACATCATTCCTCAGGTTTTATTGGGACCAGAACAGGTATCCTCAGGTTTTACTGGGACTAGAACAGGTTTGAGTCTTACCTAAGAGTTTACTGATGAAGGGTTGGGTCTTGAAGGGCTCAAAGTCATCGATGTGTTCTCCTGTCCCAATGAAGATGATGGGGCTACGAGTCGCTGCCACTCTGCACCGAGACAGAGACAGGGACAGAGACAGGGACAGATACAGAGACAGAGTCAGGGACAGAGTCAGAGTCAGGGACAGATACAGAGACAGAGTCAGGGACAGAGTCAGAGTCAGGGACAGATACAGAGACAGAGTCAGGGACAGAGTCAGAGTCAGGGACAGATACAGAGACAGAGTCAGGGACAGAGTCAGAGTCAGGGACAGATACAGAGACAGAGTCAGGGACAGAGTCAGAGTCAGGGACAGATACAGAGACAGAGTCAGGGACAGAGTCAGAGTCAGAGACAGGGACAGAGTCAGACGGGGACAGAGTCAGAGACGGGGACAGAGTCAGAGTCAGGGACAGATACAGAGACAGAGTCAGGGACAGAGTCAGAGTCAGGGACAGATACAGAGACAGAGTCAGGGACAGAGTCAGAGTCAGGGACAGATACAGAGACAGAGTCAGGGACAGATACAGAGACAGAGTCAGGGACAGAGTCAGAGTCAGGGACAGATACAGAGACAGAGTCAGGGACAGAGTCAGAGTCAGAGACAGGGACAGAGTCAGACGGGGACAGAGTCAGAGACGGGGACAGAGTCAGAGTCAGGGACAGATACAGAGACAGAGTCAGGGACAGATACAGAGACAGAGTCAGGGACAGAGTCAGAGTCAGGGACAGATACAGAGACAGAGTCAGGGACAGAGTCAGAGTCAGGGACAGATACAGAGACAGAGTCAGGGACAGAGTCAGAGTCAGAGTCAGGGACAGAGTCAGAGTCAGGGACAGAGTCAGAGTCAGGGACAGATACAGAGACAGAGTCAGGGACAGAGTCAGAGTCAGAGACAGGGACAGAGTCAGACGGGGACAGAGTCAGAGTCAGGGACAGATACAGAGACAGAGTCAGGGACAGAGTCAGAGTCAGAGACAGGGACAGAGTCAGACGGGGACAGAGTCAGAGACGGGGACAGAGTCAGACGGGGACAGAGTCAGAGACGGGGACAGAGTCAGAGACAGGGTCAGAGACAGATAAAAGGACAGAGTCAGAGTCAGGGACAGATACAGGGACAGGGTCAGGGACAGATACAGAGACAGAGTCAGGGACAGAGTCAGAGTCAGGGACAGATACAGAGACAGAGTCAGGGACAGATACAGAGACAGAGTCAGGGACAGAGTCAGAGTCAGGGACAGATACAGAGACAGAGTCAGGGACAGAGTCAGAGTCAGAGACAGGGACAGAGTCAGACGGGGACAGAGTCAGAGACGGGGACAGAGTCAGAGTCAGGGACAGATACAGAGACAGAGTCAGGGACAGAGTCAGAGTCAGGGACAGATACAGAGACAGAGTCAGGGACAGAGTCAGAGTCAGGGACAGATACAGAGACAGAGTCAGGGACAGAGTCAGAGTCAGGGACAGATACAGAGACAGAGTCAGGGACAGAGTCAGAGTCAGGGACAGATACAGAGACAGAGTCAGGGACAGAGTCAGGGACAGATACAGAGACAGAGTCAGGGACAGAGTCAGAGTCAGAGACAGGGACAGAGTCAGACGGGGACAGAGTCAGAGACGGGGACAGAGTCAGAGTCAGGGACAGATACAGAGACAGAGTCAGGGACAGAGTCAGAGTCAGGGACAGATACAGAGACAGAGTCAGGGACAGAGTCAGAGTCAGGGACAGATACAGAGACAGAGTCAGGGACAGAGTCAGAGTCAGGGACAGATACAGAGACAGAGTCAGGGACAGATACAGAGACAGAGTCAGGGACAGAGTCAGAGTCAGGGACAGATACAGAGACAGAGTCAGGGACAGAGTCAGAGTCAGGGACAGATACAGAGACAGAGTCAGGGACAGAGTCAGAGTCAGAGACAGGGACAGAGTCAGACGGGGACAGAGTCAGAGACGGGGACAGAGTCAGAGTCAGGGACAGATACAGAGACAGAGTCAGGGACAGATACAGAGACAGAGTCAGGGACAGAGTCAGAGTCAGGGACAGATACAGAGACAGAGTCAGGGACAGAGTCAGGGACAGATACAGAGACAGAGTCAGGGACAGAGTCAGAGTCAGGGACAGATACAGAGACAGAGTCAGGGACAGAGTCAGGGACAGATACAGAGACAGAGTCAGGGACAGAGTCAGAGTCAGGGACAGATACAGAGACAGAGTCAGGGACAGATACAGAGACAGAGTCAGAGTCAGGGACAGATACAGAGACAGAGTCAGGGACAGAGTCAGAGTCAGGGACAGATACAGAGACAGAGACAGGGACAGAGTCAGACGGGGACAGAGTCAGAGACGGGGACAGAGTCAGAGACAGGGTCAGAGACAGATACAGGGATGAGTCAGAGTCAGGGACAGATACAGATACAGGGACAGAGACAGGGACAGATACAGAGTCAGAGACAGAGTCAGGGACAGAGACAGATACAGGGACAGGGACAGAGACAGGGACAGATACAGGGACAGAGACGGGGACAGAGTCAGAGACGGGGACAGAGTCAGAGACAGATACAGGGACAGATACAGGGACAGATTCAGAGTCAGGGACAGATACAGAGACAGGGTCAGGGACAGAGTCAGGGACAGAGTCAGAGACAGATACAGAGTCAGAGACAGATACAGAGTCAGGGACAGATACAGAGACAAATACAGAGTCAGGGACGGGGACAGAGTCAGAGACAGATACAGGGACAGAGTCAGAGACAGGGACAGAGTCAGAGACAGGGACAGGGTCAGAGACAGAGACAAATACAGAGTCAGGGACAGATACAGAGTCAGAGACGGGGACAGAGTCAGAGACAGATACAGGGACAGAGTCAGAGACAGGGACAGAGTCAGATACAGGGACAGAGACAGGGACAGAGACAGATACAGGGACAGAGACAGATACAGGGACAGGGTCAGGGACAGGGTCAGGGACAGATACAGGGACAGATACAGGGACAGATACAGGGACAGGGTCAGGGACAGATACAGGGACAGGGTCAGGGACAGATACAGAGACAGAGTCAGAGACGGGGACAGAGTCAGAGACAGAGTCAGGGACAGAGACAGATACAGGGACAGATACAGGGACAGATACAGGGACAGAGACAGGGACAGAGACAGGGACAGAGACAGGGACAGAGACAGATACAGGGACAGAGACAGATACAGAGACAGATACAGGGACAGATACAGGGACAGGGTCAGGGACAGGGTCAGGGACAGATACAGGGACAGGGTCAGGGACAGATACAGGGACAGGGTCAGGGACAGATACAGGGACAGGGTCAGGGACAGGGTCAGGGACAGATACAGGGACAGATACAGGGACAGATACAGGGACAGGGTCAGGGACAGATACAGGGACAGGGTCAGGGACAGATACAGGGACAGGGTCAGGGACAGATACAGGGACAGATACAGGGACAAGGTCAGGGACAGATACAGGGACAGGGTCAGGGACAGATACAGGGACAGATACAGGGACAGATACAGGGACAGATACAGGGACAGGGTCAGGGACAGATACAGGGACAGGGTCAGGGACAGATACAGGGACAGGGTCAGGGACAGATACAGGGACAGATACAGGGACAGGGTCAGGGACAGATACAGGGACAGGGTCAGGGACAGATACAGGGACAGGGTCAGGGACAGATACAGGGACAGATACAGGGACAGGGACATGTAGGGTTTTTCTAGTTGTTCCAAAAATATCCAAGAGACAGAAGTGGTCTTTTCCACATTCTTCACTTCATAGGCTTAGGCCTGAGCTGGAGACACCTCAAAGAAGGATTTATTCACTCCACAGCCATCCACCAAACACACATTCATCACCAGAGCTATGACACGGGATGCAAGGCCCAAGGACACTACGAAAGTATGAACTGGGGGGAGCGGGAATTGAACCAAACACAACTCTGGGTCAAAACACACCCAGAGACGGAAAACCTCTGGTTTAACCTTTTATTAGTTCTTTTTTGAGACCGCAATGACATTTTCCTCCTCTTTCTGGTTTCTGTGTCACCAAAGTGAGTTCTTGTTGATCCTGAGGGAGTCCCACAAAACCCTTTTTGTCTCAATAACTCTGTGTTAACCCCTGACAACAAACATCCTGCAGCTTAAGTGAAACTCACGCGCTCAGGGCTCCTCCTCCTTTGGCGTGTCCGTCCAGTTTAGTGACGATCACCGACGCCACGTCCACTTTGTCTTTGAAGGCTTTGGCCTGAGCCTCACAGGCCTGACCAATGGAGGCGTCCATCACGTACACAATGTTGTCCGGTTGCTGCGAAAGACAAGACAACCAGGATTAGAGCAAGAACAAGGAGGGAAACTGAAGACTAGGAAAAGGGCTTCAAAAATGTTAGCTTCAAATGAAGCTGAATGTTTACGTGGCACTCTACTGTAGTTTATTTCGGTCATCAAAAGGAATAAAAGAATACCAATGTTTTTCTTCACAAAAGAATATAAGTAAAAATATTGACTGAAAGTGTGTAGGTCAGAGTTACTTATGCCGACCCCTTTTAACATTTAAAACACAGTATGATACAACAAAACAAGACAATTAAAAACACAAAAAAAAAAAACAAAAAAAAAAAAACAGAAATTTTTTATCTTAATTATTAAAAAAAAAATCAGTATAATTTTAATTACATCTTCATTATTTCACTTCAACATATTTCTTAAACATACTATTCTTGTATAGTTTTTAAAATTCTAACAATGTTTTGTTGTCTGTTCCATGAAGTCGTACCACTTTGAGTGATACCTCTTCAAGGTGGTACCAACACACTTTGAAATGATATTTCGCCCTTAAATTGTACCCATCTTTGTTTAGCAAACATTTTTTTAGCTAACAACTTGTCTTTTACTTTATTGAAATCAATGTTTTTAATCTGATTTGAGGTTTTACAGTATATGATTTTGAGAACAAAGTGTTGGTGTAATCTGTCAAACACACATTGTGTACAATTCTGAGGGATTTTTTTCTGGAGCCTGTATAATGTCTCTAAATGGCTCTTGAAGGTATTTCTCAAGACTTCAGTGGTTTATATACGTCAGGATGAATGAACATGTAAGATGGAGAGAGCACCTACACCTGACCATTAAAGCGATGCTTTTAGCCACTTTTGAACAAATATTAGCATTTGTGGTTTCCAACTAACATTATGACTAAGGATCACCCCCAGAAATGTATGCTCTTTAACTCTTTCCATTTTTATTTAGTCAATGAGTATCTCTCTTTGTTCATCTTGTCTATGTTTTTCAAATAGTATGACTTTGTTATATTTAATGACAGCTTATTACTTATAATTATTCCTTCATTTTGTTTAACTCTGCTGTAATCTCAGTAAATTTTAATTGATTTGATACAAAACAAATTATTTATATTGATCAGAAATAGTTTTGGCCCCAGTACTGACCCCTGGAGGACCCCACATGTAATACTCCTCCATCTTGGTATGTTCCCCAGCTGTACGTCGTCTTTCAGTTAAATGTGATTCCCCTGATCCCAATTCTTTCTAATTTCTTAATTGCATTGTGTCAAAAGCTTCCTGAAGGTCTATGAATATATCTATTGATTTAATTGATATTTGACTGTTATTAAGTTGGTTGTATTTTGCAATAAAACAATGTAAACAAGCAATAAAAAGTTTTTCCAGAGTTCTGGATAGTTGGGGCAAGCTGGAGGCAGGTCTGTAGTTTGTAAACTGGTTGTCTCCACTTTTATGAATTGGAATTACCTTTGCATCTTTCATGTGGTTTGGAAATTCTCCTGTACACAACAATAATTACAAATATAACAGAGGCTTTGCAATGTTGGTTATTACACTTTTAATTATATTTTGGTTAAGGCCGTCCAGCCTGTGGATTTTTATTCTTACATTAATTAACAATCTATTATTTTGTTTTCGTTTGTTGGTGTCAAAAATAAATAATTTGTATTGTCCATAATACTGTTCTTAGTTGGTTTTAAACAAGTTCTATTCAGATTTAAACAGTTTTTTTTCTTACCACGGCGTTGGAGACTTGCAGCATCTCCTCGAACAGAGACTCCTCTTTTTATGGCGACCGTATCAACTATGATGATCTCAAAGTTTTCAGATTTAAACTTCTCGACTCCTTCTGCCGCGATCACCACTGGGTCCATCTCAGTGTAACTGCGAACCAATAATCAATCCACTGTCACATTCTCAAATAAGCAGACGGGCTGGACATTTTACGCATTCAGAAGCTCAAATCCTCTGTTGGAAAATAACACAGAGGACAATAACATTTAAGAAATGTAAATTGTGCAATGGAAGAAATTAGCTAAAATGTGTTTCTTGTTTAAAAGAAACGTGTCAAAATATGAAAAATGTGAAACACACAAAGCAGTAGAAGTCTTTAAAACGGTTAATTTTAGGTGACTAGGACTCTTGAGAGAAGACATGTCTCGCTCAAAGACGGTTAATCAGAGAGAAACAGGAGACTCTGCTGAACGAGAAGATATAAGATTTTTAAAGTGAATGTCAGCGAGTTAAATTAGTGCAAGGGAAAGAACCTAAAACTCTAAAGTTGTGACGATGGCAGAACAACAGTGGGCCATTATAGATGACAGTCTTTAGCAACCCTTTATAAAAAGTAAAATGGACATTAAAATAGTAAAGCTTACTGTGATTATAAAAAAACAATAGGTACAAATAAAGATTATTGGCAGTGGATGGATGTAAAGTGTGTGGCTTTGAAGAATGTTTTTTTAGGTTACTGTGAGGAGGTTTATTCTGCGTTTGTTTGGGCCATCTCCTGAAATCCACCTCAAATCCACCGAGACCAGACTCAATCTTTTTTTGTTTTGCTTTGCATTTATAGAGCGCGTTTCCACCTAGTAGGCACTCAAAGCGCTTGGGTCAGCAGAGGGTCCAGTTTCTGTCCCTGAACCTCACCTGCCGTAGAAGGGGATCCTGGCTTTAGTGGCGTTCTGCTTCAGCTGATCGAACGCACCTGAGAAGGAACAGAGAACGAGGGAACAGTGAAAGGAGGAAGTTATTCACTGAGACATTAGTCAAAGACAGTTACCGGCTCTGAAAGTGTCAGCGCAGATCAAACATGTCTTCCAGCCTTTCTTCTGAAAATAATACGCCAACTACAGACACAGGGTTAGAGAGGGTTACAAACTGTCCTCTGGGACAGACCAGGTGTGTAGTGTGTGTTGTCTGAGCGCTTCAGTCTCTTTCTTGTGGAGTGAAAAGTACACCCTGTTAGAGCTCATAGACACAGAAAATATGGAACTATAAACCATGTTTTGAATGATGGTCTCCAGATGAAAGTGTGTGCAGGTGTTTTTCTTCCTTTTGCAGTAGTTCTTGGCACCTTCTGTTGGTCTAGTGATGAGTAAACCTGGTTCAAACTGATATTGCACTCATGACTAATCTTTTTCATCTTTTCATTAGAGCCAAGTCCTGAGCTCAGAGAGGGGTCACAAAGGCCTGTAAAGAGGCTAAAGCCACAGCTGCTGAGGCCCCATACCATAGGCATAAAAAGAGTAAAGGGTGGGTTTCATAAACAATCAACAAGTTTGATCTTGATTGGTTCTGTTTGAAAGTACCTCTGATGTTGGGGCCACAATACAGCTATCATTCTTTTCATTTATTATTTTAAAAAGGCATTTGACCTTTTTTTTTTATTTTATTCATGAAATAAATTTCCAGCAAAAGATTCAATAAGGGTTAGTCTAAGACATAATCTACTCCCACCCCAGCCCGGTGTTCAGGTGAGTGCATGCTCATGTGTGTGAGTTCAGGTGAGTCTGTGTAGGTGGGGTTACCTTGGAGCAGGTGGTGGTCTTGCCGCTGCCCTGCAGACCCACGAACATGATGACGTTGTTCTTTCCTTTGGTGGGGGTCCAGGCTTTGACCCCAGGGTCGACCAGCTGCAGACGCAGAGTGAACAGGGTTTACAGTTTATTTAGGCACTGGGCCAAAGTGAGACTGAGTGGGTCCAGACCTTGACCAGTTCCTTAAACACTGCGTCTTGGATCATCCTCCGTTTGTTTAGACCAGACGCCATCTCCTCCAGGTCTATGGCTGACCTGTGGTAGAGGTCAGACAGAGGTCATTCAGGTCACAGAGGTCATTCAGAGGTCACACAAGGGTCACACTCACTTGACGTTCTCTCGCAGCTGTTTGACCAGTTTGATGTTGACGTCGGCCTCAAGCAGCGCAGCACACACTTCCTTCAGCATCGCATTTAGCACCTGCACCAACATTAACATTACTGAGGACAGCGCCACCTGCAGGACACTTAAGGACAGCGCCACCTGCAGGACACTTAAGGACACCCGAGGACAGTGCCACCTACAGGACACCTGAGGAGACCCGAGGACAGCACCACCTACAGGACACCTAAGGACAGCGCCACCTAAAGGACACCCGAGGACAGCACCACCTACAGGACACCTGAGGACAGCACCACCTACAGGACACCTGAGGACAGTGCCACCTACAGGACACCCGAGGACAGTGCCACCTACAGGACACCTGAGGAGACCCGAGGACAGCACCACCTACAGGACACCTAAGGACAGCGCCACCTAAAGGACACCCGAGGACAGCACCACCTACAGGACACCTGAGGACAGCACCACCTACAGGACACCTGAGGACAGCACCACCTACAGGACACCTGAGGACAGCACCACCTACAGGACACCTAAGGACAGCGCCACCTAAAGGACACCCGAGGACAGCGCCACCTACAGGACACCCGAGGACAGCGCCACCTACAGGACACCTGAGGACAGCACCACCTACAGGACACCTGAGGACAGTGCCACCTACAGGACACCTGAGGACACCTGAGGACAGCCCCACCTAAAGGACACCCGAGGACAGTGCCACCTACAGGACACCTGAGGAGACCCGAGGACAGCACCACCTACAAGACACCCGAGGACAGCGCCACCTACAGGACACCCGAGGACAGCGCCACCTAAAGGACACCCGAGGACAGCGCCACCTACAGGACACCTGAGGAGACCCGAGGACAGCACCACCTACAGGACACCTAAGGACAGCGCCACCTATAGGACACCTGCAGGACACCTAAGGACAGCGCCACCTAAAGGACACCCGAGGACAGCGCCACCTACAGGACACCCGAGGACAGCGCCACCTACAGGACACCTGCAGGACACCTGAGGACAGCACCACCTACAGGACACCTGAGGAGACCCGAGGACAGCACCACCTACAGGACACCTGAGGAGACCTTTGGACGGCACCACCTACAGGACACCTGAGGACAGCGCCACCTAAAGGACACCCGAGGATAGCACCACCTGCCGGACACCTGAGGACAGCGCCACCTGCAGGACACTTAAGGACAGAGCCACCTGCAGGACACCTGAGGACAGAGCCACCTAAAGGACACCCGAGGACAGCACCACCTGCCGGACACCTGAGGACAGCGCCACCTGCAGGACACTTAAGGACAGAGCCACCTGCAGGACACCTGAGGACAGAGCCACCTAAAGGACACCCGAGGACAGTGCCACCTACAGGACACCTGCAGGACACCTAAGGACAGCGCCACCTAAAGGACACCCGAGGACAGCACCACCTACAGGACACCTGAGGACAGCACCACCTACAGGACACCTGAGGACAGTGCCACCTACAGGACACCTGAGGACAGTGCCACCTACAGGACACCTGAGGACAGTGCCACCTACAGGACACCTGAGGACACCTGAGGACAGCGCCACCTAAAGGACACCCGAGGACAGTGCCACCTACAGGACACCTGAGGAGACCCGAGGACAGCACCACCTACAGGACAGCGCCACCTAAAGGACACCCGAGGACAGCACCACCTACAGGACACCTGAGGACAGCACCACCTACAGGACACCTGAGGACAGCGCCACCTACAGGACACCCGAGGACAGTGCCACCTACAGGACACCCGAGGACAGTGCCACCTACAGGACACCTGAGGAGACCCGAGGACAGCACCACCTACAGGACACCTAAGGACAGCGCCACCTAAAGGACACCCGAGGACAGCACCACCTACAGGACACCTGAGGACAGCACCACCTACAGGACACCTGAGGACAGTGCCACCTACAGGACACCTGAGGACACCCGAGGACAGCACCACCTACAGGACACCCGAGGACAGCACCACCTACAGGACACCACCACCTACAGGACACCTGAGGACAGCACCACCTACAGGACACCTGAGGACAGTGCCACCTACAGGACACCTGAGGACAGCGCCACCTACAGGACACCCGAGGACAGCGCCACCTACAGGACACCTGAGGACAGCACCACCTACAGGACACCTGAGGACAGCACCACCTACAGGACACCTGAGGACAGTGCCACCTACAGGACACCTGAGGACACCTGAGGACAGCACCACCTGCCGGACACCTGAGGACAGCGCCACCTAAAGGAGACCCGAGGACAGTGCCACCTACAGGACACCCGAGGACAGCGCCACCTACAGGACACCCGAGGACAGCGCCACCTAAAGGACACCCGAGGACAGCGCCACCTACAGGACACCTGAGGAGACCCGAGGACAGCACCACCTACAGGACACCTAAGGACAGCGCCACCTATAGGACACCTGCAGGACACCTAAGGACAGCGCCACCTAAAGGACACCCGAGGACAGCGCCACCTACAGGACACCCGAGGACAGCGCCACCTACAGGACACCTGCAGGACACCTGAGGACAGCACCACCTACAGGACACCTGAGGAGACCCGAGGACAGCACCACCTACAGGACACCTGAGGAGACCTTTGGACGGCACCGCCTACAGGACACCTGAGGAGACCCGAGGACGGCACCACTTACAGGACACCCGAGGACAGCGCCACCTACAGGACACCTGAGGAGACCCAAGGACAGCGCCACCTACAGGACACCTGAGGACAGCGCCACCTACAGGACACCTGAGGACAGCGCCACCTACAGGACACCTGCAGGACACCCGAGGACAGCGCCACCTACAGGACACCTGCAGGACAGCGCCACCTACAGGACACCTGCAGGACAGCGCCACCTACAGGACACCTGCAGGACACCCGAGGACAGCGCCACCTACAGGACACCTGCAGGACACCTGAGGACAGCACCACCTACAGGACACCTGACGAGACCCGAGGACAGCACCACCTACAGGACACCCGAGGACAGCGCCACCTACAGGACACCTGAGGAGACCCAAGGACAGCGCCACCTACAGGACACCTGAGGACAGCGCCACCTACAGGACACCTGAGGACAGCGCCACCTACAGGACACCTGCAGGACACCTGAGGACAGCGCCACCTACAGGACACCCGAGGACAGCGCCACCTACAGGACACCTGAGGAGACCCGAGGACAGTGCCACCTACAGGACGTCTGAGAATGTTTAAAAGCTTTTGAATGGCTTTGTTTTGGCGAGCAGGAAAAGCACCTTTAATAAAAAACGATCTGTATGTTGTCAGTGACTGTTTTTGTAAAATGTACAATAATCCTCATTTTGTAGAACAGCCTAAGACCTTTTAAACGTCTTTTAGCAGTCTTTTAGCCACCTGGAAGATGATATTTTTATGTTGTTGTTTTTATTAATGACTCCTGAGCACTTGAGGAATGGAAGTCACTTTTTATGCCCTGTTTTTATTGGTTATTTTAAACTTTGTTTGGAGTCAGCAGTCACAAACACTCAAATACTCTCGTGATTTCCTACTGACATTACTATGGAGCTACCTGCACAGTATGTCGGACTCCAGTCTCAATACACAGACTATGAATCTTCCTCTGGAATTACGAAATGCACACAACAAAAACTCTACAAAACCAGTTAAAAAAGTTAGAAAGCGAGGAAAACGGGGCAGCGTGAAAAAACGAACCCGGAAGCTGCAGCGGAAAAAACGCATCCCGTTGCCCTCAATCATTCTGGCTAACACGCAGTCTCTGAGGAATAAAATAGACGAACTACAGGGAAATGTGATCCATCTGCGGGACTACAGGGATGTGTGTCTTATGGCTTTTACGGAGACCTGGTTAAATGAAGCGGACACGGACTCAGCGCTGGAAATAAGCGGCTTTGGCGCTCCTCTGCGCCTGGATCGGGACCGAGAGGTGACACACAAAACACTGGGAGGAGGGGTATGTCTCTACATAAACCAGAGATGGTGCAGCAACATTACTGTAAGAGAGCAGATGTGTCTCCCGGACATCGAACTCCTGTCGGTGTCTTTAAGGCCGTTTTATCTCCCGAGAGAGTTCCCCCAGATATTTGTGACTGTTGTTTATATCCACCCTAAGGCTGATGCTAAGTCTGCAGCTAATATTGTTTTTAAAACTATAAATAAGCTTCAGTCAATCTCACCTGCTGCTCCCAATTTTATACTCGGCGATTTTAACCACTGTAATTTAAAGAAAACCCTGAACAGTTTTTATCAGTTTGTCAACTGTCCAACACGTCACAATAAAACCCTGGACCTGTGCTACGGCTCCATTAAAGGGGCTTACATCTCGAAGGCAGGACCTGCACTGGGCTCCTCTGACCACAACACAGTCCACCTTCTGCCCGCCTACACCTCGGTGCTGAGGAGGGAAAAGCCTGTTAGGAAACAGGTAAAGGTGTGGACTGAGGACAGCTCTCTGGCGCTGCAGGGCTGCTTCGAGTGCACAGACTGGACAGTGTTTCAGAACTCTTGTTCTGACATAGATGAACTGACTGATGTTGTCTGCAGTTACATCTCCTTCTGTAAAGACTCAGTTCTCCCAAACAGGGAAGTCAAGGTGTATCCTAATAACAAACCATGGATTTCCAAGGACATGAAAGATCTGCTTATCAAAAGGAAAACTGTATTTAACGAAGGTGATGTGAATGCAGAAAGGGTTGTGAGAAAGGAGATCAGGGCTGAAATTAAAAAAGCCAAATTGAGATACAAGGATAAGATTGAGGCTGAACTAAGAAGTAACAACTTAAAAAGAACCTGGAATGGTATGAAAACAATGATTGGGTCACATGATAAAGTCAGCAGAGTTGCACTTGATGGTTTTAATTCTGATAAACACTTGGCAGATGAACTAAATGTATTTTATACACGGTTCAACACAGTGGATTTTAATGATAAGATTGCCGACATCAGGGCAATGACTCGAGCCTCTCCATCAGTGTCTATTGAGGTAAACACTGTGGCTAAATTGTTCTGCCACACCAAACCCAAAAGCCCAGGGCCAGACAACATCTGTGGACAGACATTAAAAAAGTGTGCTTACCAACTTTGTGGCAACATATTTTTAATCTGTCTTTACTACTCGGGCGGCAGTAGCTCAGTGGATAGAGCAGTCGTCTTTCAACCCGAAGGTAGTTGGTTCGATTCCCACTCTCCCCACAGTTCATACTGTCGTTGTGTCCTTGGGCAAGACACTTAACCCACCTTGCCTCCAGTGTCTGTAACACTGGTAATTACTGTAGAACAATGTAAGTCGCTTTGGATAAAAGCGTCAGCTAAATGAATAAATGTAAATGAATAAATGTACTACAACAGAAGGTCCCAAAATTTGGAAGCACTCAGTCATTGTGCCCTTGGCGAAGTGCAACACTCCTAAAGCCTTGAATGATTTTAGACCAGTTGCTCTGACCTCCTTGGTTATGAAAACTTTTGAAAAAATCATTAAAGACAAGGTGCTACTGCAGGTCAGGGAACAGCTAGACCCATTGCAGTTTGCTACAGGTCTGAGAGAGGAGTGGAGGATGCTGTCATCACACTGTTGCACTTTATTCTTAAACATCTGGATGGAGCCAAGACACATGCCAGACTTTTATTTGTTGATTTTACTTCTGCTTTTAACACCATTCAGCCATTCCTGCTGCAGAGAGACTTATGGCTGATTTTAACCTTGATCTTAACTTGGTTGGTTGGATATTGGACTTTTTATTAGACAGACCTCAGTGTGTTAGAGTGAATGGTATTTTATCTGATGTGCTCTATTCCTCTACTGTTTCACCCCAAGGCTGCTGTCTCTCCCCTCTTCTGTACATTCTGTACACAAACCAGTGTCGCAGTGTGTACAAGGATAGACACATTTTAAAGTTTGCAGATGACTCTGTAATCATCAGCCTGCTCAGAGGGGATGAACAGGATCATGGGCCAGTCCTTAATGACTTTGTTCAGTGGTGTGACCGTTCATTTTTACATATGAATGTGTTAAAAACAAAGGAAATTAAAATAGACTTCCGCAAATCACCACCTTGCCCCAGAGCCACTGTCATCAAGAACACAGACATTGACCTGTCGACAGCTACAAATATCTCGGAGTCATTCTGGACAATAAACTGTGTTTTGAGCCTTGGGTGGATGCGGTTTCTAAAAAAGTCCAACAACGATTGTACTTCCTGAGGAAGATGAACAGTTTTAACGTATCCACTGAAATGATGACACTGTTTTATCGTGCTTTTATTGAATCGGTTTTATCCTTCAGTATTGCTGCCTGGTTTGGAAGCCTCTCCCTGACCAACAAAAACAGACTGGGAAGTCTGGTCAAAGTGGCCAGTAAGATTTCGGGGAGGAGTCAGGCTCAGCTGAAGGACATTTACAGCCGACAGGTGCAGAGGAAGGCTGGTGCTATAGCGCAGTCCCAAGACCATCCCCTCAGAGGGGAGTTTGAGCTGCTGCCCTCCGGCCGGCGCTACAGAGCTCTGGGCTGTAGGACTAAAAGATTAAATATGTCGTTTTTACCGACAGCTGTGAGGCACTTAAATGGCACCTAGCACTTTGTAATCATTCTGCACAACAATAATTGCTTGTTTGCACAATGTATTTATTCATGTTTTAATTCCATTTTGCACATTTTTATCTTGGTTTTTAGTGATTTCCATTGTTGATCCTGCTCTTGAGTTGTTGAAGTTCTATGTTGTATGTTTTTTAAGGAGCATGATGCTGCGAAATGAATTTCCCCAAGAGTGACAATAAAGAAAACTTTGAACTTTGAACATAGGCTCCTTTTGGAGAAATATCAGGCTGCTATTTGATGGAGGCAATGATTAAATTATATTTTCACTGATTAAACTGTAATAGTCCTGGGTAAGTCAGCCTGACCTTTGACCCAAGACGCTGCATGACATCATCACAGTTTAGTTATAAAAACTTAAAACACTTTCATTTCAGGTAAAATGTTGTCAAGTCAAAAATAAACAAACACATTCCTCGAAGTAAGGTATTGAGTTCTCTTCTGTTTAGTTTTCACCGTGGCTGAGGAACACGCTGACAGAGGGCTACTCAAGTGCCGTCAGGTGTTCAAGGAGAGGGCATTCGAAAACTTCACTTTTGTGTCTGAGAAGAACCAGACTTGGGTGTTGTGATGACTTTGTATGTTAGACTACGTGGTGACAGTCTTATGATGTGGTGCAGTACCTCTTCGTTGATGATGGTGGCGTTGCTGAGGGACCTCAGAGCCGAGGTGATCTTTCGGCCTAAATCTGCCAGAACCATGTCTGCGGCTCACGAACACTGCAACAGAGACGTCATTGAAACGTCACTGGGACAGAGACTAGTTAGACCTGATCCGTGGAGAGCAGTGGACTTACCTTCTGAGAGAAAAGTTTATAAGAATGCGTTTGTGGAGGACAGGCCTCCGACTGAGCCTCAGAGGCACACCGAACCGACACCGGGACTGGAGCCGAACACACAAGAGTCATGTTAAAGGTTTATGTCACGGAGCTGTGATTAAAAATAATGTGAAATCTCGGTAACGACGTAAAAAATAAAAATAGTGCAAACAAACTGAGCCTTTTTTGGTTAAAATAAGAAAAAGAAAAATTTATTCCTGATCAACTCCAGGTTCAAACAATTGAACAACCTGTCAAGCGTTTACTTAGTAAGTTTTAA
Organism: Neodontobutis hainanensis; assembly: GCA_024349245.1. Taxonomy (NCBI): domain Eukaryota; kingdom Metazoa; phylum Chordata; class Actinopteri; order Gobiiformes; family Odontobutidae; genus Neodontobutis; species Neodontobutis hainanensis. The sequence goes on along the minus strand of JALDNG010000168.1, from coordinate 986,646 downwards.
TTTTTTTGTTCTAGAGTAAGAGGCTTTTTTAAAAGCGTAAATTCGTTGTTTATTTCAGTCACAACATGTCGGCTCTGCTTAGCATTAGCCGCGGCTGACGTTACTTTAGTTTTTTGCGCTATTTTCTCCACTTTTTGCTTCGGGGCAGCCCGTTGGACATTTAGAATAAAGTTATAAGAATGGATAAAATGCTGAACAGAGTCACGGAGAAAAAACGGAGGAGAAATTTACCGTTAAACCGAGAGGATCTCACACAGATGAACACGGACGGAGCAACGTCATCAACCGGAAGCATTTCTTCTTCTATAGATTCTCTTTCCTTCATTTGTAAAAAAAAAAAAAAACAAATAAAATACATTTTATAAATGTAATTGATTAACTGATGATGCGCACCAGTGCCTCCAGGAGACGTTTCTTAGATAATTTACATTTAAATGCGTCTCTTTATTATTTTTATCTTTGTGTGATTAATAAAAAACAAACTTATTTTGTTGAAGACGCGCATGCGCAGTTTGTGTAAGCAGTGAAGATGGAGTTCTCTGAAGCGAAGCGTGAGTTAAAGAAGCTCCTGAACATAGACATACATAAGAAAGGCTAGATGTCTCGTCCGCGCTGTCGGCCAATGGAGGTCGACGTCCGCACCTGGCGGCCATCTTGTCACAGGCAGCTTGCTCACTCGTAACATTGTGTTTTAATGGTGCATGTACTTTTTAAATAACCATAACTTGCTAAATTTTCTACCGATTTTTAAACAGTCTAGTTTGTTATAAACGTCAGAGATATACTTATGACACTGCATACTTATGAATAATTATAACCATGGACTTCCATATGAAAATAACATTGAACAGAACATAGAGATGCAATGAATATACACACGCCCAAGTAATGAATGAATATATATATATATATATATATACACACACACACACACTTTTATAATGTTAATATTATAATAAAATAATTTGAATTATTATGTTTATTTTAACTTCTTGAGGATTGGGCCATTTACTAGGCTTTTCCCCTTGACATTGCACTGCGCCTACTTCAGAGATCACTGTTCCCAGCTATTTTTGCCTACCATCAAATGCCTGACCTCTTTAGAAAACTGAGACCCTGTAGTTTCTTAGGAGTCAATCAGAATAATTATGTGAAGTACTTGCACAGAGTTATAGAGGCTAGAATATTGTTTTTTCTTTCTGTTGGATAACAAGCATCTCAACTGACCACATTTCAGCTTCTAGGTCTCTTGATATGACTTTAGAAACACAACTGAGCCCAAGCACCAGGTCTTGTAAAGCTGTGTACAAAAGCAGATCAATATAGAATGAAATATGAGTACTTTAGACCATTGATTTGCCAAGGTATGCTCATGCGTTTTGTAAAATGCCCTATTGAAACTCCCCATAGGACTTTTGGTTACCCAAAACATAGACATAGGCTACATAATAAAGGCTTACTGTGTGGTAACCTCTTGGTAACACTCTGAAGTAGACTATTTGGATTGTATATCAGGGGTTCTGATATAGAATTACTACACAAAATATGGAATAATTACACAAAAGTCTATTTATTCATTTGTTGCAGAGGACATATCTACAGCTGACAGGCTTGTAGAGGTGACAATGACAGCTGGGAGGGACTCTGTGTCATCCTGTGCTGTCACATTGCCTCTGCATGGTTTAACAACCCCACACCGGGCCATCAGCTTCCTGAAGATGTACTTGAACTGGCATTAGGGTTGTTATTCCAGCCACCTTAAAACAAAAAAAAAGATATATGGAGTATAGTACACAGATATTCACTACATGCTTTAAAAATGTTTTATGCTTAAAAAAACAAAACACTAGAACTAGCCACCCCTGAATGATCTTTCCGTATAAATTAAGTTGCATGACATTATCATACAGTTCAGACTGTATCAGTGGTGATAAATTCGGCAAACAGATACAAATACAGGCATTTTTCTATATACTCAAAATGGTTTGTGACACTTCCAGGTACTGTGTATGTCTTAGGGTTAGGGTTAATGTGCATGTCTTCAGAAAACACATTTTACAAAAAATAAAAATAATAAGATGTTTTTAACAAACCAAACCGATTGGAAATCATGTGCAACTTAAGTTATATTGAAAAGAAAGAGCAATTCTGCCTCTCCACTGATGTAAAATTGCTGGGTAGCAGCTAAACTGTAACTACTAACGTTAGGTCTCACTCAAAGCCAGCTAATAACTACAACCACATTCACAATGACTGTAATATAGATAAAAAAATAGTTGTCATAAAATCGTTATTGGTGTCAGTAAAACTATAACTGAACAGCTCGATGGTGGTCTCAGCCTTGATAACTTGCACAAGTAACGTTAGCCGTGATACACAACTATGCTGCACGATTAAGTCGTCTTCAAAAGAAAAGCTGCAATTTCAACATGTTCACGCATCCAGAATTATAGCCACATTATTAACGTTTGTAAGAAATCAAACATTTTGTAAATCCGTCAAGATTTCAGCGAGATAAAAGTATTTATGTTCGTGCAGATCACTCACCTTACATCAGGTACCATGGAGTCCGATAGGAAGCTTGCCTGTTTCAAGATGGCCGCCGGTGATGCCGTCGGAGACTGCGCCGTGAGACATCTAGCCTTTCTTATGTATGTCTATGCTCCTGAAGAAGACCCGACCTGAGCACGTGGGCAAACTGCTGCAGTGGGTCACGAGCTCAGGTGAGACACACGAGCACGGACAATAAACAATATATAAACAATCAATGCACAAACACAGAAAAAGATTTTAAACTGAAGTCAAAGCAGGAAGTTACATGCTTTCAGAATAATCTACTGCCGTTTGTTCCTCTGTTACTGCTAATTCTTAAAATCAGTTTGTTGGTTGATTTTGTGTGTGTGTGCGTGCGTGGGCGTGCGTTTCTTTGTGTGTGCGTGTGTGTTCTGTTCACAGAGGAGGTGGAATCTCTGCTCAGAGACAACAGAGCTGTGATTCTAGAAAACATTGCAGATGAACTCAGAGCTAGACTCCCTCCAGACGCCATGCTTCCTTCAGAGACCTACACCTGCAACAAGGTGAGGGTAGAGCCAGGACACACCTGTTACCCCTGAACACTGGTTTGTAAAGGGCTCAGCACGACACCACCAGGACCCAGTGCTCCGTTTGTGAAAGAAGCTGTTACTAGAGACAGTTTCTAAAGTGTGTGTATATTGTGTGTAAAGGTAAATGTGCGTGTGTTGCAGATGCAGGTGTGTGCACGTAGAACTGTCCACGTGGACAGCTTCCTGTTCAACGAAAACCTATTGGACTCAAGGTGTCTCGAGGGAAAGATGAGCCGGACTTTCTGTCTCCAGTGTGGATCTACCAGGACCGGAGACCTGGGTCAGGGCTAACCCAGTCTAAACTTGGTCTAATCCCGGTTTAAACCCGGTCTAAACCCGGTTTAAACCCTGTCTAAGTTTAGACGGGGTCTAATCTCGTTTAAACCCGGTCTAAACTCGTTTAAACCCAGTCTAAACCCGGTTTAAACCCTGTCTAAGTTTAGACGGGGTCTAAACTTGGTTTAAACCCAGTTTAAACCAAGTTTAAACCTGGTCTAATCTCGTCTAAACCCGGTTTAAAACCGGTCTAATCTCGTTTAAACCCGGTCTAAACCCAGTCTTTCCCAGACCTGCTGTCTCACTCGTTCTCTGTGGCTGAGCTGAGGTTCTTGTTCCTGAACGTTCTCCCGGATCTGACCGACAGAGTCTTGCTGGACGTGGGGTCGAGACTCGGAGCAGTCCTCTACGGGGTGAGTCCCACTAAGACCAGGTCAAGAGACAGTTTTAGCTGCTGATCTCTAAAACCCTCTTGTGTTGCGTTCAGGGACACGTGTTCAGCTCAGCCGCACGTCTCGTCGGGGTGGAACTGAACGAGGACTTTGTGCGACTCCAGAACGACATTATCCATAAATACGGCTTTGATGCCCGAATCCAGGTCAGAACCAGAACCAGGTCTCGTTCTCTGTCCCAGACCCGGACTGACGCCTGTCCTCCTTCAGGTTCTCCACGCTGATGTGTGTTCTCAGGAGGCAATGCTGCAGAACGCCGACGTCCTCGTCATGAACAACGTGTTCGAGTTCTTCCTGGAGTTGACGGAACAGATCAGGTTGGGTTCAGAACCAGAAGAAAATATTATTAATATAATAATATTAATATACATTATATTAATATTAATAATAAATATTCTCTCAAACAGACGACAGATTTTTTTTACGCTACTTTTTTTTTTTTTTTAGGAAACTTGCTAAATTTAAGGCCAAGTGTTTATACTGTATTAATGGCTGTCGGAAAGTTTTTTTAAATTTTTTTTTTAATTGTGGACTGTCACCACAGCAACACAGTCACAGCCCATTGGCCCCAGAGACTTTGACAGAAACTGTATTTACAAAATCAAACTTTATTTAAACTTTATTTGATTCATTATGTCACAAACTGCAGCATTTATAGCCAAGGATCATTTCATCTATTTACAGCTCCGGTGTAATGTTAAAAAACACTTTAAATAATTTTGTGCAGAGTGGTTAGTGCTCCTGCCTCACAGCAAGAAGATTTAAAGTTCAAAACCCCGGCCAACCTTGCCTCCGGGTACTCTGGTTCCTCCCACAGGTCAATTAGCAAATCTAAAGTGTCCCTAGAGGGTAGAAGATGAATATTTATGTCCTTTTTGTCTTAAGAACCCCCGATTCATTTTTATTTCAATAGCCCAGAATCACAATAACAACTCGGAGGACTGAATTAAAACACGAGGCAGCATGTGCCAGACTACATCCTCTGTGCCTAGACCCTCCATCCAGGTGAGGAACAAAACCTTGAGAAACCTCAGGTAGAGCGACAGAAGGACCATCCACTCCCAAGATGGACGGGCCATGAAATAGATGTGTTCAGGACACTCACTGACAAATCAAACGATCAAATGAATGAGAAATGAATATAGTCCATAATAATATCAGCAGGAACAGTTGATCTGTGTGAGAGGAATTCATGGCAAAAGCATTATAATATGTCAGAATTACAGTAAATCAAAAATATGTTATAATGGGAGTCAATGGTACCAAATCAGGCTCAAGGGTAAAGAGCGAATTTAGAATGCTGATCTCCTAATCTAAACACCTTGCAACAATAAAAAAAATACTGATAATCAATCCTGGCCAAGTTTCATACAATTAGACTTTAAACTGACTTCATATTTAGAATCAAAAAGACAAGATAAAATAACATTTATGTGCAGTAATCTACAGGCCGCCCAAATTAAATAAGGTTTTCTTAACTGAGTTCTCAGAGTTCCTAACAGAATTTCTGGCAAAGTTTGATAACATTTTAATTTGTGGTGATTTTAACATTCATGTTTGCTGCCCTTCTGACAAACCTGCGAATGATTTTAAGGCACTTTTAGCTTCACTAGATCTGGTTCAGTCCATATCTGGTCCTACACATAGGTTAGGTCACACTCTTGACCTTATTATCTCACGTGGGGTGATTGTGTCAGCTTGTGAGGTTGTGGACTTTCCCATCTCTGACCATTCCCTCATACAGTTTGACATTTGTGCTGTTTCACCAGAACCTACAATTACTGCCCCTCATCATCGTCGCATCATCACCTCATCTACTGTTGAAGATTTTGTTGCTCTATTCTCTGTTTCTGATCTTGCTTCCATTGAGTTAGCATCACCTCTCTGCCCGGACCTTTTCATTTCCTCCTTCAACACCATCTGCTCCCAGATTATGGACTCTGTTGCACCCGTTAAGGTGAAGTTGTCTAACGGTCCTCGTGACCCCTGGCTCAATAATACAACTAGGGCCTTTAAGCGACAATGTAGACAGTGTGAGCGAAAATGGAAGAAGGACAGCTTACGGGTGTCGTTGGAGATGTTTAGAGACAGTCTGGCCACATATCAGAGAGCACTGAAGGAAGCTAAAGGACAATACCTCTCCCTTCTCATCAACAGAAATAGCCATCGCCCTGGAATTTTATTTAACACTATTAATTCTATTATTAATCCGGTGTCTGTTGCCTTGAATATTGTCTCTGAAAATACATGAAATGCATTCAAGCAATACTTTGTGGACAAGGTTTTGGCTGTTAGGCAAACCATTACTCAACACTCCGCTGTTGCCATGCCGTCTTGTGCGGCACAATGTGTGCTAGAGAGCTTCGAGGCAGTTACTCTTGTGGACCTCAAAAAAGCTGTCCTGTCCCGTTCACAGCCGGGGCCCTGGCCCCTGACGGAGCTCTGAAGGTCAACCCTCATCTGCAGGTGGAGGGCTTCTCCAACGTCTTCGCTGTCGGAGACTGCGCTCACCTCCAGGAGCCGAAGATGGCCTACCACGCAGCTCTGCACGCCGCTGTGGCCGTCAGCAACATCCGGCACAGTCTGAGCGGGACCAGTCTGGAGTCCTACAGCACGGGTAGGACAGGACTGGACAGAACTGGGACTGGACTGGGACTGGACTGGGACTGGGAATGGGACTGGACTAGGACTGGACTGGGACTGGACTAGGACTGGACTGAGACTGGGAATGGGACTGGACTAGACAGGACAGGGACTGGGACTAAGAATGGTCTGGGACTGGACTGGGACTGGGACTGGACTAGACAGGACAGGGACTGGGACTAAGAATGGACTGGGACTGGACTGGGACTGGGACTGGACTAGACAGGACTGGGACTGGGAATGGGACTGGACTGGGAATGGGACTGGACTAGACAGGACAGGGACTGGGACTAAGAATGGTCTGGGACTGGACTAGACAGGACAGGGACTGGGACTGGGACTGGACTGGACTGGGACTGGGACTAGGACTGGACTGGGACTGGGAATGGGACTAAGAATGGACTGGGACTGGACTAGACAGGACAGGGACTAAGAATGGTCTGGGACTGGACTGGGACTGGGACTGGACTGGGACTGGGACTGGACTGGGACTGGACTGGGACCTGGACTGGGACTGGACTGGGACTAGGACTGGACTGGGACTGGGAATGGGACTAAGAATGGACTGGGACTGGACTGGGACTGGGACTGGGACTAGGACTGGACAGGGACTGGGACTGGGACTGGGACTGGACTGGGACTGGGACTAGGACTGGACTGGGACTGGGAATGGGACTAAGAATGGACTGGGACTGGACTAGACAGGACAGGGACAGGGACTAAGAATGGTCTGGGACTGGACTGGGACTGGGACTGGACTGGGACTGGGACTGGACTGGGACTGGACTGGGACCTGGACTGGGACTGGACTGGGACCTGGACTGGGACTGGACTGGGACTGGACTGGGACTAGGACTGAACTGGGACTGGACTAGGACTGGACTGAGACTGGGAATGGGACTGGACTAGACAGGACAGGGACTGGGACTAAGAATGGTCTGGGACAGGGACTGGGACTGGGACTGGACTGGACTGGACTGGGACTGGGAATGGGACTGGACTAGACAGGACAGGGACTGGGACTAAGAATGGTCTGGGACAGGGACTGGGACTGGGACTGGACTGGGACTGGGACTAGGACTGGACTGGGACTGGACTGGGACTGGGACTGGACTGGGACTGGGACTGGACTAGAAATGAACTGGACTAGGACTGAACTGGGACTGGACTAGGACTGGACTGGGACTGGGAATGGGACTGGACTAGACAGGACAGGGACTGGGACTGGGAATGGTCTGGGACTGGACTGGGACTGGGACTGGGACTGGACTGGACTGGGACTGGACTGGGACTGGGACTGGACTGGGAATGGGACTTGACTGGGAATGGGACTGGACTAGACAGGACAGGGACTGGGACTAAGAATGGTCTGGGACTGGACTGGGACTGGGACTGGACTGGGACTGGACTGGGACCTGGACTGGGACTGGACTGGGACTGGACTGGGACTAGGACTGGACTGGGACTGGGACTGGACTGGGACTGGACTGGGACCTGGACTGGGACTGGACTGGGACTGGACTGGGACTAGGACTGGACTGGGACTGGGACTGGACTGGGACTGGGACTGGACTGGACTGGGACTGGGACTGGACTGGACTGGGACTAGGACTGGACTGGGACTGGACTGGGACTGGGACTGGACTGGGACTGGGACTGGACTAGAAATGAACTGGACTAGGACTGAACTGGGACTGGACTAGGACTGGACTGGGACTGGGAATGGGACTGGACTAGACAGGACAGGGACTGGGACTAAGAATGGTCTGGGAATGGGACTGGACTAGACAGGACAGGGACTGGGACTGGACTGGGACTGGGACTGGACTGGGACTGGACTGGGACTGGGACTGGACTGGACTGGGACTGGACTGGGACTGGACTGGGACTGGGACTGGACTGGACTGGGACTTGACTGGGAATGGGACTGGACTAGACAGGACAGGGACTGGGACTAAGAATGGTCTGGGACTGGACTGGGACTGGGACTGGGACTGGACTGGACTGGGAATGGGACTTGACTGGGAATGGGACTGGACTAGACAGGACAGGGACTGGGACTAAGAATGGTCTGGGACTGGACTGGGACTGGGACTGGACTGGGACTGGGACTGGGACTGGACTGGGACTGGGACTGGACTGGGACCTGGACTGGGACTGGACTGGGACTGGGACTGGACTGGGACTGGACTGGACTGGGACTGGGACTGGGACTGGACTGGGACTGGGAATGGGACTAAGAATGGACTGGGACTGGACTAGACAGGACAGGGACAGGGACTAAGAATGGTCTGGGACTGGACTGGGACTGGGACTGGACTGGGACTGGGACTGGACTGGACTGGGACTGGGACTGGACTGGGACAGGGACTGGGACTAGGACTGGACAGGGACTGGGACTGGGACTGGGACTGGACTGGGACTGGGAATGGGACTAAGAATGGACTGGGACTGGACTAGACAGGACAGGGACTGGGACTGGGACTGGACTGGACTGGGACTGGGACTAGGACTGGACTGGGACTGGGAATGGGACTGGACTAGGACTGGACTGGGACTGGACTAGGACTGGACTGAGACTGGGAATGGGACTGGACTAGACAGGACAGGGACTGGGACTAAGAATGGTCTGGGACAGGGACTGGGACTGGGACTGGACTGGGACTGGGACTAGGACTGGACTGGGACTGGACTGGGACTGGGACTGGACTGGGACTGGGACTGGACTAGAAATGAACTGGACTAGGACTGAACTGGGACTGGACTAGGACTGGACTGGGACTGGGAATGGGACTGGACTAGACAGGACAGGGACTGGGACTGGGAATGGTCTGGGACTGGACTGGGACTGGGACTGGGACTGGACTGGACTGGGACTGGACTGGGACTGGGACTGGACTGGGAATGGGACTTGACTGGGAATGGGACTGGACTAGACAGGACAGGGACTGGGACTAAGAATGGTCTGGGACTGGACTGGGACTGGGACTGGACTGGGACTGGACTGGGACTGGGACTGGACTGGGACTGGACTGGGACTAGGACTGGACTGGGACTGGGACTGGACTGGGACTGGGACTGGACTGGGACTGGACTGGGACCTGGACTGGGACTGGACTGGGACTGGACTGGGACTAGGACTGGACTGGGACTGGGACTGGACTGGGACTGGGACTGGACTGGACTGGGACTAGGACTGGACTGGGACAAAGAACTTCTCAAAAAGTGACTGGATTTCTTACAAACCGAAGATTCAGTGGAAAAGTGGTTTAACCCGGTCTATGTCTGGTCTTGTCCGGTCCAGGCAGGGTGACCATGCTGCTGGCCCTCGGAGCTGATGATGGAGTGGGACAGTTCAGTGGACTACGTCTGCCTCGGACCCTGGTGTCTCTGGGGAAGAGCCGGGACCTGCTGCTCTGGAAGTCCTGGAGGGAGATGGGTCAGAGGCAGCCCCAAGACCAGGTCCAGGTCCGGGTCCAGGACCAGGACCATGTCCAGGTCCAATGAGGTCCTGAGACCAAAGGGAGGACCCAAATTCAATTCTAGAGAAAGATGAGCCAGGCTAGCCTGGTCCGCTCTCCCACTGGTCCACTGCGGACCAGTGGGAGAGCGGACGTCCTATAGCTGGAAGGTTGGTGGTTCAATTCCAGCTCCCCCCACAGTTAATACTGTCGTTGTGTCCTTGGGCAATACATCTAGCCCACCTTAATCCAGTGGGTTCAGCTGTAACACTGATGAATGGAAGCTTAATGTAAAGAGCACCAGACTGTCTCCTAGAACCAGACTGTCTCCTAGAACCAGACTGTCTCCTAGAACCAGACTGTCTCCTAGAACTGTCTCCTAGAACCAGACTGTCTCCTAGAACCAGACTGTCTCTGAGCACCAGACTGTCTCCTAGAACCAGACTGTCTCCTAGAACCAGACTGTCTCCGAGAACCAGACTGTCTCTGAGAACCAGACTGTCTCCTAGAACCAGACTGTCTCTGAGCACCAGACTGTCTCTGAGCACCAGACTGTCTCCTAGAACCAGACTGTCTCCTAGAACCAGACTGTCTCCTAGAACCAGACTGTCTCTGAGAACCAGACTGTCTCCGAGAACCAGACTGTCTCTGAGAACCAGACTGGCTCCTAGAACCAGACTGACTCTGAGCACCAGACTGTCTCCTAGAACTGTCTCCTAGAACCAGACTGTCCTAGAACTGTCTCCTAGAACCAGACTGTCTCCTAGAACCAGACTGACTCTGAGCACCAGACTGTCTCCTAGAACTGTCTCCTAGAACCAGACTGTCTCCTAGAACTGTCTCCTAGAACCAGACTGTCTCCTAGAACTGTCTCCTAGAACCAGACTGTCTCATAGAACCAGACTGTCTCCTAGAACCAGACTGTCTCTGAGCACCAGACTGTCTCCTAGAACCAGACTGTCTCCTAGAACCAGACTGTCTCTGAGCACCAGACTGTCTCCTAGAACCAGACTGTCTCTGAGCACCAGACTGTCTCCTAGAACCAGACTGTCTCCTAGAACCAGACTGTCTCCGAGAACCAGACTGTCTCTGAGAACCAGACTGTCTCCTAGAACCAGACTGTCTCTGAGCACCAGACTGTCTCTGAGCACCAGACTGTCTCCTAGAACCAGACTGTCTCCTAGAACCAGACTGTCTCCTAGAACCAGACTGTCTCTGAGAACCAGACTGTCTCTGAGAACCAGACTGTCTCTGAGAACCAGACTGGCTCCTAGAACCAGACTGACTCTGAGCACCAGACTGTCTCCTAGAACTGTCTCCTAGAACCAGACTGTCCTAGAACTGTCTCCTAGAACCAGACTGTCTCCTAGAACCAGACTGACTCTGAGCACCAGACTGTCTCCTAGAACTGTCTCCTAGAACCAGACTGTCTCCTAGAACTGTCTCCTAGAACCAGACTGTCTCCTAGAACTGTCTCCTAGAACCAGACTGTCTCCTAGAACCAGACTGTCTCCTAGAACCAGACTGTCTCCTAGAACCAGACTGTCTCCTAGAACCAGACTGACTCTGAGAACCAGACTGTCTCCTAGAACCAGACTGTCTCCTAGAACTGTCTCCTAGAACCAGACTGTCTCCTAGAACCAGACTGTCTCCTAGAACCAGACTGTCTCCTAGAACTGTCTCCTAGAACCAGACTGTCTCCTAGAACTGTCTCCTAGAACCAGACTGTCTCGTAGAACTGTCTCCTAGAACCAGACTGTCTCCTAGAACTGTCTCCTAGAACCAGACTGTCTCCTAGAACCAGACTGTCTCTGAGCACCAGACTGTCTCCTAGAACCAGACTGTCCCAGAGCACCAGACTGTCTCCTAGAACCAGACTGTCTCCTAGAACTGTCTCCTAGAACCAGACTGTCCCAGAGCACCAGACTGTCTCCTAGAACCAGACTGTCTCCTAGAACTGTCTCCTAGAACCAGACTGTCTCCTAGAACCAGACTGTCTCCTAGAACCAGACTGTCTCTGAGAACCAGACTGTCCTGAGAACCAGACTGTCCTGAGAACCAGACTGTCTCTGAGAACCAGACTGTCTCCTAGAACTGTCTCCTAGAACCAGACTGTCTCCTAGAACTGTCTCCTAGAACCAGACTGTCCCAGAGCACCAGACTGTCTCCTTGAGCCAGACTGTCTCCTAGAACTGTCTCCTAGAACCAGACTGTCTCCTAGAACTGTCTCCTAGAACCAGACTGTCTCCTAGAACCAGACTGTCTCCTAGAACCAGACTGTCTCCTAGAACTGTCTCCTAGAACCAGACTGTCTCCTAGAACTGTCTCCTAGAACCAGACTGTCCCAGAGCACCAGACTGTCCCAGAGCACCAGACTGTCCCTGAGAACCAGAATGTCCCTGAACTCTGCGATGTCCTCAGACACAGCTGATCCTCTGCAGTAGACGACGGTGAAAAAGTCCAAAATCTCTGAAAAAAGAAAAAGAGAAAGTGAACATAGCTTTTATTGAGCCACTTTTCTTTTGCTGATCTGGGGTCAGTTCTGAATCTCCTGAAAACCATGGCTTTCCCAAAAATATTCTTTTGTCTGACTAACCTAATTACAGCGCCACACGATGGTGACCAGTAGTAGTTATTAACATGCCTTTTATTCTGTGTTACGTGTCCGAGGACTGCGTTATTCGAACATATTTACAACTGTAACTGTGACAGACGTTCTTTATATTATTGTCCCGTTTAAAATAAATAAAGGCAAGAAACATTGATATATTTGTATTTCATGTTTTTGTTTAAGATATGTTACGCTGTTTAAGTCTCTTTTACAGAAAGTTGTTTCCATTTTGATTGTTACTGTGAACCTTTTCAATAAAAAAACATAACTGACCTCAGATCAGCTGCTCCTTCTTTAAAATGAACAATCAGGGCTTTGGAGTCCACCAAAACCAGGTCTAAACCAGGTCCATACCCTGTCCCTGGCTTGATCAGAACTTGAACCCCTCTCCAGCCTTTTGAAGGATGACCTCTGACCTAGAGCCTAAGGACTCCAGACCAACTGTCTTTCTTTTTTCCACTTCATAAACATTGCCCACCTTTCCATTGACCTTTCCTCTGACTATAGCTCCCTCAGTAAAAGAATGGTATATATTCAAATCATTTGATCTTAGTGTGTTTTGAAATTGTTCTTAACGTTTTTGGCAGCAGTGGGTGTTGAAAAAAACACTTATATAATTAATAATGAATAATAATGCAGCTGATTTATGTCCTGCTGAATATTAGCAATAACCAACAACAGAGGCATAAGCCCTGAGCTGCAGTGAGTCCTGAGAAACACTTCTAAGGATTGATCTCCTCCTGCCTCTGGAGAAGTACACATCCGTCACCACAATTCATTCTTTTACTCAAATCAGATCACACTGAGGATGTAGCACTGGAACCTCTAACCTTTAGCCTAAATGCAGCTGGAGCACTGAGATCAGCCCGCTCCGTTAGGCACTGAAGTCTGGGCAGACCCCGAGCATAGAACATGTGCCTCAGAAACTGTCACAATCACGACCAGGACAAAGCAGCCTACCAGCAAACAAAACCCAGATGCACCTACACGAACAGCACATTAACACCAGAGCTTCAACTAAACAATAACTCAGAAACTCTCAGCACATTGTCCTGTCGTGGCCAGGGTCACTGTCCCAATCTTTGCCTTAAATACTGTTGAAATCCAGCTGTAGTCCTTGATCTTTTGTGATTTAGTCTCTTTAAGTCACTGTCCCTGCTAACGCTAACTACATTTCCCACCATTTCTTTTTGTTTGGTCCTGAAACAACTTAGTAACAGTGCACGTTGAGTTACCAGTCCCTGGTCCTGGACTCTGGACTTGTGCTTTATAAATACAACTCTAACAACAACAAGGCGGGATCTTTGAAATGACAAAAGATTAAAGTGAAGCTGAAAGTCTCCAGCAGAGATCCGACTGAGACTGTTCCACTGAGGACTCTGTCGCAGGAATGTACTCACCCTCCTCCCCATCGTCTCCTCCCTCCTTCCCCCTTGTCTCCTTGTCTCCTCCCTCCTCAGAGGAATGCACAGCTCTCACTGTTGCTCACAGAACAGTCATGTCTCTGCAGCAGGACCAGCTGTGTGTCTGTGGATCTGGACTAAACCAGGTCTAAACCAGGACTAAACCAGGTCTAAACCAGGACTAAACCAGGACTAAACCAGGTCTAAACCAGGACTAAACCAGGACTAAACCAGGTCTAAACCAGGACTAAACCAGGTCTAAACCAGGTCTAAACCAGGACATAACCAGGTCTAAACCAGGTCTAAACCAGGACTAAACCAGGACTAAACCAGGTCTAAACCAGGACTAAACCAGGACTAAACCAGGACTAAACCAGGTCTAAACCAGGACTAAACCAGGACTAAACCAGGTCTAAACCAGGACTAAACCAGGACTAAACCAGGTCTAAACCAGGACTAAACCAGGACATAACCAGGTCTAAACCAGGACTAAACCAGGTCTAAACCAGGACTAAACCAGGTCTAAACCAGGACTAAACCAGGTCTAAACCAGGTCTAAACCAGGACTAAACCAGGTCTAAACCAGGACTAAACCAGGTCTAAACCAGGACTAAACCAGGTCTAAACCAGGACTAAACCAAAACTAAACCAGGTCTAAACCAGGTCTAAACCAGGACTAAACCAGGTCTAAACCAGGTCTAAACCAGGACTAAACCAGGTCTAAACCAGGACTAAACCAAAACTAAACCAGGTCTAAACCAGGTCTAAACCAGGACTAAACCAGGTCTAAACCAGGTCTAAACCAGGACTAAACCAGGTCTAAACCAGGACTAAACCAGGACTAAACCAGGTCTAAAGCAGGTCTAAACCAGGTCTAAACCAGGACTAAACCAGGTCTAAACCAGGTCTAAACCAGGACTAAACCAGGTCTAAACCAGGACTAAACCAGGACTAAACCAGGTCTAAACCAGGACTAAACCAAAACTAAACCAGGTCTAAACCAGGTCTAAACCAGGACTAAACCAGGTCTAAACCAGGTCTAAACCAGGACTAAACCAGGTCTAAACCAGGACTAAACCAAAACTAAACCAGGTCTAAACCAGGTCTAAACCAGGACTAAACCAGGTCTAAACCAGGTCTAAACCAGGACTAAACCAGGTCTAAACCAGGACTAAACCAGGACTAAACCAGGTCTAAAGCAGGTCTAAACCAGGTCTAAACCAGGACTAAACCAGGTCTAAACCAGGTCTAAACCAGGACTAAACCAGGTCTAAACCAGGTCTAAACCAGGACTAAACCAGGTCTAAACCAGGACTAAACCAGGACTAAACCAGGACTAAACCAGGACTAAACCAGGATTAAACCAGGACCGGTTCCCTGTGGACTCTGTGTTGGACTAAAGCCTGAGGATGAGTGCCAAACGGAGGAAGAACGGACTCATCATTCGTTGGAACCGGTCTCTGTTGGTCCTCGTGCCCTGGAGACGAGGTACGCACCAACTCTACAAATACTCAGACTTATTTAACCCAATTCAAAACTCAATTACAAATTAAAATTATATTCTCAATTATCAAAAAACATTTAAATGTTTATTAAGCCTGGACTCAGACTGGACTTGGACTCGGTCTAGACTCAGTCTGGACTTGGACTCGGTCTGGACTTGGACTCGGACTGGACTCAGTCTAGACTCAGTCTGGACTTGGACTCGGTCTGGACTTGGACTCGGACTGGACTCAGACTGGACTTGGACTCAGTCTAGACTCAGTCTGGACTTGGACTCGGTCTGGACTTGGACTCGGTCTGGACTTGGACTCGGACTGGACTTGGACTCGGACTGGACTTGGACTCGGACTGGACTCAGACTGGACTTGGACTCAGTCTAGACTCAGTCTGGACTTGGACTCGGTCTGGACTTGGACTCGGACTGGACTCGGTCTGGACTCGGACTGGACTCGGTCTGGACTCGGTCTGGACTCGGACTGGACTCGGTCTGGACTTGGACTCGGTCTGGACTTGGACCATGGTTTTGAGACACTTGAATGACTCAGTTTGAAATAATTGTGACATGAACTTGAGACAAAAGCAGAAACAGAGACACTTTTACAGAATATCAATCTGTCTCCAAGTCTTTGTCCTCACCTCTCGACGGACCTGTCCAGAACCAGAACCAGAGTCCAGACCCAGAGTCTAGAACCAGAGTCCTCTACAATAGTCCAGAACCAGAGTCTAGAACCAGAGTCCTCTACCATAGTCCAGACCCAGAGTCCAGAACCAGAGTCCAGAACCAGAGTCTAGAACCAGAGTCCTCTACCATAGTCCAGACCCAGAGTCCATACCCAGAGTCCAGAACCAGAGTCTAGAACCAGAGTCTAGAACCAGAGTCCAGGACCAGAGTCCAGGACCAAAGTCCAGAACCAGAGTCCAGAACCAGAACCAGAGTCCAGAACCAGAGTCTAGAACCAGAGTCCAGGACCAGAGTCTAGAACCAGAGTCCTCTACCATAGTCCAGAACCAGAGTCCAGGACCAGAGTCCGGACCCAGAGTCCGGAACCAGAGTCCAGAACCAGAGTCCGGAACCAGAGTCCAGAACCAGAGTCCAGAACCAGAGTCCAGGACCAAAGTCCAGAACCAGAGTCTAGAACCAGAACCAGAGTCTAGAACCAGAGTCCAGAACCAGAGTCCAGGACCAAAGTCCAGAACCAGAGTCTAGAACCAGAACCAGAGTCTAGAACCAGAGTCCAGGACCAGAGTCCAGGACCAGAGTCCAGACCTAGAGTCCGGAACCAGAGTCCAGAACCAGAGTCCAGAACCAAAGTCTAGAACCAGAGTCCAGGACCAAAGTCCAGAACCAGAGTCCAGAACCAGAACGAGAGTCTAGAACCAGAGTCCAGAACCAGAGTCTAGAACAGAGTCCAGGACCAGAGTCCAGACCCAGAGTCCGGAACCAGAGTCCAGAACCAGAGTCAGGGACCAGAGTACAGGACCAGAGTCTACAACCAGAGTCCTCTACCATAGTCCAGAACCAGAGTCCAGAACCAGAGTCCAGAACCAGAGTCCAGGACCAAAGTCCAGAACCAGAGTCCAGAACCAGAACCAGAGTCTAGAACCAGAGTCCAGAACCAGAGTCTAGAACCAGAGTCTAGACCCAGAGTCCAGGACCAGAGTCCGGAACCAGAGTCCAGAACCAGAGTCCAGGACCAAAGTCCAGAACCAGAGTCCAGAACCAGAACCAGAGTCTAGAACCAGAGTCCAGAACCAGAGTCTAGAACAGAGTCCAGGACCAGAGTCCAGACCCAGAGTCCGGAACCAGAGTCCAGGACCAGAGTCTAGAACCAGAGTTCAGAACCAGAGTCCAGAACCAGAGTCCAGGACCAAAGTCCAGAACCAGAGTCCAGAACCAGAACCAGAGTCTAGAACCAGAGTTCAGAACCAGAGTCCAGAACCAGAGTCCAGGACCAGAGTCCGGAACCAGAGTCCAGAACCAGAGTCCAGAACCAGAGTCTAGAACCAGAGTCCAGAACCAGAGTCCAGGACCAGAGTCCAGACCCAGAGTCCGGAACCAGAGTCCAGAACCAGAGTCTAGAACCAGAGTCCAGGACCAGAGTCCAGACCCAGAGTCCAGGACCAGAGTCCAGAACCAGAGTCTAGAACCAGAACCAGAGTCTAGAACCAGAGTCCAGAACCAGAGTCTAGACCCAGAGTCCAGGACCAGAGTCCAGAACCAGAGTCCAGACCCAGAGTCCGGAACCAGAGTCCAGAACCAGAGTCCAGACCCAGAGTCCGGAACCAGAGTCCAGGACCAGAGTCCAGGACCAGAGTCCAGAACCAGAGTCCTGGACCAAAGTCCAGAACCAGTGTCTAGAACCAGAACCAGAGTCTAGAACCAGAGTCCAGAACCAGAGTCTAGACCCAGAGTCCAGGACCAGAGTCCAGGACCAGAGTCCAGACCCAGAGTCCAGAACCAGAACCAGAGTCTAGAACCAGAGTCCAGAACCAGAGTCCAGAACCAGAGTCCAGGACCAAAGTCCAGGACCAGAGTCCAGAACCAGAACCAGAGTCTAGAACCAGAGTCCAGAACCAGAGTCCTCTACCATAGTCCAGAACCAGAGTCCAGAACCAGAGTCCAGGACCAAAGTCCAGAACCAGAGTCCAGAACCAGAGTCCAGAACCAGAGTCCAGGACCAAAGTCCAGAACCAGAGTCCAGAACCAGAGTCCACGACCAGAGTCCAGGACCAGAGTCCAGACCCAGAGTCCGGAACCAGAGTCCAGAACCAGAGTCCAGGACCAAAGTCCAGAACCAGAGTCTAGAACCAGAACCAGAGTCTAGAACCAGAGTCCAGAACCAGAGTCTAGACCCAGAGTCCAGGACCAGAGTCCAGACCCAGAGTCTGGAACCAGAGTCCAGAACCAGAACCAGAGTCCAGATCCAGAACCAGAGTCCAGAACCAGAGTCCAGAACCAGAGTCCAGGACCAAAGTCCAGAACCAGAGTCTAGAACCAGAGTCCAGAACCAGAGTCCTCTACCATAGTCCAGAACCAGAATCCAGGACCAGAGTCCAGACCCAGAGTCCGGAACCAGAGTCCAGGACCAGAGTCTAGAACCAGAGTCCAGAACCAGAGTCCAGAACCAGAGTCCAGGACCAAAGTCCAGAACCAGAGTCCAGAACCAGAGTCCAGAACCAGAGTCCAGAACCAGAACCAGAGTCTAGAACCAGAGTCCAGACCCAGAGTCCGGGACCAGAGTCCAGGACCAGAGTCCGGGACCAGAGTCCAGACCCAGAGTCCAGGACCAGAGTCCAGGACCAGAGTCTAGAACCAGAGTCTAGAACCAGAGTCCAGGACCAGAGTCCAGACCCAGAGTCCGGAACCAGAGTCCAGGACCAGAGTCCAGAACCAGTGTCCAGAACCAGAGTCCAGGACCAAAGTCCAGAACCAGAGTATAGAACCAGAACCAGAGTCTAGAACCAGAGTCCAGAACCAGAGTCTAGACCCAGAGTCCAGGACCAGAGTCCAGACCCAGAGTCCGGAACCAGAGTCCAGAACCAGAACCAGAGCCCAGGACCAGAGTCCAGGACCAAAGTCCAGAACCAGAGTCCAGAACCAGAGTCCAGAACCAGAACCAGAACCAGAGTCCAGAACCAGAGTCTAGAACCAGAGTCCAGGACCAGAGTCTAGAACCAGAGTCCTCTACCATAGTCCAGAGCCAGAGTCCGGACCCAGAGTCCGGAACCAGAGTCCAGAACCAGAGTCCAGGACCAGAGTCTAGAACCAGAGTCCTTTACCATAGTCCAGAACCAGAGTCTAGAACCAGAGTCCAGGACCAAAGTCCAGAACCAGAGTCTAGAACCAGAACCAGAGTCTAGAACCAGAGTCCAGAACCAGAGTCCAGAGCCAGAGTCCGGAACCAGAGTCCAGAACCAGAGTCCAGGACCAAAGTCCAGAACCAGAGTATAGAACCAGAACCAGAGTCTAGAACCAGAGTCCAGAACCAGAGTCTAGACCCAGAGTCCAGGACCAGAGTCCAGGACCAGAGTCCAGACCCAGAGTCTGGAACCAGAGTCCAGAACCAGAACCAGAGTCCAGATCCAGAACCAGAGTCCAGAACCAGAGTCCAGAACCAGAGTCCAGGACCAAAGTCCAGAACCAGAGTCTAGAACCAGAGTCCAGAACCAGAGTCCTCTACCATAGTCCAGAACCAGAATCCAGGACCAGAGTCCAGACCCAGAGTCCGGAACCAGAGTCCAGGACCAGAGTCTAGAACCAGAGTCCAGAACCAGAGTCCAGAACCAGAGTCCAGGACCAAAGTCCAGAACCAGAGTCCAGAACCAGAGTCCAGAACCAGAGTCCAGAACCAGAACCAGAGTCTAGAACCAGAGTCCAGACCCAGAGTCCGGGACCAGAGTCCAGGACCAGAGTCCGGGACCAGAGTCCAGACCCAGAGTCCGGACCAGAGTCCAGGACCAGAGTCTAGAACCAGAGTCTAGAACCAGAGTCCAGGACCAGAGTCCAGACCCAGAGTCCGGAACCAGAGTCCAGAACCAGAGTCCAGGACCAGAGTCCAGAACCAGAGTCCAGGACCAAAGTCCAGAACCAGAGTATAGAACCAGAACCAGAGTCTAGAACCAGAGTCCAGAACCAGAGTCTAGACCCAGAGTCCAGGACCAGAGTCCAGACCCAGAGTCCGGAACCAGAGTCCAGAACCAGAACCAGAGCCCAGGACCAGAGTCCAGGACCAAAGTCCAGAACCAGAGTCCAGAACCAGAGTCCAGAACCAGAACCAGAACCAGAGTCCAGAACCAGAACCAGAGTCTAGAACCAGAGTCCAGGACCAGAGTCTAGAACCAGAGTCCTCTACCATAGTCCAGAGCCAGAGTCCGGACCCAGAGTCCGGAACCAGAGTCCAGAACCAGAGTCCAGGACCAGAGTCTAGAACCAGAGTCCTTTACCATAGTCCAGAACCAGAGTCTAGAACCAGAGTCCAGGACCAAAGTCCAGAACCAGAGTCTAGAACCAGAACCAGAGTCTAGAACCAGAGTCCAGAACCAGAGTCCAGAGCCAGAGTCCGGAACCAGAGTCCGGAACCAGAGTCCAGGACCAAAGTCCAGAACCAGAGTCTAGAACCAGAACCAGAGTCTAGAACCAGAGTCCAGAACCAGAGTCTAGACCCAGAGTCCAGGACCAAAGTCCAGAACCAGAGTCCAGAACCAGAACCAGAGTCTAGAACCAGAGTCCAGAACCAGAGTCTAGAACCAGAGTCCAGGACCAAATTCCAGAACCAGAGTCCAGAACCAGAACCAGAGTCTAGAACCAGAGTCCAGACCAGAGTCCTCTACTATAGTCCAGAACCAGAGTCCAGGACCAAAGTCCAGAACCAGAGTCCAGAACCAGAACCAGAGTCTAGAACCAGAGTCCAGAACCAGAACCAGAGTCTAGAACAGAGTCCAGGACCAGAGTCCAGACCCAGAGTCCGGAACCAGAGTCCAGGACCAGAGTCTAGAACCAGAGTTCAGAACCAGAGTCTAGAACCAGAGTCCAGGACCAGAGTCCGGAACCAGAGTCCAGAACCAGAGTCCAGAACCAGAGTCTAGAACCAGAGTCCAGAACCAGAGTCCAGGACCAGAGTCCAGACCCAGAGTCCGGAACCAGAGTCCAGAACCAGAGTCTAGAACCAGAGTCCAGGACCAGAGTCCAGACCCAGAGTCCAGGACCAGAGTCCAGAACCAGAGTCTAGAACCAGAGTCCAGAACCAGAGTCTAGACCCAGAGTCCAGGACCAGAGTCCAGGACCAGAGTCCAGACCCAGAGTCCGGAACCAGAGTCCAGAACCAGAGTCTAGAACCAGAGTCCAGGACCAAAGTCCAGAACCAGAGTCCAGAACCAGAACCAGAGTCTAGAACCAGAGTCCAGAACCAGAGTCTAGAACCAGAGTCCAGAACCAGAACCAGAGTCTAGAACCAGAGTCCAGAACCAGAACCAGAGTCTAGAGCAGAGTCCAGGACCAGAGTCCAGACCCAGAGTCCGGAACCAGAGTCCAGGACCAGAGTCTAGAACCAGAGTTCAGAACCAGAGTCTAGAACCAGAGTCCAGGACCAGAGTCCAGGACCAGAGTCCGGAACCAGAGTCCAGAACCAGAGTCCAGAACCAGAGTCTAGAACCAGAGTCCAGAACCAGAGTCCAGGACCAGAGTCCAGACCCAGAGTCCGGAACCAGAGTCCAGAACCAGAGTCTAGAACCAGAGTCCAGGACCAGAGTCCAGACCCAGAGTCCAGGACCAGAGTCCAGAACCAGAGTCTAGAACCAGAGTCCAGAACCAGAGTCTAGACCCAGAGTCCAGGACCAGAGTCCAGAACCAGAGTCCAGACCCAGAGTCCGGAACCAGAGTCCAGGACCAGAGTCCAGGACCAGAGTCCAGGACCAGAGTCCAGAACCAGAGTCCAGGACCAAAGTCCAGAACCAGAGTCTAGAACCAGAACCAGAGTCTAGAACCAGAGTCCAGAACCAGAGTCTAGACCCAGAGTCCAGGACCAGAGTCCAGACCCAGAGTCCAGAACCAGAACCAGAGTCTAGAACCAGAGTCCAGAACCAGAGTCCAGGACCAAAGTCCAGAACCAGAGTCCAGAACCAGAACCAGAGTCTAGAACCAGAGTCCAGAACCAGAGTCCTCTACCATAGTCCAGAACCAGAGTCCAGAACCAGAGTCCAGGACCAAAGTCCAGAACCAGAGTCCAGAACCAGAGTCTAGAACCAGAGTCCAGAACTATAGTCTAGAACCAGAGTCCACAACCAGAGTTCAGGACCAGAGTCCAGGACCAGAGTCCAGACCCAGAGTCCGGAACCAGAGTCCAGAACCAGAGTCCAGAACCAGAGTCCAGGACCAAAGTCCAGAACCAGAGTCTAGAACCAGAACCAGAGTCTAGAACCAGAGTCCAGAACCAGAGTCTAGACCCAGAGTCCAGGACCAGAGTCCAGACCCAGAGTCCGGAACCAGAGTCCAGAACTAGAACCAGAGTCCAGGTCCAGAACCAGAGTCCAGAACCAGAGTCCAGGACCAAAGTCCAGAACCAGAGTCTAGAACCAGAGTCCAGAACCAGAGTCCTCTACCATAGTCCAGAACCAGAATCCAGGACCAGAGTCCAGACCCAGAGTCCGGAACCAGAGTCCAGGACCAGAGTCTAGAACCAGAGTCCAGAACCAGAGTCCAGGACCAAAGTCCAGAACCAGAGTCCAGAACCAGAGTCCAGAACCAGAGTCCAGGACCAGAACCAGAGTCTAGAAACAGAGTCCAGAACCAGAGTCTAGAACCAGAGTCCAGGACCAGAGTCCAGACCCAGAGTCCGGGACCAGAGTCCAGGACCAGAGTCCAGGACCAGAGTCCAGACCCAGAGTCCAGACCCAGAGTCCAGACCCAGAGTCCGGACCAGAGTCCAGGACCAGAGTCTAGAACCAGAGTCCAGGACCAGAGTCCGGAACCAGAGTCCAGAACCAGAGTCCAGGACCAGAGTCCAGAACCAGAGTCCAGGACCAAAGTCCAGAACCAGAGTCTAGAACCAGAGTCCAGAACCAGAGTCTAGACCCAGAGTCCAGGACCAGAGTCCGGAACCAGAGTCCAGAACCAGAACCAGAGTCCAGGACCAAAGTCCAGAACCAGAGTCCAGAACCAGGACCAGAGTCTAGAACCAGAGTCTAGAACCAGAGTCCTCTACCATAGTCCAGAACCAGAGTCCAGGACCAGAGTCTAGAACCAGAGTCTAGAACCAGAGTCCAGGACCAGAGTCTAGACCCAGAGTCCGGAACCAGAGTCCAGAACCAGAGTCCAGGACCAGAGTCCAGAACCAGAGTCCAGAAGCAGAGTCTAGAACCAGAACCAGAGTCTAGAACCAGAGTCCAGAACCAGAGTCTAGACCCAGAGTCCAGGACCAGAGTCTAGACCCAGAGTCCGGAACCAGAGTCCAGAACCAGAGTCTAGAACCAGAGTCCAGGACCAGAGTCCAGACCCAGAGTCCGGAACCAGAGTCCAGAACCAGAACCAGAGTCCAGAACCAGAGTCCAGGACCAAAGTCCAGAACCAGAGTCCAGAACCAGAGTCCAGAACCAGAGCCAGAGTCTAGAACTAGAGTCCAGGACCAGAGTCTAGAACCAGAGTCCAGAACCAGAGTCTAGACCTAGAGTCCAGGACCAGAGTCCAGACCCAGAGTCCGGAACCAGAGTCCGGATCCAGAGTCCAGAACCAGAGTCCAGAACCAGAGTCCAGGACCAGAGTCTAGGACCAGAACCAGAGTCCAGAACCAGAGTCTAGAACCAGAGTCCAGAACCAGAGTCCAGGACCAAAGTCCAGAACCAGAGTCCAGAACCAGAACCAGAGTCTAGAACCAGAGTCCAGAAGCAGAGTCTAGAACCAAAGTCCAGAACCAGAGTCTAGAACCAGGGTCCAGAACCAGAGTCCAGGACCAGAGTCTAGAACCAGTGTCCAGAACCAGAGTCCAGAACCAGAGTCCAGAACCAGAGTCCAGGACCAGAGTCCAGGACCAGAGTCCGGAACCAGAGTCCAGGACCAGAGTCTAGAACCGGTTTAGATCTGTTTAGACCTGGTTTAGATCTGTTTAGTCCCGGCTTAGACTTGCTTTAGACCCGGTTTAGACCTGGTTTAGACCCGGTTTAGACCTGCTTTAGACCCGCTTTAGACCCGCTTTGGACCTGGTTTAGACCTGGTTTAGACCTGCTTTAGACCTGCTTTAGACCTGCTTTAGACCCGGTTTAGACCTGGTTTAGACCCGGTTTAGACCTGCTTTAGACCTGCTTTAGACCCGGTTTAGACCTGCTTTAGACCCGGTTTAGACCTGCTTTAGACCCGCTTTAGACCCGCTTTAGACCCGCAGAGGAGGACTGAGGTCACAGAGGAGGACTGAGGAGGACTGAGGTTACTGAGGAGGACTGAGGAGGACTGAGGAGGACAGAGGAGGACTGAGGAGGACTGAGGAGGACTGAGGAGGACTGAGGAGGACAGAGGAGGACAGAGGAGGACAGAGGAGGACTGAGGAGGACTGAGGTTACTGAGGAGGACTGAGGAGGACTGAGGAGGACAGAGGAGGACTGAGGAGGACAGAGGAGGACAGAGGAGGACAGAGGAGGACTGAGGAGGACAGAGGAGGACAGAGGAGGACTGAGGAGGACTGAGGAGGACAGAGGAGGACAGAGGAGGACAGAGGAGGACTGAGGAGGACTGAGGAGGACTGAGGAGGACTGAGGAGGACTGAGGAGGACTGAGGAGGACTGAGGAGGACTGAGGAGGACTGAGGAGGACAGAGGAGGACAGAGGAGGACTGAGGAGGACAGAGGAGGACTGAGGAGGACAGAGGAGGACTGAGGAGCTGAGGTCACAGAGGAGGAAAATAAAACATCATTCAGACTCAGATAAGAAATAAAATGGAAATAATGCAAGTTCTTTATTCTTTCTTTGCGACCCGGACCAAATGACCCGGCCCGGGGGTTGGGGACCTCTGAGAGGACACTCTCCGTCTCTGATTGGTCAGAGCTGTGTTTCTCACCTGGATCTGAACCTGATAAGAGTAGTTTCACAGAGATCTACCTCGAGAGAAACTCTTTAGACAGATCTCTAAAGCAGGTGTCTTTAAGTCTGGCCCTGGTCCAGGTCTTATGTAACGCCTCAGAGTGAAATACCTGAAGCAGACTCTGGTCGTTTCACAGAGAAACACACAGCTTTACAAAACCAAACTTACTCATCCCAACACCTGATATTTTATTCTCTTCATCTGTATTTTCCAGACTAATATTTTCTGTTTGTGTTCAGGTAAAACAGACACAGTGGTGGAAAACGGAGTGGTTTTGACCAAAATGAAGCTCTTCAGTAACTCTCAGAAAAACCTCCTGATCTCCGACCACTCCTTCTCTGTCTCTTCTGCGTCCGACCCAGAAAACCCCGACCAAAACCAGCCCAAATCCTCAGAAAACCCGTCCCAGAAAACACCGGACTGCAACTACCTGGCAACCATTCTGTGCGACGCTCCTTTGTCGAGGCTGTACAAGTTTGAGTCGGAGGATTCGGGCGTGGAGCTGCCGAGCGGAGCCAACTCTCCGTCGACGGCCATCGGGTCCGAGAAGAGCTTCACCGTCCACAGCCGGGAGTCCTCCTGCGATTCTGGAGATTTAAACCTGGAAAGAAACAAACAGAAGCCGGTGCTGACAGAAGGAAACACAATTGAGGGTTTGGATGAAGAAGTGGGGGTGGATTTAGAAGAAAGTGAGGTTCAAGTGGATTTGGAAACTGAAGAAGATGAAGAGGTTTGTGAAGAAGAAAGTCGGACACAGAGCCTCGAGGATTATATGGACGAGTGCTGCCGGCTCAGTCAGGTGAGAAACAGCTCGGCCATTTTGTTTCTAATAATAGCTGTGTTTTTGAGAAAGACCTTCAAATAGGGACATGTCGGTGAAGGTTCTCAGTCATCCAGGACATCTTGAAGAAAAGGTTTAAGTAAAAGCATCTGGACTCAGTTTTCAAGGTGAAGACATTAATTCCAAGAGACTTTATCAATTCTTAGTTCAACTGTAAGAGAGCTGAGCTTTATCTCTAGAGGAGGAGTTTAACCTGAAACCAAACCTGATGGACCAGGTGTTCTGTTCTCACCGTCGTTAGTCATGAAAGGGAGGTGTGACTCCAAATGTGAGAGTCGTTAAGTGTCATTGTTCTATTCAGGTGCTGTTTGTTGTTCTAAAGTGAGGCTCTGATGTTTTAGGTTTAAGAACACTGTTGTAAATACTCGGTAACATGAATCTAAGGCCACCTCCTCTGTTCAACGAAGGCTTTTCCATTTTCACAAAAATGGCTTCCTTCACGACCTCCCGTGGGCCCACCACCTGCAGGAGGAACCGTAAGGGGCCGGTGCAAACTGAATTGGGTGGCAGTCGAAGGTGGGGGCCTCGACGACCCAATCCCCGGACACAGAATCTAGCTCTAGGGACATGAATGTCCCCTCGCTGGCGGGAAGGAGCCTGAGCTTGTGCAGGAGGTTGAGAGATACCGACTAGAGATAGTCGGGCTCACCTCCACGCACAGCTCGGGCTCTGGAACCCAAATCCTCGAGAGAGTCTAGACTCTCCACTACTCTGGAGTCTCCTGTGGGGAGAGGCGGCTGGTGTGGGTTTGCTCATTGCCCCCGGCTCAGTGTTGGAGTTCACCCGGTGAACGAGAGGTCACTTCCCTGCACCTTCGGGTTGGGGAGAGGTCTCTCACTGTTGTTTGTGCTTACGGGCCAAATGGCAGTGCAGAGTACCTTCTTGGAGTCTCTGGGAGGGGTGCTGGAAAGTGCTCCAACCGGGGACTCCATCGTTCTACTGGGGGACTTCAACGCTCACGTGGGCAGTGACACCTGGAGGGGCGTGATTGGGAGGAACGGCCCCCCTGATCTGAACCCGAGTGGTGTTCTGTTATTGGACTTCTGTGCTAGCAACAGTTTGTCCATAACAAACACCATGTTCAAGCATAAGTGTGTCCATCAGTGCACGTGGCACCAGGACACCCTAGGCCGGAGGTCGATGATCAACTTTTTTTCATCTGACCTCCGACCGTATGTCTTGGACACTCGGGTGAAGAGAGGGGCGGAGCTACCAACTGATCACCACCTGGTGGTGAGTTGGATCCGATGGCGGGGGAGAAAGCTGGACAGACTGGGCAGACCCAAACGTACTGTGAGGGTCTGTGTGGCAGAGCCCCCTGTCAGAAAGATCTTTAACTCCCACCTCCGACAGAGCTTCGACCAGATCCCGAGGAAGGTTGGAGACATTGAGTCTGAGTCGACCATGTTCTCCACCTCCATTGTCGATGCAACTACTCAAAGCTGTGGCCGTAAAGTCTCCGGTGCCTGTTGGAACTTAACAAGCTGAACTTAAACGGAACTTAACAAACTGAACTTAACAAGCGGGACTTAACAAGCGAGACTTAACAAGCAGGACTTAACAAGCAAGACTTAACAAGCGAGACTTAACAAGCAGGACTTAACAAGGAAGACTTAACAAGCGAGACTTAACAAGCAGGACTTAACAAGCAAGACTTAACAAGCAAGACTTAACAAGCAAGACTTAACAAGCGGGACTTAACAAGCGGGACTTAACAAGCGGGACTTAACAAGCGGGACTTAACAAGCAGGACTTAACAAGCAGGACTTAACAAGCAGGACTTAACAAGCGAGACTTAACAAGGAAGACTTAACAAGCAAGACTTAACAAGGAAGACTTAACAAGCGGACTTAACAAGCGGACTTAACAAGCGGGACTTAACAAGCGAGACTTAACAAGCGAGACTTAACAAGGAAGACTTAACAAGCAGGACTTAACAAGCAAGACTTAACAAGGAAGACTTAACAAGGAAGACTTAACAAGCGGACTTAACAAGCGGGACTTAACAAGCAAGACTTAACAAGCGAGACTTAACAAGCAGGACTTAACAAGCAAGACTTAACAAGCAAGACTTAACAAGCAAGACTTAACAAGCGAGACTTAACAAGCGGGACTTAACAAGCAAGACTTAACAAGCGAGACTTAACAAGCAGGACTTAACAAGCAAGACTTAACAAGCAAGACTTAACAAGCAAGACTTAACAAGCGGGACTTAACAAGCGGGACTTAACAAGCTGGACTTAACAAGCGGGACTTAACAAGCAGGACTTAACAAGCAGGACTTAACAAGCGAGACTTAACAAGCGAGACTTAACAAGCGAGACTTAACAAGCAGGACTTAACAAGCAAGACTTAACAAGGAAGACTTAACAAGGAAGACTTAACAAGCGGGACTTAACAAGCGGGACTTAACAAGCGGGACTTAACAAGCAAGACTTAACAAGCAAGACTTAACAAGCAAGACTTAACAAGCGGGACTTAACGAGCGAGACTTAACGAGCAAGACTTAACGAGCAAGACTTAACGAGCAAGACTTAACGAGCGGGACTTAACGAGCTGGACTTAACGAGCTGGACTTAACAAGCGGGACTTAACAAGCGGGACTTAACAAGCGGGACTTAACGAGCAAGACTTAACAAGCAAGACTTAACAAGCGGGACTTAACAAGCGGGACTTAACGAGCAAGACTTAACAAGCGAGACTTAACGAGCGGGACTTAACGAGCGGGACTTAACGAGCTGGACTTAACGAGCGGGACTTAACGAGCGGGACTTAACGAGCGGGACTTAACAAGCGGGACTTAACAAGCGGGACTTAACAAGTCCCGCTTGTTAACAAACTAAACTTAAGAAGGACTTAACGAGAAGGACTTAACGAGAAGGACTTAACGAGAAGGACTTAACGAGAAGGACTTAACGAGAAGGACTTAACGAGAAGGACTTAACAAGCTGAATTTAACAAGCTGAACTTAACGAGTGGAACTTAACAAGCGGGACTTAACAAGCGGGACTTAACAAGCGGGACTTAACGAGAGGGACTTAACGAGAAGGACTTAACGAGAAGGACTTAACAAGCTGAACTTAACAAGCATATTTTAACAAGCAAGACTTAACGAGCTTATAACAAAAATAAGTCTGTGTCTCAGACTGTGCTTTACTTTCTCCAAAAGCGGACAAAAAGTCACGTAAATGTCCCGTCACCGTGGAGAACAGGGAGAATGTGGGACTTAACAAGCAGGACATAACAAGCGGAACTTAACAAGCAGAACTTAACAAGCAGGACTTAACAAGCGGGACTTAATGAGAAGGACTTAACGAGAAGGACTTAATGAGAAGGACTTAACGAGAAGGACTTAACGAGAAGGACTTAACGAGAAGGACTTAACGAGAGGACTTAACGAGCGGGACTTAACAAGCGGGATTTAACAAGTCCTGCTTGTTAACAAACTGAACTTAAGAAGGACTTAACGAGAAGGACTTAACGAGAAGGACTTAACGAGAGGACTTAACGAGCGGGACTTAACAAGTCCTGCTTGTTAACAAACTGAACTTAAGAAGGACTTAACGAGAAGGACTTAACGAGAAGGACTTAACAAGCTGAACTTAATGAGTGGAACTTAACAAGCATATTTTAACAAGCAAGACTTAACGAGCTTACAACAAAAATAAGTCTGTGTCTCAGACTGTGCTTTACTCTCTCCAAAACGGACAAAAAGTCACGTAAATGTCCCGTCACCGGTGGAGAACAGGGAGAATGTGGGCAGTAATCTGTGTTAGCAAAGAGGCTAAACTGTAAACGGAGGCTTACATTATTAATTACTGTTAATACATTATTGATATTAATAATAAAAAACAGTAAAATGTATAAAAGTTAACAGTTAAAAGTTAAAAAAGATGTTTTGATTGAAGATACTATTCTAGAGGAAGCACATGAGCCCAGGGATTATTGGGTTTGATCTGAAAAGGTTTTAGGGCCCAGCTAAAGTTAATAAGAACTAATTATTGAACACAAAATAATTAACCAGGTCTAAACCCATCAGAGGCAGATTTATTGGGGATTTAAGTTACTTTGTTAATATTCACTTATTCAAGGTGCCTATAAGCAAAAGAAATGGTCTGTAAACGCAGGTAGAATTATATTGGCCCTGACTTGTGTTCACTTCTGATTTTTCTAAACTCATTTCATAAAAGAAAATCGTGAGTTCAGTGAGTCGTTACTTTCTTCCCTTCAAACGAAACAGGAAATAAATGCATCGTCACAAAATCTGTTCAGATCGAATTAAAACCCGTTCGAGTCCTGTTCCCAGGCTCTGGAGGCCTGTGCAGTAAAAATCTAAGTTATTTGATGAATGTGCTGGAGCAGAATGAGCAGGTGCTGTTTTTCTTTTTCTGTAACAGCCTCTGAACCTGCATCAAAGCTGCTCTTTTAAAGGTTTGAGGTTTGAAAACCTAAAGAAGTCTGTGTCAGAGTTCAATTAAAGAACAGGAGCTCAGACCTGCCTCAGTTCACTCACCGTCTGAAGTCTGCTTTAGTCCTGCTTTAGTCCTGGTTTAGTCCTGGTTTAGACCTGGTTTAGTCCTGCTTTAGTCCTGGTTTAGACCTGCTTTAGTCCTGGTTTAGTCCTGCTTTAGTCCTGGTTTAGTCCTGCTTTAGTCCTGCTTTAGTCCTGGTTTAGTCCTGCTTTAGTCCTGCTTTAGTCCTGCTTTAGTCCTGGTTTAGTCCTGCTTTAGTCCTGCTTTAGTCCTGGTTTAGTCCTGGTTTAGACCTGGTTTAGTCCTGCTTTAGTCCTGCTTTAGTCCTGCTTTAGTCCTGGTTTAGTCCTGGTTTAGTCCTGCTTTAGTCCTGCTTTAGTCCTGCTTTAGTCCTGCTTTAGACCTGGTTTAGTCCTGCTTTAGACCTGGTTTAGTCCTGCTTTAGTCCTGGTTTAGTCCTGGTTTAGTCCTGGTTTAGACCTGGTTTAGTCCGGGTTTAGTCCTGCTTTAGACCTGGTTTAGTCCTGCTTTAGTCCTGGTTTAGTCCTGGTTTAGTCCTGGTTTAGTCCTGGTTTAGACCTGGTTTAGACCAGGTTTAGTCCAGGTTTAGTCCTGGTTTAGACCTGGTTTAGACCAGGTTTAGTCCTGGTTTAGTCCTGGTTTAGACCTGGTTTAGACCAGGTTTAGTCCTGGTTTAGTCCTGGTTTAGTCCTGGTTTAGTCCTGGTTTAGTCCTGGTTTAGACCTGGTTTAGTCCTGGTTTAGTCCTGGTTTAGTCCTGGTTTAGTCCTGGTTTAAACCGGGTTTAGTCCTGGTTTAAACCGGGTTTAGTCCTGGTTTAAACCAGGTTTAGTCCTGGTTTAGTCCTGGTTTAGTCCTGGTTTAGTCCTGGTTTAGACCTGGTTTAGACCTGGTTTAGACCTGGTTTAGACCTGGTTTAGTCCTGGTTTAGTCCTGCTTTAGTCCTGCTTTAGACCTGGTTTAGTCCTGCTTTAGTCCTGGTTTAGTCCTGGTTTAGTCCTGGTTTAGACCTGGTTTAGACCAGGTTTAGTCCAGGTTTAGTCCTGGTTTAGACCTGGTTTAGACCAGGTTTAGTCCTGGTTTAGTCCTGGTTTAGACCTGGTTTAGACCAGGTTTAGTCCTGGTTTAGACCAGGTTTAGTCCTGGTTTAGTCCTGGTTTAGTCCTGGTTTAGTCCTGGTTTAGTCCTGGTTTAGACCTGGTTTAGTCCTGGTTTAGTCCTGGTTTAAACCGGGTTTAGTCCTGGTTTAAACCGGGTTTAGTCCTGGTTTAAACCAGGTTTAGTCCTGGTTTAGTCCTGGTTTAGTCCTGGTTTAGTCCTGGTTTAGACCTGGTTTAGACCTGGTTTAGACCTGGTTTAGTCCTGGTTTAGTCCTGGTTTAGTCCTGCTTTAGTCCTGGTTTAGTCCTGGTTTAGACCTGGTTTAGACCAGATTAAGTCCTGGTTTAGTCCTGGTTTAAACCTGGTTTAGTCCTGGTTTAAACCAGGTTTAGTCCTGGTTTAGTCCTGGTTTAGTCCTGCTTTAGTCCTGCTTTAGACCTGGTTTAGTCCTGCTTTAGTCCTGGTTTAGTCCTGGTTTAGTCCTGGTTTAGACCTGGTTTATACCAGGTTTAGTCCAGGTTTAGTCCTGGTTTAGACCTGGTTTAGACCAGGTTTAGTCCTGGTTTAGTCCTGGTTTAGACCTGGTTTAGACCAGGTTTAGTCCTGGTTTAGACCAGGTTTAGTCCTGGTTTAGTCCTGGTTTAGTCCTGGTTTAGTCCTGGTTTAGACCTGGTTTAGACCAGGTTTAGTCCTGGTTTAGTCCTGGTTTAGACCTGGTTTAGACCAGGTTTAGTCCTGGTTTAGACCAGGTTTAGTCCTGGTTTAGTCCTGGTTTAGTCCTGGTTTAGTCCTGGTTTAGACCTGGTTTAGTCCTGGTTTAGTCCTGGTTTAAACCGGGTTTAGTCCTGGTTTAAACCGGGTTTAGTCCTGGTTTAAACCAGGTTTAGTCCTGGTTTAGTCCTGGTTTAGTCCTGGTTTAGACCTGGTTTAGACCTGGTTTAGACCTGGTTTAGTCCTGGTTTAGTCCTGGTTTAGTCCTGCTTTAGTCCTGCTTTAGTCCTGGTTTAGTCCTGGTTTAGACCTGGTTTAGTCCTGCTTTAGTCCTGCTTTAGTCCTGCTTTAGTCCTGGTTTAGTCCTGGTTTAGTCCTGCTTTAGTCCTGCTTTAGTCCTGCTTTAGTCCTGCTTTAGACCTGGTTTAGTCCTGCTTTAGACCTGGTTTAGTCCTGCTTTAGTCCTGGTTTAGTCCTGGTTTAGTCCTGGTTTAGACCTGGTTTAGTCCGGGTTTAGTCCTGCTTTAGACCTGGTTTAGTCCTGCTTTAGTCCTGGTTTAGTCCTGGTTTAGTCCTGGTTTAGTCCTGGTTTAGACCTGGTTTAGACCAGGTTTAGTCCAGGTTTAGTCCTGGTTTAGACCTGGTTTAGACCAGGTTTAGTCCTGGTTTAGTCCTGGTTTAGACCTGGTTTAGACCAGGTTTAGTCCTGGTTTAGTCCTGGTTTAGTCCTGGTTTAGTCCTGGTTTAGTCCTGGTTTAGACCTGGTTTAGTCCTGGTTTAGTCCTGGTTTAGTCCTGATTTAGTCCTGGTTTAAACCGGGTTTAGTCCTGGTTTAAACCGGGTTTAGTCCTGGTTTAAACCAGGTTTAGTCCTGGTTTAGTCCTGGTTTAGTCCTGGTTTAGTCCTGGTTTAGACCTGGTTTAGACCTGGTTTAGACCTGGTTTAGTCCTGGTTTAGTCCTGCTTTAGTCCTGCTTTAGACCTGGTTTAGTCCTGCTTTAGTCCTGGTTTAGTCCTGGTTTAGTCCTGGTTTAGACCTGGTTTAGACCAGGTTTAGTCCAGGTTTAGTCCTGGTTTAGACCTGGTTTAGACCAGGTTTAGTCCTGGTTTAGTCCTGGTTTAGACCTGGTTTAGACCAGGTTTAGTCCTGGTTTAGACCAGGTTTAGTCCTGGTTTAGTCCTGGTTTAGTCCTGGTTTAGTCCTGGTTTAGACCTGGTTTAGTCCTGGTTTAGTCCTGGTTTAAACCGGGTTTAGTCCTGGTTTAAACCGGGTTTAGTCCTGGTTTAAACCAGGTTTAGTCCTGGTTTAGTCCTGGTTTAGTCCTGGTTTAGTCCTGGTTTAGACCTGGTTTAGACCTGGTTTAGACCTGGTTTAGTCCTGGTTTAGTCCTGGTTTAGTCCTGCTTTAGTCCTGGTTTAGTCCTGGTTTAGACCTGGTTTAGACCAGATTAAGTCCTGGTTTAGTCCTGGTTTAAACCTGGTTTAGTCCTGGTTTAAACCAGGTTTAGTCCTGGTTTAGTCCTGGTTTAGTCCTGCTTTAGTCCTGCTTTAGACCTGGTTTAGTCCTGCTTTAGTCCTGGTTTAGTCCTGGTTTAGTCCTGGTTTAGACCTGGTTTAGACCAGGTTTAGTCCAGGTTTAGTCCTGGTTTAGACCTGGTTTAGACCAGGTTTAGTCCTGGTTTAGTCCTGGTTTAGACCTGGTTTAGACCAGGTTTAGTCCTGGTTTAGACCAGGTTTAGTCCTGGTTTAGTCCTGGTTTAGTCCTGGTTTAGTCCTGGTTTAGACCTGGTTTAGACCAGGTTTAGTCCTGGTTTAGTCCTGGTTTAGACCTGGTTTAGACCAGGTTTAGTCCTGGTTTAGTCCTGGTTTAGTCCTGGTTTAGTCCTGGTTTAGTCCTGGTTTAGTCCTGGTTTAGACCTGGTTTAGTCCTGGTTTAGTCCTGGTTTAAACCGGGTTTAGTCCTGGTTTAAACCGGGTTTAGTCCTGGTTTAAACCAGGTTTAGTCCTGGTTTAGTCCTGGTTTAGTCCTGGTTTAGACCTGGTTTAGACCTGGTTTAGACCTGGTTTAGTCCTGGTTTAGTCCTGGTTTAGTCCTGCTTTAGTCCTGGTTTAGTCCTGGTTTAGACCTGGTTTAGACCAGATTAAGTCCTGGTTTAGTCCTGGTTTAAACCTGGTTTAGTCCTGGTTTAAACCAGGTTTAGTCCTGGTTTAGTCCTGGTTTAGTCCTGGTTTAGTCCTGGTTTAGTCTTTTTTTAGTCTTTTTTGGATAGAACGATTTCTTGTGCCGTACCTAAAACAATACTCTTTGATCCTAAAATGTGTGAAAGTATAAATGAGTGTGAGTCCGTGTGAGTCAGGTCAGACCTGGAGCTGAATGTTCTTCCTGTGAGTCATGTGACCTGTTCAAAGGAAGAGCGGCAGGGCTGGACTCGGGGTCTTCCTGGTTCTGGTCTCCGAGGGTTTCTGCCGCTCCTCTTTAAGCACACTCTGCAGAGTGAGCTGGAAGACAAACCAGAGCACATTAAAGACAGGCTCTAACTAAGAACAGAAGTGTGAAGCTGAGGAGGAACAGTGAGGCCGAGGGGTCGAGGCCCCACAGTTCAGTCCAAGTCTCTTAAGAGCCTCTCGGGTCGCGGTCCAAATACAGATGAGATGTGATCTTAACCTGGCACCTTCAAAAGTGTCTTTATATTTTACATTTATTCATTTACTGACGCTTTCATCCAAAGATTCTTAGTGTTCTACAGTAATTACCAGAGTTACAGACACTGGAGACAAGGGGGGTTAAGTGTCTTGCCCAAGGACACAACGACAGTATGAACTGTGGGGAGAGTGAGAATCGAACCCACTACCTTCAGGTTGAAGGACGACCGCTCTACCCACTGAGCTACTGCTGCCTTTTTATCCTAGATTATTCTATGAAGCCTGCGTCTTTCTGCACTTTATGTGAAGTTTTTACCCCGTGTGGGATCAATAGTCTTTAATCTAACGTTCACATTTAGCGGCGCACCTGGCAGAGTGGGTATGGTCCTGTCTCACAGCGTGAGGAGTCCAGGTCCAGGTACTCCAGTTCCTCCCAATGCCCACATGCATGCTGTCCAGGCTGCACCCTCAGGCCCCAAGCCTCTGGGATAGTCTCCTGTGACCCGTAACGGGACCAAGTGGAAGAAAATGAACGAATGAATGATGACATGGATTTGGATTTTATTTTCAGACATAGCTTGTATATATTAATATTAATTTTATTGAATGTGTTATGTCATGATAAAACTCTTAAACGTTTAAAAGAGTCTAGTCCTGCTCAGGGCCGTAAACCAACAGAGTCCGAGTTACTCCTGAGTCCAGTCCTTGTGCCTAAAATAATAAAATAAGAAACAAGCTCAAGTCCATCTCTGAGAAGATCAGAGAAGATCAGATTTCCGATTGAGAGAAAAAGGATGACCGGTGTTGACGGTGGAGATTTTTTTAAAAAGGATAACTTCATAACATAAAGATAAAAACTCTCCAAAAGCTTTCCATTCTCCAGAGAACAGGACCTGGTGGTTTCTTCAGCTCTGGTTCTGTTTTACAGGAAGTTCTAACAGCCACTGTGACATCATTTCCTTCCTGCTTTTTGTTCAAACTCTTCTGGAATGTGTTACTGTCTGTAAACCTTCTCTTGGTAAGAATCCGTGACATCAGGATTCACTGAAGCCTCTTTTTGTTAAATCAGCAGCAGGTCGAATGTCAGAGAAAACACTTTTGTTTGGTTTTACCTGAAGTTCTCTTAAATAAGCTGCACTTTAGATGAGTTTTTTCTTTATAAACTGGAGACTCTCAGTGAAGCCTCTTCCTTCAGTGAAAACCTTCAGTGAAAACCTTCAGTGAAAACCTTCAGTGAAAACCTTCAGTGAAAACCTTCAGTGAAAACCTTCAGTGAAAACCTTCAGTGAAAACCTCCAGTGAAAACCTCCAGTGAAAACCTTCAGTGAAAACCTTCAGTGAAAACCTTCAGTGAAAACCTTCAGTGAAAACCTTCAGTGAAAACCTTCAGTGAAAACCTTCAGTGAAAACCTCAGTGAAAACCTTCAGTGAAAACCTTCAGTGAAAACCTTCAGTGAAAACCTTCAGTGAAAACCTCAGTGAAAACCTTCAGTGAAAACCTTCAGTGAAAACCTTCAGTGAAAACCTTCAGTGAAAACCTTCAGTGAAAACCTCAGTGAAAACCTTCAGTGAAAACCTTCAGTGAAAACCTTCAGTGAAAACCTTCAGTGAAAACCTTCAGTGAAAACCTCAGTGAAAACCTCCAGTGAAAACCTTCAGTGAAAACCTTCAGTGAAAACCTTCAGTGAAAACCTCCAGTGAAAACCTTCAGTGAAAACCTTCAGTGAAAACCTTCAGTGAAAACCTTCAGTGAAAACAGGGAGCGTCTGTTTCCAGTAAAAGCATTCCTCTCAGATTTATTCTGTGACTCACAAACGTGGATTAAAGCTGCCTCAGGACCTTTTCTCCAGTTTCTCATGAAAACTGAGAGAATGAGCTCCGACTGAGGTTTCAAAAGACCACCTCAGTCCCGTCCTGGTCCTACTCCGAGTTACCTGGACTAAAGCCTTGTTCTGGTTCTGTTCGGGTCCGCTCGGTCTCGGGTCCGAGTTACCTGGACTAAACCCTTGTTCTGGTTCTGTTCGGGTCCGCTCGGTCTCGGGTCCGAGTTACCTGGACTAAAGCCTTGTTCTGGTTCTGCTCGGGTCCGCTCGGTCTCGGGTCCGAGTTACCTGGACTAAACCCTTGTTCTGGTTCTGTTCGGGTCCGCTCGGTCTCGGGTCCGAGTTACCTGGACTAAACCCTTGTTCTGGTTCTGTTCGGGTCCGCTCGGTCTCGGGTCCGAGTTACCTGGACTAAAGCCTTGTTCTGGTTCTGTTCGGGTCCGCTCGGTCTCGGGTCCGAGTTACCTGGACTAAAGCCTTGTTCTGGTTCTGCTCGGGTCCGCTCGGTCTCGGGTCCGAAAGTTACCTGGACTAAACCCTTGTTCTGGTTCTGTTCAGGTCCGCTCGGTCTCGGGTCCGAGTTACCTGGACTAAAGACTTGTTCTGGTTCTGTTCAGGTCCGAGTTACCTGGACTAAACCCTTGTTCTGGTTCTGTTCGGTCCGCTCGGTCTCGGGTCCGAGTTACCTGGACTAAAGCCTTGTTCTGGTTCTGTTCGGTCCGCTCGGTCTCGGGTCCGAGTTACCTGGACTAAAGCCTTGTTCTGGTTCTGTTCGGTCCGCTCGGTCTCGGGTCCGAGTTACCTGGACTAAAGCCTTGTTCTGGTTCTGCTCGGGTCCGCTCGGTCTCGGGTCCGAGTTACCTGGACTAAAGCCTTGTTCTGGTTCTGCTCGGGTCCGCTCGGTCTCGGGTCCGAGTTACCTGGACTAAAGCCTTGTTCTGGTTCTGTTCGGGTCCGCTCGGTCTCGGGTCCGAGTTACCTGGACTAAAGCCTTGTTCTGGTTCTGTTCGGTCCGCTCGGTCTCGGGTCCGAGTTACCTGGACTAAAGCCTTGTTCTGGTTCTGCTCGGTCCGCTCGGTCTCGGTCCGAGTTACCTGGACTAAAGCCTTGTTCTGGTTCTGCTCGGTCCGCTCGGTCTCGGGTCCGAGTTACCTGGACTAAAGCCTTGTTCTGGTTCTGCTCGGTCCGCTCGGTCTCGGGTCCGAGTTACCTGGACTAAAGCCTTGTTCTGGTTCTGCTCGGTCCGCTCGGTCTCGGGTCCGAGTTACCTGGACTAAAGCCTTGTTCTGGTTCTGCTCGGTCCGCTCGGTCTCGGGTCCGAGTTACCTGGA
Organism: Neodontobutis hainanensis; assembly: GCA_024349245.1. Taxonomy (NCBI): domain Eukaryota; kingdom Metazoa; phylum Chordata; class Actinopteri; order Gobiiformes; family Odontobutidae; genus Neodontobutis; species Neodontobutis hainanensis. Next base: position 948,687 of record JALDNG010000168.1, on the reverse strand, counting down.
CTAAAGCCTTGTTCTGGTTCTGCTCGGTCCGCTCGGTCTCGGTCCGAGTTACCTGGACTAAAGCCTTGTTCTGGTTCTGCTCGGTCCGCTCGGTCTCGGGTCCGAGTTACCTGGACTAAAGCCTTGTTCTGGTTCTGTTCGGGTCCGCTCGGTCTCGGTCCGAGTTACCTGGACTAAAGCCTTGTTCTGGTTCTGTTCGGTCCGCTCGGTCTCGGGTCCGAGTTACCTGGACTAAAGCCTTGTTCTGGTTCTGCTCGGGTCCGCTCGGTCTCGGGTCCGAGTTACCTGGACTAAAGCCTTGTTCTGGTTCTGTTCGGTCCGCTCGGTCTCGGTCCGAGTTACCTGGACTAAAGCCTTGTTCTGGTTCTGTTCGGGTCCGCTCGGTCTCGGTCCGAGTTACCTGGACTAAAGCCTTGTTCTGGTTCTGTTCGGGTCCGCTCGGTCTCGGGTCCGAGTTACCTGGACTAAAGCCTTGTTCTGGTTCTGTTCGGGTCCGCTCGGTCTCGGGTCCGAGTTACCTGGACTAAAGCCTTGTTCTGGTTCTGCTCGGTCCGCTCGGTCTCGGGTCCGAGTTACCTGGACTAAAGCCTTGTTCTGGTTCTGTTCGGGTCCGCTCGGTCTCGGGTCCGAGTTACCTGGACTAAAGCCTTGTTCTGGTTCTGTTCGGTCCGCTCGGTCTCGGTCCGAGTTACCTGGACTAAAGCCTTGTTCTGGTTCTGCTCGGGTCCGCTCGGTCTCGGGTCCGAGTTACCTGGACTAAAGCCTTGTTCTGGTTCTGCTCGGGTCCGCTCGGTCTCGGGTCCGAGTTACCTGGACTAAAGCCTTGTTCTGGTTCTGCTCGGGTCCGCTCGGTCTCGGTCCGAGTTACCTGGACTAAAGCCTTGTTCTGGTTCTGCTCGGGTCCGCTCGGTCTCGGGTCCGAGTTACCTGGACTAAAGCCTTGTTCTGGTTCTGTTCGGGTCCGCTCGGTCTCGGGTCCGAGTTACCTGGACTAAAGCCTTGTTCTGGTTCTGTTCGGGTCCGCTCGGTCTCGGGTCCGAGTTACCTGGACTAAAGCCTTGTTCTGGTTCTGTTCGGTCCGCTCGGTCTCGGGTCCGAGTTACCTGGACTAAACCCTTGTTCTGGTTCTGTTCGGGTCCGCTCGGTCTCGGGTCCGAGTTACCTGGACTAAACCCTTGTTCTGGTTCTGTTCGGGTCCGCTCGGTCTCGGGTCCGAGTTACCTGGACTAAACCCTTGTTCTGGTTCTGTTCGGGTCCGCTCGGTCTCGGGTCCGAGTTACCTGGACTAAAGCCTTGTTCTGGTTCTGTTCGGGTCCGCTCGGTCTCGGGTCCGAGTTACCTGGACTAAAGCCTTGTTCTGGTTCTGCTCGGGTCCGCTCGGTCTCGGGTCCGAGTTACCTGGACTAAAGCCTTGTTCTGGTTCTGCTCGGGTCCGCTCGGTCTCGGGTCCGAGTTACCTGGACTAAACCCTTGTTCTGGTTCTGCTCGGGTCCGCTCGGTCTCGGGTCCGAGTTACCTGGACTAAACCCTTGTTCTGGTTCTGCTCGGGTCCGCTCGGTCTCGGGTCCGAGTTACCTGGACTAAACCCTTGTTCTGGTTCTGCTCGGTCCGCTCGGTCTCGGGTCCGAGTTACCTGGACTAAACCCTTGTTCTGGTTCTGCTCGGGTCCGCTCGGTCTCGGGTCCGAGTTACCTGGACTAAACCCTTGTTCTGGTTCTGCTCGGTCCGCTCGGTCTCGGGTCCGAGTTACCTGGACTAAACCCTTGTTCTGGTTCTGCTCGGGTCCGCTCGGTCTCGGGTCCGAGTTACCTGGACTAAACCCTTGTTCTGGTTCTGCTCGGTCCGCTCGGTCTCGGTCCGAGTTACCTGGACTAAACCCTTGTTCTGGTTCTGTTCGGGTCCGCTCGGTCTCGGGTCCGAGTTACCTGGACTAAACCCTTGTTCTGGTTCTGTTCGGTCCGCTCGGTCTCGGGTCCGAGTTACCTGGACTAAAGCCTTGTTCTGGTTCTGTTCGGGTCCGCTCGGTCTCGGTCCGAGTTACCTGGACTAAACCCTTGTTCTGGTTCTGTTCGGGTCCGCTCGGTCTCGGGTCCGAGTTACCTGGACTAAACCCTTGTTCTGGTTCTGTTCGGGTCCGCTCGGTCTCGGGTCCGAGTTACCTGGACTAAAGCCTTGTTCTGGTTCTGCTCGGGTCCGCTCGGTCTCGGGTCCGAGTTACCTGGACTAAAGCCTTGTTCTGGTTCTGTTCGGGTCCGCTCGGTCTCGGGTCCGAGTTACCTGGACTAAAGCCTTGTTCTGGTTCTGTTCGGGTCCGCTCGGTCTCGGGTCCGAGTTACCTGGACTAAAGCCTTGTTCTGGTTCTGTTCGGGTCCGCTCGGTCTCGGGTCCGAGTTACCTGGACTAAAGCCTTGTTCTGGTTCTGTTCGGGTCCGCTCGGTCTCGGGTCCGAGTTACCTGGACTAAACCCTTGTTCTGGTTCTGTTCGGGTCCGCTCGGTCTCGGGTCCGAGTTACCTGGACTAAACCCTTGTTCTGGTTCTGTTCGGGTCCGCTCGGTCTCGGGTCCGAGTTACCTGGACTAAACCCTTGTTCTGGTTCTGTTCGGGTCCGCTCGGTCTCGGGTCCGAGTTACCTGGACTAAACCCTTGTTCTGGTTCTGTTCGGGTCCGCTCGGTCTCGGGTCCGAGTTACCTGGACTAAACCCTTGTTCTGGTTCTGTTCGGTCCGCTCGGTCTCGGTCCGAGTTACCTGGACTAAAGCCTTGTTCTGGTTCTGTTCGGTCCGCTCGGTCTCGGGTCCGAGTTACCTGGACTAAAGCCTTGTTCTGGTTCTGTTCGGGTCCGCTCGGTCTCGGGTCCGAGTTACCTGGACTAAAGCCTTGTTCTGGTTCTGCTCGGGTCCGCTCGGTCTCGGGTCCGAGTTACCTGGACTAAAGCCTTGTTCTGGTTCTGCTCGGTCCGCTCGGTCTCGGTCCGAGTTACCTGGACTAAAGCCTTGTTCTGGTTCTGCTCGGGTCCGCTCGGTCTCGGGTCCGAGTTACCTGGACTAAAGCCTTGTTCTGGTTCTGTTCGGGTCCGCTCGGTCTCGGGTCCGAGTTACCTGGACTAAAGCCTTGTTCTGGTTCTGTTCGGGTCCGCTCGGTCTCGGGTCCGAGTTACCTGGACTAAAGCCTTGTTCTGGTTCTGTTCAGGTCCGCTCGGTCTCAGGTCTGAGTTACCTGGAGCAGGTGTGCAGACTGATGGAGAGGCTCGGCCGTCTGCAGAGACAGCTCTGGTCCCTGAAGACAGCCCGCAGACTGGACCAGGACCGACTGGTGAGTCCAAGACCTGTTCTGGACCTGTACCAGACCTCTTCTTGACCTGGTCTGGACCTGTTCTAAACCTGTCCTAGACCTGTACCAGACCTGTGCTTGACCCGGTCTAGACCAGTTCTAGACTGAGCAGACACCAGCAGCTGCAGATCCACCCTAAACTGGACCAAGTGGATCCTATTGGATTTGGAACTATTTATTCCAACATTTTGTTATAATCTCTCTCTTAAGCTAAAAATAAATAGTGAACTCTTTACTAAACTCGGGCTCGGAGCTGAAACCAAAGTTGGGGCGAGTCATTTTCATATTTTTTTGGGGGACTTCAAATACATACATTTTTGTCAAATTCAGGATCATTTCGGAGAAAAAAATAAATAAATAAATTAAAATAAAATAACTCGAGCAAAAACAATAGTCCCTTCCGGTTATCACCGGCTCGGGCCTAATAATAGGTCCAAACCAGGACTAAACCAGGTCTGAACCAGGTCTGAACCAGGACTAAACCAGGTCTAAACCAGGACTAAACCAGGACTAAACCAGGACTAAACCAGGTCTGAACCAGGTCTGAACCAGGACTAAACCAGGACTAAACCAGGTCTAAACCAGGACTAAACCAGGACTAAACCAGGACTAAACCGGGTCTAAACCAGGTCCAAACCGGGTCTAAACCAGGTCCAAACCAGGTCTAAACCAGGACTAAACCAGGTCTAAACCAGGTCTAAACCAGGACTAAACCAGGTCTAAACCAGAGCTAAACCAGAGCTAAACCAGGACTAAACCAGGTCTAAACCAGGTCTGAACCAGGTCTAAACCGGGTCTAAACCAGGACTAAACCAGGCCTAAACCAGGCCTAAACCAGGACTAAACCGGGTCTAAACCAGGTCTAAACCAGGACTAAACCAGGACTAAACCAGGACTAAACCGGGTCTAAACCAGGTCCAAACCAGGTCTAAACCAGGACTAAACCAGGTCTAAACCAGGACTAAACCAGGTCTAAACCAGAGCTAAACCAGAGCTAAACCAGGACTAAACCAGGTCTAAACCGGGTCTAAACCAGGTCTAAACCAAGTCTAAACCAGAGCTAAACCGGGTCTAAACCAGGACTAAACCAGGCCTAAACCAGGTCTAAACCAGGTCCAAACCAGGACTAAACCAGGACTAAACCAGGTCTAAACCAGGTCTAAACCAGGTCTAAACCAGGTCTGAACCAGGTCTAAACCAGAGCTAAACCGGGTCTAAACCAGGACTAAACCAGGACTAAACCGGGTCTAAACCAGGTCTAAACCAAGTCTAAACCAGGTCCAAACCAGGTCTAAACCAGGTCTGAACCAGGACTAAACCAGGTCTGAACCAGGCCTAAACCAGGACTAAACCAGGCCTAAACCAGGCCTAAACCAGGTCTAAACCAGGTCCAAACCAGGTCTAAACCAGGACTAAACCAGGACTAAACCAGGACTAAACCAGGACTAAACCAGGTCTTGTCTGGTTCTGATGCAGGACGTCCTGTTGCAGCAGTGCAGTTGTGGAGCAGCAGATCTGTTTTTTGCTGAAGTCCAGGAGAGACCGTCCAGGACAGAGTTTCTGAACGGGACTCTTTCAGACCTCAGGACCATCCCAGAGACGACGCAACGAGTCTATGCCTCCAGAGGTGAGACCAGGACTGAGACCAGGACCAGGACTGAGACCAGGACTGAGACCAGGACTGAGACCAGGACTGAGACCAGGACCAGGACTGAGACCAGGACTGAGACCAGGACCAGGACTGAGACCAGGACTGAGACCAGGACTGAGACCAGGACCAGGACTGAGACCAGGACCAGGACTGAGACCAGGACTGAGACCAGGACCAGGACTGAGACCAGGACTGAGACCAGGACTGAGACCAGGACTGAGACCAGGACCAGGACTGAGACCAGGACTGAGACCAGGACCAGGACTGGGACCAGGTCTGAGACCAGGACCAGGACTGAGACCAGGACCAGGACTGAGACCAGGACTGAGACCAGGACTGAGACCAGGACCAGGACTGAGACCAGGACCAGGACTGAGACCAGGACTGAGACCAGGACCAGGACTGGGACCAGGTCTGAGACCAGGACCAGGTCTGAGACCAGGACCAGGACTGGGACCAGGTCTGAGACTAGGACCTGGTCTGAGACCAGGACCAGGTCTGAGACTAGGACCTGGTCTGAGACCAGGACCAGGACTGAGACCAGGACCAGGACTGAGACCAGGACTGAGACCAGGACTGAGACCAGGACCAGGACTGTGACCAGGACCAGGACTGGGACCAGGTCTGAGACCAGGACCAGGACTGAGACCAGGACTGAGACCAGGACTGAGACCAGGACCAGGACCAGGTCTGAGACCAGGACCAGGTCTGAGACCAGGACCAGGACTGGGACCAGGTCTGAGACCAGGACCAGGTCTGAGACTAGGACCTGGTCTGAGACCAGGACCAGGACCAGGTCTGAGACCAGGACCAGGACTGGGACCAGGTCTGAGACCAGGACCAGGACTGAGACCAGGACTGAGACCAGGACCAGGACTGAGACCAGGACTGAGACCAGGACCAGGACTGAGACCAGGACTGAGACCAGGACCAGGACTGAGACCAGGACTGAGACCAGGACCAGGACTGAGACCAGGACCAGGACTGAGACCAGGACCAAGAACAGGACCAGGACTGAGACCAGGACCAGGACTGGGACCAGGTCTGAGACTAGGACCTGGTCTGAGACCAGGACCAGGACTGAGACCAGGACCAGGACTGAGACCAGGACTGAGACTAGGACCAAGAACAGGACCAAGAACAGGACCAGGACTGAGACCAGGACCAGGACTGAGATGGATTTATGGAGGTGTTGAATTATATTAGATTATTATTCTGTCATGAAGAAGGGTTGGTCTCGACTAAAATGACTCCAAAACCATTTGACGAGCTCCGACTCTGAAAACACAGCTTGAAGGTTTTGTTTGATTCGTTTGAACAGATCTTCTCCAAAGCTCCTTCTGAAAACCAAAGTGTGGTCAGATGTTCAGACCCACAGGTGTGTGAACACACTTCGAAAAGGAAGTGTTGCCTTTCCTTCCACTTTAGAGGTCAGAGGTCGTTTACTAAGGGTCAGAGGTCGGCTCCATTATCTCCTCTGCTCGGTGTCCGTTCATGAGCTTATCTGTTAAAACAAAAGCCCTTTTTTCTCTGAGAGCTGACTAAAGACAGTGGTGCTCAGTGAATTCTGTCGTGTTCTCTGCAGCTGAACGACCGCTGCAGCTCGTCCTGGGGCCGAGTCCGGGATTTAGTGAGGACCAGACTCAGGTCTCAGTCCAGACTCCTCACAGCTCCTTCAAGAACTCCTGCCCTCAGCTCTACAGGTCAGTCACATGGTCTGGACCTGGTCTAAGACTGGACCTGGTCTGAGTCTGGACCTGGTCTAAGACTGGACTAACTCTGTCTCCTTCAAACACTGACCTCCATGAGTCTGGACCTGGTCTGAGTCTGGACCTGGTCTAAGTCTGGACCTGGTCTGAGTCTGGACCTGGTCTAAGACTGGACTAACTCTGTCTCCTTCAAACACTGACCTCCATGAGTCTGGACCTGGTCTGAGTCTGGACCTGGTCTAAGTCTGGACCTGGTCTAAGTCTGGACCTGGTCTGAGTCTGGACCTGGTCTAAGTCTGGACTAACTCTGTCTCCTTCAAACACTGACCTCCATGAGTCTGGACCTGGTCTAAGTCTGGACCTGGTCTAAGACTGGACCTGGTCTAAGTCTGGACCTGGTCTGAGTCTGGACCTGGTCTAAGTCTGGACTAACTCTGTCTCCTTCAAACACTGACCTCCATGAGTCTGGACCTGGTCTAAGACTGGACCTGGTCTAAGTCTGGACCTGGTCTGAGTCTGGACCTGGTCTAAGACTGGACTAACTCTGTCTCCTTCAAACACTGACCTCCATGAGTCTGGACCTGGTCTAAGTCTGGACCTGGTCTAAGACTGGACCTGGTCTAAGTCTGGACCTGGTCTGAGTCTGGACCTGGTCTAAGTCTGGACCTGGTCTAAGTCTGGACTAACTCTGTCTCCTTCAAACACTGACCTCCATGAGTCTGGACCTGGTCTAAGACTGGACCTGGTCTAAGTCTGGACCTGGTCTGAGTCTGGACCTGGTCTAAGACTGGACTAACTCTGTCTCCTTCAAACACTGACCTCCATGAGTCTGGACCTGGTCTAAGTCTGGACCTGGTCTAAGTCTGGACCTGGGCTAAGTCTGGACCTGGTCCAAGACTGGACCTGGTCTAAGTCTGGACCTGGTCTAAGACTGGACCTGGTCTAAGACTGGACCTGGTCTGAGTCTGGACCTGGTCTAAGACTGGACCTGGTCTAAGACTGGACCTGGTCTGAGTCTGGACCTGGTCTAAGTCCGGACTAACTCTTAAGAGTCAAGGAAGAACCAGAGAAAAAATAAAACAGTGAAACACACATAATAAAAAATACTCCAAAAACTAATCTTTGTTTTTGTTGTGTGTAGACCGGACCTGGGCCCAGTGGAGGCCTCGGTCCGGAACCAGAACCGGAAGTCCATGGTTGTTCTGGGGCAGACACCGGACTGGACCTAACGTCTGGGTTTGTTTGTGTTTCTGTTCTGCCTCAGACTATGAACAGGTGTGGTCCTGGTTTAGACCCGGATTTCCTCAGATCTGGTCCACAGTGGAATTATGGGAAACGAGGAACAAACTCAGGGGTCTTTTATTAAAGTGACAGGGCTTCACAGTTTGTGAAATATGGGATTAAACGTGAATATAATCTGTAATAATCCACTGTAACCTCGAGAATTTTTATAATAACTTTTATAAACAGTGTGTTTTATTTTAACAGTCAGAAATATAATCAAGGAATAAAGATTACATTTATGAATTTTAAAATGATCCTGTTGTGGTCTGGATTTTCTGGATTTAAGATTTTCCTCTGAGACAGAGCTAAATAAACTTTAAATGTTTTATTAAATCTTCTTGAACCTGTTTCTACATTTTTATTTTTAATGCATTTATATTAAATTATTATCTCAGAGTTTGGACCAAAAACAAATCTATTTTCTGAAATAAACCTGTTTCAAATCGAATATTTTGTTTTCTTGTTTTTTTAAAAGCTTCTTCTCAAACGAAAGGGTTTGTGTTTGACAGAAGTGTAGTGACTGCCCCCTGCTGGACACTCAGTGGAAGTTTATATTATTACATTTCATCCTTTTCCTGAGTTTCCAGACCAAACCGCGACTGCCCATATAAGGAGCTGAAGACTGGGTTTAACTTTAGTTTAAATTTTACTGATAATGCTTTACTTTAGTTTAGGAGATTGTTTTTGACATTACTTTAGTTCGGTCTTGCTTTTCTATTTTAACCCTTCTCTGTTCTTTGTCTGGTTCTATTTTAGCTCACTTGGGCTCAGTTTTGTTTAATTATTCATTTTGATATAATCCTGGTTTGTGAGCTGTACCTGAACGCATCTCACATCAACAAGATCAGTGCTTGTTTTCAAATGAAAACCAATATAAAAAAATCAAAACACCTAAACTTGATTCCATACACTGTTTATTGTTTATGTATTTTTTTAGGCAGAAATAAATACTGCGCTAAGTTTATAACTTTTGAGATTTGTTAAAGTAATAAATGGGAGTTTATTTCAACACTGGCTTCTCTTTCGTTGAGTGGGTTCTGAAGGAAACTGAGTGGGACTGAAACAGAAGCACATTGTTAAACCTCCTCCTCCCAAACAGAGACAGAGCTTATTTGTTATGAATTATGAAATAAAAAGCCATTTTAAATGTCATATCAGTGTCAGACATAGATTGTAAATAAAATGGATGACCGTTTAAGAGGATCCATGTTGAAGGCTTGGTGTCAGAGGATCTCCTGCAGCAGCGCCACTGCCTTGGATTCTGTGCATTTCATTTATTACTTTTATGAAGTCCACACAGCTTTAGTAAATCTGTTCAGCCAATGTGTCAGACTGCTGATAAAACGTTTTTAACACCAGTCTATGTTAGTCCTGCTTTAATCAGAAGTCCTGGTCCCAGCCTGAGAGCTCGTCCGGAGGCTCCCCTGTTTCTGGAGGAAACCGGTCGAAGTGGCTATGATCCGTGGGGCCTTTGATCTGATGAGACAGAGACAGACACAGAGACAAAGGACAGAGACAGACACAGAGAAAGACACAGAGACAAAGGACAGACACAGACACAGACACAGAGACAGACACAGAGACAGACACAGAGACAGACACAGACACAGAGACAGACACAGAGACAGACACAGAGACAGACACAGAGACAGACACAGAGACAGACACAGAGACAGACACAGACACAGAGACAGACACAGAGACAGAGTCAGAGACAGAGACAGAGACAGACACAGACACAGAAACAGAGACAGACACAGACACAGAGACAGACACAGAGACAGACACAGACACAGAGACAGACACAGAGACAGACACAGAGACAGACACAGAGACAGACACAGAGACAGAGACAGAGACAGAAACAGAGACAGACACAGAGACAGACACAGAGTCAGAGACAGACACAGAAACAGAGACAGACACAGAGACAGACACAGAGTCAGAGACAGACACAGAGACAGACACAGAGACAGACACAGAGTCAGAGACAGACACAGAGACAGACACAGAGACAGACACAGAGTCAGAGACAGACACAGACAAAGAGACAGACACAGAGACAGACACAGAGACAAAGGACAGAGACAGACACAGAGAAAGACACAGAGACAAAGGACAGACACAGACACAGAGACAGACACAGAGACAGACACAGAGACAGAGACAGACACAGACACAGAGACAGACACAGAGACAGACACAGAGACAGACACAGACACAGAGACAGACACAGACACAGAGACAGACACAGAGACAGACACAGAGACAGACACAGACACAGAGACAGACACAGAGACAGACACAGAGACAGACACAGAGACAGACACAGAGACAGACACAGAGACAGACACAGAGACAGACACAGACAGACACAGACACAGAGACAGACACAGAGACAGACACAGACACAGACACAGAGACAGACACAGAGACAGACACAGAGACAGACACAGAGACAGACACAGAGACAGACACAGACACAGAGACAGACACAGACACAGAGACAGACACAAACACAGAGACAGAGACAGACACAGAGACAGAGACAGACACAGAGACAGACACAGAGACAGAGACAGACACAGACACAGACACAGAGACAGAGACAGACACAGAGACAGACACAGAGACAGACACAGACACAGAGACAGACACAGAGACAGACACAGAGACAGACACAGACACAGACACAGAGACAGACACAGACACAGAGACAGACACAGAGACAGACACAGAGACAGACACAGAGACAGACACAGACACAGAGACAGACACAGACACAGAGACAGACACAGACACAGACACAGAGACAGACACAGAGACAGACACAGACACAGAGACAGACACAGACACAGAGACAGACACAGACACAGAGACAGACACAGACACAGAGACAGACACAGAGACAGACACAGAGACAGACACAGAGACAGACACAGACACAGAGACAGACACAGAGACAGACACAGAGACAGACACAGAGACAGACACAGAGACAGACACAGAGACAGACACAGACACAGAGACAGACACAGACACAGAGACAGACACAGACACAGAGACAGACACAGAGACAGACACAGACACAGACACAGACACAGACACAGAGACAGAGACAGACACAGACACAGAGACAGACACAGAGACAGACACAGACACAGAGACAGACACAGACACAGACACAGACACAGAGACAGACACAGACACAGAGACAGACACAGAGACAGACACAGAGACAGACACAGAGACAGACACAGAGACAGACACAGACACAGAGACAGACACAGAGACAGACACAGAGACAGAGACAGAGACAGACACAGAGACAGAGACAGACACAGAGACAGACACAGAGACAGAGACAGACACAGAGACAGAGACAGACACAGAGACAGACACAGACACAGACACAGAGACAGACACAGACACAGAGACAGACACAGACACAGAGACAGACACAGACACAGAGACAGACACAGAGACAGACACAGAGACAGACACAGAGACAGACACAGACACAGAGACAGACACAGACACAGAGACAGACACAGACACAGACACAGAGACAGACACAGACACAGAGACAGACACAGACACAGAGACAGACACAGACACAGAGACAGACACAGACACAGAGACAGACACAGACACAGAGACAGACACAGAGACAGACACAGAGACAGACACAGAGACAGACACAGACACAGAGACAGACACAGACACAGAGACAGACACAGACACAGACACAGAGACAGACACAGAGACAGACACAGACACAGAGACAGACACAGACACAGACACAGACACAGATTGAATAAATCGTCTCAGATGAAGTGGTCCTGAAGGATCTGACTGACCTCTCTTTTCAGAGGAGATGGCAGTTTGCGTCGTTTGAGCCCGTCCCAGTTAAATCCCTGGAACCATCTGAAAACACACAAACACTGTGTTTCCTGTGCTTCTGAGAGACTCTAAGCCCCGCCCCTTTCATTCAGACAAATATTTAATACATTGATAAACTCACACTGGGACCTGTTAAATCTGAATATTTTACAGAGATATAGGACAATATGTATTTAACAGCATCATCTAAAAGTCCACAGCTCCTTCAGTTCAGAGTCTTCTGCCCTTTGGACGAAACAGACATGTCTCATTCGGACTTTGAGATGGTTTATTAGTCCATGTCTGGTCTAGTCCTGGTCTGGTACTGGTCTAGTCCTAGCTCTGGTCTAGTCCTTGTCCTGGTCTAGTCCGGGTCTGGTCCTGGTTCTGGACAGGACTCACTTGTGTTTCTTGATCTCGATGATGCCGCTCTTCTTGTTCCCCAGACGCTCCACTGGATTCAGCCTGAGACCAGGACAAGACAAAAGTTTCAAACTAAACTCGGTCTAAACTCGGTCTAGACCTGTGGGAGTGAAGTTCTTACCTGCAGAGTCGGCGGATCAGGTCGTCGGCTCGTTTGCGGACCCTCTTTGGAAAGTCCACTTTGTCGATGCCGTGAAGGATGGAGGTGTAGATCTTTATGGGGTCGGAGCCGCTGAACGGAGGACTGACCAGGACCAAAGAACACTTTAGAGTCCAGTTTTAGTTTTCTCCTGAGAAACTAAACCAGGACAGAACCAGGACTAAACCAGGACAGAACCAGGTCTAAACCAGGACTAAACCAGGACAGAACCAGGACAGAACCAGGACAGAACCAGGTCTAAACCTGGACAGAACCAGGGTCTAAACCAGGTCTAAACCAGGTCTAAACCAGGTCTAAACCAGGACTAAACCAGGGTCTAAACCAGGGTCTAAACCAGGGTCTAAACCAGAACTAAACCAGGACAGAACCAGGTCTAAACCAGGTCTAAACCAGGATTAAACCAAGACTAAACCAGGTCTAAACCAGGACAGAACCAGGTCTAAACCAGGGTCTAAACCAGAACTAAACCAGGACAGAACCAGGACAGAACCATGTCTAAACCTGGACAGAACCAGGGTCTAAACCAGGTCTAAACCAGGTCTAAACCAGGACTAAACCAGGTCTAAACCAGGACTAAACCAGGGTCTAAACCAGGATTAAACCAAGACTAAACTAGGTCTAAACCAGGATTAAACCAGGTCTAAACCAGGATTAAACCAAGACTAAACCAGGTTTAAACCTGGACTAAACCAGGGTCTAAACCAGAACTAAACCAGGACTAAACCAGGACAGAACGAGGTCTAAACCAGGGTCTAAACCAGGTCTAAACAAGGATTAAACCAAGACTAAACCAGGTCTAAACCAGGATTAAACCAGGTCTAAACCTGGTCTAAACCTGGTCTAAACCTGGTCTAAACCTAGTCTAAAGCAGGACTAAACCAGGTCTAAACCAGGTCTAAACCAGGTCTAAACCTAGTCTAAACCAGGACATAACCAGGTCTAAACCAGGTCTAAACCAGGTCTAAACCAGGTCTAAATCTGGTCTAAACCTGGTCTAAACCTGGTCTAAAGCAAGACTAAACCAGGTCTAAACCAGGTCTAAACCAGGTCTAAACCAGGACTAAACCAGGTCTAAACCAGGTCTAAACCAGGTCTAAACCAGGTCTAAACCAGGTCTAAACAAGGACTAAACCAGGTCTAAACCAGGTCTGGACGTACTTCCCTGTGAGCAGCTCGAAGATGAGGATCCCTAGAGCCCAGAAGTCCACGGCGGTGTCATGGCCCCGGTTCATGATGATCTCAGGGGCCACATACTCAGGGGTCCCACAGAAGGTCCAGGTCTTCCTCCCGCGGCTCACACGCTTTGCAAAACCAAAGTCCGTCTGTGGAGACCAGACCAGACCAAACTGGACTGTTACTTAAATGTAACAAACTTTAAAAGGAGAAGAGAATACTGATGGCTGACAAATGTGGATTTAAAAAGGTTTTAGCTGGTTTTGAACAGGTTTTAGCTGGACTCACCAGTTTGATGTAGCCACTCTGGTCCAGGAGCAGGTTTTCTGGTTTTAAATCTCTGTAGAGGATGTTCTTGTTGTGCAGATACTCGAAGGCCTCCAGGACACAACCCGTACAGAAGCGGGCCGTGGGCTCGTCAAAGAAACGCCTGACGAGGTTATACACACGAGAGGTTATTATACACACGAGAGAGGTTATTATACACACGAGAGAGGTTATTATACACACGAGAGAGGTTATTATACACACGAGAGAGGTTATTATACACACGAGAGAGGTTATTATATACACGAGAGAGGTTATTATATACACGAGAGAGGTTATTATATACACGAGAGAGGTTATTATATACACGAGAGAGGTTATTATATACACGAGAGAGGTTATTATATACACGAGAGAGGTTATTATACACACGAGAGAGGTTATTATACACACGAGAGGTTATTATACACACGAGAGGTTATTATACACACGAGAGGTTATTATACACACGAGAGGTTATTATACACACGAGAGGTTATTATACACGAGAGGTTATTATACACAGAGAGAGGTTATTATACACACGAGAGAGGTTATTATATACACGAGAGAGGTTATTATATACGAGAGGTTATTATATACGAGAGAGGTTATTATATACACGAGAGAGGTTATTATATACACGAGAGAGGTTATTATATACACGAGAGAGGTTATTATACACACGAGAGAGGTTATTATACACACGAGAGAGGTTATTATACACACGAGAGAGGTTATTATACACACGAGAGAGGTTATTATACACACGAGAGAGGTTATTATACACACGAGAGGTAATTATACACACGAGAGGTTATTATACACACGAGAGAGGTTATTATACACACGAGAGAGGTTATTATACACACGAGAGAGGTTATTATATACACGAGAGAGGTTATTATATACACGAGAGAGGTTATTATATACACGAGAGAGGTTATTATATACACGAGAGAGGTTATTATATACACGAGAGAGGTTATTATATACACGAGAGAGGTTATTATATACACGAGAGAGGTTATTATATACACGAGAGAGGTTATTATACACACGAGAGAGGTTATTATACACACGAGAGAGGTTATTATACACACGAGAGAGGTTATTATACACACGAGAGAGGTTATTATACACACGAGAGGTTATTATACACACGAGAGGTTATTATACACACGAGAGGTTATTATACACACGAGAGGTTATTATACACACGAGAGAGGTTATTATACACACGAGAGAGGTTATTATACACACGAGAGAGGTTATTATACACACGAGAGGTTATTATACACACGAGAGGTTATTATACACACGAGAGGTTATTATACACACGAGAGAGGTTATTATACACACGAGAGGTTATTATATACACGAGAGAGGTTATTATATACACGAGAGAGGTTATTATATACACGAGAGGTTATTATACACACGAGAGGTTATTATACACATGAGAGAGGTTATTATACACACGAGAGGTTATTATACACACGAGAGGTTATTATACACACGACAGAGGTTATTATATACACGAGAGGTTATTATATACACGAGAGAGGTTATTATATACACGAGAGAGGTTATTATACACACGAGAGGTTATTATACACACGAGAGAGGTTATTATACACACGAGAGAGGTTATTATACACACGAGAGAGGTTATTATACACACGAGAGAGGTTATTATACACACGAGAGAGGTTATTATACACACGAGAGAGGTTATTATATACACGAGAGGTTATTATACACACGACAGAGGTTATTATACACACGAGAGGTTATTATACACACGAGAGGTTATTATACACACGAGAGGTTATTATACACACGAGAGGTTATTATACACACGACAGAGGTTATTATACACACGACAGAGGTTATTATACACACGAGAGGTTATTATACACACGAGAGGTTATTATATACACGAGAGAGGTTATTATACACACGAGAGAGGTTATTATACACACGAGAGAGGTTATTATACACACGAGAGAGGTTATTATACACACGAGAGAGGTTATTATACACACGAGAGGTTATTATACACACGAGAGAGGTTATTATACACACGAGAGAGGTTATTATACACACGAGAGAGGTTATTATACACACGAGAGAGGTTATTATACACACGAGAGAGGTTATTATACACACGAGAGGTTATTATACACACGAGAGGTTATTATACACACGAGAGAGGTTATTATACACACGAGAGAGGTTATTATACACACGAGAGAGGTTATTATACACACGAGAGGTTATTATATACACGAGAGAGGTTATTATATACACGAGAGAGGTTATTATATACACGAGAGAGGTTATTATATACACGAGAGAGGTTATTATATACACGAGAGGTTATTATATACACGAGAGGTTATTATACACACGAGAGGTTATTATACACATGAGAGGTTATTATACACATGAGAGAGGTTATTATACACACGAGAGGTTATTATACACACGAGAGGTTATTATACACACGAGAGGTTATTATATACACAGAGAGGTTATTATACACACGAGAGGTTATTATACACACGAGAGGTTATTATATACACGAGAGAGGTTATTATATACACGAGAGAGGTTATTATATACACGAGAGGTTATTATACACACGAGAGGTTATTATATACACGAGAGGTTATTATATACACGAGAGAGGTTATTATATACACGAGAGAGGTTATTATACACACGAGAGAGGTTATTATATACACGAGAGAGGTTATTATATACACGAGAGAGGTTATTATATACACGAGAGGTTATTATATACACGAGAGAGGTTATTATACACACGAGAGAGGTTATTATATACACAGAGAGGTTATTATACACACGAGAGAGGTTATTATATACACAGAGAGGTTATTATACACACGAGAGGTTATTATACACACGAGAGGTTATTATACACACGAGAGAGGTTATTATACACACGAGAGAGGTTATTATACACACGAGAGAGGTTATTATACACACGAGAGGTTATTATATACACGAGAGGTTATTATACACACGAGAGGTTATTATATACACGAGAGAGGTTATTATATACACGAGAGAGGTTATTATATACACGAGAGAGGTTATTATATACACGAGAGGTTATTATATACACGAGAGGTTATTATACACATGAGAGAGGTTATTATACACACGAGAGGTTATTATACACACGAGAGGTTATTATACACACGACAGAGGTTATTATACACACGACAGAGGTTATTATACACACGACAGAGGTTATTATACACACGACAGAGGTTATTATACACACGACAGAGGTTATTATACACACGAGAGGTTATTATATACACGAGAGAGGTTATTATATACACGAGAGAGGTTATTATATACACGAGAGAGGTTATTATACACACGAGAGGTTATTATACACACGAGAGGGGTTATTATACACACGAGAGAGGTTATTATACACACGAGAGAGGTTATTATACACACGAGAGAGGTTATTATACACACGAGAGAGGTTATTATACACACGAGAGAGGTTATTATATACACGAGAGGTTATTATATACACGACAGAGGTTATTATACACACGAGAGGTTATTATATACACGAGAGAGGTTATTATATACACAGAGAGGTTATTATACACACGAGAGGTTATTATACACACGAGAGGTTATTATATACACGAGAGGTTATTATATACACGAGAGGTTATTATATACACAGAGAGGTTATTATATACACGAGAGGTTATTATACACACGAGAGGTTATTATATACACGAGAGGTTATTATATACACGAGAGGTTATTATACACACGAGAGGTTATTATACACACGAGAGGTTATTATATACACAGAGAGGTTATTATACACACGAGAGGTTATTATACACACGAGAGGTTATTATACACACGAGAGGTTATTATATACACGAGAGAGGTTATTATATACACGAGAGGTTATTATACACACGAGAGGTTATTATACACACGAGAGGTTATTATATACACGAGAGGTTATTATATACACGAGAGGTTATTATATACACGAGAGAGGTTATTATATACACGAGAGAGATTATTATACACACGAGAGAGGTTTTTATATACACGAGAGAGGTTATTATATACACGAGAGAGGTTATTATACACACGAGAGAGGTTATTATATACACGAGAGAGGTTATTATATACACGAGAGGTTATTATATACACAGAGAGGTTATTATATACACGAGAGGTTATTATATACACGAGAGAGGTTATTATACACACGAGAGGTTATTATACACACGAGAGGTTATTATATACACGAGAGGTTATTATACACACGAGAGAGGTTATTATATACACGAGAGGTTATTATACACACGAGAGGTTATTATATACACAGAGAGGTTATTATACACACGAGAGAGGTTATTATACACACGAGAGAGGTTATTATATACACGAGAGAGGTTATTATACACACGAGAGGTTATTATATACACGAGAGGTTATTATATACACGAGAGGTTATTATACACACGAGAGAGGTTATTATACACACGAGAGAGGTTATTATACACACGAGAGAGGTTATTATATACACGAGAGGTTATTATATACACGAGAGAGGTTATTATACACACGAGAGAGGTTATTATACACACGAGAGAGGTTATTATACACACGAGAGAGGTTATTATATACACACGAGAGGTTATTATATACACGAGAGGTTATTATATACACGAGAGGTTATTATATACACGAGAGGTTATTATACACACGAGAGAGGTTATTATACACACGAGAGAGGTTATTATACACACGAGAGAGGTTATTATATACACGAGAGGTTATTATATACACGAGAGAGGTTATTATACACACGAGAGAGGTTATTATACACACGAGAGAGGTTATTATACACACGAGAGAGGTTATTATACACACGAGAGAGGTTATTATACACACGAGAGAGGTTATTATACACACGAGAGGTTATTATACACACGAGAGAGGTTATTATACACACGAGAGATTATTATACACACGAGAGAGGTTATTATATACACGAGAGGTTATTATACACACGAGAGAGGTTATTATATACACGAGAGATTATTATATACAAGAGAGATTATTATATACACGAGAGGTTATTAAATACACGAGAGGTTATTATATACACAGAGAGATTATTATATACACAGAGAGATTATTATATACAAGAGAGATTATTATATACAAGAGAGATTATTATATACACGAGAGAGGTTATTATATACATGAGAGATTATTATATACAAGAGAGATTATTATATACACGAGAGATTATTATATACACGAGAGGTTATTAAATACACGAGAGGTTATTATATACACGAGATTATATACAAGAGAGATTCACTGAAACAGACGCTCTGTTTACCAGCTTCAGCAGAGACAGGCCCCTTCAGCGGAGAGTGAGTACCAGGACCAGGACCAGGTCTGAGACCAGGACCAGGACTGAGACCAGGTCTGAGACCAGGACTGTGACCAGGACCAGGACTGAGACCAGGACTGAGACTAGGACCAAGAACAGGACCAAGAACAGGACCAGGACTGAGACCAGGACCAGGACTGAGACCAGGACCAAGACTGGGACCAGGTCTGAGACTAGGACCTGGTCTGAGACCAGGACCAGGACTGAGACCAGGACCAGGACTGAGACCAGGACTGAGACTAGGACCAAGAACAGGACCAAGAACAGGACCAGGACTGAGATGGATTTATGGAGGTGTTGAATTATATTAGATTATTATTCTGTCATGAAGAAGGGTTGGTCTCGACTAAAATGACTCCAAACCATTTGAGTCTGTCCCTCTGAGTCCCCCCGAGTCCCCCCGAGTCTGTCCCTCTGAGTCCCCCCGAGTCCCTCTGAGTCCCGCTGAGTCTCCCTGAGTCCCTCTGAGTCTCCCTGAGTCTCCCTGAGTCTCCCCGAGTCCCTCTGAGTCCCTCTGAGTCCCCCTGAGTCCCCCCGAGTCCCCCCGAGTCTTTCCCTCTGAGTCCCCCCGAGTCCCCCCGAGTCTGTCCCTCTGAGTCCAGTCCTAGAGACAGACACCCCACAAGAGGTTATTATATACACGAGAGGTTATTATACACACGAGAGATTATATACAAGAGAGATTATAATATACACGAGAGATTATTATATACACGAGAGATTATTATATACACGAGTGTTGTCACGATACTGGTATTTCTACGATACCTTCAAAAATATCGATATTCATTACCATTTTTGATACTGAAGGGAAAACAACTGTCACAATATTACTTTTATTTTTTTATTTAAAGATAAATATAACATGTCTAGATAGAACATGACAATGAGGTATATTAAATTAAAATCAATTAAAATTAGCCAAGGTCCGCTTAGTTAACTTTCCTCATTGTGAGGGCTCAAAAATTTAATAAGAGAATATGTGTTTGAATATAATTCTTTAAGTAAAGTCTCATTTATTCCACACCTACAGCCTCTTAAACAATCTGGAGATGAATGTTGATAATCCACTGTTTTGTGTATTTGTTCCTTTGTTTCCATGAGGAGGATGTTTGAGTGTTTAGCTTTCACCAAACACAGCTCACAGACAAAAGGAAAAAACTACAAAATCAAAGGAGGCTAAAGCTAAAGCTCAAGACCTGGTGGTTTATTGACAACCGCCTGGAATCCTGCAGATAATGTCTAGTACTCCTTCATACATGTGTGAGAGCATTTTAAATACAAAATAATCAAATCAAACCAAAACATATTTGTTAACCGAATATGACAAAGATGCAGTCACAATTGATCTCTTTCTATTGTCATTCCTCTGAAAACAACAGGAACATGGGAAAATGCACTGAGCATTTCTTTAGCATTAGCTGTTGCTAATAATTAACTTATTGTTTAATTTCCAGGTTCATCTTTAAACATTTTCAAAATTTAGAATAGAAATATTAATTTCCTGTATTTTTCCCCATGTGGGGTAACATTTTATTTAAAATGCTTATGATTAGTTCTGAAACAGGATTTAGGATTCACACAGAAACTGACACAATTCACACAGAAACTGACACAACTGACACAAGGAAGACTTAACCTGTGTCACTCATCTCCAAACCCTCCTTTAACACCTTTTCTGTTCTAATGAACATGTGTTGTGTTCAAATGAACGTGTGTTAGGTTCAAATGAACATGTGTTAGGTTCAAATGAACGTGTGTTGTGTTCAAATGAACGTGTGTTGTGTTCAAATGAACGTGTGTTGTGTTCAAATGAACGTGTGTTGTGTTCAAATGAACGTGTGTTGTGTTCAAATGAACGTGTGTTGTGTTCAAATGAACGTGTGTTAGGTTCAAATGAACGTGTGTTAGGTTCAAATGAACGTGTGTTGTGTTCAAATGAACGTGTGTTGTGTTCAAATGAACGTGTGTTGGGTTCAAATGAACGTGTGTTAGGTTCAAATGAACGTGTGTTGTGTTCAAATGAACGTGTGTTGGGTTCAAATGAACGTGTGTTGTGTTCAAATGAACGTGTGTTAGGTTCAAATGAACGTGTGTTAGGTTCAAATGAACGTGTGTTAGGTTCAAATAAACGCGAATAGCTTGAGCTAATTCCTCACGTTGTTTGTAAATGAGGTCAAATATGCGGCAAACGAGTCAATACTTAACCTACGACAGAATAAAGAAGTTGACAGACAAATGTACAACTCACCACATTATTAGACGTCCTCACTTTCCTCCGAGCTAGAGTCTTTTTAATCCCGACATGAAAACTGTCCAGTCCTAGTTCAGTTCTGGATTTATTCTCTGATTATCACAGCAGCCGTGACAAGAGGATAATGTACTGTCTTTCAGCTTTGACTCTGACACGGAGCTGAGGAGCTGTATTTTCTGATTAAAATAAACGTTTCCTCTTCGTCCATAACGTCAGTGAATCTTCGTTATGTTTTGCCAAGGCTCAACTTTTATATTTTAGTCGTTTCTAACGCATTATCAGGCTACGCTAAACATGTTGAAATTTCCCGCGGCTCTCTCCGTAAACATAGCCTGAGGACCCGCGCGTGTTGACTTAGCTGTCCTAGAAGTGCCTGTTCAAAAATATGTTTTACACAATGCGCTTGTAATTATGAATAATGTCTTGCGGGCCAGATCGCGGTCCGCCTTTTGAAGACCCCTGAGGTAGTGCACTTGTTCAAAGGCCTCTCAGATTGTCATGCATTAAGAAACCAATAGTACAAGTAAAAAAATATAATAAATAAAAAAAAAAAAAAAACTTGTATTTTCTAGTAAAATCCAAAGCTCAGTTGGTATCGAAACTTCAGGAAACGAGTATCGTATCGTTTGAGATATTTCAGTATCGATATTTATCGAAATTTCGATATTTTTGACAACACTACGAGAGATTATTATATGCACGAGAGATTATATACACGAGAGATTATTATATACACGAGAGATTATTATATACATGAGAGATAATTATATACACAAGAGATTATATACACGAGAGATTATATACACAAGAGATTATATACACGAGAGATTATTATATACACGAGAGATTATTATATACAAGAGAGATTATTATAATATACACGAGAGATTATTATATACACGAGAGATTATTATATACACGAGAGATTATATACACGAGAGATTATTATATACACGAGAGATTATATACAAGAGAGATTATTATACACACGAGAGATTATTATATACACGAGAGATTATTATATACACGAGAGATTATTATATACACGAGAGATTATATACAAGAGAGATTATTATACACACGAGAGATTATTATATACACGAGAGATTATATACACGAGAGATTATTATATACACGAGAGATTATTATATACATGAGAGATTATTATATACACAAGAGATTATTATATACACGAGAGATTATTATATACAAGAGAGATTATTATATACAAGAGATTATATACACAAGAGATTATTATATACACGAGAGATTATTATATACACGAGAGATTATATACACGAGAGATTATTATATACACGAGAGATTATTATATACACGGCTGGTTCAAGATGCACAATAAAGTCGAACTTGAAGAAAAACTGGCTGCATATTGGAGCTGCCAGAAGAAAGCCATTACTTCACAAATGTCACAAAGCATCCTGCTACAACGCACCAAACAGCTCAGAGCCAAGCCTCAAAACTTCTGGAACAAAGTAATTTGGAATGATGAGACCAAAATTTTACTTTTTTGCCACAAACATAAACGTTACATTTGGGGTCAACAAGGCTCTGATGAAAGGAACACAGTCCTGCTGTGAAACATGGAGGTGGAGCTGATGTTCTGGGGATGTGTGAGCTACAAAGGCACAGAAAAAGATGAGTGCAGCATGTTTTCAGAAAATACTGGAGGAACATTTGCACTCATCAGCCCTGAAGCTGCTCATGGGACGTACTTGGACGTTCCAACAAGACAACGATCCAAAGCACAAGGACAAGTCGACCTGTCATAGGCTACAGCAGCATAAAGAGAAGGTTCTGGACTGGCCTCAGTGTCATTGAGACACTCTGAGATCTCAAACCTGCAGTTCATGCAAGAGCCCAAGAATTTACAGGAACTGGAGCTTTTTATGTGATGTCATCCCGAAAATTTTAAGTCGAGTCCGAGTTGAGTCATCTTTAGTTGAACTAGTCCCTAAAGAAGGGTCAAAGTTGAGTCCAAGTCTCCAAAGTGAGTTACAAATCTGAAAACTGTGGGAGCCAAACTGATACATTGATTGTGAAGCCTTTTTCATTAAACACTTTTAATGGAGTTTTGATTGTGGCAGATCAATTAAGGCTGTAGCCTATATAGGTCTATATCTTAGAAATGTATTTATTTAGGTTCAATTTCTGGGTCACCGAACACATGCAACAGGCAGAGGTTGTGTGGTGTTGTCGCTTTACTTCTGAGTCCTTTGTTCTCGAGTCCGAGTCGAGTAATGAGTCCTTGTGTCTGAGAATAAATGAGTCCAAGTCCGGGTGCAAGTCAACTCATTGACGCTTCCCCTCAAGTCGAGTCACGAGTCACAGAAATGAGCTGACTCCATCTATGTTTTCTACTAGTAAATAATTCAATAAACTGAAGTAAAAAAGTGTTGCCTGGGTCCACAGCGCTGCTAAAGGGTTGAATATGTGGTAAGAGAGTTTAAGTCCTGCCTCAGTTCCTCTCTAAAGGACATACACTCACATGTTCCGCAGCACAGTCCACAGCTCTCCCCCGAGACACGCCTCCAGCAGCAAGTACACGTACTTCTGGTCCCGGAACGTCCGGAAGAACCTGCAGAAACATATTTAACACGTTTATTCACTTCCTTCAGCTGAAAACAGATTTATTTGACCGCTGGACGTGGGACCCCTGGAAACACTGCTCCTGTTTCTGGAGGCTCTTTGTAAAAGCCCAGAGTAAACACAGAGTGAACTCAGTCTTTGTCCCGGTTCAGTCCTGGTCCAGATTAGTCTCTGGAGCCACATTCTTTCAGTGAGGCCTTAGTAACAGTTTCTGTTTGAACAAGACCAGGGTCTGACTCTGTCCTAAACCTGTAGTAACCCCACATTTAAGACCTGGACAGAGAATCTTTGGAACCACAAGATCAAGTTTATTACAGTACCTCATTAATAAGGTTTATTAGCTGACAGTTTATTACAGTACCTCATTAATAAGGTTTATTACCTGACAGTTTATTACAGTACCTCATTAATAAGGTTTATTAGCTGACGGTTTATTACAGAACCTATTTAATAAGGTTTATTAGCTGACGGTTTATTACAGTACCTCATTAATACGGTTTATTAGCTGACGGTTTATTACAGTACCTCATTAATAAGGTTTATTACCTGACGGTTTATTACAGTACCTCATTAATAATGTTTATTAGCTGACGGTTTATTACAGTACCTCATTGATAAGGTTTATTAGCTGATGGTTTATTACAGTACCTCATTAATACGGTTTATTAGCTGACGGTTTATTACAGTACCTCATTAATACGGTTTATTACCTGATGGTTTATTACAGTACCTCATTAATAAGGTTTATTACCTGACGGTTTATTACAGTACCTCATTAATACGGTTTATTAGCTGACGGTTTATTACAGTACCTCATTAATAAGGTTTATTACCTGACGGTTTGTTACAGTACCTCATTAATAAGGTTTATTACCTGACGGTTTATTACAGTACCTCATTAATACGGTTTATTAGCTGACGGTTTATTACAGTACCTCATTAATAAGGTTTATTACCTGACGGTTTGTTACAGTACCTCATTAATACGGTTTATTAGCTGATGGTTTATTACAGTACCTCATTGATAAGGTTTATTAGCTGATGGTTTATTACAGTACCTCATTAATAAGGTTTATTACCTGACGGTTTATTACAGTACCTCATTAATACGGTTTATTAGCTGACGGTTTATTACAGTACCTCATTGATAAGGTTTATTAGCTGATGGTTTATTACAGTACCTCATTAATAAGGTTTATTACCTGACGGTTTATTACAGTACCTCATAGATAAGGTTTATTAGCTGATGGTTTATTACAGTACCTCATTGATAAGGTTTATTACCTGACGGTTTATTACAGTACCTCATTGATAAGGTTTATTAGCTGATGGTTTATTACAGTACCTCATTAATAAGGTTTATTACCTGACGGTTTATTACAGTACCTCATTAATACGGTTTATTACCTGACGGTTTATTACAGTAACTCATTAATAAGGTTTATTACAGTACCTCATTAATAAGGTTTATTACCTGACGGTTTATTATAGTACCTCATTAATAAGGTTTATTATATGACGGTTTATTACAGTACCTCATTAATAAGGTTTATTAGCTGACGGTTTGTTACAGTACCACATTAGTAAGGTTTATTACCTGACGGTTTATTACAGAACCTCATTAATAAGGTTTATTAGCTGACGGTTTATTACAGTACCTCATTAATAAGGTTTATTACCTGACGGTTTATTACAGTACCTCATTAATAAGGTTTATTACCTGACGGTTTATTACAGTACCTCATTAATAAGGTTTATTACCTGACGGTTTATTACAGTACCTCATTAATACGGTTTATTAGCTGACGGTTTATTACAGTACCTCATTATTAAGGTTTATTACCTGACGGTTTATTAGAGTAACTCATTAATAAGGTTTATTAGCTGACGGTTTGTTACAGAACCTCATTAATAAGGTTTATTACCTGACGGTTTATTACAGAACCTCATTAATAAGGTTTATTAGCTGACGGTTTGTTACAGAACCTCATTAATAAGGTTTATTACCTGACGGTTTATTACAGTACCTCATTAATAAGGTTTATTAGCTGACGGTTTATTACAGTAACTCATTAATAAGGTTTATTACCTGACGGTTTATTACAGTACCTCATTAATAAGGTTTATTACCTGACGGTTTATTACAGTACCTCATTAATAAGGTTTATTACCTGACGGTTTGTTACAGAACCTCATTAATAAGGTTTATTACCTGACGGTTTATTACAGTACCTCATTAATAAGGTTTATTAGCTGATGGTTTATTACAGTACCTCATTAATAAGGTTTATTACCTGACGGTTTATTACAGTACCTCATTAATAATGTTTATTAGCTGACGGTTTATTACAGAACCTCATTAATAAGGTTTATTACCTGACGGTTTATTACAGTACCTCATTAATAAGGTTTATTAGCTGACGGTTTATTACAGTACCTCATTAATAAGGTTTATTAGCTGACGGTTTATTACAGTACCTCATTAATAATGTTTATTAGCTGACGGTTTATTACAATACCTCATTAATAAGGTTTATTACCTGACGGTTAATTACAGAACCTCATTAATAAGGTTTATTAGCTGACGGTTTATTACAGTACCTCATTACTAAGGTTATTACCTGACGATAAACGGGGAGTCCATCTGCTGCAACACGGTCTTCTCGGAGAAGATGTGCTGCTGTTGCCTGTTCTCGACGATGTGTTGTTTCTTGATGCACTTTAGAGCAAATGTCCGCTCCTCTTCCTTCAGCATCACCTGAGACACACCAGACCGGGTTAAACCAGGGTTAAACCAGATTTAAACTAGGTTACACTGGGTTTAAACCAGTTTAAACCGGTTGAGGCGATACAGGACCCTCCCGGGTTATGTGGGGGCACATCGGGAGGACAGCATCTTGTGCTTAAAAAGGCTAAAAAAATTCACAGAAATGTCAAATGTGTCTCTAAAGTGAGCAACCACAGTATTACCTCATAACGGGCAGCAGTAGCTCAGTGGGTAGAGCGGCCGTCCCTCGACCGGCGGGTGGGCGGTTTGATCCCCGCTCGAAACTTCCCAAAACATCATAACATCCCGCTCTCCCCCACATACTGTCGTTGTGTCCTTGGGCAAGACACTTAACCTACATTGCCTTCAGTGTTGTTCTGTAACACTGGTAATAGTTTAATGTGTGTAAAGCGCTTTGAGTGCAGTCTACTACAGTCGGTGGAAAAGCACTACATAAAATTATTATTATTATAACCTTTTCGGACATTATTATTTATATTATTTAATATAAATATCTATTTAATTGTCTGTGGAGGTTCTCAGTCATCCAGGACATCTTGAAGAAAAGGTTTAAGTAAAAAGCATCTGGACTCCAAGAGATTTTATCAGTTCTAAGGAATCACCTTGAAAACTGAGTCCAGATGCTTTTTACTTAAACCTTTTCTTCTAGTTTAATTCTTTAAAATGTTCGAAATAAACTTAATAAACATTATTAACATCTTTATAAAATAAATAAAAAAGGTAGTGGACGGTAAATGGCATGCATTTATATAGCACCTTCTCAGGCACCCAAAGCACTTTAGAAGGTGCTTCCACTCACCCCATTCACACACATCCTCTCCTGGGACAGGCAGACCTTCTCCTACCTTCACCAAACACACCTCTACAGTCACACACATCCACTCCTGGGACAGGCCTTCTCCTACCTTCACCAAACACACCTCTACAGTCACACACATCCACTCCTGGGACAGACCTTCTCCTACCTTCACCAAACACACCTCTACATTCACACACATCCACTCCTGGGACAGACCTTCTCCTACCTTCACCAAACACACCTCTACAGTCACACACATCCACTCCTGGGACAGACCTTCTCCTACCTTCACCAAACACACCTCTACAGTCACACACATCCACTCCTGGGACAGACCTTCTCCTACCTTCACCAAACACACCTCTACAGTCACACACATCCACTCCTGGGACAGGCAGACCTTCTCCTACCTTCACCAAACACACCTCTACAGTCACACACATCCACTCCTGGGACAGGCAGAACTTCTCCTACCTTCACCAAACACACCTCTACATTCACACACATCCACTCCTGGGACAGACCTTCTCCTACCTTCACCAAACACACCTCTACAGTCACACACATCCACTCCTGGGACAGACCTTCTCCTACCTTCACCAAACACACCTCTACAGTCACACACATCCACTCCTGGGACAGGCAGACCTTCTCCTACCTTCACCAAACACACCTCTCACACATTCATACACCAGTGCTAGAGCCACTGGAGGCAAGGTGGGTTAAGTGTCTTGCCCAAGGACACAACGACAGTATGAACTGTGGGGAGAGCGGGAATCGAACCACCTACCTTCCGGTTGAAGGACGGCCGCTCTACCACTGAGCTACTGCCGCCTACGATAACCTTGTCGGCACATAGCTCAGTGGGTAGGGCAGTCGTCTTTCAACCTGAAGGTAGGTGGTTCGATTCCCGCTCTCCCCACAGTTCATACTGTCGTTGTGTCCTTGGCAAGACAGTTAACCCACCTTGCCTCCAGTGGCTGTAACACTGGTAATTACTGTAGAACAATGTAAGTCGCTTTGGATAAAAGCGTCAGTAAATGAATAAATGTAAATGTACATGCTCCGTGAGAAAGTGACAAAACCTCAGAGGAAACTTCTAAAATATAAGCGCTACGACATATGGGCCTGAGGTGTGTCCTCTATAGGTCTGGGTTACCAGGACTGAACTAGGACTAGAACAGGACTGGACCAGGACTGAACTAGGACTGAACTAGGACTGAACTAGGACTGGACCAGGACTGAACTAGGACTAGAACAGGACTGGTCCAGTCCTAGTTCAGTCCTGGTCCAGTCCTAGTTCAGTCCTAGTTCAGTCCTGGTCCAGTCCTGTTCTAGTCCTAGTTCAGTCCTGGTCCAGTCCTGGTCCAGTCCTAGTTCAGTCCTAGTTCAGTCCTAGTTCAGTCCTGGTCCAGTCCTGTTCTAGTCCTAGTTCAGTCCTGTTCTAGTCCTAGTTCAGTCCTAGTTCAGTCCTGGTCCAGTCCTGTTCTAGTCCTAGTTCAGTCCTAAATCAGTCCAGGTTCTAGTCCTCACCAGTTCGACACGTCCGAAGCCGCCCATCCCGAGTGTAGCGATGAGCTGGAGCTGGTCCAGAGGCCGGTCTGGACTGAGCAGGGCCAGTCTGTCTCTGAGTCTGCGCAGTTCTGAGAGCTCAGCCGGGTCTGCAGCCGGACTCTGGGGTCTGAGGGAACACGGACACTTAAACCCGGCACAGAACCATGAAGACCATAAAACTCTGATGAGCAACACCAAGATTATCTACCATCTACACTTAAGCTGATCTAGTCTGTCCTTTAGTCTGTCCTTTAGTCTGTCCTTTAGTCTGTCCTTTAGTCTGTCCTTTAGTCTGTCTTTTAGTCTGTCCTTTAGTCTGTCCTTTATTCTGTCCTTTAGTCTGTCCTTTATTCTGTCCTTTATTCTGTCCTTTAGTCTGTCCTTTATTCTGTCCTTTATTCTGTCCTTTATTCTGTCCTTTAGTCTGTACTTTAGTCTGTCCTTTAGTCTGTCCTTTAGTCTGTCCTTTAGTCTGTCCTTTATTCTGTCCTTTAGTCTGTCCTTTATTCTGTCCTTTAGTCTGTCCTTTAGTCTGTCCTTTAGTCTGTCCTTTAGTCTGTCCTTTAGTCTGTCCTTTATTCTGTCCTTTAGTCTGTACTTTAGTCTGTCCTTTAGTCTGTCCTTTAATCTTTTAGTCTGTCCTTTAGTCTGTCCTTTAGTCTGTCCTTTAGTCTGTCATTTAGTCTGTCCTTTATTCTGTCTTTTAGTCTGTCCTTTAGTCTGTCCTTTAGTCTGTCCTTTAGTCTGTCCTTTAGTCCTTTAGTCTGTCCTTTAGTCTGTCCTTTAGTCTGTCCTTTAGTCTGTCCTTTATTCTGTCTTTTAGGCTGTCCTTTAGTCTGTCCTTTAGTCTGTCCTTTAGTCCTTTAGTCTGTCCTTTAGTCCTTTAGTCTGTCCTTTAGTCTGTCCTTTAGTCTGTCCTTTATTCTGTCTTTTAGTCTGTCCTTTAGTCTGTCCTTTAGTCTGTCCTTTAGTCTGTCCTTTAGTCCTTTAGTCTGTCCTTTAGTCTGTCCTTTAGTCTGTCCTTTAGTCTGTCCTGTAGTCTGTCCTTTAGTCTGTCCTTTAGTCTGTCTTTTTGTCTGTCCTTTAGTCTGTCCTTTTGTCTGTCCTTTAGTATGTCCTTTAGTCTGTCCTTTAGTCTGTCCTTTTGTCTGTCCTTTAGTCTGTCCTTTAGTCTGTCATTTAGTCTTTTAGTCTGTCCTTTAGTCTGTCCTTTAGTCTGTCTTTTAGTCTGTCCTTTAGTCTGTCATTTAGTCTGTCCTTTAGTCTGTCCTTTAGTCTTTTAGTCTGTCCTTTAGTCTGTCCTCTGTCCTTTAGTCTGTCCTTTAGTCTTTTAGTCTGTCCATTAGTCTGTCCTTTAGTCTGTCCTTTAGTCTGTCCTTTAGTGTGTCCTTTAGTCTGTCCTTTTTTCTGTCCTTTAGTCTGTCATTTAGTCTGTCCTTT
Organism: Neodontobutis hainanensis; assembly: GCA_024349245.1. Lineage (NCBI taxonomy): Eukaryota > Metazoa > Chordata > Actinopteri > Gobiiformes > Odontobutidae > Neodontobutis > Neodontobutis hainanensis. The sequence continues at coordinate 917,836 of JALDNG010000168.1, read as the reverse complement.
AGTCTGTCTTTTAGTCTGTCCTTTAGTCTGTCCTTTAGTCTGTCCTTTAGTCTTTTAGTCTGTCCTTTAGTCTGTCCTTTAGTCTGTCCTTTAGTCTGTCCTCTATCCTTTAGTCTGTCCTTTAGTCTGTCCTTTAGTCTGTCTTTTAGTCTTTTAGTCTGTCCTTTAGTCTGTCCTTTAGTCTGTCCTTTAGTCTGTCCTTTAGTCTGTCCTCTGTCCTTTAGTCTGTCCTTTAGTCTGTCCTTTAGTCTGTCCTTTAGTCCTTTAGTCTGTCCTTTAGTCTGTCCTTTAGTCTGTCCTTTAGTCTGTCTTTTAGTCTGTCCTTTAGTCTGTCTTTTAGTCTGTCCTCTGTCCTTTAGTCTGTCCTTTAGTCTGTCCTTTAGTCCTTTAGTCTGTCCTTTAGTCTGTCCTTTAGTCTGTCCTTTAGTCTGTCCTCTGTCCTTTAGTCTGACCTTTAGTCTGTCATTTAGTCTTTTAGTCTGTCCTTTAGTCTGTCATTTAGTCTGTCTTTTAGTCTGTCCTTTAGTCTGTCATTTAGTCTGTCTTTTAGTCTGTCCTTTAGTCTGTCTTTTAGTCTGTCCTTAAGTCTGTCCTTTAGTCTGTCCTTTAGTCTGTCCTTTAGTCTTTTAGTCTGTCCTTTAGTCTGTCCTTTAGTCTTTTAGTCTGTCCTTTAGTCTGTCCTTTAGTCTTTTAGTCTGTCCTTAAGTCTGTCCTTTAGTCTGTCCTTTAGTCTGTCCTTTAGTCTTTTAGTCTGTCCTTTAGTCTGTCCTCTGTCCTTTAGTCTGTCCTTTAGTCTTTTAGTCTGTCCTTTAGTCTGTCCTTTAGTCTGTCCTTTAGTCTGTCCTTTAGTGTGTCCTTTAGTCTGTCCTTTTTTCTGTCCTTTAGTCTGTCATTTAGTCTGTCCTTTAGTCTGTCTTTTAGTCTGTCCTTTAGTCTGTCCTTTAGTCTTTTAGTCTGTCCTTTAGTCTGTCCTTTAGTCTGTCCTTTAGTCTGTCCTTTAGTCTGTCCTCTATCCTTTAGTCTGTCCTTTAGTCTGTCTTTTAGTCTTTTAGTCTGTCCTTTAGTCTGTCCTTTAGTCTGTCCTTTAGTCTGTCCTTTAGTCTGTCCTCTGTCCTTTAGTCTGTCCTTTAGTCTGTCCTTTAGTCTGTCCTTTAGTCTGTCCTTTAGTCTGTCCTTTAGTCTGTCCTTTAGTCTGTCTTTTAGTCTGTCCTTTAGTCTGTCTTTTAGTCTGTCCTCTGTCCTTTAGTCTGTCCTTTAGTCTGTCCTTTAGTCCTTTAGTCTGTCCTTTAGTCTGTCCTTTAGTCTGTCCTTTAGTCTGTCCTCTGTCCTTTAGTCTGACCTTTAGTCTGTCATTTAGTCTTTTAGTCTGTCCTTTAGTCTGTCCTTTAGTCTGTCTTTTAGTCTGTCCTTAAGTCTGTCATTTAGCCTGTCTTTTAGTCTGTCCTTTAGTCTGTCCTTTAGTCTTTCAGTCTGTCCTTTATTCTGTCCTTTAGTCTGTCCTTTAGTCTGACCTTTAGTCTGTCCTTTAGTCTGTCCTTTAGTCTGTCATTTAGTCTGTCCGTTAGTCTGTCCTTTAGTCTGTCTTTTAGTCTGTCCTTTAGTCTTTTAGTCTGTCCTTTAGTCTTTTAGTCTGTCCTTTAGTCTGTCCTTTAGTCTGTACTTTAGTCTGTCCTTTAGTCTGTCCTTTAGTCTGTCTTTTAGTCTGTCCTTTAGTGTGTCCTTTAGTCTTTTAGTCTGTCCTTTAGTCTGTCCTTTAGTCTGTCCTTTAGTCTGTCCTTTAGTCTGTCCGTTAGTCTGTCCTTTAGTCTTTCAGTCTGTCCTTTAGTCTGTCCTTTAGTCTGTCCTTTAGTCTGTCCTTTAGTCCTTTAGTCTGTCCTTTAGTCTGTCCTTTAGTCTGTCTTTTAGTCTGTCCTTTAGTCTGTCCTTTAGTCTGTCCTCTGTCCTTTAGTCTGTCCTTTAGTCTGTCCTTTAGTCTGTCCTTTAGTCTTTTAGTCTGTCCTTTAGTCTGTCCTTTAGTCTGTCCTTTAGTCTGTCCTTTAGTCTGTCCTCTGTCCTTTAGTCTGTCCTTTAGTCTGTCCTTTAGTCTGTCTTTTAGTCTTTTAGTCTGTCATTTAGTCTGTCCTTTAGTCTGTCCTCTGTCCTTTAGTCTGTCCTTTAGTCTGTCCTTTAGTCTGTCCTTTAGTCCTTTAGTCTGTCCTTTAGTCTGTCCTTTAGTCTGTCTTTTAGTCTGTCCTTTAGTCTGTCTTTTAGTCTGTCCTCTGTCCTTTAGTCTGTCCTTTAGTCTGTCCTTTAGTCTGTCCTTTAGTCCTTTAGTCTGTCCTTTAGTCTGTCCTTTAGTCTGTCCTTTAGTCTGTCCTTTAGTCTGTCCTCTGTCCTTTAGTCTGTCCTTTAGTCTGTCCTTTAGTCTGTCCTTTATTCCTTTAGTCTGTCCTTTAGTCTGTCCTTTAGTCTGTCTTTTAGTCTGTCCTTTAGTCTGTCGTTTAGTCTTTTAGTCTGTCCTTTAGTCTGTCCTTTAGTCTTTTAGTCTGTCCTTTAGTCTGTCCTTTAGTCTTTTAGTCTGTCCTTTAGTCTGTCCTTTAGTCTGTCCTTTAGTCTGTCCTTTAGTCTTTTAGTCTGTCCTTTAGTCTGTCCTTTAGTCTGTCCTTTAGTCTTTCAGTCTGTCCTTTAGTCTGTCCTTTAGTCTGTCCTTTAGTCTGTCTTTTAGTCTGTCCTTTAGTCTGTCCTTTAGTCTGTCCTTTAGTCTGTCCTTTAGTCTTTTAGTCTGTCCTTTAGTCTGTCCTTTAGTCTTTTAGTCTGTCCTTTAGTCTGTCCTTTAGTCTGTCCTTTAGTCTGTCCTTTAGTCTTTTAGTCTGTCCTTTATTCTGTCCTTTAGTCTTTTAGTCTGTCCTTTAGTCTGTCCTTTAGTCCTTTAGTCTGTCCTTTAGTCTGTCCTTTAGTCTCTCCTTTAGTCTGTCCTTTAGTCTTTTAGTCTGTCCTTTAGTCTGTCCTTTAGTCTGTCCTTTAGTCTTTCAGTCTGTCCTTTAGTCTGTCCTTTAGTCTGTCCTTTAGTCTGACCTTTAGTCTGTCCTTTAGTCTGTCCTTTAGTCTGTCATTTAGTCTGTCCTTTAGTCTGTCCTTTAGTCTGTCTTTTAGTCTGTCCTTTAGTCTTTTAGTCTGTCCTTTAGTCTTTTAGTCTGTCCTTTAGTCTGTCCTTTAGTCTGTCCTTTAGTCTGTCCTTTAGTCTGTCCTTTAGTCTGTCTTTTAGTCTGTCCTTTAGTCTGTCCTTTAGTCTGTCCTTTAGTCTGTCCTTTAGTCTGTCCTTTAGTCTTTTAGTCTGTCCTTTAGTCTGTCCTTTAGTCTGTCCTTTAGTCTGTCCTTTAGTCTGTCCTTTAGTCTGTCCTTTAGTCTTTCAGTCTGTCCTTTAGTCTGTCCTTTAGTCTGTCCTTTAGTCTGTCCTTTAGTCTGTCCTTTAGTCTGTCCTTTAGTCTGTCCTTTAGTCTGTCCTTTAGTCTGTCCTTTAGTCTGTCTTTTAGTCTGTCCTTTAGTCTGTCCTTTAGTCTGTCCTTTAGTCTGTCCTTTAGTCTGTCCTTTAGTCTTTTAGTCTGTCCTTTATTCTGTCCTTTAGTCTTTTAGTCTGTCCTTTAGTCTGTCCTTTAGTCCTTTAGTCTGTCCTTTAGTCTGTCCTTTAGTCTCTCCTTTAGTCTGTCCTTTAGTCTTTTAGTCTGTCCTTTAGTCTGTCCTTTAGTCTGTCCTTTAGTCTTTTAGTCTGTCCTTTATTCTGTCCTTTAGTCTTTTAGTCTGTCCTTTAGTCTGTCCTTTAGTCTTTTAGTCTGTCCTTTAGTCTGTCCTTTAGTCATTTAGTCTGTCCTTTAGTCTGTCCTTTAGTCTCTCCTTTAGTCTGTCCTTTAGTCTTTTAGTCTGTCCTTTAGTCTGTCCTTTAGTCTGTCCTTTAGTCTTTCAGTCTGTCCTTTAGTCTGTCATTTAGTCTGTCCTTTAGTCTGTCCTTTAGTCTGTCTTTTAGTCTGTCCTTTAGTCTGTCCTTTAGTCTGTCCTTTAGTCTGTCCTTTAGTCTGTCTTTTAGTCTGTCCTTTAGTCTGTCCTTTAGTCTGTCTTTTAGTCTGTCCTTTAGTCTGTCCTTTAGTCTTTCAGTCTGTCCTTTAGTCTGTCCTTTAGTCTGTCCTTTAGTCTGTCCTTTAGTCTCTCCTTTAGTCTGTCCTTTAGTCCTTTAGTCTGTCCTTTAGTCTGTCTTTTAGTCTATCCTTTAGTCTGTCCTTTAGTCTGTCCTTTAGTCCTTTAGTCTGTCCTTTAGTCTGTCCTTTAGTCTGTCCTTTAGTCTGTCTTTTAGTCTATCCTTTAGTCTGTCCTTTAGTCTGTCCTTTAGTCTTTTAGTCTGTCCTTTAGTCTGTCCTTTAGTCTGTCCTTTAGTCTGTCCTTTAGTCTGTCCTTTAGTCCTTTAGTCTGTCCTTTAGTCTGTCTTTTAGTCTGTCCTTTAGTCTGTCCTTTAGTCTGTCCTTTAGTCTGTCCTTTAGTCTTTTAGTCTGTCCTTTAGTCTGTCCTTTAGTCTGTCCTTTAGTCTGTCCTTTAGTCTGTCCTTTAGTTTGTCCTTTAGTCTGTCCTTTAGTCTTTTAGTCTGTCCTTTAGTCTGTCCTTTAGTCCTTTAGTCTGTCCTTTAGTCTGTCTTTTAGTCTGTCTTTTAGTCTGTCCTTTAGTCTGTCGTTTAGTCTTTTAGTCTGTCCTTTAGTCTTTTAGTCTGTCCTTTAGTCTGTCTTTTAGTCTGTCTTTTAGTCTTTTATTCTGTCCTTTAGTCTGTCCTTTAGTCTCTCCTTTAGTCTTTTAGTCTGTCCTTTAGTCTGTCCTTTAGTCTGTCCTTTAGTCTTTTATTCTGTCCTTTAGTCTGTCCTTTAGTCTGTCCTTTAGTCTGTCCTTTAGTCTGTCCTTTAGTCTTTTAGTCTGTCCTTTAGTCTGTCCTTTAGTCCTTTAGTCTGTCCTTTAGTCTTTTAGTCTGTCCTTTAGTCTGTCCTTTAGTCTGTCTTTTAGTCTGTCTTTTAGTCTGTCCTTTAGTCTGTCGTTTAGTCTTTTAGTCTGTCCTTTAGTCTTTTAGTCTGTCCTTTAGTCTGTCTTTTAGTCTGTCTTTTAGTCTTTTATTCTGTAATTTAATCTATCCTTTAGTCTGTCCTTTAGTCTGTCCTTTAGTCTGTCCTTTAGTCTGTCCTTTAGTCTGTCCTTTAGTCTGTCCTTTAGTCTGTCCTTTAGTCTGTCTTTTAGTCTGTCCTTTAGTCTGTCCTTTAGTCTGTCCTTTAGTCTGTCCTTTAGTCTGTCCTTTAGTCTGTCCTTTAGTCTGTCCTTTAGTCTGTCTTTTAGTCTGTCCTTTAGTCTGTCCTTTAGTCTGTCCTTTAGTCTGTCCTTTAGTCCTTTAGTCTGTCCTTTAGTCTGTCCTTTAGTCTGTCTTTTAGTCTGTCCTTTAGTCTGTCCTTTAGTCTGTCCTTTAGTCTTTTAGTCTGTCCTTTAGTCTGTCCTTTAGTCCTTTAGTCTGTCCTTTAGTCTGTCCTTTAGTCTGTCCTTTAGTCTGTCCTTTAGTCTGTCCTTTAGTCTGTCCTTTAGTCTGTCCTTTAGTCTGTCCTTTAGTCTGTCCTTTAGTCTGTCCTTTAGTCTGTCCTTTAGTCTTTTAGTCTGTCCTTTAGTCTGTCCTTTAGTCTGTCCTTTAGTCTGTCCTTTAGTCTTTTAGTCTGTCCTTTAGTCTGTCCTTTAGTCTGTCCTTTAGTCTTTTAGTCTGTCCTTTAGTCTGTCCTTTAGTCTGACCTTTAGTCTGTCCTTTAGTCTTTCCTTTAGTCTGTCATTTAGTCTGTCTTTTAGTCTGTCCTTTAGTCTTTTAGTCTGTCTTTTAGTCTGTCCTTTAGTCTGTCTTTTAGTCTGTCCTTTAGTCTGTCCTTTAGTCTGTCTTTTAGTCTGTCCTTTAGTCTTTTAGTCTGTCCTTTAGTCTTTTAGTCTGTCCTTTAGTCTTTTAGTCTGTCCTTTAGTCTTTTAGTCTGTCCTTTAGTCTGTCTTTTAGTCTGTCTTTTAGTCTGTCCTTTAGTCTGTCCTTTAGTCCTTTAGTCTGTCCTTTAGTCTGTCCTTTAGTCTGTCCTTTAGTCCTTTAGTCTGTCCTTTAGTCTGTCCTTTAGTCTGTCCTTTAGTCTGTCCTTTAGTCTGTCGTTTAGTCTGTCCTTTAGTCTGTCCTTTAGTCTTTTAGTCTGTCCTTTAGTCTGTCCTTTAGTCTGTCCTTTAGTCTGTCTTTTAGTCTGTCCTTTAGTCTGTCCTTTAGTCTGTCCTTTAGTCCTTTAGTCTGTCCTTTAGTCTGTCCTTTAGTCTGTCCTTTAGTCTGTCCTTTAGTCCTTTAGTCTGTCCTTTAGTCTGTCCTTTAGTCTGTCCTTTAGTCTGTCCTTTAGTCCTTTAGTCTGTCCTTTAGTCTGTCCTTTAGTCTGTCTTTTAGTCTGTCTTTTAGTCTGTCCTTTTATCTGTCCTTTAGTCTTTTAGTCTGTCCTTTAGTCCTTTAGTCTGTCCTTTAGTCCTTTAGTCTGTCCTTTAGTCTGTCCTTTAGTCTGTCCTTTAGTCTGTCTTTTAGTCTGTCCTTTAGTCTGTCTTTTAGTCTGTCTTTTAGTCTGTCCTTTAGTCTGTCCTTTAGTCTGTCTTTTAGTCTGTCTTTTAGTCTGTCTTTTAGTCTGTCCTTTTATCTGTCCTTTAGTCTTTTAGTCTGTCCTTTAGTCCTTTAGTCTGTCCTTTAGTCTGTCCTTTAGTCTGTCCTTTAGTCTGTCGTTTAGTCTGTCCTTTAGTCTGTCCTTTAGTCTGTCCTTTAGTCTTTTAGTCTGTCCTTTAGTCTGTCCTTTAGTCTGTCCTTTAGTCCTTTAGTCTGTCCTTTAGTCTGTCCTTTAGTCTGTCCTTTAGTCCTTTAGTCTGTCCTTTAGTCTGTCCTTTAGTCTGTCTTTTAGTCTGTCCTTTAGTCTGTCCTTTAGTCTGTCTTTTAGTCTGTCCTTTAGTCTGTCCTTTAGTCTGTCCTTTAGTCTGTCGTTTAGTCTGTCCTTTACTCTGTCCTTTAGTCTTTTAGTCTGTCCTTTAGTCTGTCCTTTAGTCTGTCCTTTAGTCCTTTAGTCTGTCCTTTAGTCTGTCCTTTAGTCTGTCCTTTAGTCCTTTAGTCTGTCCTTTAGTCTGTCCTTTAGTCTGTCCTTTAGTCTGTCGTTTAGTCTGTCCTTTAGTCTGTCCTTTAGTCTTTTAGTCTGTCCTTTAGTCTGTCCTTTAGTCTGTCCTTTAGTCTGTCTTTTAGTCTGTCCTTTAGTCTGTCCTTTAGTCTGTCCTTTAGTCTGTCCTTTAGTCTGTCCTTTAGTCTGTCTTTTAGTCTGTCTTTTAGTCTGTCCTTTTATCTGTCCTTTAGTCTTTTAGTCTGTCCTTTAGTCCTTTAGTCTGTCCTTTAGTCTGTTAAAGTCCTGTCAAAGTCCTGGTTTGAGTTTCAATCCCAGGTGGTCTTGACTGTTCTCTGATAAACTGGAACTGTTGTGGAGTCAAGAGGAAGAGTTACTAACAGTGCGTTCCTCTTCTCGTCGCTTCGTGACAGCTCCTCGACGTAGGACTTCAGGTACGACTGTAACTCCTCGTAAGTCCCCACGATCTGGTTAAAGTTACTGAAAACACACAATCCACATAAGTAAAGACACTTCTGCAGCAGCGATCAGACTGATCTCCAGGAACTCACTCTCGGTCGAGGACGAGGCACTGCGTGTCGTTGTCGTCACAGATGATGTTTGCCGAGCGGAAGTCTTCACTGAAACACACCAGCTCAGGTAATTATCAGCATTCCTTTCTCTCTTTACACACATCTGTCTCGACAGGCTCCTCGGTCTGGCACTAAAAATCTACTTCCATTGGTTCAGCTCTCTACTCCCTCTAGTGCAGGGGAGGGCAAACTGCAGCCCAGGGCCACATATAGAATTTACAATATCAGCAGCCACTTTTCCACCGCATTAAATGTGCTTACTAACCAGTCGGGCCCCAAAAAACCCGAGCCAAGCCCCAGGAGAAGTTATTTGCTCTTTTATAAAATAACCAGCCTTTCAGTGAGTTTTTAAAGAAGGCTTGTGTGATTATACTGAACAAAGAGACATTTCAGATGTATTTGTTAAAACTGAACAAAAGAGATTAAAAACTCTGTGCAGCAGTAATTCCTTTATAGTTTCTTACGTTTAGGTCTGTCTGAAGACTCTGAAGAATGTGTTTGTACCTGATGAGGGCCTTTTCTCCAAAGTAGTCCCCGACTGTCAGTGTCTTTATTTCCTGAGGGTCAGTGAAGCCCTCAGTGCTCTGAGTCACGATCACCTGAACGCACCATGACAGGAAACGCATCAGACCTTCAGTGTTATTCCCTTTGTCCATTCTTATATCTAGGCTCCAACACTCGGGTCCTGACCTGTCCTTTAGCGATGATGAAGAAGGTGTCCCCCTCCTCTCCCTCTCGGATGATGTACTCACCTTTCTCATAATAATCCTGGAGTAAACCGGATGAACCAATCAGAGAAGAGCAGCAGATAAACCAGGAAGTTTTAAAGAATGAATTGAACTGAAGGCACTGACCACTTCCAGACAGTCCACAACTCGAGCCAGTTTCTCTTCAGGCAAGTCCTTCAGCAAAGACACACTGAACACACACACTGTTAGTGAAGCCTGTTGAAAACCACCTAAAACCTGTTCAAATACAACTGAAACCTGTTCAAATACAACTGAAACCTGTTCAAATACAACTGAAACCTGTTGAAAACCACCTAAAACCTGTTGAAAACCACCTAAAACCTGTTCAAATACAACTGAAACCTGTTCAAATACAACTGAAACCTGTTCAAATACAACTGAAGCCTGTTGAAAACCACCTAAAACCTGTTCAAATACAACTGAAACCTGTTCAAATACAACTGAAACCTCTTCAAATACAACTGAAACCTCTTCAAATACAACTGAAACCTGTTCAAATACAACTGAAACCTGTTCAAAACCACCTAAAACCTGTTGAAAACCACCTAAAACCTGTTGAAAACCACCTAAAACCTGTTCAAATACAACTGAAGCCTGTTGAAAACCACCTAAAACCTGTTCAAAACCACCTAAAACCTGTTCAAATACAACTGAAACCTGTTCAAAACCACCTAAAACCTCTTCAAAACCACCTAAAACCTCTTCAAATACAACTGAAACCTCTTCAAATACAACTGAAACCTGTTGAAAACCACCTAAAACCTGTTCAAATACAACTGAAACCTGTTCAAAACCACCTAAAACCTGTTCAAATCCACCTGAAACCTGTTCAAAACCACCTAAAACCTGTTCAAATACAACTGAAACCTCTTCAAAACCACCTAAAACCTGTTCAAAACCACCTAAAACCTGTTCAAATACAACTGAAACCTCTTCAAATACAACTGAAACCTCTTCAAAACCACCTAAAACCTGTTCAAATACAACTGAAACCTGTTCAAAACCACCTAAAACCTGTTCAAATACAACTGAAACCTCTTCAAAACCACCTAAAACCTCTTCAAAACCACCTAAAACCTCTTCAAAACCACCTAAAACCTGTTCAAATACAACTGAAACCTGTTCAAAACCACCTGAAACCTGTTCAAAACCACCTAAAACCTGTTCAAAACCACCTAAAACCTGTTCAAACCCACCTAAAACCGGTTCAAATCCACCTGAAACCTGTTCAAAACCACCTAAAACCTGTTCAAATACAACTGAAACCTGTTCAAAACCACCTAAAACCTGTTCAAAACCACCTAAAACCTCTTCAAAACCACCTAAAACATGTTCAAATACAACTGAAACCTGTTGAAAACCACCTAAAACCTGTTCAAATACAACTGAAACCTGTTCAAAACCACCTAAAACCTGTTCAAATACAACTGAAACCTCTTCAAAACCACCTAAAACCTCTTCAAATACAACTGAAACCTGTTCAAAACCACCTAAAACCTCTTCAAAACCACCTAAAACCTCTTCAAATACAACTGAAACCTGTTGAAAACCACCTAAAACCTGTTCAAATACAACTGAAACCTGTTCAAAACCACCTGAAACCTGTTCAAAACCACCTAAAACCTGTTCAAAACCACCTAAAACCTGTTCAAACCCACCTAAAACCGGTTCAAATCCACCTGAAACCTGTTCAAAACCACCTAAAACCTGTTCAAAACCACCTAAAACCTGTTCAAATCCACCTGAAACCTGTTCAAAACCACCTAAGACCTGTTCAAAACCACCTAAAACCTGTTCAAATACAACTGAAACCTGTTCAAAACCACCTGAAACCTGTTCAAAACCACCTAAAACCTGTTCAAAACCACCTAAAACCTGTTCAAATCACCTGAAACCTGTTCAAAACCATTTAAAACCTGTTCAAAACCTGTTCAAAACCACCTAAAACCTGTTCAAATCCACCTGAAACCTGTTCAAAACCACCTAAAACCTGTTCAAATACAACTGAAACCTCTTCAAAACCACCTAAAACCTCTTCAAAACCACCTAAAACCTCTTCAAATACAACTGAAACCTGTTCAAAACCACCTAAAACCTCTTCAAAACCATCTAAAACCTCTTCAAAACCACCTAAAACCGGTTCAAATCCACCTGAAACCTGTTCAAAACCACCTAAAACCTGTTCAAAACCACCTAAAACCTGTTCAAATCCACCTGAAACCTGTTCAAAACCACCTAAGACCTGTTCAAAACCACCTAAAACCTGTTCAAAACCACCTAAAACCTGTTCAAATCCACCTGAAACCTGTTCAAAACCACCTAAGACCTGTTCAAAACCACCTAAAACCTGTTCAAATACAACTGAAACCTGTTCAAAACCACCTGAAACCTGTTCAAAACCACCTAAAACCTGTTCAAAACCACCTAAAACCTGTTCAAATCCACCTGAAACCTGTTCAAAACCACCTAAAACCTGTTCAAAACCACCTAAAACCTGTTCAAATCCACCTGAAACCTGTTCAAAACCACCTAAAACCTGTTCAAAACCACCTAAAACCTGTTCAAATCCACCTGAAACCTGTTCAAAACCACCTAAAACCTGTTCAAAACCACCTAAAACCTGTTCAAATACAACTGAAACCTGTTCAAAACCACCTAAAACCTCTTCAAAACCATCTAAAACCTGTTCAAAACCACCTAAAACCGGTTCAAATCCACCTGAAACCTGTTCAAAACCACCTAAAACCTGTTCAAAACCACCTAAAACCTGTTCAAATCCACCTGAAACCTGTTCAAAACCACCTAAGACCTGTTCAAAACCACCTAAAACCTGTTCAAATACAACTGAAACCTGTTCAAAACCACCTGAAACCTGTTCAAAACCACCTAAAACCTGTTCAAAACCACCTAAAACCTGTTCAAATCACACTGAAACCTGTTCAAAACCACCTAAAACCTGTTCAAAACCACCTAAAACCTGTTCAAATCCGAAACCTGTTCAAAACCACCTAAAACCTGTTCAAAACCACCTAAAACCTGTTCAAATCCACCTGAAACCTGTTCAAAACCACCTAAAACCTGTTCAAAACCACCTAAAACCTGTTCAAATCCACCTGAAACCTGTTCAAAACCACCTAAAACCTGTTCAAAACCACCTAAAACCTGTTCAAATACAACTGAAACCTCTTCAAAACCACCTAAAACCTCTTCAAAACCACCTAAAACCTCTTCAAATACAACTGAAACCTGTTCAAAACCACCTAAAACCTGTTCAAAACCACCTAAAACCTGTTCAAATCCACCTGAAACCTGTTCAAAACCACCTAAGACCTGTTCAAAACCACCTAAAACCTGTTCAAAACCACCTAAAACCTGTTCAAATCCACCTGAAACCTGTTCAAAACCACCTAAGACCTGTTCAAAACCACCTAAAACCTGTTCAAATACAACTGAAACCTGTTCAAAACCACCTGAAACCTGTTCAAAACCACCTAAAACCTGTTCAAAACCACCTAAAACCTGTTCAAATCCACCTGAAACCTGTTCAAAACCACCTAAAACCTGTTCAAAACCACCTAAAACCTGTTCAAATCCACCTGAAACCTGTTCAAAACCACCTAAAACCTGTTCAAAACCACCTAAAACCTGTTCAAATCCACCTGAAACCTGTTCAAAACCACCTAAAACCTGTTCAAATACAACTGAAACCTCTTCAAAACCAGCTAAGACCTGTTCAAAACCAGCTAAGACCTGTTCAAAACCAGCTAAGACCTGTTCAAAACCAGCTTAGACCTGTTCAAAACCAGCTAAGACCTGTTCAAAACCAGCTAAGACCTGTTCAACACCAGCTAAGACCTTTTCAAAACCAAAGACCTGTTCAAAACCTGTTCAAAACCACCTAAAACCTGTTGAAAATCACCTAAAAACCTGTTCAAATCCACTGAAACCTGTTCAAAACCACCTAAAACCTGTTCAAAACCTGTTCAAAACCACCTAAAACCTGTTCAAATACAACTGAAACCTGTTCAAAACCACCTAAAACCTCTTCAAAACCATCTAAAACCTGTTCAAAACCACCTAAAACCGGTTCAAATCCACCTGAAACCTGTTCAAAACCACCTAAAACCTGTTCAAAACCACCTAAAACCTGTTCAAATCCACCTGAAACCTGTTCAAAACCACCTAAGACCTGTTCAAAACCACCTAAAACCTGTTCAAATACAACTGAAACCTGTTCAAAACCACCTGAAACCTGTTCAAAACCACCTAAAACCTGTTCAAAACCACCTAAAACCTGTTCAAATCCACCTGAAACCTGTTCAAAACCACCTAAAACCTGTTCAAAACCACCTAAAACCTGTTCAAATCCACCTGAAACCTGTTCAAAACCACCTAAAACCTGTTCAAAACCACCTAAAACCTGTTCAAATCCACCTGAAACCTGTTCAAAACCACCTAAAACCTGTTCAAAACCACCTAAAACCTGTTCAAATCCACCTGAAACCTGTTCAAAACCACCTAAAACCTGTTCAAAACCACCTAAAACCTGTTCAAATACAACTGAAACCTCTTCAAAACCACCTAAAACCTCTTCAAAACCACCTAAAACCTCTTCAAATACAACTGAAACCTGTTCAAAACCACCTAAAACCTGTTCAAAACCACCTAAAACCTGTTCAAATCCACCTGAAACCTGTTCAAAACCACCTAAGACCTGTTCAAAACCACCTAAAACCTGTTCAAATCCACCTGAAACCTGTTCAAAACCACCTAAGACCTGTTCAAAACCACCTAAAACCTGTTCAAATACAACTGAAACCTGTTCAAAACCACCTGAAACCTGTTCAAAACCACCTAAAACCTGTTCAAAACCACCTAAAACCTGTTCAAATCCACCTGAAACCTGTTCAAAACCACCTAAAACCTGTTCAAAACCACCTAAAACCTGTTCAAATCCACCTGAAACCTGTTCAAAACCACCTAAAACCTGTTCAAAACCACCTAAAACCTGTTCAAATCCACCTGAAACCTGTTCAAAACCACCTAAAACCTGTTCAAATACAACTGAAACCTCTTCAAAACCACCTAAAACCTGTTCAAAACCACCTAAAACCTGTTCAAATCCACCTAAAACCTGTTCAAAACCACCTAAAACCTGTTCAAATACAACTGAAACCTCTTCAAAACCACCTAAAACCTCTTCAAAACCACCTAAAACCTCTTCAAAACCATCTAAAACCTGTTCAAAACCACCTAAAACCGGTTCAAATCCACCTGAAACCTGTTCAAAACCACCTAAAACCTGTTCAAAACCACCTAAAACCTGTTCAAATCCACCTGAAACCTGTTCAAAACCACCTAAGACCTGTTCAAAACCACCTAAAACCTGTTCAAATACAACTGAAACCTGTTGAAAACCACCTAAAACCTGTTCAAAACCACCAAAAACCAAAAACAACTGAAACTAAAACGTGTTGAAACAGAATTGAAATTCGTCCCGTGTCTAAATCCAGTGTTTTGTGAGTTTTCTCTGGACAGTGACACACAGACCTGCTCCTGTCGGCTCCTCTGAACTGGGGGGGCTCATCAGCAGGGTCCTGAGTGTTACCTGCGCAGGAAGCTGAAATACTCGTCGTTTCGGGCCTGGCTGCTCCTCATCATGATGGACTGGAAGGACAGTCGGTCCAGGGCCCAGACCACGGACCGGGACACGGCTGGAGGGGGTCGGGGAAGGTCAGTGTCACCTTGTATAAGAACACATGTATCTGGAGCTGTGTCTGACCTTTGACACTGGCCGTCCTCTTACAGTTGTAGAGAACGGCCAGTTCTCCAAACGCTGTCCCAGGGAGCATCTGTCCCAGCAGCTTCCCGCTCTGCACCACCTCCAGCAGGCCCTCTGCAGACACTTTGGACTTTTTAGTAAAGGTGTGAGAGAATACTTTGTTACTCCGGTTGTCAAGTTGTTGGCTCCGTTTACTTTTCTCTGAGTAATTTTATTTTGAATAAAGCCAATGGTTGTGTATGTACATTGGGCAACAGGTGTGTGCTCTGGACCTGTGAGGACGTAGAGGTAGTTCCCGGGACGTCCCTCCTGAATCAGCAGCTGCTCCTCGCTGAAGACCTTCTGGTACATGCAGTCCACCATGTCCCTGAGCTGAGCCGGGTCCAGCTCCTTCAGGAACTCGTTATTCATCAGAGCGTCTCCGATCAGCGTCTTCGTCCTGAGGAAGAGTCAGAACAGATTTTTATTTCATTTTCTGGAGAAGTGGCGGTGACTTGAGCGTTTTGAGTGTGTGACATTTTTAATCTTGTGGCGCAGTTTTAAATGTAGTTTGTGTGAAAGGGTCATAAGTTATAACGAAGATATGAACTGGTCCGTGTGCGAGTTCGATGCCGCAGGTTTGCAGTGTTTTAATTGGGTCTTAGAGTTCGGTTTCTTAAAGCTTCTCACAGGGTTTGTGTTTATTGTTCCGGACAGACTATTCTTATCTTTATGTTGAATGTCTTGTCTTTTTTGGGTCACATTCACTTTGAGAGAATTCTGTGGTGTTCACTGGTTTGCAGTGACTTCTTAGATTTGGGTTGAAATGAACAGAGGGCAGTGTATTCCTGCGAGTTTATCCGCATTATCCTGTTTTCTGGTTTGAATTCATTTGGGTTCTGCAAAATTTCTGAAATGACAAAAGGACAAAGAAAAAGGGGATGCCTACTTATCAGTGTGAAAAAAAATAGCCTATGAACTTTTTCCCCATCTTTGTTTTCTGCACCTCTCATGAAAACAGGATTTGTACAGGTTTTACTTGGATTTGAACAGGTTTCAGATGGATTTGAACAGGTTTCAGGTGGATTCGAACAGGTTTCAGGTGGATTTGTACAGGTTTCAGGTGGATTTGAACAGGTTTCAGGTGGATTCGAACAGGTTTCAGGTGGATTGGAACAGGTTTCAGGTGGATTCGAACAGGTTTCAGATGGACTTGAACAGGTTTCAGGTGGATTTGAACATGTTTCAGGTGGATTCAAACAGGTTTCAGGTGGATTTGAACAGGTTTCAGGTGGATTCGAACAGGTTTCAGATGGACTTGAACAGGTTTCAGGTGGATTGGAACAGGTTTCAGATGGACTTGAACAGGTTTCAGGTGGATTTGAACAGGTTTCAGATGGACTTGAACAGGTTTCAGGTGGATTTGAACAGGTTTCAGGTGGATTGGAACAGGTTTCAGGTGGATTGGAACAGGTTTCAGGTGGATTGGAACAGGTTTCAGGTGGATTCGAACAGGTTTCAGGTGGATTTGAACAGCTTTCAGGTGGATTTGAACAGGTTTCAGGTGGATTCGAACAGGTTTCAGGTGGATTGGAACAGGTTTCAGGTGGATTGGAACAGGTTTCAGGTGGATTGGAACAGGTTTCAGGTGGATTTGAACAGGTTTCAGGTGGATTTGAACAGGTTTCAGGTGGATTGGAACAGGTTTCAGGTGGATTTGAACAGGTTTCAGGTGGATTTGAACAGGTTTCAGGTGGATTTGAACAGGTTTCAGGTGGATTCGAACAGGTTTCAGGTGGATTTGAACAGGTTTCAGATGGACTTGAACAGGTTTAAGATGGACTTGAACAGGTTTCAGGTGGATTTGAACAGGTTTCAGATGGACTTGAACAGGTTTCAGATGGACTTGAACAGGTTTCAGGTGGATTTGAACAGGTTTCAGATGGACTTGAACAGGTTTCAGATGGACTTGAACAGGTTTCAGGTGGATTTAAACAGGTTTCAGGTGGATTTGAACAGGTTTCAGATGGACTTGAACAGGTTTCAGGTGGATTGGAACAGGTTTCAGAAAGACTTGAACAGGTTTCAGATGGATTTGAACAGGTTTCAGATGGACTTGAACAGGTTTCAGATGGACTTGAACAGGTTTCAGGTGGATTTGAACAGGTTTCAGGTGGATTTGAACAGGTTTCAGATGGACTTGAACAGGTTTCAGGTGGATTGGAACAGGTTTAAGATGGACTTGAACAGGTTTCAGATGGATTTGAACAGGTTTCAGATGGACTTGAACAGGTTTCAGATGGACTTGAACAGGTTTCAGGTGGATTGGAACAGGTTTCAGGTGGATTCGAACAGGTTTCAGATGGACTTGAACAGGTTTCAGGTGGATTCGAACAGGTTTCAGGTGGATTGGAACAGGTTTCAGGTGGATTTGAACAGGTTTCAGGTGGATTGGAACAGGTTTCAGATGGACTTGAACAGGTTTCAGGTGGATTTGAACAGGTTTCAGGTGGATTCGAACAGGTTTCAGGTGGATTGGAACAGGTTTCAGGTGGATTTGAACAGGTTTCAGGTGGATTGAACAGGTTTCAGGTGGATTGGAACAGGTTTCAGGTGGATTGGAACAGGTTTCAGATGGACTCGAACAGGTTTCAGATGGATTTGAACAGGTTTTAGATGGATTGGAACAGGTTTCAGATGGACTCGAACAGGTTTCAGATGGATTTGAACAGGTTTCAGGTGGATTGGAAGAGGTTTCAGGTGGATTCGAAAAGGTTTCAGGTGGATTGGAACAGGTTTCAGGTGGATTGGAACAGGTTTCAGGTGGATTGGAAAAGGTTTCAGATGGACTTGAACAGGTTTCAGGTGGATTGGAACAGGTTTCAGATGGACTTGAACAGGTTTCAGATGGATTTGAACAGGTTTCAGATGGACTTGAACAGGTTTCAGATGGACTTGAACAGGTTTCAGGTGGATTGGAACAGGTTTCAGGTGGATTCGAACAGGTTTCAGATGGACTTGAACAGGTTTCAGGTGGATTCGAACAGGTTTCAGGTGGATTGGAACAGGTTTCAGGTGGATTTGAACAGGTTTCAGATGGACTTGAACAGGTTTCAGGTGGATTGGAACAGGTTTCAGGTGGATAGGAACAGGTTTCAGGTGGATTGGAACAGGTTTCAGGTGGATTGGAACAGGTTTCAGATGGACTTGAACAGGTTTCAGGTGGATTTGAACAGGTTTCAGGTGGATTGGAACAGGTTTCAGGTGGACTTGAACAGGTTTCAGATAGATTTGAACAGGTTTCAGATGGACTTGAACAGGTTTCAGATGGACTTGAACAGGTTTCAGGTGGATTGGAACAGGTTTCAGATGGACTTGAACAGGTTTCAGGTGGATTGGAACAGGTTTCAGGTGGATTGGAACAGGTTTCAGGTGGATTTGAACAGGTTTCAGGTGGATTGGAACAGGTTTCAGGTGGACTTGAACAGGTTTCAGGTGGATTTGAACAGGTTTCAGGTGGATTCGAACAGGTTTCAGGTGGATTCGAACAGGTTTCAGATGGACTTGAACAGGTTTCAGGTGGATTGAACAGGTTTCAGGTGGATTGGAACAGGTTTCAGATGGACTTGAACAGGTTTCAGGTGGATTGGAACAGGTTTCAGGTGGATTTGAACAGGTTTCAGGTGGATTTGAACAGGTTTCAGGTGGATTTGAACAGGTTTCAGATGGACTTGAACAGGTTTCAGATGGATTTGAACAGGTTTCAGGTGGATTTGAACAGGTTTCAGGTGGATTGGAACAGGTTTCAGGTGGATTCGAACAGGTTTCAGGTGGATTGGAACAGGTTTCAGGTGGATTCGAACAGGTTTCAGGTGGATTTGAACAGGTTTCAGGTGGATTGGAACAGGTTTCAGGTGGATTTGAACAGGTTTCAGGTGGATTGGAACAGGTTTCAGGTGGATTTGAACAGGTTTCAGATGGACTTGAACAGGTTTCAGGTGGATTTGAACAGGTTTCAGGTGGACTTGAATAGGTTTCAGGTGGACTTGAACAGGTTTCAGGTGGATTGGAACAGGTTTCAGGTGGATTCGAACAGGTTTCAGGTGGATTTGAACAGGTATTAGATGGATTGGAACAGGTTTCAGGTGGATTGGAACAGGTTTCAGGTGGATTCGAACAGGTTTCAGGTGGATTTGAACAGGTATTAGATGGATTTGAACAGGTTTCAGGTGGATTTGAACAGGTTTCAGGTGGATTGGAACAGGTTTCAGGTGGATTTGAACAGGTTTCAGGTGGATTTGAACAGGTATTAGATGGATTCGAACAGGTTTCAGGTGGATTGGAACAGGTTTCAGGTGGATTGGAACAGGTTTCAGGTGGATTTGAACAGGTTTCAGGTGGATTTGAACAGGTTTCAGGTGGATTTGAACAGGTTTCAGGTGGATTTGAACAGGTTTCAGGTGGATTTGAACAGGTTTCAGGTGGATTTGAACAGGTTTCAGGTGGATTGGAACAGGTTTCAGGTGGATTTGAACAGGTTTCAGGTGGATTTGAACAGGTTTCAGATGGATTTGAACAGGTTTCAGGTGGATTTGAACAGGTTTCAGGTGGATTTGAACAGGTTTCAGGTGGATTTGAACAGGTTTCAGGTGGATTGGAACAGGTTTCAGGTGGATTTGAACAGGTTTCAGGTGGATTGGAACAGGTTTCAGGTGGATTGGAACAGGTTTCAGGTGGATTGGAACAGGTTTCAGGTGGATTGGAACAGGTTTCAGGTGGATTTGAACAGGTTTCAGGTGGATTTGAACAGGTTTCAGGTGGATTTGAACAGGTTTCAGGTGGATTTGAACAGGTTTCAGATGGATTTGAACAGGTTTCAGGTGGATTGGCACAGGTTTCAGGTGGATTTGAACAGGTTTCAGGTGGATTGGAACAGGTTTCAGGTGGATTTGAACAGGTTTCAGGTGGATTTGAACAGGTTTCAGGTGGATTTGAACAGGTTTCAGGTGGATTGGAACAGGTTTCAGGTGGATTTGAACAGGTTTCAGGTGGATTGGAACAGGTTTCAGGTGGATTTGAACAGGTTTCAGGTGGATTGGAACAGGTTTCAGGTGGATTTGAACAGGTTTCAGGTGGATTTGAACAGGTATTAGATGGATTTGAACAGGTTTCAGGTGGATTTGAACAGGTTTCAGGTGGATTTGAACAGGTTTCAGATGGATTTGAACAGGTTTCAGGTGGATTTGAACAGGTTTCAGGTGGATTGGAACAGGTTTCAGGTGGATTGGAACAGGTTTCAGGTGGATTTGAACAGGTTTCAGGTGGATTTGAACAGGTTTCAGGTGGATTGGAACAGGTTTCAGGTGGATTTGAACAGGTTTCAGGTGGATTTGAACAGGTTTCAGGTGGATTTGAACAGGTTTCAGGTGGATTTGAACAGGTTTCAGATGGATTTGAACAGGTTTCAGATGGATTTGAACAGGTTTCAGGTGGATTTGAACAGGTTTCAGGTGGATTGGAACAGGTTTCAGGTGGATTTGAACAGGTATTAGATGGATTTGAACAGGTTTCAGGTGGATTTGAACAGGTTTCAGGTGGATTTGAACAGGTTTCAGGTGGATTTGAACAGGTTTCAGGTGGATTTGAACAGGTTTCAGGTGGATTTGAACAGGTTTCAAGTGGATTTGAACAGGTTTCAGGTGGATTTGAACAGGTTTCAGGTGGATTTGAACAGGTTTCAGGTGGATTTGAACAGGTTTCAGGTGGATTGGAACAGGTTTCAGGTGGATTTGAACAGGTTTCAGGTGGATTTTAACAGGTTTCAGGTGGATTGGAACAGGTTTCAGGTGGATTTGAACAGGTTTCAGGTGGATTTGAACAGGTTTCAGGTGGATTTGAACAGGTTTCAGGTGGATTTGAACAGGTTTCAGGTGGATTTGAACAGGTTTCAGGTGGATTTGAACAGGTTTCAGGTGGATTTGAACAGGTTTCAGGTGGATTTGAACATGTTTCAGGTGGATTTGAACAGGTTTCAGGTGGATTTGAACAGGTTTCAGGTGGATTGGAACAGGTTTCAGGTGGATTTGAACAGGTTTCAGGTGGATTTGAACAGGTTTCAGGTGGATTTGAACAGGTTTCAGGTGGATTTGAACAGGTTTCAGGTGGATTTGAACAGGTTTCACTCAGATCCTGGTCCGGTCTCTGATGTTGCAGGTGAAAGGCAGCAGCTCTTTGGTGTTTTGTTCTCGATGCTAATGTCGTCTCTGAAGTCTTTGTGAGAGGCTCATTTGAATCAGCGACACTCGTTCAGTCACGAGCTCATCGTTTGTGTTTAACACAGAACCATTTCCAAGTCCACAGACGTTTGTTAAATGTAAACGGTTTGAGTTACTGCTCGGACTGTGGTTGTGTGTTGGGTCATGTGACCAAATCTGAAACTGAATAATAACCGGTATAAACGGTCCTCAGTAGGATTGTGTGGTTACTGTAAAAGGGCGTCGGGGGAGGGCCCTGAGTTAAAAGTGGGCGGGGTTTAGTCCTGAAAATGAAGAGATTTTAGATTTGGAGGAGATGTCTGTTCTGTACGAGCTAATTATTTATTAATTACTAATTAATATTAATAATTTAAGGTGAAAACCTGAGGAGACTTTACCCACAAACCCCTGTGGCCCCGAAGAATCCGAACTCACTGCGGGTCCTGCGTAGGCCTGGAGCTGGTCCTGGTCCCGGCCGGTCTACAGAAGTCCTCGGGGGTGGGTTCAGCGGAGACGCCCTCTTTGGCATTGATCCTGCGGTGAACCTCCAGCGCCACCTGCTGGAAACTGGGCTGAGTGCGGTTTATGGCGCTGAAACGGCGGTTTCCATGACGACCGCTGTTAGACACTTCCTGTAATAAGAACCTAGACCTTGGTTAAGTCCTGGTTAAGTCCTGGTTTAGACCTGGTTCTGTCCTGGTTCTGTCCTGGTTTAGACCTGGTTCTGTCCTGGTTCTGTCCTGGTTCTGTCCTGGTTTCGTCCTGGTTCTGTCCTGGTTCTGTCCTGGTTTAGTCCTAGTTTCGTCCTGGTCTAGTTTAGTCCTAGTTTAGACCTGGTTCTGTCCTGGTTTCATCCTGGTTTAGTCCTGGTTTCGTCCTGGTTCTGTCCTGGTTTTGTCCTGGTTTTGTCCTGGTTTAGTTCTGGTTCTGTCCTGGTTCTGTCCTGGTTTCATCCTGGTTTAGTCCTGGTTTCGTCCTGGTTCTGCCCTGGTTCTGTCCTGGTTCTGTCCTGGTTCTGTCCTGGTTTCGTCCTGGTTCTGTCCTGGTTTCGTCCTGGTTCTGTCCTGGTTCTGTCCTGGTTTCGTCCTGGTTCTGTCCTGGTTCTGTCCTGGTTCTGTCCTGGTTTCGTCCTGGTTTCGTCCTGGTTCTGTGCTGGTTTCGTCCTGGTTCTGTCCTGGTTCTGTCCTGGTTCTGTCCTGGTTTCGTCCTGGTTCTGTCCTGGTTCTGTCCTGGTTCTGTCCTGGTTCTGTCCTGGTTTCGTCCTGGTTCTGTCCTGGTTCTGTCCTGGTTCTGTCCTGGTCTTACGTGGATGTTGAATCCCAGTGCGTCCTGCAGTTTGTGGATCTGTGAGACTTTGGAGTCCAGTTGTTTCTGGAGTAGGTCCAGCTGGACTCTCTGGGCCTTAAAGTCCCGGTCTCTTTGCTCGAGCTGCGCCTCCAGACGAGCGACCCTCATCCTGACAAACAGAGCACCGTTCAGACTCCGCAGACGACACAAACTCACATCTTTATCGTCTGCTTTTCCCTGAACTTATTCAGTGAAGGTTTTTTTCCCTCAAAACTTTTAAAGAACGTGAGCGCAAACAAAAACCTCCAACATTTAAAGACACTGGCAAAAACGAAGTACCTGAGCTTCTATTCTCAGTTTACAGCACTTTTATTCTCATTAACTCTTTACTGGCTTTTATCTGACGTGTGACACATTTTAAAAACGGAACAGTCCCGAGATGACAAACTGAGCACTGCCGGAGGAGAAGCACATTCAGGACTAGCACCTGAGGACTTCAGTGAAGACCTCCGGAGCCTCGTTGTTGATGGACGTTAAAACGCTGTTGTCTTCAGCTCGAGGGGCTTTGATCGAACCGTTGCCCATCGTCGAGCGTCCAGCGGCCAGGCCAGAACCGGGCCAGACCAGAACCGGGCCAGAACCGGGTCAGGCCAGAACCAGGCCAGGCCAGAACCAGGCCAGGCCAGAACCGGGCCAGACCAGAACCGGGCCAGGACCGGGTCAGAACTGGGCTAAAACCAAACCAAGACAAAACCTGTGCCAGACTAAAACAAGCCAAGTTTAAAGATGAACTAAAGTTAAAAAATCTACTAAGATTTTAGACAATCTCATTTCCTACAATCTCAATTAAATCTGAAAAATATTGTCTGCTAAAAATATAAATAATAATAAAGTGCATATAAGGGCTGAAGAAAACATTCAGGACTAATGACAATATGGAGATAAGCCATTTGTAAAATAATCTCGAAATTACAAACTGGGTCCAGAGTGAAATAAAAATAGTTCAGGTTCCACACGCCGTTAAATATCCAGAAGCATTTCAGGTTAAAAAAGTAATAAAAACAGAATCAAAAAGGAGAAAACTGTCCAATATCTCTTCATTTGGATAAAAATCTGTAAAACGCAGAGGCAGCGGCTCGAGGTTTGGTCTAAGACTGGTCTGTCTCGGGTTTAAACAGAACACACAAACTGAGGGCTGTATTCAGGTCCGAGACCAGGACTGTGGCGCCCCCTGCTGGACACACTGTGTCACTGTAGCAGCTGGAAAAGTTTATTCACTTTTCAGATCATCTTTTCTTTTAGTGACATTTCAAAAGTAAACTTAATAATGGAGTAAAAATGTTTTTAAAGTTGTGTCTGAAATAAAGAATACCATTATTTTTAGAAACATAGGACTTTATTTGGTTCAAAATGCTTCTTTATCGAGAATCAGGTAAATTTTTGTCAAAATATTAATAATTGTATTCAATTGTTTTTGGCGACGCCCACAAACAGCTGCCTTCGGTGACGATTATAAAAAGTACAAATCTCTTTGTTTTGGACATAATTCATAAAAATAACTGGAGCCAGTGGGAAACATTACATCTCAGTTCGACACAACACAACTTTAACGGAATTTTCACAAAAACAGGAAGAATATAAATAAGTTGTAAAGGATAAAAGAGCATGCAAATGTGAATAATGCCCTGTTTATAATAATCTGACACAATTCAAGACAGAGCCATGTGTTTGGGCTGTTTACCAGTTCCATTTTAGAAAACAGAAAAATAGTTTTTTGTTCATTGTGGTTGTACTCTGTGGATTTGACAGAAAAAAAAAATACACAAAAACAAAGTTCGACCAAAAACAAAATTAAAATGCAGCAGAATTTTTAGTTTTCTGAGAAATTTGTCGCATAAACATCCCTGATATTTATGAAACAAGGCCAGCGTCAGAAGAATCCCACAGGACAGTTTAGTTCTGAATTACACGACCAATCATCGATCAAAAAACAACATAAAAACTATTTAATAAAACAGAAAAACTTTGATTAAGTTAAATGTTGAAAAGTGTTTTAGCTTCAGATTTGTGTTGCACTTAAAGGACTTTCAGCAGATTCAAATGAAATATAAAAATTAGGAAAAGAATTATTACGAAATGGGGATAAAAATCTAATAAAACGGTTTCAAATCCATAAATGAGACGCTTCAACAGAGTCACTTTTACTAAAACATCAGAAAAATGCCCTTTTCATTAAACCTTAAAAAGCCCATGATGTGGTGCTTAAATCTGTAAAAACAAAGTGCAGTCAAATCTGACACAAAAATATGAAATCAAACCTAAAAACAGATGCCCACGTTCTCTGTAGCTGCAAAGAAAAGGTAAAATATGCTAAATAAAAAAACAAATAAATACATCCGAGTAATCTTATGTGTTTGAAGAAGTTCAATACAAATGCCACAATAAAACTATACAAATAAAATAAAATGTTAGTTTTTGTGCAAAACAGAAAGATATGAGCAGAAAATACATTTGTAAACTGCACCAAAGGGAAGTTCTTAACTCGAAAAGGTAAAAGAAGAAAAAAGAACAAAGCAGTACGTTTCCCTCTAGTGGACACCAGAGGCACTGCAGCAAAACAAAAGTGGATAAAGAACAAAATATAATAAAAATGATAACACGTTTTCTGTTTTTTATTCTGTCCCAAAAAATGATTTATCCAGAAATGTAGTACTCCACGTGTCCACTGGAGGGAAATACGTGCATTAAAAACTGTGTTTATAGATTACTATTGGATTTTTTTAGATAATTAGTTTTTTCTCCCAAAAACCTAGAGAAAACAGCAAACAAAACAAAAATGTCAAAAGAAAGATTTAAAGCTCACGTATTCCTTCATGTGTTGTAGTTAAAGTCCTTTGGGAACACCTCGTTGCCCAAGAGCAAACTAAAGCACACATGAGATTATCTGGAGAATAACTCAAACACTACAAATGTGATCGAAATGGTTCTGAGCCAGGTTCAGTTCAACAAAAGGAATGATTCTGTCCACGTCACAAAAACAGGAACGATGAGGAACACATTATCTTCGGAACACATTCTCAGAGAATACTCTCCAGTTTTCGGAGAAACACCTTGTGATTAAATGTGTTTAAATGAAGTTTAACAGTTCGATTATTTATACATCTTTTTAATGTTCTTCTTCATACACGATCTTTGTAGAAAACCTTTAGCTACTTCCTCACTTCTTAAAAATGAATATAAAATATAAATATAGAGATAATGTTTTCTGTTTCCATGTTTGAGGAAACATTTTGTTCTTGTATCTTTGAAAACTACCTGAACATAATAAAAGCTTTTTATGCTAATCTTTTCTCAAAATAAATGACAGTGAGCTAGTTTTACGGCTAAGTTTTTAACTGAAGAGTTTCTTCTGAAGGACTGACCTGTCCCACATTGAGCCGCTGCTTGGTTTAAGCACAAGACTTGTAATGTAGGTATTTATGAATTTAACTCTTAACTCTTTGTGCTAAAAAAAATAAAAACGTGTTGCATGAGTAAAACAAATCTTTCAGTCTGTACAAATAATAACCTAAACTCACCCAAAACCTATTTACAAACCTTTACACGAGTCTGTTTCCTTGTATAATAATTACATTTTCAAAATAAAAGCGTGTGTTATTACACACTGAAATAAAGCCCATGCACGATGCTGGTGTCAATCTGTCTGAAAAAGGCAGTGATCGAATAAAGAGGAATCATCGAGAGGCGATTTTTCTGGAAAAGTGGCTTTGGGAGCTGCTCAAAATCACCACAAACTCAACGTGGGCAGAAAAAGGTCCATGTTACAGTCCACTCAGAGTTTACATGAAGGTCGAAAGGAAGGTATCTGTCGTTCACCGTTCGTCTCGGATAACAACCCAAACGTTATGTACTGGCCCTGCGTCCGGCCGCCTGGAAAAATCTCTCCAGGTTTGGACAAAAATCACCGACAGGATCCCAGAACGTCCCGTCTTCAGGAGCTCAGAGAGGACTACTTCCTGGCCAGTTGGAACGGATGTTGTCCCTTCAGAAAGGTGAGAGGAGACAGGTTTAATGAAGGCTTCTGATGTGAGGGCTTAAAAAGCTGTTATAGTCTAAGAGTCTGGGATAATTATTTATGGCTTTAGAACCGAGACGTCAAACTCAAGGCCCGGGGGCCAAATATGGGCCTTTGCAATGTTTTATTTGGATTAATAAGAAACAAACAGCACTTAACTCTTTTGTTTAAGGGAAGAATGTGCCGCTCTATAACACTTATAATAAATGATCAAAAATACAACCATGTTTTATTTCATACAGGAGCAACACCCTGTAAATGTCATTTTGAAAGTTCTGAAAGTTATTTTCTAATATTTTGTTTTTCATCTTCATTTGTCAATGGGACTAAAGTAAAACGGTTCAGGAAGAGTCGAAGGCCTCAACAGGAGGGGCGGGGTCATGTCAGGGTTTACCACCAGGGGGCAGACTCAACACAAACAGGAGGGGCGGGGTCATGTCAGGGTTTACCACCAGGGGCAGACTCTACACAAACAACAGGAGGGGCGGTCATGTCAGGGTTTACCACCAGGGGCAGACTACACAAACAACAGGAGGGGGTCATGTCAGGGTTTACCACCAGGGGCAGACTACACAAACAACAGGAGGGGGTCATGTCAGGGTGTACCACCAGGGGCAGACTCAACACAAACAGGAGGGGGTCATGTCAGGGTTTACCACCAGGGGCAGACTCTACACAAACAGGAGGCGGGGTCATGTCAGGGTTTACCACCAGGGGCAGACTCTACACAAACAGGAGGGGCGGGGTCATGTCAGGGTTTACCACCAGGGGCAGACTACACAAACAGGAGGGGCGGGGTCATGTCAGGGTTTACCACCAGGGGCAGACTCTACACAAACAGGAGGGGGTCATGTCAGGGTTTACCACCAGGGGCAGACTACACAAACAACAGGAGGGGGTCATGTCAGGGTTTACCACCAGGGGCAGACTACACAAACAACAGGAGGGGGTCATGTCAGGGTGTACCACCAGGGGCAGACTACACAAACAGGAGGGGGTCATGTCAGGGTTTACCACCAGGGGCAGACTACACAAACAGGAGGGGGTCATGTCAGGGTGTACCACCAGGGGCAGACTCTACACAAACAACAGGAGGGGCGGGTCATGTCAGGGTGTACCACCAGGGGCAGACTCTACACAAACAGGAGGGGCGGGGTCATGTCAGGGTTTACCACCAGGGGCAGACTACACAAACAACAGGAGGGGGTCATGTCAGGGTTTACCACCAGGGGCAGACTCTACACAAACAGGAGGGGCGGGGTCATGTCAGGGTTTACCACCAGGGGCAGACTACACAAACAGGAGGGGGTCATGTCAGGGTTTACCACCAGGGGCAGACTCTACACAAACAGGAGGGGCGGGTCATGTCAGGGTTTACCACCAGGGGCAGACTACACAAACAACAGGAGGGGGTCATGTCAGGGTTTACCACCAGGGGCAGACTCTACACAAACAACAGGAGGGGGTCATGTCAGGGTTTACCACCAGGGGCAGACTACACAAACAACAGGAGGGGGTCATGTCAGGGTTTACCACCAGGGGCAGACTCAACACAAACAACAGGAGGGGGTCATGTCAGGGTTTACCACCAGGGGCAGACTACACAAACAACAGGAGGGGCGGGGTCATGTCAGGGTTTACCACCAGGGGCAGACTCTACACAAACAACAGGAGGGGGTCATGTCAGGGTTTACCACCAGGGGCAGACTACACAAACAACAGGAGGGGGTCATGTCAGGGTTTACCACCAGGGGCAGACTACACAAACAACAGGAGGGGGTCATGTCAGGGTTTACCACCAGGGGCAGACTACACAAACAACAGGAGGGGGTCATGTCAGGGTTTACCACCAGGGGCAGACTCTACACAAACAACAGGAGGGGGTCATGTCAGGGTTTACCACCAGGGGCAGACTACACAAACAACAGGAGGGGCGGGGTCATGTCAGGGTTTACCACCAGGGGCAGACTACACAAACAACAGGAGGGGGTCATGTCAGGGTTTACCACCAGGGGCAGACTCTACACAAACAACAGGAGGGGGTCATGTCAGGGTTTACCACCAGGGGCAGACTACACAAACAACAGGAGGGGCGGGGTCATGTCAGGGTTTACCACCAGGGGCAGACTACACAAACAACAGGAGGGGCGGGGTCATGTCAGGGTTTACCACCAGGGGCAGACTCTACACAAACAACAGGAGGGGGTCATGTCAGGGTTTACCACCAGGGGCAGACTAC
The DNA here is from genome assembly GCA_024349245.1 of Neodontobutis hainanensis. NCBI lineage: Eukaryota > Metazoa > Chordata > Actinopteri > Gobiiformes > Odontobutidae > Neodontobutis > Neodontobutis hainanensis. The sequence continues at coordinate 889,748 of JALDNG010000168.1, read as the reverse complement.
ACAAACAACAGGAGGGGGTCATGTCAGGGTTTACCACCAGGGGCAGACTCTACACAAACAACAGGAGGGGCGGGGTCATGTCAGGTGTACCACCAGGGGCAGACTCAACACAAACAGGAGGGGGTCATGTCAGGGTGTACCACCAGGGGCAGACTACACAAACAGGAGGGGCGGGGTCATGTCAGGGTTTACCACCAGGGGCAGACTCTACACAAACAACAGGAGGGGGTCATGTCAGGGTTTACCACCAGGGGCAGACTCTACACAAACAACAGGAGGGGGTCATGTCAGGGTTTACCACCAGGGGCAGACTACACAAACAACAGGAGGGGCGGGGTCATGTCAGGGTTTACCACCAGGGGCAGACTACACAAACAACAGGAGGGGGTCATGTCAGGGTTTACCACCAGGGGCAGACTCTACACAAACAACAGGAGGGGGTCATGTCAGGGTTTACCACCAGGGGCAGACTACACAAACAACAGGAGGGGGTCATGTCAGGGTTTACCACCAGGGGCAGACTACACAAACAACAGGAGGGGCGGGGTCATGTCAGGGTTTACCACCAGGGGCAGACTCTACACAAACAACAGGAGGGGGTCATGTCAGGGTTTACCACCAGGGGCAGACTACACAAACAACAGGAGGGGCGGGGTCATGTCAGGGTTTACCACCAGGGGCAGACTACACAAACAACAGGAGGGGGTCATGTCAGGGTTTACCACCAGGGGCAGACTCTACACAAACAACAGGAGGGGGTCATGTCAGGGTTTACCACCAGGGGCAGACTACACAAACAACAGGAGGGGGTCATGTCAGGGTTTACCACCAGGGGCAGACTACACAAACAACAGGAGGGGGTCATGTCAGGGTTTACCACCAGGGGCAGACTCAACACAAACAGGAGGGGGTCATGTCAGGGTTTACCACCAGGGGCAGACTACACAAACAGGAGGGGCGGGGTCATGTCAGGGTTTACCACCAGGGGCAGACTACACAAACAACAGGAGGGGGTCATGTCAGGGTGTACCACCAGGGGCAGACTACACAAACAACAGGAGGGGGTCATGTCAGGGTTTACCACCAGGGGCAGACTCTACACAAACAACAGGAGGGGGTCATGTCAGGGTTTACCACCAGGGGCAGACTACACAAACAGGAGGCGGGGTCATGTCAGGGTTTACCACCAGGGGCAGACTACACAAACAGGAGGGGGTCATGTCAGGGTTTACCACCAGGGGCAGACTACACAAACAACAGGAGGGGGTCATGTCAGGGTTTACCACCAGGGGCAGACTACACAAACAACAGGAGGGGGTCATGTCAGGGTGTACCACCAGGGGCAGACTACACAAACAACAGGAGGGGGTCATGTCAGGGTTTACCACCAGGGGCAGACTCTACACAAACAACAGGAGGGGGTCATGTCAGGGTTTACCACCAGGGGCAGACTACACAAACAACAGGAGGGGGTCATGTCAGGGTTTACCACCAGGGGCAGACTCAACACAAACAGGAGGGGGTCATGTCAGGGTGTACCACCAGGGGCAGACTACACAAACAACAGGAGGGGGTCATGTCAGGGTTTACCACCAGGGGCAGACTACACAAACAACAGGAGGGGGTCATGTCAGGGTTTACCACCAGGGGCAGACTACACAAACAACAGGAGGGGGTCATGTCAGGGTTTACCACCAGGGGCAGACTCTACACAAACAACAGGAGGCGGGTCATGTCAGGGTGTACCACCAGGGGCAGACTCTACACAAACAGGAGGGGGTCATGTCAGGGTGTACCACCAGGGGCAGACTACACAAACAGGAGGGGGTCATGTCAGGGTTTACCACCAGGGGCAGACTACACAAACAGGAGGCGGGGTCATGTCAGGGTTTACCACCAGGGGCAGACTACACAAACAGGAGGGGGTCATGTCAGGGTTTACCACCAGGGGCAGACTACACAAACAACAGGAGGGGGTCATGTCAGGGTTTACCACCAGGGGCAGACTCAACACAAACAACAGGAGGGGGTCATGTCAGGGTGTACCACCAGGGGCAGACTCAACACAAACAACAGGAGGGGGTCATGTCAGGTGTACCACCAGGGGCAGACTACACAAACAACAGGAGGGGGTCATGTCAGGGTGTACCACCAGGGGGCAGACTCAACACAAACAACAGGAGGGGGGGTCATGTCAGGGTGTACCACCAGGGGGCAGACTCTACACAAACAACAGGAGGGGGGGTCATGTCAGGGTGTACCACCAGGGGGCAGACTCTACAGTTTGTTGTGTCTTTGGTCAGAAGCCTTTGAGGTCGGGTTTGTTGGTGATTGAGTAAAAGCACATACTGTGGAAGGGTTATGTTTTTGAGCAGGACGTGTGCTCCAGACTCAAACCTAACCTTGAGTGTAAGATTTATGGAGGTTTAGTGAAAAAAGATGACTCAACAGATCCATGTTGTCTTGTTAGATATTAAAGTATGTTTTGAAATAATATTTTACTGTGTTTTAAGAGATTGAGAGATTTAGAGTCACTTCACACGTGCACATTTACACACACACACACACACGTGCACACACACACACAAACACACACATTTACACACACACATGCACACACACGCACACACACACACGCTTGTTTTATTCATGTTAATTCTATATTTTAAAATGAGCAATAACACAACAAAAACATGTCTAAAAATGCCCTTTTCCAAAAATGACTAAAGAGAACCTGAGAGACTCCATGAGAGCTTCTTATTGAAGAGAACATTTAAAGTCTGTCTGATACAGAAGGCTCTGGATGCTAACACAGATTATATTCTGAAATTAAACCAATTAAATAGACTTTTTAATCCAACACGTTTAGTTTAATTAATAAACACTTCATAAACATATTAAATCCATTATAACATCACTTTAGGAGAGTTAATACAAGTCAGAGACAGTGCAACACAAACACGTTTATATCTGCGACAATAATCTCCGAAGGCGACGGCAAAACCAGGAGCAAGTCAAACACAAACCACACAGCTTTGTGGATGAGCAGCAGAGGCAGGTCCGCTTTAGTCCGCTTTAGTCCGCTTTAGTCCGCTTTAGTCCGGTCCGGGTCCACTCCAGGAGTTTATGAGGTTAGCTTCCAGAGCACTCCGGGTTTTAGCTTTGAACAAACGTTTGAGGCAGCAGCAGTTTGCCGTAAATAAAAAAAAAAGGGTGACCATATATCGCCGTATCCAGGTTTTTTCTTATTTTCAGTAAAAAATGTCCTGTCTTTAAACAGATTAAAATATCAAAGAAATGCATAGAATTTGAAGCAAAGGTTAGCTCGTCAATTGTAAAGGTTTAAAGTTTTCAGTCCCGGTTTGGAGAAACATGGTCACCCGATTTAAAGGACTGCACTGGCTTAGCTTTCATTCACAAAAAGAGAAACATGCTTTTCCATTGTCCACAAAAACTAGCACAGATTGAGTTTTTTGGTAAATGAGCATTTGTGTCAATGTCTTTGCGGTTTAATTCAATTATCCTTTATCTAAGATCTGTCGCTCCAGAGCTTTGAGCAAATTCATGCATTTTTTTCCCCAAAACACCGTTGGCCATTTATCATCAGGACTCGACATTAACAACCTCTAAACGCAGGTTTTCTGGTGGAATTTCCTTTGAATTTCACTTTAAGAGATGACTTTAGAACAAAACAGGTCTGTTTTTGAGACCTAGTGAACTAATAACGGCCCACATCTGCTTAAAAAAGCATGTTTTGTTGGATTTATTTATGGTAAAATCAAATAATTAGAACGTGACTTTACTGTCACTTGTGCAACCTAGCTGTAAATGAAAAAAAAGAAAAAAGACAACTTAAACGAAATTAGCTCAGATGGTGAGACATATTTAAATTAGCTTTAGCTTTATACGACGACAGTTGGGGTTTTATTAAAGGTGAAAAATGGACAAAAACTGAATGTTAAGTGTTTCAGCTTCAGACGAATCATAAAATGTGAATCAAAGCTAACTTCAGTGTCGTCCCAAAAATACTGAGCAGCAAAACTTCCATTCAGTAAAAAGAGATGTTCTCCCTTTGAACAGACAATAAAGCAAAATATATGAACTTTAAGACAGTATTTACAGAGAACAAAGAGAAGCTGAAGAACTAAATGTGTAGTTCTCGGGAATAAAACATTTAAATCATCTGGAAATCTGGGTCGAGACCGTCCTCAAAGTGGATTTGGATTTTCCAGTTTTGGATCATTTTAATTGAAATGAGGACCAAGAGATTTAGAAATGTATAAAGCCTGTCATCATCAATTTTGTTCAGAAAATACAAAAAGATTAGCTGCAAATATTGTATTCATAAAGTTCAGCTGCCAGCAGCCATTTCGGCCCTCAAACCTGATTTTTAGTTTAAAGATTGTTCAGTGCAACACAAGAAAAAAGAAACCCAGACTGTGACGGTCGCTGCAGATCTGTGCAAGTCTGGAACCGTTAAACCAGGCCCTTGTTTTTCTACACTACCCAGAGTTTTAGGATTTAACAGTGTGGACGGCTCTGTCCTGACACTCCTCTCTGATTGGACGGCTCTGACCTGATACTCCTCTCTGATTGGACGGCTCTGACCTGATACTCCTCTCTGATTGGACGGCTCTGTCCAGATACTCCTCTCTGATTGGACGGCTCTGTCCAGATACTCCTCTCTGATTGGACGGCTCTGTCCAGATACTCCTCTCTGATTGGACGGCTCTGACCTGATACTCCTCTGATTGGACGGCTCTGACCTGATACTCCTCTCTGATTGGACGGCTCTGACCTGATACTCCTCTCTGATTGGACGGCTCTGTCCAGATACTCCTCTCTGATTGGACGGCTCTGTCCAGATACTCCTCTCTGATTGGACGGCTCTGTCCAGATACTCCTCTCTGATTGGACGGCTCTGACCTGATACTCCTCTGATTGGACGGCTCTGACCTGATACTCCTCTCTGATTGGACGGCTCTGACCTGATACTCCTCTCTGATTGGACGGCTCTGACCTGATACTCCTCTCTGATTGGACGGCTCTGTCCTGATACTCCTCTCTGATTGGACGGCTCTGTCCTGACACTCCTCTCTGATTGGACGGCTCTGACCTGATACTCCTCTCTGATTGGACGGCTCTGACCTGATACTCCTCTCTGATTGGACGGCTCTGTCCAGATACTCCTCTCTGATTGGACGGCTCTGTCCAGATACTCCTCTCTGATTGAACGGCTCTGTCCTGACACTCCTCTCTGATTGGACGGCTCTGACCTGACACTCCTCTCTGATTGGACGGCTCTCTTCCTGACACTCCTCTGATTGGACGGCTCTCTTCCTGACACTCCTCTCTGATTGGACGGCTCTCTTCCTGACACTCCTCTGATTGGACGGCTCTCTTCCTGACACTCCTCTCTGATTGGACGGCTCTCTTCCTGACACTCCTCTCTGATTGGACGGCTCTCTTCCTGACACTCCTCTCTGATTGGACGGCTCTCTTCCTGACACTCCTCTGATTGGACGGCTCTCTTCCTGACACTCCTCTCTGATTGGACGGCTCTCTTCCTGACACTCCTCTCTGATTGGACGGCTCTCTTCCTGACACTCCTCTGATTGGACGGCTCTCTTCCTGACACTCCTCTGATTGGACGGCTCTCTTCCTGACACTCCTCTGATTGGACGGCTCTCTTCCTGACACTCCTCTCTGATTGGACGGCCCCATTGAGTTTTAGTTTAAGGTTTTTATTATATAATTTTTTTTATTATTGCTGATTAAAATGTCAATATCTTTAAACCAATAACATAATAAAATAAAAATGGATAAAAAAAAAAAAATAAATAAATAAAAAAAATAAAAATAAAAATAAAAAAGGACAGAAAAGTTGTTAAAGACACACCAAATGTAGATGAGTTAACTAAAGACTTTTGTCATTTGGAAAAGACCTTTTAATGAGGATTATTTCATAAAAACACTTGGGGATTCAGATTCACATTGTAGTTCTGAATTTCCTACAGTCAGTGTGGTCCACTTTGAGGAAAGCCCAACTTTCCAAAACTTTCCAGAACTTTCCAGCCGCACGTCTTGGTGCAGCATGGTCCGTAACAGAAACTCCAGTAAAATAAGTTAATAAGCTTTTCCACTTGACTTCATTATGCACAAATATCATGCACATGTAGCTGCAGTATGTCCTTCTCACTCAAATAATAATGCATAGATATAAACTCAATACACTTTATAGCTATTAAAATAAACATCTGTACAAAAATCTGCCATATATTTAAGCCTTAATGTCTTTTTTATTACTTTGTGTATAACCGAGGAGAAGTACAAAAATAAATATCCTATGTACATCATCACACAAGCCATTCCAGAGTTAGGGTCACTGCAACGAGAGAAGCACAGCACCAGGTTAGAGCCGTGGAGTCGGAGCGAGGTGGAGCCGGCAACAGAACTCAGACCGACTCCGGTGGAATTAGAAATAAAACGGCACTTACTTTGTTCCAACAGCCTGGGACCGGTAAACCATCGTCTCCCTGGAAACCAGAAGAGGAGCGTGAGAAAGAGAAATAAATGATGTTTAAAGGTTAGTTCATGCTCCGGTGTTTGTATGAAGAGATCAGCCAAGGTCTTTTTTATTTGAAATAACTAAAACAAATCTTAGTTAACATTGTCTCCTAGACCTGTGGTTCCCAAACGCCGGGTTAGGACCTAAAAGTAGGTCGTGGGAGATTTAATTTTGGTCACCCCAATAAATAAAAATAAAAACAAGTTCTGTCCAGAGCCTCGATCATAACATTAGAACAATATAAATAATATAAATATCTCATGTGTGTTCATTACAGAGCACTGTTCATTAATATAATGCACTGTAAGGCCGGGGTAATTAATGCTGCCTCGCGATGCCCAGTAGTCCCGGTGAGGGCAACAGTTTAGTGCTCGTTGTAACGCCGTCTCCTTTTCATAAAACTCGTGTTCTTCTTGTGAAGTGCGTCATGAAGGCGGCTCAGACGAGCAGGCACTCATTACAATGTTCTTCAGACCGACATCTTCCACAATATTAATCGGCCGACGATAACGCGCGATAAAATAATTGTCAGCGTTAAATCATGAATGCGTTAACGCAATAATAACGCGTTAACTTGCCCAGCACTAGTAATTTTATACATTTTTTTTGTAAACTGGTTACGGTCAGGAAGTGTCACCAGAGACTGAATAATCAAAACAACACTAAAATAGTATACTATTTATTTATTCACATTTTTCATGAGGATTAATCCCTTGAGATGAAACATCTCGTTTTTGAGAGGGTCCTCTTACTCACATTCAGTCACTAAAGACACCTTAGAGCTGCTGATTAACCTGTACATGCATGTCTTTGGACGGTGGGAGGACTGGAGTACCCGGACATGCAGACTCCTCACAGACAGACCGGAGTCAGCCGAGAATGTTTAAGTCGGCCGGGTTTTGAACTCACAACCTTCTTGCTGTGAGGCAGGAGTGCTAAAAATAAAATAAATAATATATAAAATAAATAAATATATAATAAGATAAAGTCTACGTTTGAGTGTTTACGACGGATAAAGTCTAACGTTTAAGTGTTTACGACGGATAAAGTCTACGTTTAAGTGTTTACGACGGATAAAGTCTAACGTTTAAGTGTTTACGACGGATAAAGTCTAACGTTTAAGTGTTTACGACGGATAAAGTCTAACGTTTAAGTGTTTACGACGGATAAAGTCTAACGTTTAAGTGTTTACGACGGATAAAGTCTACGTTTAAGTGTTTACGACGGATAAAGTCTAACGTTTAAGTGTTTACGACGGATAAAGTCTAACGTTTAAGTGTTTACGACGGATAAAGTCTACGTTTAAGTGTTTACGACGGATAAAGTCTAACGTTTAAGTGTTTACGACGGATAAAGTCTAACGTTTGAGTGTTTACGACGGATAAAGTGTATCGTTTAAGTGTTTACGACGGATAAAGTCTAACGTTTAAGTGTTTACGACGGATAAAGTCTAACGTTTGAGTGTTTACGACGGATAAAGTCTATCGTTTAAGTGTTTACGACGGATAAAGTCTAACGTTTAAGTGTTTACGACGGATAAAGTCTACGTTTAAGTGTTTACGACGGATAAAGTCTAACGTTTGAGTGTTTACGACGGATAAAGTCTAACGTTTGAGTGTTTACGACGGATAAAGTCTAACGTTTGAGTGTTTACGACGGATAAAGTCTAACGTTTAAGTGTTTACGACGGATAAAGTCTAACGTTTAAGTGTTTACGACGGATAAAGTCTACGTTTAAGTGTTTACGACGGATAAAGTCTAACGTTTAAGTGTTTAGGACGAATAAAGTCTAACGTTTAAGTGTTTACGACGGATAAAGTCTAACGTTTAAGTGTTTACGACGGATAAAGTCTAACGTTTAAGTGTTTACGACGGATAAAGTCTAATGTTTAAGACGGATAAATTCTAACGTTTAAGTGTTTACGACGGATAAAGTCTAACGTTTAAGTGTTTACGACGGATAAAGTCTAACGTTTAAGTGTTTACGACGGATAAAGTCTAACGTTTAAGTGTTTACGACGGATAAAGTCTAACGTTTAAGTGTTTACGACGGATAAAGTCTAACGTTTAAGTGTTTACGACGGATAAAGTCTAACGCTTAAGTGTTTACGACGGATAAAGTCTAACGTTTAAGTGTTTACGACGGATAAAGTCTAACGTTTAAGTGTTTACGACGGATAAAGTCTAACGTTTAAGTGTTTACGACGGATAAAGTCTAACGTTTAAGTGTTTACGACGGATAAAGTCTAACGTTTGAGTGTTTACGACGGATAAAGTCTAATGTTTAAGACGGATAAAGTCTAACGTTTAAGTGTTTAGGACGAATAAAGTCTAACGTTTGAGTGTTTACGACGGATAAAGTCTAACGTTTAAGTGTTTACGACGGATAAAGTCTAACGTTTAAGTGTTTACGACGGATAAAGTCTACGTTTAAGTGTTTACGACGGATAAAGTCTAACGTTTGAGTGTTTACGACGGATAAAGTCTAACGTTTAAGTGTTTAGGACGAATAAAGTCTAACGTTTAAGTGTTTACGACGGATAAAGTCTAACGTTTAAGTGTTTACGACGGATAAAGTCTAACGTTTAAGTGTTTACGACGGATAAAGTCTAACGTTTAAGTGTTTACGACGGATAAAGTCTACGTTTAAGTGTTTACGACGGATAAAGTCTAACGTTTAAGTGTTTACGACGGATAAAGTCTAACGTTTAAGTGTTTACGACGGATAAAGTCTAACGTTTAAGTGTTTACGACGGATAAAGTCTAACGTTTAAGTGTTTAGGACGAATAAAGTCTAACGTTTAAGTGTTTACGACGGATAAAGTCTAACGTTTAAGTGTTTACGACGGATAAAGTCTAACGTTTAAGTGTTTACGACGGATAAAGTCTAACGTTTAAGTGTTTACGACGGATAAAGTCTAACGTTTAAGTGTTTACGACGGATAAAGTCTAATGTTTAAGACGGATAAAGTCTAACGTTTAAGTGTTTAGGACGAATAAAGTCTAACGTTTAAGTGTTTACGACGGATAAAGTCTAACGTTTAAGTGTTTACGACGGATAAAGTCTAACGTTTGAGTGTTTACGACGGATAAAGTCTAACGTTTAAGTGTTTAGGACGAATAAAGTCTAACGTTTAAGTGTTTACGACGGATAAAGTCTAACGTTTAAGTGTTTACGACGGATAAAGTCTAACGTTTAAGTGTTTACGACGGATAAAGTCTAACGTTTAAGTGTTTACGACGGATAAAGTCTAACGTTTAAGTGTTTACGACGGATAAAGTCTAACGTTTAAGTGTTTACGACGGATAAAGTCTACGTTTAAGTGTTTACGATGGATAAAGTCTAACGTTTAAGTGTTTACGACGGATAAAGTCTAACGTTTATATGTTTACGACGGATAAAGTCTAACGTTTAAGTGTTTACGACGGATAAAGTCTAACGTTTAAGTGTTTACGACGGATAAAGTCTAATGTTTAAGTGTTTACGACGGATAAAGTCTAACGTTTAAGTGTTTACGACGGATAAAGTCTAATGTTTAAGTGTTTACGACGGATAAAGTCTAACGTTTAAGTGTTTAGGACGAATAAAGTCTAACGTTTAAGTGTTTACGACGGATAAAGTCTAACGTTTAAGTGTTTACGACGGATAAAGTCTAACGTTTAAGTGTTTACGACGGATAAAGTCTAATGTTTAAGACGGATAAAGTCTAACGTTTAAGTGTTTAGGACGAATAAAGTCTAACGTTTAAGTGTTTACGACGGATAAAGTCTAATGTTTAAGTGTTTACGACGGATAAAGTCTAACGTTTAAGTGTTTACGACGGATAAAGTCTAATGTTTAAGTGTTTAGGACGAATAAAGTCTAACGTTTAAGTGTTTACGACGGATAAAGTCTAATGTTTAAGTGTTTACGACGGATAAAGTCTAATGTTTAAGTGTTTACGATGGCTAAAGTCTAACGTTTAAGTGTTTACGACGGATAAAGTCTAACGTTTAAGTGTTTACGACGGATAAAGTCTAATGTTTAAGTGTTTACGACGGATAAAGTCTACGTTTAAGTGTTTACGACGGATAAAGTCTAACGTTTAAGTGTTTACGACGGATAAAGTCTAACGTTTAAGTGTTTACGACGGATAAAGTCTAATGTTTAAGTGTTTACGACGGATAAAGTCTAACGTTTAAGTGTTTACGACGGATAAAGTCTAACGTTTAAGTGTTTACGACAGTTTAGGCGTAAATAGTAACCCCTTCACACAAACACACTGTGATCCATTCATGAATATTATAAACAATGCATTAAAGCCAGCATACAAACACTATGAAATATTACAAAATTGTTTAACTTTGCACTTACCTGAAATTTAAATCTAAAATAGTTCTTTTAATCTGTTTTATTCCCCAAATAAAAAGAAAGCTCTGTGCAAAATGTGATTATTTTTTCTTTTACTTGTGAGATACAGTATAATAATGTTTTGGTCAGTTTGATTAATAAATATATAAATGAATGAATGACTAAAGCTAAAGAATAACAAAAAGTTTGTCAAAAGAGGAAAGATCTAGAGAAAGATAAAAACTGATTCCATTTGTTAAAATAAATTTCTTTAAGCTGAGACATAAAAGCAGCAGCATCTAGTGGCCAACAGTGGTATTACAGGAGACAGAAATAAAGGTCAAACTCAGAGAGCTGGACCTTGGTTAGTCCTGGCTTTAGTCTTGGTTTAGTCATGGTTTAATCTTGGTTTTGATGGAAGAGTCCACATTAATCCTAGTTTAACCTTAAATTAGTCCCGTTAAATCCAGATTCAGACCTGGTTTAGCCAATGTCTAGTAATGGGTTTAGACCCAGCTCAGTCCTTCAGAAGTCCAATTTTATCCTTGATCTTAGTCCTTGGTTTAGACCTGGTATAAGTCTAGTTTTAGCTCTTGCTAAGTCCATGTTTAGTCCTGTATTTAGTTTGGGTTTGGTTATGGTTTTGTCGTGGTTCTAGCCTGGGTTTAATATTAGTTTCATTTCTGTTTTTTGTCTTGGTTCAGGTTTATACTGGTTTAGTTTTGTGTATAGCTCTGGAGTGTCCCGGTTTAGTCCATGTTTTCTTGTCCTGCTTTAGTCCTAATGAGTCCTGGTTAAGTCCTGGTTAAGGCTCAGTTTAAGTTATGGTTAAGTCTCCAACGATAAAAACATAAAGACTCTGTGAGAGCATTAGTCTGTATAAACATCCTGAACGTTAGCTGTTAGATGAAATGCATGCTGGGAGATGAAGTGCAAGCACCGTACCACAGCACAGGGGGCATCCAGCCCGTCCAGGCCCGGCAAACCCGGCTCCCCTTTCTCTCCTTTAAATCCCCGGAAACCCTGTAAGACCAGGCGTCCACACAGCGTTGGTCTCTGTTCCAACACGTCTCACCACGCGCCGGACCTTTGTCTCTGATCACCGCCGGGTCGGACTCAACATGCAGCCGGACCCGGGACTGACAGGAACGGACTCACTGTGGAACCATGTGGACAGAACTAGACTGGATGGACCTGAGGGAGATTGTTGCTGTTTATCTAAATCCTTTGTTTCTCTGATTGGTTGTAGGTCTACAGTTTACAATTTTGTCCAGAGGCAGTTTATTCTGTGTCTGTTGAGCCCATGGAAATACAACAAGTTACTCCAGATTAAAATGTAAAGATTCAGGGATAATAAAGCCTTGTGATCCTTACACTTCCCAGGCATTTGTAAAACCACCAAACACTTTTGGTCCCTTTTATTTAGTCATTCTCTTCCACAGATCTTTCTCACAGTGGTTCCCAGGTTCCCGTCAGTCTCTTTCCTGGAAGAGAAGGTGTCTCAGGAGATCTGGTCTGAAGTCTTTTGAGTCCATTTTGATTCAATAAAGATGATTTTACTGCTAATTTGTGGTCACAGCTTTCATTTCCTCCATTTTCTGAGAGAATGTTGGAATTTGTTGCCAGACGTGAATCTAAGGCTAATATTGGGCTTTTGAAACCCGAATGAACATTTAGCATCTTCAGACTTTGACCGGCCCATCCTGAGTCGGGTTAAAACCGCTCAGAGCCACGAGGAAGTGTGACTCCTGTGTGTTTTTTTACAGTTCTCTGTGGCTTCCCTGTGGCTCCGGTGGCTCCACGTTCAGCCTCAAACGTACCAAAGGACAGGGGGCATCTAATCCGGGCGCGCCTTGGTCTCCCTTATCCCCTTTGGCCCCCCTGTTGCCCTTCTTCCCTCTCTCTCCCTGCGAACGACAGCCATTGGACACAGACTTTAGTCCTCCTCCACAGTTTTACATCCATTAAGTCAGATTCAAAATCAAGTATCTGCTTTTTGAGAACTACTTGTTAAAGATATTGTATATTTAGTGAAAGGGGAGGTCAGTAAGAGGGAGTTAAGAGGATTTAGACAAGTTTATTGAAGCATTTTAGGAGTTTGAACCAAGTGAAGAGCAGTGTGTTGACTCAGGATACGGTTTGTACGAACAGTGTGGCACTGATGGATTAAAGGACCTTTGAGACTCTCTGAGAAGAGCAGGGGCCCAGTTGAACACTGTTGACGTTAAGGCCGCACAATATATTGCAAATATATAATTAAAAGTAATTAAAATGTCCGTCTGTCGAAGGGCACATTCAGGGGATCGTGTAACATGTTATTGGATTCAATATTTGATATATTCATCGTATAAAGCCTGCTTTATGTATGTCGTGCAGCTGTTAGTGCTAATGCAGACGGGCCACAGAGAAAACTATTCTTATGTCTGGTGTCTTGTGTGATCAGCCCAATCAGCCATTATTTAGTTTTCTGTGAACCACAGGCTGAACAGAATCCAGAGACTGTCAGAAACAATATCTTTAATTGTAATTTTCCTGAGCCACGTTTCAGTCATGATGAGGATGGCTTGGAACAATTATGTGTAATACTTTAAAATAAATAATGTGTTGTACAAATAGTTTAATATTATGTTAGTGTAATGCATATTTATTATTTTAACTTGTTACTAAGTTCTGTAAACTGTGTCCCGTTACAGAACAATGAACCTATGTTCTAAGTCTAAATGCTGCGAAAAGTGAAAACCTTGCCTCTAAAATAAATCACTTCTGCATGTCTCTGCAGTTGCTTTTTAATCAACCTGGACAGAAATATTCTGTGAAAGTGAACTGACACGGTGCATCTGGTGTAAATTCAGCTTTTGGAATTTTTAAAATATACTTTAAAAGGCCACAGTTTTGCAGCTGATTCTTCTGCACTGGGCAGTCCTTTTCATTTTCTGTGTTACTCACAAACTGTTTTAATGTGTAATGCTTTTTTAAATGTGCTGTAGAAATAAAGAAGATGTAAAGGTTTACACATAAGAAATTCAACAAGATACAGTTTTGCTTTTTGTACTCATTTGGAGTTCGGTATTTATTTATTAATACCAAATTGGATGTGTTAAAGCTGCTAACTCACAGCTCACCGTTAGCTCAATTTTACTTGGAATAAAAACTTAAAATCTGTGCATTTATCAAATCAAATGAAACCTTCCAGAAAGTAACTTTAGTTCTCTTTTTGATTATGTAAAAGTCTTTTACACAGGTTTGAAGTGTTTTCAGAAGTGCTTGCTGCTAATGGCCTTTTCAGATTTAAGGCGACTTCTAAAGCATGCACTTTCGTGTAAAGCCAAAGGTACGACTGCAGCCATAAAAAAGCACCGGCTGGAAATCTGAGGTTTCAGCAGAAATGGGTTTAAAAGGAAGGGACTACGGGAGGATTACAGGAGGGTTTAGTTCAGGAGGAGGACTACGAGATTAGAAAAGGCAAAAAAAAAGGATCGGGATTGTGAGAGGGAGAGAGGGCAACCCCGGCCGAAAATAAAGAAATAAAGAGGAAAAGACAGATGCTCGGGCCACAGAGCAGAGTGGAGGGAGGGAAAGGGGAGAGGAAGACCTGTGGAGACAAAGGAACAACCGTCAAACAGCCACAGATCAGTGCTGCCAACTCACACCAGAGGAAACCCTGACCCTGACCCTAAACCTGACCTCGACCCTGACCCTAAAGCTGTCCTCGACCCTGACCCTAAACCTGACCTCGACCCTGACCCTAAACCTGACCTTGACCCTGACCCTAAACCTGACACACCGAACCTGACCTCAACCCTGACCCTAAACCTGACACACCGAACCTGACCTCAACCCTGACCCTAAACCTGACCCTAAACCTGACCCTAAACCTGACCTCGACCCTGACCCTAAACCTGACCCGACCCTGACCCCGACCACGACCCTGACACCGACCCTGACCACGACCCTGACACCGACCCTAAACCTGACCTCGACCCTGACCCTAAACCTGACCTCAAACCTGACCCTAAACCTGACCTCGACCCTGACCCTAAACCTGACCTCGACCCTGACCCTAAACCTGACCTCGACCCTGACCCTAAACCTGACACCGAACCTGACCTCAACCCTGACCCTAAACCTGACCTCAAACCTGACCTCGACCCTGACCCTAAACCTGACCCGACCCCAACCACGACCCTGACACCGACCCTGACCCCGACCCTGACCCCGACCCTAAACCTGACCTCAAACCTGACCTCGACCCTGACCCTAAACCTGACCTCGACCCTGACCCTAAACCTGACCTCGACCCTGACCCTGACACTTTCATTCATGTGGAGGGCATGTCCTCTTTGACAAACTGAATCTTTGATCTTTGTTAAAAGTTGTTGAATTGTCGATCGTGTAGAAGTAGTGGGACAATAAGTTGAGCTAACAATGTGATTTTTTTTCTTCTTCATGCAGCCAAAAACATAAATAAAAAAATGGAAGCTGTACAAAATGTGATGGTCATTGTTACTAAACATGGCCAGAAACACGTCCACATGAGTTATATAACATCCTAAACAGAAGAAGTCCTGTGTTTGTTGTGTTCTGACCCTTGCAGACCCAGCACTGAAGGAGGTGTTGATTCAGACTGACTTAGCAGTTGATGACTGATGAGAATAAAAGTTTCAGAGAGGATTTCCAAATGGGGTCGAGTTGGCAACACTGAAAGGAATTTGTGTTTGAGTTCAGCACTTTCAGCCAATCCCTGAGTCCCATTCAGTAGAAGTGACTCTTTTGTAAGGTTTAGAGACGTCTGACATGTGCTGAAACCAAACGCAGGTGAAATGGTGGAAACGACTGTAAAAAGATGGGAGTTGGAGATTAAACAGTCAGATGTTAGAGGGAAGGAAACAGAGGGAGGGAGTTCACCAGAAACAGTTTATACAGAAAATATACACTTAATAAAGACCGGATTGTTTTGCAGCAACTTCTTTTCCAAAAAGGTGATCACAGTCAGGCTGAAGGTTAATTAACTTCAGCTGTGGTCTGTTTTCAGATTAAAGTAGTTTCATGTGGTTTTAGATTTTTTATAAAATCTTTGTTTAGGTCTCTTTTACGCAACTCTTTCACCTTGGGCTAAAAAAGAGCATCATTGTTGTTTAACAAAGAGAAACGAACTCTGCGTTATATTCATGAGTAATCTGAATACTCGACCCGAGACGCCTTCAGTCTTTTTACACAATATGTGCATAAACATTAAATTGGCTTTGCTTTTGCTCTTGCTCACTGAATCTAACTGGGACACAGGGGCCGAGATAATGTAGGACACATTAAAAGTAAAATTATGAAAAAAATGATTAAAATGTAACTGAATATTCTTTGAGACTGTTTGTGATTAATTTCTGCAGTAACTACAAGTGTCCAATAGGGGGAGTGGAGCCTTGTATCAAATCATTTATTTAAATTCAACCCATACTGACGGAACGAACGATTATCCAAATGTGTCTAAAACGGATCTGTCTCGAAATGTTTAAAGAAGTATTAATTATTTCTGATGTTTCTGAAACTGCTGCTGCAAAACAATAGGTCCTTTTAACTAGAATCATTTGTGATTATAATAAAAACATCAGTCAGTGACTCGTCAAAGCGAGCAGAGAGTGAAAAATATCCAGCTCTTGACAGTAACTCTGAGCTTTGACGGCGATTATGACTTTAGAAGCACATTGTGATGAATCTGGTTTAATTATTGTCGGCGCTCAAAGAAAAACAAAGCAGATGTCGTCTTACCCGGTTCCCTTTGAGTCCTTGTGGTCCTCCTAAACCCTGGAACAGAAGACACAAGATAAAAGTTCGAGCCAGACTTCAAGAGTTTAGATGGTTCTCATCTTTCTAAACTTCAAACAGAAAAACTAGAAAGCATGAAGTGTTTTTAAATCACAAAAGCCAAAATAAAAAATAAAAAAACTCTCCAGGTGAAAACAGGCAAATGTTTTATCTTTTTTAAACTATGGAGATACAAAAGCAGTCTTATGTCAAACTGAAAACATACTGACCCTCTTTAAAAATATGAAAAAGCTCACATTTAAAATCTGGACAGGTCCAGATCTTTCTTTTGTTTGAACTGAAGTCCAACATGATTCCAGCAGCGTGCTTTTCTTAACCTTCTTCTAAACAACCTAAGGCTTTGTCAGGGGTTTATTCAGCCTCCAAAAAACACAACGACCATTAGAGCAGCCACTAAAACTCGAAACAGACTTCACTTCCTCCTCACTTTCTCCTCCTCACTTCCTCCTCACTTCCTCCTCCCTCTCTCCTCCTCACTTCCTCCTCCCTCTCTCCTCCTCCTCACTTCCTCCTCACTTTCTCCTCCTCACTTCCTCCTCCCTCTCTCCTCCTCACTTCCTCCTCCCTCTCTCCTCCTCACTTCCTCCTCACTTTCTCCTCCCTCTCTCCTCCTCACTTCCTCCTCCCTCTCTCCTCCTCACTTCCTCCTCACTTTCTCCTCCTCACTTCCTCCTCCCTCTCTCCTCCTCACTTCCTCCTCCCTCTCTCCTCCTCACTTCCTCCTCACTTCCTCCTCCCTCTCTCCTCCTCACTTCCTCCTCACTTTCTCCTCCTCCTCCCTCCTCACTTTCTCCTCCTCACTTTCTCCTCCTCACTTTCTCCTCCTCACTTCCTCCTCACTTTCTCCTCCTCCTCCCTCCTCACTTTCTCCTCCTCACTTTCTCCTCCTCACTTCCTCCTCCTCACTTCCTCCTCACTTTCTCCTCCTCACTTCCTCCTCCCTCCTCACTTCCTCCTCCTCTCTCCTCCTCCTCACTTTCTCCTCCTCACTTTCTCCCCACTTCCTCCTCACTTTCTCCTCCTCCTCACTTTCTCCTCCCTCCTCACTTCCTCCTCCCTCCTCACTTTCTCCTCCTCACTTTCTCCCCACTTCCTCCTCACTTTCTCCTCCTCCTCCCTCCTCACTTTCTCCTCCTCACTTTCTCCTCCTCACTTTCTCCTCCTCACTTCCTCCTCCTCACTTCCTCCTCACTTTCTCCTCCTCACTTCCTCCTCCCTCCTCACTTCCTCCTCCTCACTTCCTCCTCCCTCCTCACTTTCTCCTCCTCACTTTCTCCCCACTTCCTCCTCACTTTCTCCTCCTCCTCACTTTCTCCTCATTTCCTCCTCACTTCCTTCTCACTTTCTCCTCCTCACTTCCTCCTTACTTCCTCCTCACTTTCTCCTCCTCACTTCCTCCTCCTCACTTCCTCCTCCTCACTTCCTCCTCACTTCCTCCTCAGAAAGGTCATGCAGTGTCGCTTTTTTATTTATTTTAGCTGCACAATATTGTCTTTAAAATCCTAATGTCATCGATGTTGATGACAGACTTGTGCAGCGCCCCCTACAGCTTCCTTCATGAATCACACTGTGGGAAATACTCCTACAACAAAGCAGCTGCACTAGTTTTGCAAAAAGAAAAGCAAATACAAGTAAAACCTTGATGGAGGTGGATCATTTTAGAAATGGTCTTATAAAGTCATAATATATTTGTTAAATGTAAAAAAGCACATCTGAAATATAATTTTCTTTCGCTTTATTGTTTGGTGTCTAATTGATTGCACATGTTATTGTCAGAACAGTTGAGGAGCCTTGGCTTTGTGAAATCTTGCTCTGGGTCTAAAAGTGAAGCCAGTCGCTGACGCGATGTAAACAATATTCAGGGCATTTAGTCAAATATTGAACCCACCGTTTGAACTGTCGTTGTCTCACATAAACCTGTAAATGAAACTCAGCAGAGTAACAGCATGTCTGCGAGCCGAGAGACAAATAAATGTCACGTAACAGTAGCTATATCTCGAAGGACATAAATAAGAATAGATCTAATGGAAACAGGAAGAATGTAAAGTTGTATCTTAATAGTTCAACCACATAAAAGCCATGTTGGAATTGGTTTGGAGTCCTTGACTCAAGAACAGCTTCAGACAAAGGTTCTCTCGGTCTTTTTGGTGTCTCCGCCGAGACTGAGGATGAAATAAAGTGTGGTTGTGGTTTGATCTTTAGTGAGATCGTACGGTCATCACTGCAGGAGGTCACTATGTGTTTCCTGAATTAAAGTAAAGCAGTTTGTCACTCGCGTGAACGTGACCCGAGACTAAGGGCTGTTTTCAGACGCACCAGGGGGACACCACTGTTCCCTCTGGTGCAACTGTGTTCTTAAAATGACATCCATTGTTTTCCTCAGTCGCTTTGGATAAAAGCGTCTAAATGTAAATGTAACTCAATTAACTATTGTAAGAACTTAACAATAGTTAAGTTAGGACAAAATATGGTAAATGGTAAATGGCATGCATTTATATAGCGCTTTCCTGCACCCTTCTCCCTTCTCGGGCTCCCAAAGCACTTTACATGGTGCTTCCACTCGCCCCATTCACACACATCCACTCCTGGGACAGACAGAGAGGGTCCAGTCCTGGGACAGACAGAGAGAGTCCAGTCCTGGGACAGACAGAGAGGGTCCAGTCCTGGGACAGACAGAGAGGGTCCACTCCTGGGGCAGACAGAGAGGGTCCACTCCTGGGGCAGACAGAGAGGGTCCACTCCTGGGACAGACAGAGAGGGTCCACTCCTGGGACAGACAGAGAGGGTCCAGTCCTGGGGCAGACAGAGAGGGTCCACCCCTGGGACAGACAGAGAGGGTCCACTCCTGGGGCAGACAGAAAGGGTCCACTCCTGGGACAGACAGAGAGGGTCCACTCCTGGGGCAGACAGAGAGGGTCCACTCCTGGGACAGACAGAGAGGGTCCACTCCTGGGACAGACAGAGAGAATCCAGTCCTGGGACAGACAGAGAGGGTCCAGTCCTGGGACAGACAGAGAGGGTCCACTCCTGGGACAGACAGAGAGGGTCCAGTCCTGGGGCAGACAGAAAGGGTCCACTCCTGGGGCAGACAGAGAGGGTCCACTCCTGGGACAGACAGAGAGGGTCCACTCCTGGGACAGACAGAGAGGGTCCACTCCTGGGACAGACAGAGAGGGTCCACTCCTGGGACAGACAGAGAGGGACAGACAGAGAGGGTCCACTCCTGGGACAGACAGAGAGAGTCCAGTCCTGGGACAGACAGAAAGGGTCCACTCCTGGGGCAGACAGAGAGGGTCCACTCCTGGGACAGACAGAGAGAGTCCAGTCCTGGGACAGACAGAAAGGGTCCACTCCTGGGGCAGACAGAGAGGGTCCACTCCTGGGACAGACAGAGAGGGTCCACTCCTGGGACAGACAGAGAGGGTCCACTCCTGGGGCAGACAGAGAGGGTCCACTCCTGGGGCAGACAGAGAGGGTCCACTCCTGGGACAGACAGAGAGGGTCCACTCCTGGGACAGACAGAGAGAGTCCAGTCCTGGGGCAGACAGAGAGGGTCCACTCCTGGGGCAGACAGAAAGGGTCCACTCCTGGGACAGACAGAGAGGGTCCACTCCTGGGGCAGACAGAAAGGGTCCACTCCTGGGACAGACAGAGAGAGTCCAGTCCTGGGACAGACAGAAAGGGTCCACTCCTGGGACAGACAGAGAGAGTCCAGTCCTGGGACAGACAGAAAGGGTCCACTCCTGGGACAGACAGAGAGAGTCCACTCCTGGGGCAGACAGAGAGGGTCCACTCCTGGGACAGACAGAGAGGGTCCACTCCTGGGACAGACAGAGAGGGTCCACTCCTGGGACAGACAGAGAGGGTCCACTCCTGGGACAGACAGAGAGGGACAGACAGAGAGGGTCCACTCCTGGGACAGACAGAGAGAGTCCAGTCCTGGGACAGACAGAAAGGGTCCACTCCTGGGGCAGACAGAGAGGGTCCACTCCTGGGACAGACAGAGAGAGTCCAGTCCTGGGACAGACAGAAAGGGTCCACTCCTGGGGCAGACAGAGAGGGTCCACTCCTGGGACAGACAGAGAGGGTCCACTCCTGGGACAGACAGAGAGGGTCCACTCCTGGGGCAGACAGAGAGGGTCACTCCTGGGGCAGACAGAGAGGGTCCACTCCTGGGACAGACAGAGAGGGTCCACTCCTGGGACAGACAGAGAGAGTCCAGTCCTGGGGCAGACAGAGAGGGTCCACTCCTGGGGCAGACAGAAAGGGTCCACTCCTGGGACAGACAGAGAGGGTCCACTCCTGGGGCAGACAGAAAGGGTCCACTCCTGGGACAGACAGAGAGAGTCCAGTCCTGGGACAGACAGAAAGGGTCCACTCCTGGGACAGACAGAGAGAGTCCAGTCCTGGGACAGACAGAAAGGGTCCACTCCTGGGACAGACAGAGAGAGTCCACTCCTGGGGCAGACAGAGAGGGTCCAGTCCTGGGACAGACAGAGAGGGTCCACTCCTGGGACAGACAGAGAGGGTCCACTCCTGGGACAGACAGAGAGGGTCCACTCCTGGGACAGACAGAGAGGGTCCTCTCCTGGGGCAGACAGAAAGGGTCCACTCCTGGGACAGACAGAGAGGGTCCACTCCTGGGACAGACAGAGAGGGTCCACTCCTGGGACAGACAGAGAGGGTCCACTCCTGGGACAGACAGAGAGGGTCCACTCCTGGGACAGACAGAGAGGGTCCTCTCCTGGGACAGACAGAGAGGGTCCACTCCTGGGACAGACAGAGAGGGTCCACTCCTGGGACAGACAGAGAGGGTCCACTCCTGGGACAGACAGAGAGGGTCCACTCCTGGGGCAGACAGAGAGGGTCCACTCCTGGGACAGACAGAGAGGGTCCACCCCTGGGACAGACAGAGAGAGTCCACTCCTGGGACAGACAGAGAGAGTCCTCTCCTGGGACAGACAGAGAGGGTCCACTCCTGGGACAGACAGAGAGGGTCCACTCCTGGGACAGACAGAGAGGGTCCACTCCTGGGGCAGACAGAGAGGGTCCACTCCTGGGGCAGACAGAGAGAGTCCACTCCTGGGGCAGACAGAGAGGGTCCACTCCTGGGACAGACAGAGAGGGTCCACTCCTGGGGCAGACAGAGAGGGTCCACTCCTGGGACAGACAGAGAGGGGGGCTGCGACACACACGGCGCTCAACCTTCTCCTACCACCACCAAACACACCTCTACAGTCACACATTCATACACCAGTGCTACGGCCACTGGAGGCAAGGTGGGTTAAGTGTCTTGCCCAAAGACACAACGACAGTATGAACTGTGGGGAGAGCGGGAATCGAACCTACTACCTTCCGGTTGAAGGATGGCCGCTCTACCACTGAGCCACTGCCGCCCCAAAATATTACTTAGTTCTGCTTTAAGCTTCAGCTGAAACCCTGAGATTCTCCTAAAACCAGACTTACAGGGATGCCTTGAGGCCCGGTTGGTCCTGGTAAACCTGCGTCTCCCTTTTCTCCCTGAAACAACGACAAACAGAAGAACCACTTACGACACTTTTATTCCACACAAACACAGAAAAAAGACTGTTCTGAATGTAGCTGACTGTCACAGATCGTAGACTGACTTTAATGATTTAGTCTTTGGTGTAACACACTCACTCTCTCGCCCTTTGGTCCTGCTGGTCCTGGGACTCCAGCTGGTCCTATTAGACCCTTCAAAACCAACACAAACCAGTCAGAACCCCTTTTAGATGTCCTCAGCTGGTCACAATGCCCCATTATAGACTCCTATCTCCGTCTACACGAGCTTCAGGCGACTCGTTCTTCATTGTGTTTGGACTTTAGTCCTTTTCTTTGTCTTCAACAAAAACAAATGTCAATGAATCTAGTTTCCAACAGTTTCAGGAGATGTTTGGAGTCGTCTGAAGCTCGAGGACTGACCGCTCACACTGTTTAAAAGAAAAGAAAGAGACGCAGAAAGTAATAAAAGGCTGTAGGTCTGAGTCCGGATCCAGACTCAGACCCGGTTTTGTCTGTCACTGAAGTTTGTAAAAGAATAAAACATGCAGCAGGGCTCTGTGCATGCTCCGTTTGGAAGGGTCCAGCAGCTTTAGTGCCAGCTGCTGGACCCAGACGAGAAGAAGTGGAGACTGGAGACAGGACTGGGGTCAGAGGAAGGACTCATGTTGTCCTGATGATCCAGACAGCACTCACTATGTTTGACATTAGATTACACTGGTCTTATTTACTTAGAGTGATAAAATCTGTTCAACACTTCTTTGACCAATATAAAATTGACGAATGTGAAAAAAGTAATCTGAAAAGTGAAAGTAATCTGAGTGTAGCAACTGAAAAGTGCGTAAATCCAGTAATAAGATAAAACACACATGGATCTGGTTTGTCCATTTCCTCTGAGAGTGTCAACAACATTGGCCTGGCTTGAGTAAAGTACTAATTCACTGTTTACATAGAAAACATTATTCAACATTTGAAGAAAATACAGATCGACATAAAGCTGCTATTAGCTTTAGCGAGCTGTTGCCAGGTTTACTTCGGTTTAAAATGCAATGTTTTGTAAAATCTCTGAACGCAGTCCTTATACAAACTTTGCAGACAGATGCAGACATGAGCAGACGGATGCAGACAGGAGCAGACAGATGCAGAGCAGGTGCAGACAGGAGCAGATGGATGCAGATGGATGCAGACAGGAGCAGACGGATGCAGACAGGAGCAGACATGAGCAGACAGATGCCGACAGGAGCAGACAGATGCAGACAGGAGCAGACAGATGCAGAAGCAGGTGCAGACAGGAGCAGACAGATGCAGACAGGAGCAGACAGATGCAGACATGAGCAGACAGATGCAGACATGAGCAGACAGATGCAGACATGAGCAGACAGATGCAGACATGAGCAGACAGATGCAGACATGAGCAGACAGATGCAGAGCAGGTGCAGACAGATGCAGAGCAGGTGCAGACAGGAGCAGACAGATGCAGAGCAGGTGCAGACAGGAGCAGATGGATGCAGATGGATGCAGACAGGAGCAGACGGATGCAGACAGGAGCAGACAGATGCAGAGCAGGTGCAGACAGATGCAGAGCAGGTGCAGACAGGAGCAGACAGATGCAGAGCAGGTGCAGACAGATGCAGAGCAGGTGCAGACAGGAGCAGACAGATGCAGACAGATCCAGACAGGAGCAGACAGGAGCAGACAGATGCAGACAGATCCAGACAGGAGCAGACAGGAGCAGAGCAGGTGCAGACAGGAGCAGATGGATGCAGACAGATGCAGACAGATACAGAGCAGGTGCTCGCAGAGACACTGGGTCAGGACTGAGAGGAGGGGAGCCACTCACCACTGGACCGGGCCGACCGTCTAAACCGTGAGCCCCCTGTCGCACGGCGTCGAGGTTAGACACAAGGATGGGACATGATGGAGGGGGAGGGGGAAAGGGGGTGAGTTGTAAGTGAAGCAGTGACTTTAACACATCCACACAATGAACAGTGTCATTAACAGTGAACGAGATGGAGTGAACAGTAACTCCTTTTACAGAGGTTTGTGAGTCTGGACCTGGTCTAAGACTGGACTAACTCTGACCTCTGAGTCTGGACCTGGTCTAAGTCTGGACCTGGTCTGAGTCTGGACTAACTCTGACCTCCGTGAGTCTGGACCTGGTCTAAGACTGGACTAACTCTGACCTCCGTGAGTCTGGACCTGGTCTAAGACCGGACTAACTCTGACCTCCCTGAGTCTGGACCTGGTCTAAGTCTGGACTAACTCTGACCTCCCTGAGTCTGGAACTGGTCTAAGACCGGACTAACTCTGACCTCCGTGAGTCTGGACCTGGTCTAAGACCGGACTAACTCTGACCTCCGTGAGTCTGGACCTGGTCTAAGACTGGACTAACTCTGACCTCCCTGAGTCTGGACCTGGTCTAAGACCGGACTAACTCTGACCTCCGTGAGTCTGGACCTGGTCTAAGACCGGACTAACTCTGACCTCCCTGAGTCTGGACCTGGTCTAAGACCGGACTAACTCTGACCTCCCTGAGTCTGGACCTGGTCTAAGTCTGGACTAACTCTGACCTCCGTGAGTCTGGACCTGGTCTAAGTCTGGACTAACTCTGACCTCCGTGAGTCTGGACCTGGTCTAAGACCGGACTAACTCTGACCTCCCTGAGTCTGGACCTGGTCTAAGTCTGGACTAACACTGACCTCCCTGAGTCTGGACCTGGTCTAAGACTGGACTAACACTGACCTGTGAGTCTGGACCTGGTCTAAGACCGGACTAACACTGACCTGTGAGTCTGGACCTGGTCTAAGACCGGACTAACTCTGACCTCCCTGAGTCTGGACCTGGTCTAAGACCGGACTAACTCTGACCTCCCTGAGTCTGGACCTGGTCTAAGTCTGGACTAACTCTGACCTCCGTGAGTCTGGACCTGGTCTAAGTCTGGACTAACTCTGACCTCCGTGAGTCTGGACCTGGTCTAAGACCGGACTAACTCTGACCTCCCTGAGTCTGGACCTGGTCTAAGACTGGACTAACACTGACCTCCCTGAGTCTGGACCTGGTCTAAGACTGGACCTGGTCTAAGACTGGACTAACACTGACCTGTGAGTCTGGACCTGGTCTAAGACCGGACTAACACTGACCTGTGAGTCTGGACCTGGTCTAAGACCGGACTAACTCTGACCTCCCTGAGTCTGGACCTGGTCTAAGACCGGACTAACTCTGACCTCCCTGAGTCTGGACCTGGTCTAAGTCTGGACTAACTCTGACCTCCGTGAGTCTGGACCTGGTCTAAGTCTGGACTAACTCTGTCTCCGTGAGTCTGGACCTGGTCTAAGTCTGGACTAACTCTGACCTCCCTGAGTCTGGACCTGGTCTAAGACCGGACTAACTCTGACCTCCCTGAGTCTGGACCTGGTCTAAGACTGGACTAACACTGACCTCCCTGAGTCTGGACCTGGTCTAAGACTGGACTAACACTGACCTCCGTGAGTCTGGACCTGGTCTAAGACCGGACTAACTCTGACCTCCGTGAGTCTGGACCTGGTCTAAGACCGGACTAACTCTGACCTCCGTGAGTCTGGACCTGGTTTAAGACCGGACTAACTCTGACCTCCGTGAGTCTGGACCTGGTCTAAGACCGGACTAACTCTGACCTCCGTGAGTCTGGACCTGGTCTAAGACTGGACTAACTCTGACCTCCGTGAGTCTGGACCTGGTCTAAGACTGGACTAACACTGACCTCCCTGAGTCTGGACCTGGTCTAAGACTGGACTAACTCTGACCTCCGTGAGTCTGGACCTGGTCTAAGACCGGACTAACACTGACCTGTGAGTCTGGACCTGGTCTAAGACTGGACTAACTCTGACCTCCGTGAGTCTGGACCTGGTCTAAGACCGGACTAACTCTGACCTCCGTGAGTCTGGACCTGGTCTAAGACCGGACTAACTCTGACCTCCGTGAGTCTGGACCTGGTCTAAGACTGGACTAACACTGACCTGTGAGTCTGGACCTGGTCTAAGACTGGACTAACTCTGACCTCCGTGAGTCTGGACCTGGTCTAAGACCGGACTAACTCTGACCTCCGTGAGTCTGGACCTGGTCTAAGACTGGACTAACACTGACCTCCGTGAGTCTGGACCTGGTCTAAGACTGGACTAACACTGACCTGTGAGTCTGGACCTGGTCTAAGACTGGACTAACTCTGACCTCCGTGAGTCTGGACCTGGTCTAAGACCGGACTAACACTGACCTGTGAGTCTGGACCTGGTCTAAGACTGGACTAACTCTGACCTCCGTGAGTCTGGACCTGGTCTAAGACCGGACTAACACTGACCTCCGTGAGTCTGGACCTGGTCTAAGACCGGACTAACACTGACCTCCGTGAGTCTGGACCTGGTCTAAGACCGGACTAACACTGACCTGTGAGTCTGGACCTGGTCTAAGACCGGACTAACACTGACCTGTGAGTCTGGACCTGGTCTAAGACTGGACTAACTCTGACCTCCGTGAGTCTGGACCTGGTCTAAGACCGGACTAACACTGACCTCCGTGAGTCTGGACCTGGTCTAAGACCGGACTAACACTGACCTCCGTGAGTCTGGACCTGGTCTAAGACCGGACTAACACTGACCTGTGAGTCTGGACCTGGTCTAAGACTGGACTAACTCTGACCTCCGTGAGTCTGGACCTGGTCTAAGACCGGACTAACTCTGACCTCCGTGAGTCTGGACCTGGTCTAAGACCGGACTAACTCTGACCTCCCTGAGTCTGGACCTGGTCTAAGACCGGACTAACTCTGACCTCCCTGAGTCTGGACCTGGTCTAAGTCTGGACTAACTCTGACCTCCGTGAGTCTGGACCTGGTCTAAGTCTGGACTAACTCTGACCTCCGTGAGTCTGGACCTGGTCTAAGACCGGACTAACTCTGACCTCCTGAGTCTGGACCTGGTCTAAGTCTGGACTAACACTGACCTCCCTGAGTCTGGACCTGGTCTAAGACTGGACTAACACTGACCTGTGAGTCTGGACCTGGTCTAAGACCGGACTAACACTGACCTGTGAGTCTGGACCTGGTCTAAGACCGGACTAACTCTGACCTCCCTGAGTCTGGACCTGGTCTAAGACCGGACTAACTCTGACCTCCCTGAGTCTGGACCTGGTCTAAGTCTGGACTAACTCTGACCTCCGTGAGTCTGGACCTGGTCTAAGTCTGGACTAACTCTGACCTCCGTGAGTCTGGACCTGGTCTAAGACCGGACTAACTCTGACCTCCCTGAGTCTGGACCTGGTCTAAGACTGGACTAACACTGACCTCCCTGAGTCTGGACCTGGTCTAAGACTGGACTAACTCTGACCTCCCTGAGTCTGGACCTGGTCTAAGACTGGACTAACACTGACCTCCTGAGTCTGGACCTGGTCTAAGACTGGACTAACACTGACCTCCGTGAGTCTGGACCTGGTCTAAGACCGGACTAACTCTGACCTCCGTGAGTCTGGACCTGGTCTAAGACCGGACTAACTCTGACCTCCGTGAGTCTGGACCTGGTTTAAGACCGGACTAACTCTGACCTCCGTGAGTCTGGACCTGGTCTAAGACCGGACTAACTCTGACCTCCGTGAGTCTGGACCTGGTCTAAGACTGGACTAACTCTGACCTCCGTGAGTCTGGACCTGGTCTAAGACTGGACTAACACTGACCTCCCTGAGTCTGGACCTGGTCTAAGACTGGACTAACTCTGACCTCCGTGAGTCTGGACCTGGTCTAAGACCGGACTAACACTGACCTGTGAGTCTGGACCTGGTCTAAGACTGGACTAACTCTGACCTCCGTGAGTCTGGACCTGGTCTAAGACCGGACTAACTCTGACCTCC
Organism: Neodontobutis hainanensis; assembly: GCA_024349245.1. Taxonomy (NCBI): domain Eukaryota; kingdom Metazoa; phylum Chordata; class Actinopteri; order Gobiiformes; family Odontobutidae; genus Neodontobutis; species Neodontobutis hainanensis. The sequence goes on along the minus strand of JALDNG010000168.1, from coordinate 861,639 downwards.
GTGAGTCTGGACCTGGTCTAAGACCGGACTAACTCTGACCTCCGTGAGTCTGGACCTGGTCTAAGACTGGACTAACACTGACCTGTGAGTCTGGACCTGGTCTAAGACTGGACTAACTCTGACCTCCGTGAGTCTGGACCTGGTCTAAGACCGGACTAACTCTGACCTCCGTGAGTCTGGACCTGGTCTAAGACTGGACTAACACTGACCTCCGTGAGTCTGGACCTGGTCTAAGACTGGACTAACACTGACCTGTGAGTCTGGACCTGGTCTAAGACCGGACTAACACTGACCTGTGAGTCTGGACCTGGTCTAAGACTGGACTAACTCTGACCTCCGTGAGTCTGGACCTGGTCTAAGACCGGACTAACACTGACCTGTGAGTCTGGACCTGGTCTAAGACTGGACTAACTCTGACCTCCGTGAGTCTGGACCTGGTCTAAGACCGGACTAACACTGACCTGTGAGTCTGGACCTGGTCTAAGACTGGACTAACTCTGACCTCCGTGAGTCTGGACCTGGTCTAAGACTGGACTAACACTGACCTGTGAGTCTGGACCTGGTCTAAGACTGGACTAACTCTGACCTCCGTGAGTCTGGACCTGGTCTAAGACCGGACTAACACTGACCTCCGTGAGTCTGGACCTGGTCTAAGACCGGACTAACACTGACCTCCGTGAGTCTGGACCTGGTCTAAGACCGGACTAACACTGACCTGTGAGTCTGGACCTGGTCTAAGACCGGACTAACACTGACCTCCGTGAGTCTGGACCTGGTCTAAGACCGGACTAACACTGACCTCCGTGAGTCTGGACCTGGTCTAAGACCGGACTAACACTGACCTCCGTGAGTCTGGACCTGGTCTAAGACCGGACTAACACTGACCTGTGAGTCTGGACCTGGTCTAAGACCGGACTAACTCTGACCTCCCTGAGTCTGGACCTGGTCTAAGACCGGACTAACTCTGACCTCCCTGAGTCTGGACCTGGTCTAAGTCTGGACTAACTCTGACCTCCGTGAGTCTGGACCTGGTCTAAGTCTGGACTAACTCTGACCTCCGTGAGTCTGGACCTGGTCTAAGACCGGACTAACTCTGACCTCCCTGAGTCTGGACCTGGTCTAAGACTGGACTAACACTGACCTCCCTGAGTCTGGACCTGGTCTAAGACTGGACTAACTCTGACCTCCCTGAGTCTGGACCTGGTCTAAGACTGGACTAACACTGACCTCCCTGAGTCTGGACCTGGTCTAAGACTGGACTAACACTGACCTCCGTGAGTCTGGACCTGGTCTAAGACCGGACTAACTCTGACCTCCGTGAGTCTGGACCTGGTCTAAGACCGGACTAACTCTGACCTCCGTGAGTCTGGACCTGGTTTAAGACCGGACTAACTCTGACCTCCGTGAGTCTGGACCTGGTCTAAGACCGGACTAACTCTGACCTCCGTGAGTCTGGACCTGGTCTAAGACTGGACTAACTCTGACCTCCGTGAGTCTGGACCTGGTCTAAGACTGGACTAACACTGACCTCCCTGAGTCTGGACCTGGTCTAAGACTGGACTAACTCTGACCTCCGTGAGTCTGGACCTGGTCTAAGACCGGACTAACACTGACCTGTGAGTCTGGACCTGGTCTAAGACTGGACTAACTCTGACCTCCGTGAGTCTGGACCTGGTCTAAGACCGGACTAACTCTGACCTCCGTGAGTCTGGACCTGGTCTAAGACCGGACTAACTCTGACCTCCGTGAGTCTGGACCTGGTCTAAGACTGGACTAACACTGACCTGTGAGTCTGGACCTGGTCTAAGACTGGACTAACTCTGACCTCCGTGAGTCTGGACCTGGTCTAAGACCGGACTAACTCTGACCTCCGTGAGTCTGGACCTGGTCTAAGACTGGACTAACACTGACCTCCGTGAGTCTGGACCTGGTCTAAGACTGGACTAACACTGACCTGTGAGTCTGGACCTGGTCTAAGACCGGACTAACACTGACCTGTGAGTCTGGACCTGGTCTAAGACTGGACTAACTCTGACCTCCGTGAGTCTGGACCTGGTCTAAGACCGGACTAACACTGACCTGTGAGTCTGGACCTGGTCTAAGACTGGACTAACTCTGACCTCCGTGAGTCTGGACCTGGTCTAAGACCGGACTAACACTGACCTGTGAGTCTGGACCTGGTCTAAGACTGGACTAACTCTGACCTCCGTGAGTCTGGACCTGGTCTAAGACTGGACTAACACTGACCTGTGAGTCTGGACCTGGTCTAAGACTGGACTAACTCTGACCTCCGTGAGTCTGGACCTGGTCTAAGACCGGACTAACACTGACCTCCGTGAGTCTGGACCTGGTCTAAGACCGGACTAACACTGACCTCCGTGAGTCTGGACCTGGTCTAAGACCGGACTAACACTGACCTGTGAGTCTGGACCTGGTCTAAGACCGGACTAACACTGACCTCCGTGAGTCTGGACCTGGTCTAAGACCGGACTAACACTGACCTCCGTGAGTCTGGACCTGGTCTAAGACCGGACTAACACTGACCTCCGTGAGTCTGGACCTGGTCTAAGACCGGACTAACTCTGACCTCCGTGAGTCTGGACCTGGTCTAAGACCGGACTAACCTCGACTAAATTTGTTGCTGGGAGTCCATATTTCCTCTGATTTTGATTTACTGAAAGAAGCCTAACTTTGGAGACTTTACTGATGTTGATAAAGAAAGATAAATGTTAAACACAATGAACCAAATGAAGTGAGGTTCAAAGGTCAACCCAAGGAGTTACTGTTGATTTATCACGAGACACTGTCGCTGTGACGTAAAAACCTCTTTAGTTTTCAGATTACGATATTAGGGCTTTGGAAATATAGGAACCAGGCTCAGAACCAAGGCTAATGTTTTAGATTAAAGTGAGGTTTTTATCAGAGAGCGACTGTATTTCCTGTCGATAAATGTTTTAAACAGAGATAAACAGAGACAGGGCAGCGTTTCCCAGAAAAAAGTAATTGTTTGAATCAGACACAACAATTATTGACAGTCTCTGGATTTACATGCAACACTTAAATTAAACATGAATCAAATCTGTTCCAACGTAGAACAAAGAGTGTTCCATCAGTGAGTGGGTAGGGAACAACAGGTAACAGCAAATCCAACTCAAACCTGTTCAAATCCACCTGAAACCTGTTTAAATCCAACTCAAACCTGTTCAAATCCGACTCAAACCTGTTCAAATCCAACTCAAACCTGTTCAAATCCGACTCAAACCTGTTCAAATCCGACTCAAACCTGTTCAAATCCAACTCAAACCTGTTCAAATCCGACTCAAACCTGTTCAAATCCGACTCAAACCTGTTCAAATCCGACTCAAACCTGTTCAAATCCGACTCAAACCTGTTCAAATCCGACTCAAACCTGTTCAAATCCGACTCAAACCTGTTCAAATCCGACTCAAACCTGTTCAAATCTGACTCAAACCTGTTCAATTCCAACTCAAACCTGTTCAAATCCGACTCAAACCTGTTCAAATCCGACTTAAACCTGTTCAAATCCAACTCAAACCTGTTCAAATCCGACTCAAACCTGTTCAAATCCACCTGAAACCTGTTTAAATCCGACTAAAACCTGTTCAAATCCGACTCAAACCTGTTCAAATCCGACTCAAACCTGTTCAAATCCGACTCAAACCTGTTCAAATCCGACTCAAACCTGTTCAAATCCGACTCAAACCTGTTCAAATCCGACTCAAACCTGTTCAAATCCGACTCAAACCTGTTCAAATCCGACTCAAACCTGTTCAAATCCGACTCAAACCTGTTCAAATCCGACTCAAACCTGTTCCAATCCAACTCAAACCTGTTTAAATCCAACTCAAACCTGTTCAAATCCGACTCAAACCTGTTCAAATCCGACTCAAACCTGTTCAAATCCGACTCAAACCTGTTCAAATCCGACTCAAACCTGTTCAAATCTGACTCAAACCTGTTCAAATCTGACTCAAACCTGTTCAAATCCAACTCAAACCTGTTGAAATCCGACTCAAACCTGTTCAAATCCGACTTAAACCTGTTCAAATCCAACTCAAACCTGTTCAAATCCGACTCAAACCTGTTCAAATCCACCTGAAACCTGTTTAAATCCGACTAAAACCTGTTCAAATCCGACTCAAACCTGTTCAAATCCGACTCAAACCTGTTCAAATCCGACTCAAACCTGTTCAAATCCACCTGAAACCTGTTTAAATCCAACTCAAATCTGTTCAAATTCAACTCAAACCTGTTCAAATCCGACTCAAACCTGTTCAAATCCGACTCAAACCTGTTCAAATCCGACTCAAACCTGTTCAAATCCAACTCAAACCTGTTCAAATCCAACTCAAACCTGTTCAAATCCAACTCAAACCTGTTCAAATCCAACTCAAACCTGTTTATATCCAACTCAAATCTGTTCAAATCCAACTCAAACCTGTTCAAATCCGACTCAAACCTGTTCAAATCCGACTCAAACCTGTTCAAATCCGACTCAAACCTGTTCAAATCCGACTCAAACCTGTTCAAATCCGACTCAAACCTGTTCAAATCCAACTCAAACCTGTTTAAATCCAACTCAAACCTGTTCAAATCTGACTCAAACCTGTTCAAATCCGACTCAAACCTGTTCAAATCCAACTCAAACCTGTTCAAATCCGACTCAAACCTGTTCAAATCCGACTTAAACCTGTTCAAATCCAACTCAAACCTGTTCAAATCCGACTCAAACCTGTTCAAATCCACCTGAAACCTGTTTAAATCCGACTAAAACCTGTTCAAATCCGACTCAAACCTGTTCAAATCCGACTCAAACCTGTTCAAATCCGACTCAAACCTGTTCAAATCCGACTCAAACCTGTTCAAATCCACCTGAAACCTGTTTAAATCCAACTCAAATCTGTTCAAATCCAACTCAAACCTGTTCAAATCCGACTCAAACCTGTTCAAATCCGACTCAAACCTGTTCAAATCCGACTCAAACCTGTTCAAATCCAACTCAAACCTGTTCAAATCCAACTCAAACCTGTTCAAATCCAACTCAAACCTGTTTATATCCAACTCAAACCTGTTCAAATCCAACTCAAACCTGTTCAAATCCGACTCAAACCTGTTCAAATCCACCTGAAACCTGTTTAAATCCAACTCAAACCTGTTCAAATCCACCTGAAACCTGTTTAAATCCAACTCAAACCTGTTCAAATCCAACTCAAACCTGTTCAAATCCGACTCAAACCTGTTCAAATCCGACTCAAACCTGTTCAAAGACGACTCAAACCTGTTCAAATCCACCTGAAACCTGTTTAAATCCAACTCAAACCTGTTCAAATCCGACTTAAACCTGTTCAAATCCAACTCAAACCTGTTCATATCCAACTCAAACCTGTTCAAATCCGACTCAAACCTGTTCAAATCCACCTGAAACCTGTTCAAATCCACCTGAAACCTGTTCAAATCCACCTGAAACCTGTTCAAATCCACCTGAAACCTGTTCAAATCCGACTCAAACCTGTTCAAATCCGACTCAAACCTGTTCAAATCCGACTCAAACCTGTTCAAATCCGACTCAAACCTGTTCAAATCCGACTCAAACCTGTTCAAATCCGACTCAAACCTGTTCAAATCCAACTCAAACCTGTTCAAATCCAACTCAAACCTGTTTAAATCCAACTCAAACCTGTTCAAATCCGACTCAAACCTGTTCAAATCCGACTCAAACCTGTTCAAATCCGACTCAAACCTGTTCAAATCCGACTCAAACCTGTTCAAATCCGACTCAAACCTGTTCAAATCCGACTCAAACCTGTTCAAATCCAACTCAAACCTGTTCAAATCCAACTCAAACCTGTTTAAATCCAACTCAAACCTGTTCAAATCCGACTCAAACCTGTTCAAATCCGACTCAAACCTGTTCAAATCCGACTCAAACCTGTTCAAATCCGACTCAAACCTGTTCAAATCCAACTCAAACCTGTTCAAATCCGACTCAAACCTGTTCAAATCCGACTCAAACCTGTTCAAATCCGACTCAAACCTGTTCAAATCCAACTCAAACCTGTTTAAATCCAACTCAAACCTGTTTATATCCAACTCAAACCTGTTCAAATCCGACTCAAACCTGTTCAAATCCGACTCAAACCTGTTCAAATCCACCTGAAACCTGTTCAAAACCGACTCAAACCTGTTCAAATCCCACTTAAACCTGTTCAAATCCGACTCAAACCTGTTCAAATCCAACTCAAACCTGTTCAAATCCACCTGAAACCTGTTCAAATCCGACTTAAACCTGTTCAAATCCGACTTAAACCTGTTCAAATCCGACTTAAACCTGTTCAAATCCGACTTAAACCTGTTCAAATCCGACTCAAACCTGTTCAAATCCGACTCAAACCTGTTCAAATCCGACTCAAACCTGTTCAAATCCGACTCAAACCTGTTCAAATCCGACTCAAACCTGTTCAAATCCAACTCAAACCTGTTCAAATCCAACTCAAACCTGTTCAAATCCGACTCAAACCTGTTCAAATCCGACTTAAACCTGTTCAAATCCGACTCAAACCTGTTCAAATCCGACTTAAACCTGTTCAAATCCGACTCAAACCTGTTCAAATCCACCTGAAACCTGTTCAAATCCACCTGAAACCTGTTCAAATCCACCTGAAACCTGTTCAAATCCACCTGAAACCTGTTCAAATCCACCTGAAACCTGTTCAAATCCGACTCAAACCTGTTCAAATCCGACTCAAACCTGTTCAAATCTGACTCAAACCTGTTCAAATCTGACTCAAACCTGTTCAAATCCAACTCAAACCTGTTCAAATCCGACTCAAACCTGTTCAAATCCGACTTAAACCTGTTCAAATCCGACTCAAACCTGTTCAAATCCACCTGAAACCTGTTCAAATCCGACTCAAACCTGTTTAAATCCGACTTAAACCTGTTCAAATCCAACTCAAACCTGTTCAAATCCGACTCAAACCTGTTCAAATCCGACTCAAACCTGTTACAATCCGACTCAAACCTGTTCAAATCCATCTGAAACCTGTTCAAATCCAACTCAAACCTGTTCAAATCCAACTCAAACCTGTTCATATCCAACTCAAACCTGTTCAAATCCGACTCAAACCTGTTCAAATCCGACTTAAACCTGTTCAAATCCAACTCAAACCTGTTCATATCCAACTCAAACCTGTTCAAATCCGACTCAAACCTGTTCAAATCCACCTGAAACCTGTTCAAATCCACCTGAAACCTGTTCAAATCCACCTGAAACCTGTTCAAATCCACCTGAAACCTGTTCAAATCCGACTCAAACCTGTTCAAATCCGACTCAAACCTGTTCAAATCCGACTCAAACCTGTTCAAATCCATCTAAAACCTGTTTAAATCCACCTGAAACCTGTTTAAATCCAACTCAAACCTGTTCAAATCCGACTCAAACCTGTTCAAATCCGACTCAAACCTGTTCAAATCCGACTCAAACCTGTTCAAATCCGACTCAAACCTGTTCAAATCCGACTCAAACCTGTTCAAATCCAACTCAAACCTGTTCAAATCCAACTCAAACCTGTTTAAATCCAACTCAAACCTGTTCAAATCCGACTCAAACCTGTTCAAATCCGACTCAAACCTGTTCAAATCCGACTCAAACCTGTTCAAATCCGACTCAAACCTGTTCAAATCCGACTCAAACCTGTTCAAATCCAACTCAAACCTGTTTAAATCCAACTCAAACCTGTTTATATCCAACTCAAACCTGTTCAAATCCGACTCAAACCTGTTCAAATCCGACTCAAACCTGTTCAAATCCGACTCAAACCTGTTCAAATCCACCTGAAACCTGTTCAAAACCGACTCAAACCTGTTCAAATCCCACTTAAACCTGTTCAAATCCGACTCAAACCTGTTCAAATCCAACTCAAACCTGTTCAAATCCACCTGAAACCTGTTCAAATCCGACTTAAACCTGTTCAAATCCGACTTAAACCTGTTCAAATCCGACTTAAACCTGTTCAAATCCGACTTAAACCTGTTCAAATCCGACTCAAACCTGTTCAAATCCGACTCAAACCTGTTCAAATCCGACTCAAACCTGTTCAAATCCGACTCAAACCTGTTCAAATCTGACTCAAACCTGTTCAAATCCAACTCAAACCTGTTCAAATCCAACTCAAACCTGTTCAAATCCGACTCAAACCTGTTCAAATCCGACTCAAACCTGTTCAAATCCGACTCAAACCTGTTCAAATCCGACTTAAACCTGTTCAAATCCGACTCAAACCTGTTCAAATCCACCTGAAACCTGTTCAAATCCACCTGAAACCTGTTCAAATCCACCTGAAACCTGTTCAAATCCACCTGAAACCTGTTCAAATCCACCTGAAACCTGTTCAAATCCGACTCAAACCTGTTCAAATCCGACTCAAACCTGTTCAAATCTGACTCAAACCTGTTCAAATCTGACTCAAACCTGTTCAAATCCAACTCAAACCTGTTCAAATCCGACTCAAACCTGTTCAAATCCGACTTAAACCTGTTCAAATCCGACTCAAACCTGTTCAAATCCACCTGAAACCTGTTCAAATCCGACTCAAACCTGTTTAAATCCGACTTAAACCTGTTCAAATCCAACTCAAACCTGTTCAAATCCGACTCAAACCTGTTCAAATCCGACTCAAACCTGTTACAATCCGACTCAAACCTGTTCAAATCCATCTGAAACCTGTTCAAATCCGACTCAAACCTGTTCAAATCCAACTCAAACCTGTTCAAATCCGACTCAAACCTGTTCAAATCCGACTCAAACCTGTTCAAATCCGACTCAAACCTGTTCAAATCCGACTCAAACCTGTTCAAATCCGACTCAAACCTGTTCAAATCCGACTCAAACCTGTTCAAATCCGACTCAAACCTGTTCAAATCCGACTCAAACCTGTTCAAATCCGACTCAAACCTGTTCAAATCCGACTCAAACCTGTTCAAATCCGACTCAAACCTGTTCAAATCCGACTCAAACCTGTTCAAATCCGACTCAAACCTGTTCAAATCCACCTGAAACCTGTTCAAAACCGACTCAAACCTGTTCAAATCCCACTTAAACCTGTTCAAATCCGACTCAAACCTGTTCAAATCCAACTCAAACCTGTTCAAATCCACCTGAAACCTGTTCAAATCCGACTTAAACCTGTTCAAATCCGACTCAAACCTGTTCCGACTCAAACCTGTTCAAATCTGACTCAAACCTGTTCAAATCTGACTCAAACCTGTTCAAATCCAACTCAAACCTGTTCAAATCCGACTCAAACCTGTTCAAATCCGACTTAAACCTGTTCAAATCCGACTCAAACCTGTTCAAATCCACCTGAAACCTGTTCAAATCCGACTCAAACCTGTTTAAATCCGACTTAAACCTGTTCAAATCCGACTCAAACCTGTTCAAATCCGACTCAAACCTGTTCAAATCCGACTCAAACCTGTTCAAATCCGACTTAAACCTGTTCATATCCAACTCAAACCTGTTCAAATCCATCTGAAACCTGTTCAAATCCGACTCAAACCTGTTCAAATCCGACTCAAACCTGTTCAAATCCGACTTAAACCTGTTCATATCCAACTCAAACCTGTTCAAATCCGACTCAAACCTGTTCAAATCCACCTGAAACCTGTTCAAATCCACCTGAAACCTGTTCAAATCCACCTGAAACCTGTTCAAATCCACCTGAAACCTGTTCAAATCCGACTCAAACCTGTTCAAATCCGACTCAAACCTGTTCAAATCCGACTCAAACCTGTTCAAATCCATCTAAAACCTGTTTAAATCCACCTGAAACCTGTTTAAATCCAACTCAAACCTGTTCAAATCCGACTCAAACCTGTTCAAATCCGACTCAAACCTGTTCAAATCCGACTCAAACCTGTTCAAATCCGACTCAAACCTGTTCAAATCCGACTCAAACCTGTTCAAATCCGACTCAAACCTGTTCAAATCCATCTAAAACCTGTTTAAATCCACCTGAAACCTGTTTAAATCCAACTCAAACCTGTTCAAAACCGACTCAAACCTGTTCAAAACCGACTCAAACCTGTTCAAATCCGACTCAAACCTGTTCAAATCCGACTCAAACCTGTTCCGACTCAAACCTGTTCAAATCCGACTCAAACCTGTTCAAATCCAACTCAAACCTGTTTAAATCCAACTCAAACCTGTTTATATCCAACTCAAACCTGTTCAAATCCGACTCAAACCTGTTCAAATCCGACTCAAACCTGTTCAAATCCGACTCAAACCTGTTCAAATCCGACTCAAACCTGTTCAAATCCGACTCAAACCTGTTCAAATCCAACTCAAACCTGTTTAAATCCAACTCAAACCTGTTTATATCCAACTCAAACCTGTTCAAATCCGACTCAAACCTGTTCAAATCCGACTCAAACCTGTTCAAATCCGACTCAAACCTGTTCAAATCCGACTCAAACCTGTTCAAATCCGACTCAAACCTGTTCAAATCCACCTGAAACCTGTTCAAAACCGACTCAAACCTGTTCAAATCCCACTTAAACCTGTTCAAATCCGACTCAAACCTGTTCAAATCCAACTCAAACCTGTTCAAATCCACCTGAAACCTGTTCAAATCCGACTTAAACCTGTTCAAATCCGACTTAAACCTGTTCAAATCCGACTTAAACCTGTTCAAATCCGACTTAAACCTGTTCAAATCCGACTCAAACCTGTTCAAATCCGACTCAAACCTGTTCAAATCCGACTCAAACCTGTTCAAATCCGACTCAAACCTGTTCAAATCTGACTCAAACCTGTTCAAATCCAACTCAAACCTGTTCAAATCCAACTCAAACCTGTTCAAATCCGACTCAAACCTGTTCAAATCCGACTTAAACCTGTTCAAATCCGACTCAAACCTGTTCAAATCCGACTTAAACCTGTTCAAATCCGACTCAAACCTGTTCAAATCCACCTGAAACCTGTTCAAATCCACCTGAAACCTGTTCAAATCCACCTGAAACCTGTTCAAATCCACCTGAAACCTGTTCAAATCCACCTGAAACCTGTTCAAATCCGACTCAAACCTGTTCAAATCCGACTCAAACCTGTTCAAATCTGACTCAAACCTGTTCAAATCTGACTCAAACCTGTTCAAATCCAACTCAAACCTGTTCAAATCCGACTCAAACCTGTTCAAATCCGACTTAAACCTGTTCAAATCCGACTCAAACCTGTTCAAATCCACCTGAAACCTGTTCAAATCCGACTCAAACCTGTTTAAATCCGACTTAAACCTGTTCAAATCCAACTCAAACCTGTTCAAATCCGACTCAAACCTGTTCAAATCCGACTCAAACCTGTTACAATCCGACTCAAACCTGTTCAAATCCATCTGAAACCTGTTCAAATCCGACTCAAACCTGTTCAAATCCAACTCAAACCTGTTCAAATCCGACTCAAACCTGTTCAAATCCGACTCAAACCTGTTCAAATCCGACTCAAACCTGTTCAAATCCGACTCAAACCTGTTCAAATCCGACTCAAACCTGTTCAAATCCGACTCAAACCTGTTCAAATCCGACTCAAACCTGTTCAAATCCGACTCAAACCTGTTCAAATCCGACTCAAACCTGTTCAAATCCGACTCAAACCTGTTCAAATCCGACTCAAACCTGTTCAAATCCACCTGAAACCTGTTCAAAACCGACTCAAACCTGTTCAAATCCCACTTAAACCTGTTCAAATCCGACTCAAACCTGTTCAAATCCAACTCAAACCTGTTCAAATCCACCTGAAACCTGTTTAAATCCGACTTAAACCTGTTCAAATCCAACTCAAACCTGTTCAAATCCGACTCAAACCTGTTCAAATCCAACTCAAACCTGTTCAAATCCACCTGAAACCTGTTTAAATCCGACTTAAACCTGTTCAAATCCAACTCAAACCTGTTCAAATCCAACTCAAACCTGTTCAAATCCGACTCAAACCTGTTACAATCCGACTCAAACCTGTTCAAATCCATCTGAAACCTGTTCAAATCCGACTCAAACCTGTTCAAATCCAACTCAAACCTGTTCAAATCCGACTCAAACCTGTTCAAATCCGACTCAAACCTGTTCAAATCCGACTCAAACCTGTTCAAATCCGACTCAAACCTGTTCAAATCCGACTCAAACCTGTTCAAATCCGACTCAAACCTGTTCAAATCCGACTCAAACCTGTTCAAATCCGACTCAAACCTGTTCAAATCCGACTCAAACCTGTTCAAATCCGACTCAAACCTGTTCAAATCCGACTCAAACCTGTTCAAATCCGACTCAAACCTGTTCAAATCCACCTGAAACCTGTTCAAAACCGACTCAAACCTGTTCAAATCCCACTTAAACCTGTTCAAATCCGACTCAAACCTGTTCAAATCCAACTCAAACCTGTTCAAATCCACCTGAAACCTGTTCAAATCCGACTTAAACCTGTTCAAATCCGACTCAAACCTGTTCAAATCCGACTTAAACCTGTTCAAATCCGACTCAAACCTGTTCAAATCCGACTCAAACCTGTTCAAATCCGACTCAAACCTGTTCAAATCCGACTCAAACCTGTTCAAATCTGACTCAAACCTGTTCAAATCCGACTCAAACCTGTTCAAATCCGACTCAAACCTGTTCAAATCCAACTCAAACCTGTTCAAATCCGACTCAAACCTGTTCAAATCCGACTTAAACCTGTTCAAATCCGACTCAAACCTGTTTATATCCAACTCAAACCTGTTCAAATCCGACTCAAACCTGTTCAAATCCACCTGAAACCTGTTCAAATCCACCTGAAACCTGTTCAAATCCACCTGAAACCTGTTCAAATCCACCTGAAACCTGTTCAAATCCGACTCAAACCTGTTCAAATCCAACTCAAACCTGTTCAAATCCGACTCAAACCTGTTCAAATCCGACTTAAACCTGTTCAAATCCGACTCAAACCTGTTCAAATCCACCTGAAACCTGTTCAAATCCGACTCAAACCTGTTTAAATCCGACTTAAACCTGTTCAAATCCAACTCAAACCTGTTCAAATCCGACTCAAACCTGTTCAAATCCATCTGAAACCTGTTCAAATCCGACTAAAACCTGTTCAAATCCGACTCAAACCTGTTCAAATCCGACTCAAACCTGTTCAAATCCGACTCAAACCTGTTCAAATCCGACTCAAACCTGTTTATATCCGACTCAAACCTGTTCAAATCCGACTCAAACCTGTTCAAATCCGACTCAAACCTGTTCAAATCCGACTCAAACCTGTTCAAATCCAACTCAAACCTGTTCAAATCCGACTAAAACCTGTTCAAATCCGACTCAAACCTGTTCAAATCCGACTCAAACCTGTTCAAATCCGACTCAAACCTGTTCAAATCCGACTCAAACCTGTTTATATCCAACTCAAACCTGTTCAAATCCGACTCAAACCTGTTCAAATCCACCTGAAACCTGTTTAAATCCAACTAAAACCTGTTTAAATCCAACTAAAACCTGTTCAAATCCGACTCAAACCTGTTCAAATCCGACTCAAACCTGTTCAAATCCGACTCAAACCTGTTCAAATCCGACTCAAACCTGTTCAAATCCGACTCAAACCTGTTCAAATCCACCTGAAACCTGTTCAAATCCACCTGAAACCTGTTCAAAACCGACTCAAACCTGTTCAAATCCCACTTAAACCTGTTCAAATCCGACTCAAACCTGTTCAAATCCGACTCAAACCTGTTCAAATCTGACTCAAACCTGTTCAAATCCGACTCAAACCTGTTCAAATCCACCTGAAACCTGTTCAAATCCGACTCAAACCTGTTCAAATCCGACTTAAACCTGTTCAAATCCAACTCAAACCTGTTCAAATCCGACTCAAACCTGTTCAAATCCAACTCAAACCTGTTCAAATCCATCTGAAACCTGTTCAAATCCGACTAAAACCTGTTCAAATCCGACTAAAACCTGTTCAAATCCAACTCAAACCTGTTCAAATCCATCTGAAACCTGTTCAAATCCGACTCAAACCTGTTCAAATCCGACTCAAACCTGTTCAAATCCGACTCAAACCTGTTCAAATCCGACTCAAACCTGTTCAAATCCGACTCAAACCTGTTCAAATACGACTCAAACCTGTTCAAATACGACTCAAACCTGTTCAAATACGACTCAAACCTGTTCAAATCCGACTCAAACCTGTTCAAATCCACCTGAAACCTGTTCAAATCCACCTGAAACCTGTTCAAATCCACCTGAAACCTGTTCAAATCCACCTGAAACCTGTTCAAATCCGACTCAAACCTGTTCAAATCCAACTCAAACTTGTTCAAATCCGACTCAAACCTATTCAAATCCGACTCAAACCTGTTCAAATCCGACTCAAACCTGTTCAAATCCGACTCAAACCTGTTCAAATCCGACTCAAACCTGTTCAAATCCGACTCAAACCTGTTCAAATCCGACTCAAACCTGTTCAAATCCGACTCAAACCTGTTCAAATCCGACTCAAACCTGTTCAAATCCGACTCAAACCTGTTCAAATCCGACTCAAACCTGTTCAAATCCGACTCAAACCTGTTCAAATCCACCTGAAACCTGTTCAAATCCGACTCAAACCTGTTCAAATCCGACTTAAACCTGTTCAAATCCGACTCAAACCTGTTCAAATCCGACTCAAACCTGTTCAAATCCAACTCAAACCTGTTCAAATCCGACTCAAACCTGTTCAAATCCGACTTAAACCTGTTCAAATCCGACTCAAACCTGTTTATATCCAACTCAAACCTGTTCAAATCCGACTCAAACCTGTTCAAATCCACCTGAAACCTGTTCAAATCCACCTGAAACCTGTTCAAATCCACCTGAAACCTGTTCAAATCCACCTGAAACCTGTTCAAATCCGACTCAAACCTGTTCAAATCCGACTCAAACCTGTTCAAATCCGACTCAAACCTGTTCAAATCCGACTCAAACCTGTTCAAATCCAACTCAAACCTGTTCAAATCCGACTCAAACCTGTTCAAATCCGACTTAAACCTGTTCAAATCCGACTCAAACCTGTTCAAATCCACCTGAAACCTGTTCAAATCCGACTCAAACCTGTTTAAATCCGACTTAAACCTGTTCAAATCCAACTCAAACCTGTTCAAATCCGACTCAAACCTGTTCAAATCCATCTGAAACCTGTTCAAATCCGACTCAAACCTGTTCAAATCCACCTGAAACCTGTTCAAATCCACCTGAAACCTGTTCAAATCCACCTGAAACCTGTTCAAATCCGACTTAAACCTGTTCAAATCCGACTTAAACCTGTTCAAATCCGACTCAAACCTGTTCAAATCCGACTCAAACCTGTTCAAATCCGACTCAAACCTGTTCAAATCCAACTCAAACCTGTTCAAATCCACCTGAAACCTGTTTAAATCCGACTCAAACCTGTTCAAATCCGACTTAAACCTGTTCAAATCCGACTTAAACCTGTTCAAATCCGACTTAAACCTGTTCAAATCCGACTTAAACCTGTTCAAATCCGACTTAAACCTGTTCAAATCCGACTCAAACCTGTTCAAATCCGACTCAAACCTGTTCAAATCCATCTAAAACCTGTTCAAATCCAACTCAAACCTGTTTAAATCCAACTAAAACCTGTTCAAATCCAACTCAAACCTGTTCAAATCCAACTCAAACCTGTTTAAATCCAACTAAAACCTTTTTAAATCCAACTCAAACCTGTTTAAATCCAACTCAAACCTGTTTAAATCCAACTCAAACCTGTTCAAATCCATCTAAAACCTGTTCAAATCCATCTAAAACCTGTTTAAATCCAACTCAAACCTGTTCAAATCCACCTGAAGCCTGTTCGAATCCGACTCAAACCTGTTTAAATCCATTTAAAACCTGTTCAAATCCATCTAAAACCTGTTCAAATCCGACTCAAACCTGTTCAAATCCATCCAAAACCTGTTCAAATCCATCTAAAACCTGTTTAAATCCACCTAAAACCTGTTCAAATCCAACTCAAACCTGTTCAAATCCAACTCAAACCTGTTTAAATCCAACTCAAACCTGTTTAAATCCAACTCAAACCTGTTTAAATCCAACTCAAACCTGTTTAAATCCAACTCAAACCTGTTCAAATCCATCTAAAACCTGTTCAAATCCATCTAAAACCTGTTCAAATCCAACTAAAACCTGTTCAAATCCATCTAAAACCTGTTTAAATCCAACTCAAACCTGTTTAAATTCAACTAAAACCTTTTTAAATCCAACTCAAACCTGTTCAAATCCATCTAAAACCTGTTTAAATCCACCTAAAACCTGTTCAAATCCAACTCAAACCTGTTCAAATCCAACTCAAACCTGTTTAAATCCAACTCAAACCTGTTTAAATCCAACTCAAACCTGTTTAAATCCAACTCAAACCTGTTTAAATCCAACTCAAACCTGTTCAAATCCATCTAAAACCTGTTCAAATCCATCTAAAACCTGTTCAAATCCAACTAAAACCTGTTCAAATCCATCTAAAACCTGTTCGAATCCGACTCAAACCTGTTCAAATCCATCTAAAACCTGTTCAAATCCGACTCAAACCTGTTCAAATCCATCCAAAACCTGTTCAAATCCATCTAAAACCTGTTTAAATCCACCTAAAACCTGTTTAAATCCAACTCAAACCTGTTCAAATCCAACTCAAACCTGTTCAAATCCAACTCAAACCTGTTTAAATCCAACTCAAACCTGTTTAAATCCAACTCAAACCTGTTTAAATCCAACTCAAACCTGTTCAAATCCATCTAAAACCTGTTTAAATTCAACTAAAACCTTTTTAAATCCAACTCAAACCTGTTTAAATCCTACTAAAACTTGATTAAATCCAACTAAAACCTTTAAAAATCTTAATAAAACATGTTTAAATCCAACTAAAACCTTTAAAAATCTTAATAAAACATGTTTAAATCCAACTAAAACCTCCCAAAAATGGAAGCTCTGGAGGTTCAGGACTAATATTTCTGGAATCTGACTGTGGAAACTGAAGCGGGTTTTGGTTCAGGTCAGACTCACAGGAAGTCCCAGATGACCTCGGTCTCCTTTGTCTCCCTTTTGTCCCGTGGCCCCCTTCTCTCCTCGGACCCCCATCCCCGGCTCGCCCTGGGAACACAAGGACAGAGCGATGGAGCTTTAATACAGATCTTCTGGTGTAGTTTTATTATAAACTGACAGAATAGTAAAGTATAAAACATTTTCACAGTATTTACAGAAAAGGACCCATGCAACACACTTTTACCAAAGTCCAAACACATTCAGCAGAAACCAGACACATTTAGAAAAATATTTAATAGAAAAGAAAACGAACAGGGACAGTGAGGAATATTTTACCTTGGGTCCTGAAAGTCCTGGAGATCCCTGGAAAAGAAACACAGTATTTATTTTTCTATTAACGTATTTATGAACTTTATTAAACTGCGAGTAAAGCCACGTGTGGGGGAGACTCACAGCAGGTCCCACAGGTCCCGGGGGCCCCGGGGGGCCGTAGATCTAGAACAGACACACAAGCATCACACTTAAATAATGTGTTATTAAAGTCACATTTTAGGTTCTAAACCTGTGTCAATGATAAACAAAAGCTTATACTTTCATTTTTTACTTTGATGTATATATTCTTTATTATAAAAATAAAGTGTGGGTAAATCGAGGTAATCGTACCACTTCAGAGCGGCCCTCTCCTGCTTCTCCTTTAGGGCCCTGCAACAAAAGAATACACTGATGATTTTCAGATCCGTCTTGAACTAGACTCAGTTCTATCCTGGGTTCTGCGATAAACTCGGGGCAGGACTCGGGCTCCGTACCATGGGGCCGGGAAATCCAAAGGGACCTGGGGCTCCAGGGGCCCCCTTCTCTCCTGTAGGGCCGTCTAAACCCTACGGACAAGGAACAGTGAGGTCAGCATCAAACAGGGTTGGGGTCAGGGCCGAGGTCGGGTTCAGAGTTGAAATCAGGGGCAAGGTTGAGGTCAGGGTCGGGGTCAGGGTTTAGGTCAAGGTCGGGGTCAGGGTTTAGGTCAGGGCTGGGGTCAGTGCTGGGGTCAGGGCAGGGCTGGGGACAAGGTCGAGGTCAGGGTCGGGGTCAGGGTCGAGGTCGGGGTTGTGGCCAGGGCCGGGTTGGGGTCAGGGTTTAGGTCAGGGCTGGGGTCAGTGCTGGGGTCAGGTCAGGGTTGGGGTCAGGGTTTTGGTCAGGGTCGGGGTCAGAACCTTCTGTCCATCAATGAAATAAAAGAACAAAAAGAAAAAAAGTGAATTAAAATACGTCATTAACAGCTGCTGCAGTCGTCGAGCAATAAATAAAAAAATGAGATGAAGCATTAGACACAAAAACACTTGATGCAGCCGCGAGTCATTTCCTGCGTGAGATACTTTTTTTTAAAAGGCTGTAATAATCAGGAAAAATCAAAAAATCAATAGAAAACTGTTTGGTTTTGGGGTTTTCTAGTGGTTTTCTTTTGCAAAATGTTGTTTTGGCCAAAAGGCCTTTAGGAGCTGCTCTTTCAGTCTGAACTGAATGCTCACTACTCCATCTAAAGGAAGAGAGCGGTATTACAGGGTATATCAGGGAAACCCTCAAGATCCACAGAATCTTTTTCTTCAGCCATGAATCTTAATAAAAAGGGTTTCAAAACCTTTCCCTCAGCTCCTCAAACAACTGCAGGAAATAACTCGGGCCCAGACCTGAGTTCGGCTGAGACCAGAGCTGAACTAAAGCAGGACTTACAGGAGATCCGGACGGGCCCATGTCTCCCTTGTCTCCTTTGGGTCCGGGGTAACCCATCAGACCTCCTTCTCCTCTGGGACCTTCAGGACCAGCTGGACCCACTGGACCGGGCTCTCCAGGTTTACCTCGAGGGCCCTGTGGAGGTCAGACCAGGACTTAGACCAGGACATGGACCAGGACTTAGACCTGGTGTAAAGCAGTACCTTTTCTCCGTCGAAGCCTGGAGGACCGGGCAGACCCACTTCTCCCTGAAGAAGAAAACCCAGACCAGGTTCAACGATACTTTAACTTCAGATCGTCTCAAACCCAATCCCAGCAGACCCACCAGGCTTCTTTTTAACATCTCACTCTGACCATTACCTTTATTCCAGGAGTTCCCTGGGGTCCAGGAGGTCCAGGTAAACCAGGTGGGCCCTGAAGAGATAAGGATTCAGAAGGTTTTAGTCGGTTTAAATCTTACTCAGTTGGTTTTCCAGAGACTGGACGTACCATCAGAGGGATGTTCCTGATGTCCTGCAGAGACAAGCACAAAGGAAAGTCAGGGCTTATGGAGTTAGGATGATTTTATCTAAACAAATGTGACGTACGTTTTCATTCTGGATCTCGGCTCGGCCCGGTTCTCCGGTCGGACCTGGAGGGCCCTTCAGAGAAAGATTTAATCAGAGACATTTCAAAGAGAGAGAAGAGAGAGAAGGGTGTGGTTCTTACTCGAGGTCCAGCTGGGCCTTCAGCTCCGGCTTCTCCCTGAAGAACCACAGGACAGACACTCGTTAACGTCTGAGGCTAAACCAGTCTAGACCAGTCTAAAGGCCTGTTCACACTGGGACAAATTTCGCCAACGTTATTCGCCGATGTTTAACGCCTCGTGACTAAACAATGGCCGCCAATGTGAGTGTTCACACCGACGTGAAAAACGCCACGCGTAAAAGCGTCAGTTTTTTAAAAAACGCCGCGGGTTTGTTTTTTTGGTTTGACGGGCCGCGTCAAAAACTATACGACCAATGAGATTAGAGCTTTTGCTAACGTGTCTGGAGCTTCTGAAGTTACAGTAAAACACAACTTGGGGGCGCTCAAACACAAAACGGTCTTGCCGAGCACACGTACTTAACGGCGAAGAAGATATACGCCAAGTGCCGTCTACACACCTTTATTTACGATCTATGGTACACACTGCCGGAAGAAATAAGAAGAAGAAGATGCAAGGCAAGATGAATGTAGAGCTGCTGGTCTCGTTGGAGTCGAAAACAAAGAACTTATGACAAACGCGACATCGATTACAAAAATGACCTGCTCTCTTCTTCTGAGTGAAAAGTGAGTGTCAGAAGCGTAAAGTTGCGCAGCGCCACCTTGTGTACCGGGGTATTTCTGTTTTACATTAAGCGCCATCTAGTGTCAGGGAATGAATTTGCATGTTCACTCGGCTCATCGTCAGCGACAATCACTTTGGTGTGAACTCAGAAAACACGTTGAAAAACGCTGGCGAATATTCGTCCAGGTGTGTACGGGCCTTAAAGCTGTGTAAACCTGCCAAAACCATTCTAAACCAGTCTAAAGCTGTCTAAAGCTGTGTTAACCTGCTAAAACCAGGCTAAACCATTCTAAACCAGTCTAAACCAGTCTAAAGCTGTGTGAACCTGCTAAAACCATTCTAAAGCTGTCTAAAGCTGTGTTAACCTGCTAAAACCAGGCTAAAACCAGGCTAAAACCATTCTAAACCAGTCTAAAGCTGTGTTAACCTGCTAAAACCAGGCTAAACCATTCTAAACCAGTCTAAAGCTGTGTCAACCTGCTAAAACCAGTCTAAACCATTCTAAACCAGTCTAAAGCTGTGTGAACCAGTGTAAACCAGTCTAAAGCTGTCTAAACCTGCTAAAACCAGACTAAACCAGTCTAAAGCTGTGTTAACCTGCTAAAACCAGTCCAAACCAGTCTAAACCAGTCTAAACCTGCTAAAACCAGGCTAAACCAGGCTAAAGCTGTCTAAAACCAGACTAAAACTGTCTAAACCTGCTAAACCAGTCTAAACCTGCTTAAAATAGTCTAAACCCAGACTCACCTTGTTTCCCTGAAACAGAATTAAGAGAGGGTTTGAGGAAGATGAAAAACCGAGATTAAATCTGGACTAAATGATGAAGCAAGGTTGGACTGGTTTAAACAGGTTTAGACTGGTTTATACTGGTTTAAGCAGGTTTATACTGGTTTAAGCAGGTTTAGACTGGTTTATACTGGTTTAAGCAGGTTTATACTGGTTTAAGCAGGTTTAGACTGGTTTATACTGGTTTAAGCAGGTTTATACTGGTTTAGACTGGTTCAGACTGGTTTAGACTGGTTTAGATTGGTTTAGACTGATTTAAGCAGGTTTATACTGGTTCAGACTGGTTTATACTGGTTCAGACTGGTTTAAGCTGGTTTAGACTGGCTTGAGCAGGTTTATACTGGTTTAGACTGGTTTAAGCAGGTTTATACTGGCTCAGACTGGTTTAGACTGGTTTAAGCAGGTTTATATTGGTTCAGACTGGTTTAAGCAGGTTTATACTGGTTCAGACTGGTTTAAGCAGGTTTATACTGGTTCAGACTGGTTTAAGCAGGTTTAGACTGGTTTATACTGATTTAAGCTGGTTTAGACTGGTTTAAGCAGGTTTATACTGGTTCAGACTGGTTTAAGCAGGTTTATACTGGCTCAGACTGGTTTAGACTGGTTTAAGCAGGTTTATATTGGTTCAGACTGGTTTAAGCAGGTTTATACTGGTTCAGACTGGTTTAAGCAGGTTTAGACTGGTTTAGACTGGTTCTGGTTCATGTGGACTCTTTACAAACACCTTAAAACCTCTTTTATCTTCTTTTAACTTTTGAGTCATTTCTAAAGCTCTCCATATTTGGGCGTGAGGCGTTACCTTGGCTCCGGGTTCCCCTTTGACCCCTGCTGCGCTGCTGGGGTCTCCCTTCTCGCCCTGAAACAAGGACGACCGTTTTAGAAAAGGATGTTAAAGATGAATGATGGCATTAGAAAAACAGAGCCATGTTAAACCAGAAACACACAAACCCATGAGCTGATTTCACAAAACAAGAGCCGAGCGCTGCAGGAAAAGATCCAGATGAAATATAGAGCTGATGCTTTTCTTTGGACTTCAGAATAATAAACCTGGTAGTTGTATTTGAGTACATTCTATAATCTCATAAAAGTAAAGTAAGGCCAAAGCAGGAGGACATTTAATGTCTTTGACTTAAGGTTTTTATGAAACGTCCAAAAGATTCGATTGAGATTTCATCTGTCGTCCTCTGAAGCTGAAAATAAAAGACGACTAATACAAAACACTAAACGTCACTAGCTGAATATTTCCTGCAGCACTCAAACACAACAGCTGCACAAACTGAAGCTCTGGCTGCGTCCACACTAAAGCTCATTTTAAACTAAAACTCTCTCTGAGAAAAGAGGAGGTTTCAAATGAAAGCAGTGTGGACGGAGCTGTATTCAAACACAATCAGAGACACCGACGGCTCTGGAGCTTTACCCTGTATCCCCGTTTGCCAGGGATCCCCGGAGACCCAGGGACCCCCACCTGACCCTGATCCAGAGAAACACACTGTTACCACCTCAGATACTCTGGGGTCAAAGGTCATATCTGTGAACGGGCCCTTACCTTTGGACCCGGAGCGCCGGGAAAACCTGGCTCTCCCTGAACACACCACGAGACAAAAAGACAGAAGGCGGGACAGAGTTCAGAGGTTAGAGGAATAATGGCAGGTGTTGATTGAATAATTGATGTAACCACTAGGCACTTATGTACAGCCGGGGAGACCATAATTACCTTTATTATTAATACCACACTATTACAATGTTATTACAGGACTGTAAAATCTGTGAAATCTGTTTAATCTCCAGATGTCATCCTGTAAGAATGGTCTGAAAAAACATGAGACTGTACAACCTTGTCTAGACTTTAATTTGAAGAATTGTCTTTGTCCAATCATATGCTCAGATTCAAAGTGGCCTGCTCTCATTGGCTGTTGGCTTTTGCCCAGTTTCAGAACATTCTTTAATGATCATTGAACTGACAGTGCGGTGTTGTTTTCTGGGGGATTTCTCTGGGACATGAACGTTGGTATAAAAGCTCTGCAGCTTTAGCCTCAGGCGGGCGCCGGACTCAGTTAACTGTAATATTTTCAGACAGAGGCTTGTTCTCAGAACCTCTTTGCTCTGTGTGACCTGTGGCTGGATTAAAAGTCTTCATCAAAGCAACCAAAGGAGGGACATTAAACGTTGCAGCGACTCAGTTTAATGAGAAACGCTGCCCTTTAAAGGTTTATAAGTGTTTCAACAGAAGCAGGCTCAGGATCGAAGGATTAAAAAGTCTGGTGGAAATGACTTTATGAATCTAATATCTCAAAGGTCAGATGAAGTGTGAGGTTCTGGTGAAAGTGAGAAGGTCACAGGAGCAGCATTAAACACTACATCGTCTCTTTTCTGTCTGTGACAAACACAAGGCCTGAACCTGAACTAAGCTGTTGAACAGCTTTAACAGAATAAGTGCTGACTTTGAGTTTAACAGAGTCAGACTTAGTTTGTGCCACAGACAGATTCTCAGAGGGTTCATGTCAAGGCAAACGTGACAGGTCTGATATTATTCACACACGCCTCAGGGTCTGGGGCCCAGACTAACCGTCCTGTGCTTTAGTAATACAAATAATTATACAGGGGTCACTCTTTGTTTTAACACTTTATAAAAAGCTTAATACCTTAAAAATATTTACCAAAAGTTTTCCCTTTGAGTACAAATAAAGGAACCTGAATCTACCCAAAGTCCAAAAAGAACATTTAAGTTTGAAAAAGGAGAAGAGTTGGATTCTCCGTCACACGGCGAGAGAGTTTATTTTAGGTTTTAAAAATAAAATGGTCTTACCTTGATTCCTTGTTCTCCTTTTATTCCCTTTAAAACAAAACTTAATATAAATATAATGTGAATAAAACAGATGCATTATCCTCAGTGTCCACTAGATGGAGGTCTAACCTCATAAAAACTGCACTCTGACGTTAAAAGGAAGAATAAACTGATGCATGGAGCCTTTATTGGACTTTAGAGACATTTTAAAACCAACTTTTAAAAAAGTCAGTCACATTTCTTTTTTTTTTTGGCTTTTGTTGTTGTAATTTGTCAGTTTTTTTTTTGTAAACAACTCAAGGTTGGTTTTAAATGTGCTGTAGAAACAGACTTTTATACTAGTCCTGGTCCCACTTTCAGCCTCTTTAAAACCTTCAAAATAAAGCCCTAAACATTTCAAAAAGTGGTTCAGAAATTAGGGACCTTTGGGAACTGGGTTTTGTGTCAAGACCATAAAACATTTTTTAAGAATGTTTTTGAACAGAACAGTGAAATGTAAATGTCCGATGTGTTTTCGTGGTCTCTCTTCGACAGCTGTGGACTCTGCTCCGACACGTGTCGAGGCTGAGCTCACTGTTTACCTCAGACACTAACAAACGGCTCCAGGCTCAGGACGCTGCTCTACAGGTCAGCGCTCGGTTTGTTTTAGGAGGGTCACAGTGTCCTCGTTCAAAGAGGAGGCAGACAACAGAAAACAGAAACAGGTACCGTCTCTGTAGTGACACTCACCTGTGAACCTGCTGCACCTGTGTCTCCCTTATCGCCCTGAAGAAAAAACATTAGGGTTAGCAGGATAGCATTGGCATAAACAACACGTCTTTTTCATCGCCTGGACCAAAGGAGATAAAGGGAGCGGTCTAATAAGAAACTCCCTTTACTGGATGTCTTTCAACAAAAGCACACAGTCAAGGATTAAAATGTTTTTGTTGTTGCTTTTCAATCAAAACTGCTTGTTAATCTAAAACCTCTAAAGCTCATACTGTTCTCATTCAGCAAAGATAAAGAGACATCTGTGTGTCTGTGGGACACCGACGCAGCAGCTGCCCCAGACTCATGGCCCTCTAGGCTAACGCTAGCTAACACACTATTAAACGTCCAGGCGTCTTTCATTTTTCCATTTTAGTTTATTAAGTTAATATAAAATAAAATAACGTTTTCCTTTAACTGGTTTTGATT
The DNA here is from genome assembly GCA_024349245.1 of Neodontobutis hainanensis. NCBI lineage: Eukaryota > Metazoa > Chordata > Actinopteri > Gobiiformes > Odontobutidae > Neodontobutis > Neodontobutis hainanensis. The sequence continues at coordinate 836,779 of JALDNG010000168.1, read as the reverse complement.
TTCGGTCACATGGTACAACTTGAATCACGCTGAGATTTGAAAAGCGAGGATTCAGCTCTGGTCAACAGACCCTGTCATTGTCTCAAGATACAGACCATTCTCTTAAAAAGGGCTTTGTGCTTTGAGACCATTATTTAAAGGAGGGTTGTTTGTTTCTTTCTGCTTCTGCTTCACACTGAGCTCGGTCACATGACCCGCTGCAGCGATACTTCCTGAAGACTTGGAGAAGGAAACCTCGTTTATTTAAGTGTATAACTCCATTTTATCAAACGGACTTTCTCGTTTGAAATCGAGCCCATGATGGGAGTGAGTGCACTGGAAAGGAGTGCTCCCAATGGATCCAGCTTCAGTAAATCAATGAAGCAGGAAAATTAAAGTGAAATGTGTTTCGTATTGAATATGAATGAACTGAATCTGTATTTGTGGACATTTCTGTCAAAAATAATCAAAGTTGAGTGAAAGTGTTGTTTTTATCATTTTTATTTCAGTAATGGAGTCTGTCTCTTACCTTCGGCCCTGCAGCTCCAGGTTCTCCCTGTCGACACAAACAGCACATTATTCAGAGCGAGACCCTGAACTAAAGCTCTTCAAAGTGCTGTTCCAGCTGAATGAGTCCGACCCGGTCAGGACCGCTCACTTTAAATAAAGTGTCTCGACCCAATGTGGAAACCATTTGTCCTTTTTTCTGTGTTTGTAATAATCAGATGTGGTCTGTTTAGAGACGAGGGTTTACCTTGAGTCCGGCCAAAAGCTGCACAAACAACAGAAAAAGAAGGTCAGGGCCTGGGTTAAACGCAGGGAGCTGGATGTCTCCTGCAGGACACTCACCCTGAGGTCTTTGCCTGGTTTCCCTGCTTCTCCAGGTTTGCCCTGAAACACAACACAGTTTATTTTTGAACAAAGACACATGAAGACCCTCGACTAAAACAGGTTTGTCTCTTTCAACTCGTTTTTATTCACTTTGTTGTTTTAATTAGAATTTGTCAAAAAACAGAATCAATTTGTGTTTGACAAAGAGTGATCTGTAGCAGATTAATCTAGAAAAACCTTTGATGCATCAGTCTTTTATTGATAGATAGGGCTACTGTGCTCTCTACTCCCCCTGCTGGTGATGACTGCAACTAAGTTACAGGCTCCTCAGTGCTTTATTTAACTTTGGACCCGTCTTCTTTTATTAAATCTGAGTCTTACTGGGGCTCCACTGGCTCCGGTCAGGCCGGGGGCCCCTGGGGGGCCTGGAGGTCCGGGGGGTCCCTGAGCTCCAGGTTCGCCCTGCTGAGAGACACACAGTCAACACCAGCTCTAGAACATCCTACCCACACAAGTCCACTCAAAACCCACACAAGTCCACTCAAAACCCACACAAGTCCACTCAAAACCCACACAAGTCCACTCAAAACCCACACAAGTCCACTCAAAACCCACACAAGTCCACTCAAAACCCACACAAGTCCACTCAAAACCCACACAAGTCCACTCAAAACCCAAACAAGTCCACTCAAAACCCACACAAGTCCACTCAAAACCCACACAAGTCCACTCAAAACCCACACAAGTCCACTCAAAACCCACACAAGTCCACTCAAAACCCACACAAGTCCATTTAAACCCAAACAAGTCCACTCAAAACCCACACAAGTCCACTCAAAACCCACACAAGTCCACTCAAAACCCACACAAGTCCACTCAAAACCCACACAAGTCCACTCAAAACCCAAACAAGTCCACTCAAAACCCACACAAGTCCACTCAAAACCCACACAAGTCCACTCAAAACCCACACAAGTCCACTCAAAACCCACACAAGTCCACTCAAAACCCACACAAGTCCACTCAAAACCCACACAAGTCCACTCAAAACCCAAACAAGTCCACTCAAAACCCACACAAGTCCACTCAAAACCCACACAAGTCCACTCAAAACCCACACAAGTCCACTCAAAACCCACACAAGTCCACTTAAACCCACACAAGTCCACTCAAAACCCACACAAGTCCACTCAAAACCCACACAAGTCCACTTAAACCCACACAAGTCCACTCAAAACCCAAACAAGTCCACTTAAACCCACACAAGTCCACTCAAAACCCACACAAGTCCACTCAAAACCCACTCAATCCACTGCAGAGGCAGGTTAGAGCAGCCTGTCCATCAGACCCAATCTCTTTCAGTGAAGTGAGTTTGACTGAAACCAGTCATAACTGTGAAATGTTTGAAACTAAAGGCATTAGTGTGGACCTTTTACAGTCTTCTTTATCCCAGATTACTGAATATTTGTCTTAGTTCAAACCAGAAAAGAGCAGTGTTTCTTCATGCAGTGCTCAGTTTACACCAAACATTTTACAAACCGCCATCACACGAAGAGACAAAAGCAGCAGAAGCCAGAGCTGTTACAGAGTCTGAGCAGCGACGGGTTCAGGAGAAAACACAAGATCTATTTTTAGTCTCTCCTCAAACAGTCGCTGCTGAAGCTCCAGCAAAGCAAGCGGCGTTCACCAGACAGTGTTCTGTCAAGTTCTGCCTCCACTAAACCAGAAAACTTACCAGACTTTACCCGTCACTCAGCTGCAGAACTGTACAATACACAAAGTTTAGAAAAGAACTCTGAGGGCCTGCTTTTAGAGACGCTTTATTCAGCCATGTTTCCACCGGAGCAGTTCTGGTCCATTCAAATCCAACCAAAACCTGTTCAAGTCCAACCAAAACCTGTTCAAGTCCAACCAAAACCTGTTCAAATCCAACCTAAACCTGTTCAAGTCCAACCAAAACCTGCTCAAGTCCAACCAAAACCTGCTCAAATCCAACTAAAACCTGTTCAAGTCCAACCAAAACCTGTTCAAGTCCAACCAAAACCTGTTCAAGTCCAACCAAAACCTGTTCAAATCCAACCTAAACCTGTTCAAGTCCAACCAAAACCTGTTCAAGTCCAACCAAAACCTGTTCAAGTCCAACTTAAACTTTTTTAAATCCAACCAAAACCTGTTCAAGTCCAACCTAAACCTGTTCAAGTCCAACCAAAACCTGTTCAAATCCAACTAAAACCTGTTCAAATCCAACCTAAACCTGTTCAAGTCCAACCAAAACCTGTTCAAGTCCAACCAAAACCTGTTCAAATCCAACCAAAACCTGTTCAAATCCAACCTAAACCTGTTCAAGTCCAACCAAAACCTGTTCAAGTCCAACCAAAACCTGTTCAAGTCCAACCAAAACCTGTTCAAGTCCAACTTAAACTTTTTTAAATCCAACCAAAACCTGTTCAAATCCAACCAAAACCTGTTCAAGTCCAACCAAAACCTGTTCAAGTCCAACTTAAACTTGTTCAAGTCCAACCAAAACCTGTTCAAGTCCAACCAAAACCTGTTCAAGTCCAACCAAAACCTGTTCAAGTCCAACTTAAACTTGTTCAAGTCCAACCAAAACCTGTTCAAGTCCAACCAAAACCTGTTCAAGTCCAACCAAAACCTGTTCAAGTCCAACCAGAACCTGTTCAAGTCCAACCAAAACCTGTTCAAATCCAACTTAAACCTGTTCAAGTCCAACCAAAACCTGTTCAAGTCCAACCAGAACCTGTTCAAGTCCAACCAAAACCTGTTCAAATCCAACTTAAACCTGTTCAAGTCCAACCTAAACCTGTTCAAGTCCAACCAAAACCTGTTCAAATCCAACTAAAACCTGTTCAAATCCAACTAAAACCTGTTCAAGTCCAACCTAAACCTGTTCAAGTCCAACCAAAACCTGTTCAAATCCAACTAAAACCTGTTCAAATCCAACTAAAACCTGTTCAAGTCCAACCAAAACCTGTTAAAGTCCAACCAAAACCTGTTCAAATCCAACCAAAACCTGTTCAAATCCAACCTAAACCTGTTCAAGTCCAACCAAAACCTGTTCAAATCCAACCAGAACCTGTTCAAGTCCAACCAAAACCTGTTCAAATCCAACCAAAACCTGTTCAAGTCCAACCAAAACCTGTTCAAATCCAACCAAAACCTGTTCAAGTCCAACCAAAACCTGTTCAAATCCAACCTAAACCTGTTCAAGTCCAACCAAAACCTGTTCAAATCCAACCAAAACCTGTTCAAGTCCAACCAAAACCTGTTCAAATCCAACCAAAACCTGTTCAAATCCAACCTAAACCTGTTCAAGTCCAACCAAAACCTGTTCAAGTCCAACCAAAACCTGTTCAAGTCCAACCAAAACCTGTTCAAGTCCAACTTAAACTTTTTTAAATCCAACCAAAACCTGTTCAAATCCAACCAAAACCTGTTCAAGTCCAACCAAAACCTGTTCAAGTCCAACTTAAACTTGTTCAAGTCCAACCAAAACCTGTTCAAGTCCAACCAAAACCTGTTCAAGTCCAACCAAAACCTGTTCAAGTCCAACCAAAACCTGTTCAAGTCCAACTTAAACTTGTTCAAGTCCAACCAAAACCTGTTCAAGTCCAACCAAAACCTGTTCAAGTCCAACTTAAACCTGTTCAAGTCCAACCAAAACCTGTTCAAGTCCAACCAAAACCTGCTCAAATCCAACTAAAACCTGTTCAAGTCCAACCAAAACCTGTTCAAATCCAACTTAAACTTTTTTAAATCCAACCAAAACCTGTTCAAATCCAACCAAAACCTGTTCAAGTCCAACCAAAACCTGTTCAAGTCCAACTTAAACTTGTTCAAGTCCAACCAAAACCTGCTCAAATCCAACTAAAACCTGTTCAAGTCCAACCAAAACCTGTTCAAGTCCAACTAAAACCTGTTCAAGTCCAACCAAAACCTGTTCAAGTCCAACCAAAACCTGTTCAAGTCCAACCAAAACCTGTTCAAGTCCAACCAAAACCTGCTCAAATCCAACTAAAACCTGTTCAAGTCCAACCAAAACCTGTTCAAGTCCAACCAAAACCTGTTCAAGTCCAACCAAAACCTGTTCAAGTCCAACCAAAACCTGCTCAAATCCAACTAAAACCTGTTCAAGTCCAACCAAAACCTGTTCAAATCAACTTAAACTTTTTTAAATCCAACCAAAACCTGTTCAAATCCAACCAAAACCTGTTCAAGTCCAACCAAAACCTGTTCAAGTCCAACTTAAACTTGTTCAAGTCCAACCAAAACCTGTTCAAGTCCAACCAAAACCTGTTCAAGTCCAACCAAAACCTGTTCAAGTCCAACCAAAACCTGTTCAAGTCCAACTTAAACTTGTTCAAGTCCAACCAAAACCTGTTCAAGTCCAACCAAAACCTGTTCAAGTCCAACCAAAACCTGTTCAAGTCCAACCAGAACCTGTTCAAGTCCAACCAAAACCTGTTCAAATCCAACTTAAACCTGTTCAAGTCCAACCTAAACCTGTTCAAGTCCAACCAAAACCTGTTCAAGTCCAACCAAAACCTGTTCAAGTCCAACCAAAACCTGTTCAAGTCCAACCAAAACCTGTTCAAGTCCAACTTAAACTTGTTCAAGTCCAACCAAAACCTGTTCAAGTCCAACTTGTTCAAGTCCAACCAAAACCTGTTCAAGTCCAACCAAAACCTGTTCAAGTCCAACCAAAACCTGTTCAAATCCAACCAAAACCTGTTCAAGTCCAACCTAAACCTGTTCAAGTCCAACCAAAACCTGTTCAAGTCCAACTTAAATTTGTTCAAGTCTAACTAAAACCTGTTCAAGTCCAACCAAAACCTGTTCAAGTCCAACCAAAACCTGTTCAAGTCCAACCAAAACCTGTTCAAATCCAACCTAAACCTGTTCAAGTCCAACCAAAACCTGTTCAAGTCCAACCAAAACCTGTTCAAATCCAACCAAAACCTGTTCAAATCCAACCTAAACCTGTTCAAGTCCAACCAAAACCTGTTCAAGTCCAACCAAAACCTGTTCAAGTCCAACCAAAACCTGCTCAAATCCAACTAAAACCTGTTCAAGTCCAACCAAAACCTGTTCAAGTCCAACCAAAACCTGTTCAAGTCCAACCAAAACCTGCTCAAGTCCAACCAAAACCTGCTCAAGTCCAACCAAAACCTGTTCAAGTTCAACCAAAACCTGTTCAAGTCCAACCAAAACCTGTTCAAGTCCAACCAAAACCTGCTCAAGTCCAACCAAAACCTGCTCAAGTCCAACCAAAACCTGTTCAAATCCAACTAAAACCTGTTCAAGTCCAACCAAAACCTGTTCAAGTCCAACCAAAACCTGTTCAAATCCAACCAAAACCTGTTCAAATCCAACCTAAACCTGTTCAAGTCCAACCAAAACCTGTTCAAGTCCAACCAGAACCTGTTCAAGTCCAACCAAAACCTGTTCAAATCCAACCTAAACCTGTTCAAGTCCAACCAAAACCTGTTCAAGTCCAACCAAAACCTGTTCAAGTCCAACCAAAACCTGTTCAAGTCCAACCAAAACCTGTTCAAATCCAACTAAAACCTGTTCAAGTCCAACCAAAACCTGTTCAAGTCCAACTAAAACCTGTTCAAGTCCAACTTAAACTTGTTCAAGTCCAACCAAAACCTGTTCAAGTCCAACTTGTTCAAGTCCAACCAAAACCTGTTCAAGTCCAACCAAAACCTGTTCAAGTCCAACCAAAACCTGTTCAAGTCCAACCAAAACCTGTTCAAGTCCAACCTAAACCTGTTCAAGTCCAACCTAAACCTGTTCAAGTCCAACTAAAACCTGTTCAAGTCCAACCAAAACCTGTTCAAGTCCAACCAAAACCTGTTCAAGTCCAACTTAAGCTTGTTCAAATCCAACTTAAACCTGTTCAAGTCAAACCTAAACCTGTTCAAGTCCAACTAAAACCTGTTCAAGTCCAACCAAAACCTGTTCAAGTCCAACTTAAACTTGTTCAAATCCAACCAAAACCTGTTCAAGTCCAACCAAAACCTGTTCAAATCCAACCAAAACCTGTTCAAGTCCAACCAAAACCTGTTCAAGTCCAACCAAAACCTGTTCAAGTCCAACCAAAACCTGTTCAAGTCCAACCTAAACCTGTTCAAGTCCAACCTAAACCTGTTCAAGTCCAACTAAAACCTGTTCAAGTCCAACCAAAACCTGTTCAAGTCCAACCAAAACCTGTTCAAGTCCAACTTAAGCTTGTTCAAATCCAACTTAAACCTGTTCAAGTCAAACCTAAACCTGTTCAAGTCCAACTAAAACCTGTTCAAGTCCAACCAAAACCTGTTCAAGTCCAACTTAAACTTGTTCAAATCCAACCAAAACCTGTTCAAGTCCAACCAAAACCTGTTCAAATCCAACCAAAACCTGTTCAAGTCCAACCAAAACCTGTTCAAATCCAACCAAAACCTGTTCAAGTCCAACCTAAACCTGTTCAAGTCCAACCAAAACCTGTTCAAGTCCAACTTAAATTTGTTCAAGTCTAACTAAAACCTGTTCAAGTCCAACCAAAACCTGTTCAAGTCCAACCAAAACCTGTTCAAGTCCAACCAAAACCTGTTCAAATCCAACCTAAACCTGTTCAAGTCCAACCAAAACCTGTTCAAGTCCAACCAAAACCTGTTCAAATCCAACCAAAACCTGTTCAAATCCAACCTAAACCTGTTCAAGTCCAACCAAAACCTGTTCAAGTCCAACCAAAACCTGTTCAAGTCCAACCAAAACCTGCTCAAATCCAACTAAAACCTGTTCAAGTCCAACCAAAACCTGTTCAAGTCCAACCAAAACCTGTTCAAGTCCAACCAAAACCTGCTCAAGTCCAACCAAAACCTGCTCAAGTCCAACCAAAACCTGTTCAAGTTCAACCAAAACCTGTTCAAGTCCAACCAAAACCTGTTCAAGTCCAACCAAAACCTGCTCAAGTCCAACCAAAACCTGCTCAAGTCCAACCAAAACCTGTTCAAATCCAACTAAAACCTGTTCAAGTCCAACCAAAACCTGTTCAAGTCCAACCAAAACCTGTTCAAATCCAACCAAAACCTGTTCAAATCCAACCTAAACCTGTTCAAGTCCAACCAAAACCTGTTCAAGTCCAACCAGAACCTGTTCAAGTCCAACCAAAACCTGTTCAAATCCAACCTAAACCTGTTCAAGTCCAACCAAAACCTGTTCAAGTCCAACCAAAACCTGTTCAAGTCCAACCAAAACCTGTTCAAGTCCAACCAAAACCTGTTCAAATCCAACTAAAACCTGTTCAAGTCCAACCAAAACCTGTTCAAGTCCAACTAAAACCTGTTCAAGTCCAACTTAAACTTGTTCAAGTCCAACCAAAACCTGTTCAAGTCCAACTTGTTCAAGTCCAACCAAAACCTGTTCAAGTCCAACCAAAACCTGTTCAAGTCCAACCAAAACCTGTTCAAGTCCAACCAAAACCTGTTCAAGTCCAACCTAAACCTGTTCAAGTCCAACCTAAACCTGTTCAAGTCCAACTAAAACCTGTTCAAGTCCAACCAAAACCTGTTCAAGTCCAACCAAAACCTGTTCAAGTCCAACTTAAGCTTGTTCAAATCCAACTTAAACCTGTTCAAGTCAAACCTAAACCTGTTCAAGTCCAACTAAAACCTGTTCAAGTCCAACCAAAACCTGTTCAAGTCCAACTTAAACTTGTTCAAATCCAACCAAAACCTGTTCAAGTCCAACCAAAACCTGTTCAAATCCAACCAAAACCTGTTCAAGTCCAACCAAAACCTGTTCAAGTCCAACCAAAACCTGTTCAAGTCCAACCAAAACCTGTTCAAGTCCAACCTAAACCTGTTCAAGTCCAACCAAAACCTGTTCAAGTCCAACCAAAACCTGTTCAAATCCATCTAAAACCTGTTCAAATCCATCTAAAACCTGTTCAAATCCAAATAAAACCTGTTTAAATCCAAATAAAACCTGTTCAAATCCATCTAAAACCTGTTCAAATCCATCTAAAACCTGTTCAAGTTCATCTAAAACCTGTTTAAATCCAAATAAAACCTGTTCAAATCCATCTAAAACCTGTTCAAATCCATCTAAAACCTGTTCAAATCCATCTAAAACCTGTTCAAATCCATCTAAAACCTGTTCAAATCCATCTAAAACCTGTTCAAATCCATCTAAAACCTGTTCAAATCCATCTAAAACCTGTTCAAATCCATCTAAAACCTGAAGGAGCGAGGCCGTAAAATCTAGGAAACTGCTGCAGCCTCTGAAGTTTAGAATAACTCTTCTACTGTTTCTTGCAGCAGCCTCACACAAACTGAACTGCTCTGTGGAAACGTGGCTCATGAATATTTGTGGGGAATTATTAAAAGTGTTGCAGAGGAAGCAGAAGTCGGCGCGACACTGAAGCAGAAGCAGCTGCAGAGACAGAGCTGTACCTTGAAGCGTTTTAAAATTAAAGGACTTATGGACGGCATGTTGCGGACGGTGATGGGTAACATCTACCACAGCCAGGGGGTGTCACAGAGGTCACAGCCACAAAGGTCACAGGGCAAAGGCCACCGGTAGCCACAGAGAGGAAACAGGAAGTGGAAACAGGAAGAGAGACAGAAGGTGAGAGAGGACCATGGATGTGTTACTGGAGCTGGAGCTAACGTGGTTAAAGGTAGCTTCACTTTTTCAGACATTAACTCTAACTGCTCGTGACATTTCTGAGCCGGAAATTAAAGAAAGAAGAGACTCTACTACAATCCAGTTCAGAAACTGAACAAACCCACGGAACCTACAAGGAAGCTGTAGTACCACAAGTGTCCACCAGGTGTAAAAGTCTGGCCCTATCCAGGTCTAGAAAGCATCCACGGAACCAACAGCAGGAAAACAGGAGCGTCCAGGTTCAGAAGAGAAAGAGAAGCAGCAGAATATGGAGACCGAGCAGGAGGGGCTCAGAGAAGGACCTGCCGACAGAGACTTACTGTGGATAAGTGTCCGACACACGGCTGGACAATACGCCGCTTCTGTTGAGACCAGCACCACATTGATTTAATCAGCTGATCAAAAAAACACTTTAACATGTTTCACCGACAAGAGCGACATCGTCCACAGAGCTCTCTCAGAAAGATAATCTGTTTCTCCAACATCCTCCTCAGAGTGTGGCCTTTTCTCTCACAAGAACATAATCACAATCTACATTTACACATATGAGAAAAACCGGGTCTGAACCGGGTCTAAACCAGGTCTAAACCGGGTCTAAACCGGGTCTAAACCAGGTCTAAACCGGGTCTAAACCAGGTCTGAACCGGGTCTGAACCGGGTCTGAACCGGGTCTAAACCAGGTCTAAACCAGGTCTAAACCAGGTCTAAACCAGGTCAAAACCGGGTCTAAACCAGGTCTGAACCAGGTCTGAACCTGGTCTAAACCGGGTCTGAACCGGGTCTAAACCAGGTCTGAACTGGGTCTAAACCGGGTCTAAACCACGTCAAAACCGGGTCTGAACCAGGTCTAAACCGGGTCTAAACCAGGTCTGAACCGGGTCTAAACCAGGTCTGAACCGGGTCTAAACCAGGTCTAAACCAGGTCTGAACCTGGTCTAAACCAGGTCTAAACCAGGTCTGAACCGGGTCTGAACCTGGTCTAAACCAGGTCTGAACCGGGTCTAAACCAGGTCTAACCCGGACCTGAACCGGGTCTGAACTTGGTCTAAACCAGGTCTAAACCAGGTCTAAACCTTGTCTAAACCGGGTCTACACCAGGAAAAAAACAGGACTAAACCAGGTCTAAACCAGGTCTAAACCGGTCTAAACCAGGTCTAGTCCCAGATGTAGATATAATATATTTCTGTTTCTAAAACCTTTATATTCCACAGATCTGTGATTTGAATTTTCTCGTTCTGTTCTCCGATTGGCCGAGCCCGGGTTGTTTTCCGATTGGCCGAGCCCGGGTTGTTTTCTGATTGGCCGAGCCCGGGTTGTTTTCTGATTGGCCGAGCCCGGGTTGTTTTCTGATTGGCCGAGCCCGGGTTGTTTTCTGATTGGCCGAGCCCGGGTTGTTTTCTGATTGGCCGAGGCCGGGTTGTTTTCTGATTGGCCGAGCCCGGGTTGTTCTCTGATTGGCTGAGCCTGGACTGTTTTGCAGCGCGGTCCGGTGACGCCCCCTGCTGTTCACAGTTTGACTCTGACACAAACCTTCAGCCCTAGAGCCGCTGACGAACGCAGCGCAGCCAGAGTTTTCACTGTGCCCTGTTTCACGAACAGCCCCTGAACACATCATACGATAAACAGATTCACCGACATCCCTAAGTTGACACTTTTTTGCACAACTCAGTGCGCCAACATTTGATTTTCACTTTCAATCTTTAAACATTTAAATGTGGACAAATGTGAATCAGTGAGTTTTGGAGGAAATGCAAAGTTGTGTAAAGGGCCTGTGAGACTAAAGTCTGTCCAGATCCAGATCAGATCCATGTGTGAACCATTATCTGCAGTTCTCTCCAGCTTCTGTTCCTCTACAATTATCCTCCGTTTAAACCCAGCTGCCGTTAGATTGAGCCTGAAATCTAACCCTCCTCCAGAGCTCTAGCATAATAGACTCATATTGTCCTGAGACACAGCTCGTTCTGAGGAAGTGTTACCACACGATGAGCGTCTGCTTCCACACGTCTTTCCCTGATGTAAGTTTTCACAGTAAAACCAAACAGTGGCTGTGAAAATGATGTAAGGCACAAAGTTTGAGCTATAATAAACATTCATTAAACTTCCAGAAACAGAATAAACCTGTGGGACACTGACTTGAGGTGATAAAAATGAAGACTTGTTTTATTTAAAGACAGAGAAGAGTGTTCTTACCCGATGAGGATAGTCTCCACAAACGCCCTGCAACAGAAAAAAATTTCCCTGTGAATAAGTTAGATTTTCTATTTATTTTTAATTGACGTACAGGAAATCATTCTATTTTACCAATTTCTACACATGTTGCTGAATAAATGAAAACAAATACAGAAAATCTAAAAAAGTTGAGCAAGTCTGGATAAACATGCTGCAGCTTGTTCTAAAGGATAAAGAGTATGAAGGAGGAAGTAGATTAAAGGAGGTTATCTCACCTTTTCACCTTTAGGCCCAGGTTCACCCTTTAACAAAACAGAAAAATAAACATTCAGTCAGCCAAAGTGACGTAAAAGCTGCTTGTTTCTGCTGCTGTTGGTTCAGAGATACTCACAGGGAGACCTTTAGGACCTCTCTGACCCTGGAACAGAGAAAACTGATTATTAAAAAAGCAGAGGTTTGTGTTAAGTGTAGGGTGTAACACCACCTCTGACCACCAGGGCCCTGTCTGGATCAGGAGGTCAGAGGTAAGTTCAGGGTTAACCCTGGGTTTTCAGAAGCTGGTTTAGTTTCTCTTAAAGTAGATCTCTGGAAACGTAGGCTGAGGCTAAGCTGCTCTGGAGAGGAGGGTTAGGGTTAGGGTTAGGGTTAGAGGAGTCGAGGAGGAAAGACGCAGAGACAGAAAAAGGTGTCTGCAGGAGCAGCTGACTGGAGCACAAATGTACAGAGAACTACAGACACTGGAAAGTCATGTTGTAACTTAGAAATAAGTCAGTTATGTTGAGATGAACAGATTCTTAGACTAATAGACGTTATCTCTTTGTGAGTCTGTGCTGTTCTGTCTCTGCTGCTGGAGTTCAGTGAAGCTTACTTTAGGGTTCCTCAGGTGAACTCTCCAACAGGTCGCTGTGATTGGTCTTAACTCTAGAGTTCATAACCCACTGATCCAGACGGGACTGTTAGGTTTTGTCTGACCTCTAGGAGAGACCAGGTCGTAGCACATGACCCTGGATGTGAACTGAAGGACTAAAGCAGGACTAAAGCAGGACTAAAGCAGGTCTAAAGCAGGTCTAATCCAGGACTAATTTTCATTTGTTTTTTTAGTTTAAATATAGGTTATATTTTTTATTTTACAGAGGTCTTCAGGTGGTTTTTGGAAGGTTTTGAAAGGTTTTCATCTGGTCTTGAGGTGGTCCTGGAGCGGTCTTTGTGAGTTTTTGTTGCAGACTCAGTCCTGGTTTAGTTTAAAGAACAGTTTGACCTCAGCATGTCCTGGAGCTGTCAGAGTCTGATTAATGAGCAGGAGCCAGACCAGGGGAAGACCAGGTTAGACCAGAGTAAGACCGGTTTACATCCTTCTTTAAAATTTATTCAACTTAGATTAGACTGAGGTGGACTTCGGTTTGTTTACGTTTAAAGTGGTTTCAGGTGGATTTATCAGGGTTTGGACATGAGCAAGGGTTTGCTGGCTTTTTAGTTTAGTCCAGGTTTAGACCTGGTTTAGAACCGGTTTAGCCTGGTTTAGTCCTTGTTTAGACTCAGTTTAGAATAACCTTCAGAAAACATTTAGCCTGCCTTAGTTTTAGCATTAGTTTTTTCCATCAGCGTCCATCAAGAAATAAACCCGTTTGAACCGATCCTGTCGATGGGAGTGAGTGCATCGTGGTCCCTCAGTGTGTTTAATGTTCAACAGAATCTCACCAAGTCTCCTTTGGCTCCGGTTTGGCCCTGGTTTACAAAAAAGAGAGACTTAGACCAAATTTTAAAAACACCACACAATAAAACCTGGTTAAAGCTGGTTTTACAGAGACTCACCGGTTTCCCGTCCAGGCCAATGGGACCCTGAGGAAAACAGAAATGGGTTTTTAAAGCTGTTAAAGATGAATAGAAGTCTAAAGGCTGTGGCCAACGTGGACTGGAGAGGGTGGTTTACATGGTTTTAGTTGGCCTTAAGAAGGTTTTAACCAGATTTGAGAATAGATTTAGTTTGGTTTTCAATGGATTTAGTTTGAATTTCAGCGGTTTTAGAAAGTTAAAAAAGTTTTGGAATCTTTAATGGGTTTATGCCACTGCTCCTCCTCTCGATGTGGAGGAGCAGTGGCTCTACTCTGAGCTCCTCATCCTATCTCTAATGGAGCGCACAGCCACCCTGCAGATGAAGCTGCTTTCAGCCGCCTATCTCCAGGATCTTGACCCACAGCTCACGACCATAAGTGAGAACCTAGACTGACCGGTCCAACATGCACCGAGAACAGGTTCTGGCTCTGGAGTCCCACAAGCCAACCAGGTTTAGGACTCCTTCTTCGAATTGACAGAATCCCTTCCCAGTACTGCCCCTCTCCACCCGAGTGTCCAAGACCTACAGCCGGAGCCATTACCGTCCCGATGGAGTCCCCGGTCAGAGACTTTCCAGCACCCCTCCCAGAGGCTTTAGGAAGGCCGGGTAGTCAGTTCTGCCATCGTAAGCACAACAGCAGTGAGACACCTGTCCCCGACCTAAAGGTGCAGGGACACAACCCTCTCGAGTGTTGGCTGAACCCCCCCCAGCACCTGTGTTGGAGCCCACACCTCTCCCCCCAGCACCTGTGTTGGAGCCCACACCAGCCCCCCCCAGCACCTGTGTTGGAGCCCACACCTCTCCCCATGGGACACTCCAGAGTAGTGCAGAGTCTAGCCTCTGTCGAGGAGTATGGTTCCAGAGCCCAAGTGAGCCCACCTTTGACTTCTGCCCAATCGACTTTGCATCGGCCCCTTACGGCCCCTCCCACAGGGTTCCTCCCACAGGTAGGTCAGGCCCAGCCGGGCTCAGGATGAAGGAGCAACATGGGACGGTCTCACGTGGGGTGAGACCCGGCCACCAAGCACTTGCATGCGAGCCCCAAGCCTGGGCATGGCTCCAGGGTGGGGCCCCGGTTGTGTCATAGAGGGTGATGTCACGGACCTCGATTTGGCCCCCGACAACATAACTACTAAGATCATTTAGGAAACTCAAACCCCTCCCCCAACATAAGGTGGAAGTTCAAGGAGAGGTTAAACTTTTAAATGGTTTTAATTTGACTTTCACACATTTAAGTTGTTAGTTTAGTTTTACCGGGATTTGTTGGGTTTAGAGTTAGAAGTTAAAAACTTTTGAATTGTTTTTTATTCTTTTAAATATAATAAATTCTCTATGTTGTTCTTAAGCAGTTCCAGTCCAAGTTTAAGTGCTTTTAGCTGGAATTTAACTGGTTTTAAAATGAGTTTGGATGACTTTACATCCAGACTTACTGGGAATCCAGGAAATCCTCTGGTCCCTGGTTGTCCCTAAAACAGAAGACAATTTACTTCAGTTTTATTTAAAAAAGAAAACAAAGAAAAGAAAACAGACTTACAGTAACAACCTGGTGTAAGCAGGACTAAACCAGGACTAAACCAGGACTAAACCAGGACTAAACCAGGTCTAAACCATGTCTAAACCAGGTCTAAACCATGTCTAAACCAGGACTAAACCAGGACTAAACCAGGACTAAACCAGGACTAAACCAGGTCTAAACCAGGTCTAAACCATGTCTAAACCAGGACTAAACCAGGACTAAACCAGGACTAAACCAGGTCTAAACCAGGTCTAAACCATGTCTAAACCAGGTCTAAACCAGGACTAAACCAGGACTAAACCAGGACTAAACCAGGTCTAAACCAGGACTAAACCAGGTCTAAACCAGGACTAAACCAGGTCTAAACCATGTCTAAACCAGGTCTAAACCAGGTCTAAACCAAGTCTAAACCAGGTCTAAACCAGGACTAAACCAGGACTAAACCAGGTCTAAACCAGGACTAAACCAGGACTAAACCAGGACTAAACCAGGACTAAACCAGGTCTAAACCAGGACTAAACCAGGACTAAACCAGGTCTAAACCAGGTCTAAACCAGGACTGAACCAGGACTAAACCAAGTCTAAACCAGGTCTAAACCAGGACTAAACCAGGTCTAAACCAGGACTAAACCAGGTCTAAAACAGGTCTAAACCAGGACTAAATCAGGTCTAAACCAGGTCTAAACCAGGACTAAACCAGGTCTAAACCAGGTCTAGACCAGGTCTGAACCAGGTCTAGACCGGGTCTAGACCAGGTCTGAACCAGGTCTAAAGCAGGTCTAAACCAGGTCTAAACCATGTCTAAACCAGGACTAAACCAGGTCTAAACCAGGACTAAACCAGGTCTAAAACAGGTCTAAACCAGGACTAAATCAGGTCTAAACCAGGTCTAAACCAGGACTAAACCAGGTCTAAACCAGGTCTAGACCAGGTCTGAACCAGGTCTAGACCGGGTCTAAACCAAGTCTAAACCAGGTCTAAAGCAGGTCTAAACCAGGTCTAAACCAGGTCTAAAACAGGTCTAAAACAGGTCTAAACCAGGACTGAACCAGGACTGAACCAGGTCTAAACCAAGTCTAAACCAGGACTAAACCAGGTCTAAACCAGGTCTAAACCAGGTCTAAACCAGGTCTAAACCAGGACTGAACCAGGACTGAACCAGGTCTAAACCAAGTCTAAACCAGGACTAAACCGGGTCGAAACCAAGTCTAAACCAGGACTAAACCAGGACTAAAGATGTGTTCTCGTCTGAAGCAGTGGGCAGAGTCTGATCTGAGCGGAGACTAAAAGTAAAGACTGAAGTAAGTGTAAAGAGACTCACGGGGGGCCCTCGGGGGCCGATGATGGACAGGCCGGGCTCTCCAGGCGCTCCCTGAGGACACACAAACAAAGTGAGCTCTTTGTGATAAACACAAGAACAGAGCTGACTGTAGAGTCCTGCTGGAGGATATTTATTAAAGCTCCGGTTAAACTGAAAAGAAAACTAGATTTTTCAGGTTTTTGCAGTTGTAGCTGTAATTGTTTATCAATGAAATTAAAGTGCGTAGTTACTAAAATAATTGACTGTAATAATAGATTTGTTGAGTAATCTGCTTTTTTTTCAGTAAAACTGTACTTTTACTCAAAATTAGGTATAACTTTAGACATAGACTTTTAAAATCTTATCTACTACTGATGACATTTATGATTCAAATGAACATTTAGAACTTTCTTTTTCTGAGAGCAGACCCTGAGAGTAGACCCTGAGAGTAGACCCTGAGAGAGGACCCCAGACCCTGAGAGCAGACCCTGAGAGCAGACCCTGAGAGAGGACCCCAGACCCTGAGAGCAGACTCTGAGAGCAGACCCTGAGAGAGGACCCCAGACCCTGAGAGCAGACTCTGAGAGCAGACCCTGAGAGAGGACCCCAGACCCTGAGAGCAGACCCTGAGAGCAGACCCTGAGAGAGGACCCCAGACCCTGAGAGCAGACTCTGAGAGCAGACTCTGAGAGCAGACCCTGAGAGCAGAGCCCAGACTCTGAGAGCAGACCCTGAGAGCAGACCCTGAGAGCAGACTCTGAGAGCAGACTCTGAGAGCAGACCCTGAGAGCAGACCCTGAGAGCAGACCCTGAGAGCAGACTCTGAGAGCAGACTCTGAGAGCAGACCCTGAGAGCAGACCCTGAGAGCAGACCCTGAGAGCAGACCCTGAGAGCAGACTCTGAGAGCAGACCCTGAGAGCAGACCCTGAGAGCAGAGCCTGAGAGCAGACCCTGAGAGCAGACCCTGAGAGCAGAGCCCAGACCCTGAGAGCAGACCCTGAGAGAGGACCCCAGACCCTGAGAGCAGACCCTTAGAGAGGACCCCAGACCCTGAGGGTAGACCCCGAGAGCAGACCCTGAGAGCAGAGCCCAGACCCTGAGAGCAGACCCTGAGAGCAGACCCTGAGAGCAGAGCCCAGACCCTGAGAGCAGAGCCCAGACCCTGAGAGCAGACCCTGAGAGCAGACTCTGAGAGCAGACCCTGAGAGCAGACCCTGAGAGCAGAGCCTGAGAGCAGACCCTGAGAGCAGACCCTGAGAGCAGACCCTGAGAGCAGACCCTGAGAGCAGACCCTGAGAGCAGACCCTGAGAGCAGAGCCCAGACCCTGAGAGCAGACCCTGAGAGCAGACCCTGAGAGCAGAGCCCAGACCCTGAGAGCAGACCCTGAGAGCAGACCCTGAGAGCAGACCCTGAGAGCAGACCATGAGAGCAGAGCCTGAGAGCAGAGCCTGAGAGCAGACCCTGAGAGCAGAGCCTGAGAGCAGACCCTGAGAGCAGAGCCCAGACCCTGAGAGCAGACCCTGAGAGCAGACCCTGAGAGCAGAGCCCAGACCCTGAGAGCAGACCCTGAGAGCAGACCCTGAGAGCAGACCCTGAGAGCAGAGCCTGAGAGCAGACCCTGAGAGCAGACCCTGAGAGCAGAGCCCAGACCCTGAGAGCAGACCCTGAGAGCAGACCCTGAGAGCAGACCCTGAGAGCAGACCCTGAGAGCAGACCCTGAGAGCAGACTCTGAGAGCAGACCCTGAGAGCAGAGCCCAGACCCTGAGAGCAGAGCCCAGACTCTGAGAGCAGACCCTGAGAGCAGACCCTGAGAGCAGACCCTGAGAGCAGACTCTGAGAGCAGACTCTGAGAGCAGACCCTGAGAGCAGAGCCCAGACCCTGAGAGCAGAGCCCAGACTCTGAGAGCAGACCCTGAGAGCAGACTCTGAGAGCAGACCCTGAGAGCAGAGCCCAGACCCTGAGAGCAGACCCTGAGAGCAGACTCTGAGAGCAGACCATGAGAGAACACTGGGGCTTCAGAGGAAACACCGTCAGAGTCAGGTCCAGTTTCTTCGACACAGACACCATTATGAAAACTTACGGAAACTGGAGTCGACTCAGACGGGGTCAGACTCACACACAGCGGCAGAAAAGGAAGCTCCTGAACATTCTAACCTACAGTGGCTAGACTTGAGGAATAAAGTGCCATAATAAGCACATGTATTGAAATTAAATATTAATTATTGGTTGAAAAATAAGCATTTTTGGAATTTCCTTTTAGTCAGGCCTATTCCACTGCAGCACAATTATCACATGAGAACATTATACTTTTTTTAAAAGTAAAAAACCTGCTTAGGGACATTAGACGAGTGAGAGGGACATTAGACGAGTGAGAGGGACATTAGACGAGTGAGAGGGACATTAGACGGGTGAGAGGGACATTAGACGAGTGAGAGGGACATTAGACGAGTGAGAGGGACATTAGACGAGTGAGAGGGACATTAGACGGGTGAGAGGGACATTAGACGGTTGAGAGGGACATTAGACGGTTGAGAGGGACATTAGACGGGTGAGAGGGACATTAGACGGTTGAGAGGGACATTAGACGGTTGAGAGGGACATTAGACGGTTGAGAGGGACATTAGACGGTTGAGAGGGACATTAGACGGTTGAGAGGGACATTAGACGGTTGAGAGGGACATTAGACGGTTGAGAGGGACATTAGACGGTTGAGAGGGACATTAGACGAGTGAGAGGGACAACACAGCCGTCTGCACAAAGCAGCCGTCTGCACAAAGCAGCCGTCTGCACAAAGCAGCCGTCTGCACAAAGCAGCCGTCTGCACAAAGCAGCCGTCTGCACAAAGCAGCTTCATGAGAAAGCATCAAAGGACAATCCGCCGACAGCTTAAAGAAAATGCAGCTCATTTGTTTGTTTTATTGTCTCTAAAGACATAACTTTCTGACCTTTCAGGGATAAACTGAAACTACACAGTGACAATAAAAAGGCATTTTTTTGTGTTGATTTCAACAGTTTCTACCTGTATCTCATTTCAGCAGGACTTCTACAGTCACATACTATAACTATCACATCTAGATCTATAGCAGCTGCTGCTAAATGACACAGATCTAAAACTAAAGTGAGATGGAAAAGATTAGAATCAGACAAATCAATATCTGTTACGATTAAAAACATGCACAAAACAGAGAGAGATGAAGGAGGAATTACCGGAAAACCTGTTCTCCCCGGAGGCCCCTGGAGACAGACGAGACAGAGACAGAAAAGAGAATGAGTTTAACCGGGTTTAAAAAAGAGCAGGAAGTGACATGCCTTTTATGGTCAAAGTGGTTTAATTAGAAAACAATGAGACGCAGAGTACATCCTGTTTCAGAGAGACATGCTGGGGTTTATTCAAACACTCGACTGAAGGACCGAGGGGTTCAAGAGGGTCTACAGAAGGTCTACAGAGGGTTTAAAGAGGCTCTGGAGGAAGAACAGGAGCTAATTGGATAAAAACAGGAAGTGCTCTTTAAGTTTGAGAGACGGCCGTTTAAAGAAAGTGAACTAATGATCTTCATGAGAAAGAGATCTATGTTCTGGGTTTAGACCTGGTTTAGACCTGGTTTAGACCTGGCTTAGACCTGGCTTAGACCTGGCTTAGACCTTTTTTTCTTCCCTTCAGTCAGTCTCAGTTTTTGTTTGTGGGACTCAAGTCTTGGTTTAAGATCCAGGTTAGTGAACAAGTTAAAAGATGTTTGCTTCTCTTGGCTTATACTTGGGTTTAGTCTTGATTATTCCCTGGTTTTAACCTAATTTAGTCCAGATCTATTCCTGTTCAAAAACTAATTTATTAAAGTAAACCAGTTTAGTCCGAGTCTTTGGTCCCAGTCTCTGGAGTCAGAACAGTGAGTACAGTTACCAGAGCAGCTCCAGGAGAGGGTACTTACAGGAGGACCTGAAAAACACAGAACACAGAGAAAAGACTTCAGTTCATCTTGAATAAAACACACACAACAAAATCAGCCTCATCATCCAGTTCCAGCTGTTATTCATAAAGTGTTTGTTGGAGATAGAGATGCTGCGATCAGCATTTTTGGGGCCGATCACCGATTACCGATCACCAAAATCATGATCTGCCGATTGCCGATCACTGCTGATCACAGAATGGCAGGGGAATGGGAATCTTTTATCTATAAGCATGCAGAGTTTGCACCATTTGTAGAAATGAAACTAACTCTAAATTAACTGTATTGAGAAAAAAAACTGTAGACAAAAAATAGGCTAGAATCAAGATCTTGAAGAACCACCAAGTGTTTATTTTAGAAAATGAGATAAGGCTACTGTAGGTCATCTTTCCCAAATGGTTTAGTTTCTCATACTCTGCATATTCAGTTGTACGGCGTGTTCCAAGATGCCTAATCATGTTTGTGGTCTTAGTTGCTTGCTTCCACCTCGAGGGATTTCATCACGACATACATTGCAAACTTTACAGACGGGAGAGCTCATGTTGCCACTGAGAAGCTCCGCCCTGCTGTTGTGTAGGCTACCTGTGCCGCGCGCCGTGCAAGCACGCAGTGTTGCCAACTATTTATTCACATAGTCTCTTCTACTGTATTTTATTATGATAAAGCCGAATGTCCCAAAAAAGCTCTTCTCATTTCTCATCTCAATTAAGTAATAAGCACACGAGAAGAATGGAAATCAAAACAGTCAAACTAAATTCTTTAAATTGAGTCACGGCTGTGTTGCCAGCGGCGGCTTGCTAAGTTGCCGCACATGCGCGATTCATTTTCAGTCTGGAGGGGAGAACAACTCCTGCTCTGACTGCAGCTGGGGGGGCTGCTGCGCCTGTGAGTGCTTTGGGATGGGGGCGGGACTAGCAGCAGCACCCGCTGCTCATTGAGAAGAGTAAGAACGATGTGTGCTTTCACTTCAGAGAGTCTCCAATAACTCCAGAAAAAGTCGTTAGATTTGTTGCTACTCGCTTTTTTGAAAGTGTGTCGCTAAAGGGGTCTGAATACTCTCTAAATATAGCGACAAAGACGCTAAGTTGGCAACACTGCATGCACGTGTGAAAAAGTCGCACTATTTACGTCACGCGATCGGCTTTTTTGATCGGCGCTTTTGGGGTTCGCCGATCAAGCTATTTTTAGTCAATATCGGCCGATCATGATCGGTGGCCGATTAATCGGAGCATCACTAGTTGGAGAGAATAAAAGAATAATTCCACTGGCCAAATACAAATAAATACATTTACAATCACTCAGCTCTGCACTGACATTTCTCAAAATATCAGAAATGTGTCGGTCCCACTCAGGCGGGTCATTTCTTTACATTTTTATCCAGCGTTTGTTTGAGAAAAATCTACTCCCAGCTCTGAACACAACAGAGAGAGTTCTGATGTAAAAGATCAATCCTGTCAAATCTCATGACTTCAAATCCACAGATCATTTCACGTTCCTCTGAGAAACAGTGGATTAAACAGGACTTCTACAGAACTGCAGACTGCTCTGACAGACGCAGAGCGGCAGAGAGCTGCAGAGAGCGGCGGAGCTGCAGAGCTGCAGAGAGCGGCAGAGAGGCAGAGAGGCAGAGAGCGGCAGAGAGCGGCGGAGCTGCAGAGCTGCAGAGAGCGGCAGAGGGGCACAGAGCGGCAGAGCGGCAGAGAGCTGCAGAGAGCGGCAGAGAGCGGCAGAGAGCGGCAGAGAGCTGCAGAGAGCGGCAGAGAGCGGCAGAGAGCGGCAGAGAGCGGCAGAGAGCGGCAGAGCGGCAGAGAGCGGCAGAGCGGCGGAGCTGCAGAGCTGCAGAGAGCGGCAGAGAGCGGCAGAGGGGCACAGAGCTGCAGAGAGCGGCAGAGCGGCGGAGCTGCAGAGCGGCAGAGAGCGGCAGAGAGCGGCAGAGAGCGGCAGAGAGCGGCAGAGAGCGGCAGAGAGCGGCAGAGAGCGGCAGAGAGCGGCAGAGAGCGGCAGAGAGCGGCAGAGAGCGGCAGAGAGCGGCAGAGAGCGGCAGAGAGCGGCAGAGAGCGGCAGAGAGCGGCAGAGAGCTGCAGAGAGCGGCAGAGAGCGGCAGAGAGCTGCAGAGAGCGGCAGAGAGCGGCAGAGCGGCGGAGCTGCAGAGCTGCAGAGAGCGGCAGAGAGCGGCAGAGAGCTGCAGAGAGCGGCGGAGCGGAGAGGCTTTACAATGTCACAGGGAACTCTTCTGGAAATAACATCAGTTTTTATAAAAAGCTGAAAGTGAGGCTCAAACAGAAGCTTTTTAAGGACTTTAACAGAAAAAACAAAGAGACACCATCAGAGACATGTCAGCACCAGAGGAGAGACCAGGACCAGGACAAAGACCAGGATCAGACTGGGACTAGACAAGACCAGGACCAGGACAAAGACCAGGATCAGACCAGGACCAGACAAGACCAGGACCAGGACAAAGACCAGGATCAGACCAGGACAAAGACCAGGATCAGACCGGGACCAGAACACCTCAAGACTAAACAGAGACTGAACAAGGCCTGAAGCATTAAAACCTTCTATTATAAGTGCATATTTTTGCTCAAATGTCAGGTTTTATGGCGGTTTTTATCACAGAACAAAGAGACCTTATCAAATCGTTACAAGTCCAGACCCAGGACCAGAACACGACTAAAGCACGACTTCATAAAACCAGAGGCAGGTGTTCAGTCTGTGACCTTTAGGTAAAACAGGATTAGCATCAGAACAAGCTAACGGGACCAGACAGAAGACAAAACCAGGACTAAACCAGGACTAAACCAAGACTAGACCAGGACTAAAGCAGGACTAGACCAGGTCTTGAAGGTCCAACATTAGTGTAAACCGGGACTAAATTATAAAAAATATTTACTTCCAGTTTAGTCATAGACCAGTCTTGTCCCACTTGGTCCAATGTTAGGGTCCTACTTGAGTTGGTCCCAGTTCAGTCCCATTCTGGTCCTGATGGGTCTCAAGTTGTCCTGGTCAGGTCCTGGTCTGGTCCTGGTCAGGTCTCTGTCGGTCTCAGGGGGTCCTAGTGTGGTCCTGGTCAGGTCTAAGGGGGTCCTGGTCTGTTCCTGTTCGGTCTCAGGGGGTCCTGGTCTGGTCCTGGTCTGGTCCTGGTCTGGTCGGTCTCAGGGGTGCTGGTCTGGTCCTGGTCGGGTCTCGGTCGGTCTCAGGGGGTCCTGGTCTGATCCTGGTCGGGTCCTGGTCGGGTCTCGGTCGGTCTCAGGGGGTCCTGGTCTGGTCCTGGTCCGGTTCGTCTCAGGGGTCCTGGTCTGGTCCTGGTCGGGTCTCGGTCGGTCTCAGGTGGGCCGGTTTTCTTTGGTTCTGAGTTTTACATAAGTCCAGAACAGCTGAGGCCAAGGTCTAATCCTGGACCGGGTCAGGTTTCAGTCTTGGTCTTTGATCTAAGTCCAGCAGTAATCCTCCTCGTGCACTCTCCTCGTGCACTTTCCTCGTGCACTCTCCTCGTGCACGCTCTCAGAGGCCTATATTTAAGAGAATATATTTGGACTGGGACAAAGGCCGGACTACACTGGGACCAGAACTAAACCAGGTCCAAAAACACAAACTAACTAAAGACTAACCCAGACTTAACAGGACTAAAACCTGGTCCAAACGGGGACTAAGTACAGGTCGAAACCAGATCCAAACCAGGACTGGTCCCAGACTAAAACAAGATTAGACCAGATTTAAATCAGGACTGAATTTCAAACTAACATTAAACAAGACCAAGTCATGACCTTGTGTTTGGTCTGGTTCTAGTCCTGTGTAGTCCTGTGTAGTCCTGTTCCAGTCCCCACTGAACTCTGAGGAAAGGCCTCTATCATTTTTCTGTTAAAATCATTTTTCATAACTTTCCCTCGTTTCACATAAAACTCAAGAATGTGGTCCACACCCGAAGACCGGCCGCTACCGAGTCTAGACCTGAGCCAGTCCAGGTCCAAGTAAATCCAGGTCCAAGACTGAGTCCAAGCCACGTTTAGGATATCAGGATAAAACTTTATGACAAATATTTTACTGAAACCTACCAAGACCGACCCAGATTTGTGACCGACCCAGACTCGGGACTGATCCAGACCTAGGATTAGTCCAGATCTGAGACCAACAGTAAACCTTAATTTTTCTGGTTTCTATTCCTTCTTCAGTAAAAACTGTAATGAGTTTGACCCGGTTCTGATCCTGGCTCAGTCCAAGACCAATTAAAACCAATTTTAAAACACTGTGTCCTTCAGAAGAGTGAGGTTTAGGGTGGACTCTACCTGGACTTGGACTTGGACTGAGACACAGTGGGCTCTTTGTTCACAGATAATTTTATTCCTGGCTTTAGTCGAAGGGTTTAGTGGAAAATATTAATCCGACAGAGACCGAGACCAAGACCGACATTAACCAGCTGCCTCTGAAGAGACACAGTCCTGGTTTAGTCCTGGGTTAGACCTGGTTTAGACCTGGTTTAGACCTGGTTTAGACCTGGTTTAGACCTGGTTTAGTCAGTCCTGGTTTAGATCTGGTTTAGACCTGGTTTAGACCTGGTTTAGACCTGGTTTAGACCTGGTTTAGACCTGGTTTAGATCTGGTTTAGACCTGGTTTAGACCTGGTTTAGACCTGGTTTAGACCTGGTTTAGACCTGGTTTAGACCTGGTTTAGACCTGGTTTAGACCTGGTTTAGACCTGGTTTAGACCTGGTTTAGACCTGGTTTAGCCTGATACGTAGCACGTAACACAGACAAAACAGCGTGCTCCTCCATCAGTGCAAGTTCCTAAGTCATGCAAACCCAAAAATCTATACATCAAATAAAGCTTAAAGTCTCGTCTTTCAGACGATATAAACCATTTTAAGACATTAAAACCACATATTTGACACCAAAGCCCGTTTTAAAGACACGCACAAAGATGGAGTTTGGTCTTACCTTTGACGGGTCTATTGGACTGAACCGCTACAAAATCCCACAAACTGGGTCTCATTCTGCTCATAAAGGTCCAGGGAATAATATCCAGTAAAATAATTAGGTCCAAAAGATATGTTAAAGCCTCCAAGGCACAAAAACTGTCGAAAAGTATTCCCAACTTGAAGTCAGCTGCGCCGTTTCTTTTGTAAATAAAAAACATCATTCCTTTTCTCCTGCCGAAAAAAGCTAATCAAATGCTAACAGGAAGTGTTAGCATTAGATTGACACCTTGTTTGGCCAATTGAAAGGGGTTTTGGTCAGCCTTTGACCAATGAGAAGACTTGGAACTCCACAGACGGATGAACGGCTTTAGTTTGGACTAGAAGCGTCACTGAGCGTCCTCAATACGATAAACAGAGCCAATGAGCTACGGTTTACGGCAATACCAAACACGGTTTACGGCAATACCAAACACGGTTTACGGCAATAACAAACACGGTTTACGGCAATAACAAACACGGTTTACGGCAATAACAAACACGGTTTACGGCAATATCAAACACGGTTTACGGCAATAACAAACACGGTTTACGGCAATAACAAACACGGTTTACGGCAATATAAAACACGGTTTACGGCAATAACAAACACGGCAACTTTTTTTAAAAAAGGAGGGGGGAGGAGGGAGGCAGGAGGGGGGTTTTGACACCTCTCTGTTCTCTCCTTTTCTCTTTCTAATGCTGTTGGAGCCTTGAAAACACTAAATTGCAGTGCTATGACCAATGTTTATAGTTTACAGTGTGTTTTTATTTGTGGATATTATTCAAAAATATATATTTTGTCCCAAAACACTCATTTTGACTATTTTCATATGTAAACATGCCAATTATTATGGAATATTAATTTTAATAACTAATATAGTTACACTGTGTGTAAATTCAGGTTCCTCCAGGTGTAATCTTTCAGAAGAGCCCTCATTGAAGTCTTGGGTTGAAGCATTCAGAACTTATTGCACTTTTTCCAAATGTGTTAGTTTGATAAAATGAATAAATCATTTTAGTGGAATAAAGCGCCTAGATTAACCAACATTAAAACTGCTGTAAAATACTCATTTTTACAGATATTCTTTTCAAATTTGAAATGTGAGTAGTCATCCAGTAATTCTTTTGGCCCACAGTGTGTTTTAGTCCTCAACTACCTGCTGAAGCTATAGACACCTTTATTTTCACTAAATATTTTAGGCGAGCACACAAAAACTATTTTTTTTTGTGTGTTCCAAAGTGTATAAAATTTTATCAGTAATACTTAGACAGATTCTGACTGCTCTGAGTGAAACTAGAGAGTGTTACCTTTACAAAGAGCCCACACTTGTAATAAAATTCCAGGGGGTTCAATAACAGCAATCATTTTAATTTGGAGAGGTCCCATTGCACACAATACAGCCAAAATGACCCCAAGTATGAACAGGCTAAACTATATTCTACAAAAAGCCATCACAATGATCAATCGTGCAGAATATCTTGATCATACTAATGTATTATTGCTACAAGTACAGGGCCTCAAAGTCTTTGACCTTGTGCAGTCTTAAATAACATGTTTAAAGATAAAATAATACAATGCCATGTAACATTCAGAGACAGAGACTGCAGTTATAGTCTGAAAGGTCAAGCTGAAAGGTCAAGCAGTGTTCCAGCAGCCTCAGGCACGTGCCACACTGAAGAGCAGATGTGTTCTGTTTGTGGAGTAACTTTAAGGATTGGACTTTAAATGAAATAAATGAAGAAAGTTTTAAACAGATGGATTGCTGTACAACAGACTAAAGACTGAGTAGGACCAGGATGAGCTACGGGCTTCTTTATACTCCTTCTCAAACTAAATTTGTTTCTTTTTTTTTGAGACAGCATTGTTGTTTTTTGTTTTTTTTATAATAATATAATAAAAATGTATTAAAATAAATAAAATAAAATATCTCGCACTTAACAAACAACGCCAGTTTGAAAGCTTCTGTAAGGTGTGTGTGTCTTTATGACATCACAATGTAACATGGAGAGAATAATCCACTTTCTATAAACCCACATCCTGCAGAAGACGGCCCAAACATAAAACAACCAGTAAGAACCGGTTTAAAGCAGACGGACAAGACACTGGAGGAAAGCCTCAGTGATCTTCAGGAAAACATTTACAGAAATACATAATTATTAATGTTTCTTAAAAATACTCCGGTTCTCGTCATGTTACAACAACATAGTGTCTTTTATTTCTGTGTTTTTATTTAATTTTTTATTCTGGCATCGAACTGACTGTAGTTTTTACGTATTTTCTTTAAAAAAATCTAAACAAACTGATGCTGACTGAACTTTAGGGGGCGCTGTCTGTCTTTTCAACGGGACACAGATTATTCCTTTTGCATAAACAGACCATTATAATGTTTAGAACTGGACGTGCTGCTGTTTGTTGAAGTTATTGAACACTGAATAATATTTAATTATTTACTGCTTCTCGGTGAAAGTGTCAGGGTTAGGAAAAGCAGCTCTGGGTCAGACACAGATTTATTACGAGGTCTGCATTCACACGAGAGCAGGTTCTGTTTCTGCTGCACCATCACATATTTTACATTCATAACCTCCATAACCTCCATAAACAGGTGCAAAACTCTAATGTCCCACAGAATAATCCAGGTTTGGTCCCGAGGGCGGGTCACTGAGGGTCACAATAAACACCAGAAACACTGGTGAAACACTCTGTGTGCTTTAAATGAAAAAGAGCTCATAACTGGGACTGTGTGAAGAGAGTAAATACAACAAAACAATTATTCATTCAGATTTCCACAAACTGAGGACACATTAAAACAACTTCACAAATACAACATTGTAAATTGATTGGAAGTTGTTTTTATTACTCACATCTAACCCCTAACCCCTAACTCCTAACTCCTAACCCCTAACTCCTAACCCCTAACTCCTAACCCCTAACTCCTAACCCCTAACTCCTAACTCCTAACCCCTAACTCCTAACTCCTAACCCCTAACTCCTAACCCCTAACCCCTAACTCCTTACTCCTAACCCCTAACTCCTAACCCCTCACCCCTAACTCCTAACCCCTCACCCCTAACCCCTAACCCCTAACCCCTAACTTCTAACCCCTAACCCCTCACCCCTAACTCCTAACTCCTCACCCATAACTCCTAACCCCTAACTCCTAACCCCTAACTTCTAACTCCTAACTCCTTATCCCTAACTCCTAACTCCTAACCCCTAACTCCTAACTCCTTATCCCTAACTCCTAACCCCTAACTCCTAACTCCTAAACCCTAACTCCTTACCCCTAACTCTTAACTCCTAACCCCTAACTCCTAACCCCTAACTCCTAACTCCTTACCCCTAACTCCTAACTCCTTACCCCTAACCCCTAACCCTTAACCCCTCACCCCTAACCCTTAACTCCTAACCCCTAACTCCTAACTCCTTACCCCTAACTCCTAACCCCTCACCCCTAACCCCTCACCCCTAACTCCTAACCCCTCACCCCTAACGCCTAACCCCTCACCCCTAACTCCTAACCCCTAACTCCTAACCCCTAACTTCTAACTCCTAACTCCTTATCCCTAACTCCTAACTCCTAACCCCTAACTCCTAACTCCTTATCCCTAACTCCTAACTCCTAAACCCTAACTCCTTACCCCTAACTCTTAACTCCTAACCCCTAACTCCTAACCCCTAACTCCTAACTCCTTACCCCTAACTCCTAACTCCTTACCCCTAACCCCTAACCCTTAACCCCTCACCCCTAACCCTTAACTCCTAACCCCTAACTCCTTACCCCTAACTCCTAACCCCTCACCCCTAACCCCTCACCCCTAACTCCTAACCCCTCACCCCTAACGCCTAACCCCTCACCCCTAACTCCTAACCCCTAACTCCTAACCCCTAACTCCTTATCCCTAACTCCTAACCCCTCACCCCTCACTCCTAACCCCTAACTCCTAACCCCTAACTCCTAACCCCTAACTCCTAACCCCTAACTCCTTATCCCTAACTCCTAACCCCTAACTCCTAACTCCTTATCCCTAACTCCTAACTCCTAACCCTTAACTCCTAACTTCTAACCCCTAACCCCTAACCCTTAACCCTTAACCCCTCACCCCTAACCCTTCCCCTAACTCCTAACCCCTAACTCCTAACTCCTAACCCCTAACTCCTAACTCCTAACCCCTAACCCCTAACTCCTTATCCCTAACTCCTAACTCCTTATCCCTAACTCCTAACCCCTAACTCCTAACTCCTTATCCCTAACTCCTAACCCCTAACTCCTAACTCCTTATCCCTAACTCCTAACTCCTAAATGAAGGACCAAAAGCTCAAAACAACTGTGACATCAGTTTTGCTCAGATATGATTAAAATGGGACAAAACAATAATAAAATGGATTCTGCAGGTGAAGGTGACAGAGTCATTCTGTCATTTTTAAAAGAAAAGAAAAAGATTATTAAGATTTAGGATGTTATATTCCCTAAACCCGGTCGAAAGCCTTTCAAAAGGCCCTGCGTGTGCAGTTCTGCTTTTCTCAGAGCAGTGTTCTTGGTTTAGTCCAGATTCCTGAACGCAGTGACAGATGAGGCTCAGACCTGGTTGGACCTGGTTTAGTCTGAGTCAGAACCACACTGGATTTAGGTTTCAGTGTTTTTAAGCTCATTCCCTGAAACCACAGCGAACCCCTCACACGACGAACGACGAAGAAAACAGAAGCACATTCCTCGGAGCTCTGACAAATCACTTAGACTCTGTTTTTTTTAAACTTCTGCTGAAACTGAACGTCTCTGATTCGACAGAGGCTCGGGTTCAGAGCGAGTTTAGTCCGAGCTGAAGGGAGCGAAGGAAAACTGTTTTAAATGCTCAGATCCAGACCAGAACGGGTTTAAAGTGGTTTGTGACTTTTACTCGACTGCAGTTTGACATCGGTCTGTTCTGAAAGAAAAACAACTCTGAACAACTCTGAACCAATGGAAAAGAAGAGTTGTAAGTGCTGTGAGAAAACAGTGAGTGTTTGTTCAGTCGGAGATAATGAGAATTACCACTGTCTCTAAACACAACACCTCACACCTGATGCTTTCACTGTCTCCAGAAAAAAACAAACCCAAACTTCACTCAGACACAGCTGTGAGTTTCAGTTTGAGAGAAGACCTTTACAGGTGTGTTTTTCTTTAGAACTAAAGATAAATCAGGAACAATCAGGAAATCTGAAAATACTTTCTGTCTCAGGGACGAGCTCACGAACATAACCAGGACCAACCAGGAACTAGACCAGGTCTAGACCGAGACTGAACCAGGACTAAAACAAGGACTAAACTAGACTCTAGCACAAAAACTAACCAGAACATGAACCAAGACCATGAACAGGACAGGACCAGAACCAGGAACAGGACAAGACCAGGACCAGAACCAGGACAAGGACCAGAACAGGACCAGGACCAGGGCCAGAACCAGGAACAGGACAAGACCAGGACCAGAACCAGGACAAGGACCAGAACCAGAACCAGGACCAGAACCAGGACAAGACCAGGACCAGAACCAGAACAAGGACCAGGACCAGAACCAGGACCAGGACCATGATCAAGACAGGACCAAAACCAGGACCAGGACAAGAGCAGGATCAGAACCAGGACAAGGACCAGGACAGGACCAGAACCAGAACCAGGACCAGGACAGGACCAGAACCAGGACAAGGACCAGGACCAGGACCACACCAGGACCAGAACCAGGACCATGATCAGGACAGGACCAGAACCAGAACAAGGACCAGGACCAGGACAGGACCAGGACCACACCAGGACCAGGACAGGACCAGGACCAGAACCAGAACAAGGACCAGAACCAGGACCATGATCAGGACAGGACCAGAACCAGGACAAGGACCAGTACCAGTACCAGGACCAGGACCAGGACCAGAACCAGAACAAGGACCAGAACAGGACCAGGACCAGGGCCAGAACCAGGAACAGGACAAGACCAGGACCAGAACCAGGACAAGGACCAGGAAAGGACCAGAACCAGAACCAGGACCAGAACCAGGACAAGACCAGGACCAGAACCAGAACAAGGACCAGGACCAGGACCATGATCAAGACAGGACCAAAACCAGGACCAGGACAAGAGCAGGATCAGAACCAGGACAAGGACCAGGACAGGACCAGAACCAGAACCAGGACCAGGACAGGACCAGAACCAGGACAAGGACCAGGACCAGGACCACACCAGGACCAGAACCAGGACCATGATCAGGACAGGACCAGAACCAGAACAAGGACCAGGACCAGGACAGGACCAGGACCACACCAGGACCAGGACAGGACCAGGACCAGAACCAGAACAAGGACCAGAACCAGGACCATGATCAGGACAGGACCAGAACCAGGACAAGGACCAGTACCAGTACCAGGACCAGGACCAGGACCAGAACCAGAACAAGGACCAGGACGAGACCAGGACCAGGACTAGGACCAGGAACAGGACCGATTCAGGACCAGGATCAGACAGAGCCTTGAGGACTCATTGGAGCGAGACAGTTTCACAGAGATGGGGTCAGAGGTCAGAGAGGGGTTATGATGGAGGGAACACAGAACGAAGGATTCTGACACAGACCAGGCCCAAACAAAAGAAGACGATGAAACGCAGCAGCAGCAGAAGAACTCTGATAAATGAGTTTTATAAAAGACAGAAGACTGAACGTAGTAGAGATTAAATTCTGCTAAAAACGGTTTCTTCTGAACAATCGTCACTGGAGAAGCAATACAAGAATTAGCTGTAGTTTATTTGAGCTGATGATAAAAGAATTAGCTGTAGTTTATTTGAGCTGATGATAAAAGAATTAGCTGTAGTTTATTTGAGCTGATGATAAAAGAATTAGCTGTAGTTTATTTGAGCTGATGATAAAAGAATTAGCTGTAGTTTATTTGAGCTGATGATAAAAGAATTAGCTGTAGTTTATTTGAGCTGATGGTGATAGAATTAACTGTAGTTTATTTGAGCTGATGGCGATAGAATTAGCTGTAGTTTATTTGAGCTGATGGTGATAAAAGAATTAGCTGTAGTTTATTTGAGCTGATGGTGATAGAATTAACTGTAGTTTATTTGAGCTGATGGTGATAGAATTAGCTGTAGTTTATTTGAGCTGATGGTGATAGAATTAGCTGTAGTTTATTTGAGCTGATGATGATAAAAGAATTAGCTGTAGTTTATTTGAGCTGATGGCGATAAAAGAATTAACTGTAGTTTATTTGAGCTGATGATGATAAAAGAATTAGCTGTAGTTTATTTGAGCTGATGATAAAAGAATTAGCTGTAGTTTATTTGAGCTGATGATAAAAGAATTAGCTGTAGTTTATTTGAGCTGATGATAAAAGAATTAGCTGTAGTTTATTTGAGCTGATGGCGATAAAAGAATTAGCTGTAGTTTATTTGAGCTGATGGCGATAAAAGAATTAGCTGTAGTTTATTTGAGCTGATGATAAAAGAATTAGCTGTAGTTTATTTGAGCTGATGATGATAAAAGAATTAACTGTAGTTTATTTGAGCTGATGGTGATAAAAGAATTAGCTGTAGTTTATTTGAGCTGATGATGATAAAAGACTTAACTGTAGTTTATTTGAGCTGATGATAAAAGAATTAGCTGTAGTTTATCAAACTCTAAGAGCTGTTTCTGAGAGAATGAGGTCAATACAAAGTGCTTCCAGCCACAGACAGAAGAAGAATGAAGAGCGGAGCTGAAGATGTCAAACAAACTCTAATATTTCAGAGAAAATGTGATTAACAGAGGCTCACGTCCCTCCTGCAGAGAACCACAGAGCTACTCTTATTTCCACCACAGAAGAAGAAACTCTGGCTCCGGCGCTCGCACTGGCCGCTAAGGACTCAGAATACTTTTTATTTTCATTTACAGACGTCAAAGGGATTTTTTTGGATTAGATGTTCCGGTTTGGTCCGGTCTGGTCCGGTCTAGTCAGGTCTAATCTGGTCCGGTCTGGTCTGGTCCCGTCTGGTCTGAATCGGTCCAGTCTGGCCTGGTCTGGTCCGGTCTAGTCAGGTCTAATCTGGTCCGGTCTGGTCTGAATCAGTCCAGTCTGGTTCAGTCTAGTCAGGTCTTATTTGGTCCGGTCTGGTCTTGTTTGGATCGGTCCGGTCTGGTCCAGTCTGGTCCGGTCTGGGTTAATATGGTCTGGTCTGGTCCTGTCTGGCCTGGACATTTAAACTAAAGGTGAAAAGTGTTTAAAGTCCCGCTGAGTCTGGACAAAACCAACCTGTTTTTCTTTGTCTGACTTCAACTATTATTTTAAATGATTAGCTCCAGTTTTCTCACAGACGTCCAGTTATTCTCAGTTGGTTTTCAGTTATTCTCGGCTGTTTCTCGGCTGGTTCTCGGTTGTTTCTCGGCTGGTTCTCTGTTGTTTCTCGGTTGTTTCTCGGTTGTTTCTCGGCTGGTTCTCGGTTGTTTCTCGGTTGTTTCTCGGTTGTTTCTCGGCTGGTTCTCGGTTGTTTCTCGGCTGGTTCTCTGTTGTTTCTCGGCTGGTTCTCGGTTGTTTCTCGGCTGGTTCTCGGTTGTTTCTCGGTTGTTTCTCGGTTGTTTCTCGGTTGTTTCTCGGCTGGTTCTCGGTTGTTTCTCGGCTGGTTCTCGGTTGTTTTTCGGCTGGTTCTCTGTTGTTTCTCGGTTGTTTCTCGGCTGTTTCTCGGCTGGTTCTCGGTTGTTTCTCGGTTGTTTCTCGGCTGGTTCTCGGTTGTTTCTCGGTTGTTTCTCGGCTGGTTCTCGGTTGTTTCTCGGTTGTTTCTCGGCTGGTTCTCGGTTGTTTCTCGGCTGGTTCTCGGTTGTTTCTCGGCTGGTTCTCGGTTGTTTCTCGGCTGGTTCTCGGTTGTTTCTCGGCTGGTTCTCTGTTGTTTCTCGGCTGGTTCTCTGTTGTTTCTCGGCTGGTTCTCGGTTGTTTCTCGGCTGGTTCTCGGTTGTTTCTCGGTTGTTTCTCGGTTGGTTCTCTGTTGTTTCTCGGCTGGTTCTCGGTTGTTTCTCGGTTGTTTCTCGGCTGGTTCTCGGTTGTTTCTCGGCTGGTTCTCGGTTGTTTCTCGGCTGGTTCTCGGCTGGTTCTCAGCTGTTTCTCGGTGAAAGTGTGAAGAGTTTGTGTGAAGACTGTGGGGAGCCTCATTAACTTTCTCTGAACTCACATCTGCTTCTGTCGTCTGATCAACACTGGGGGCCTCTTTAGTTTGACTTTTATTACTACGTCACACAACTCTATCACCAATCTATAAACCCATACAGGACTTATTTAATCTCTCAGATAATACACAAAATAAACATTTAACTTAAGAAACAAACCTACTTAAGCCTCGCTGGCCTTTTCTCAGTTTTGTTCTGAAAGTGTGGTTTATTTTTCTGTTCTCAGAGCTGCTCTCGGAGCCGTTAACGCTCAGGTGTGAAAGTGTGAGTGTGAGTTTTTAGCCCAAAGCTGTGAGTCGTACAGAGGCTCATGAAACACTCAGGTGTCAGACCCAGGAACAGACCGAAGCAGGACATTTGTCACAGACGGAAAACTACAGGAAGTTACACCGAACAGATTATAGAGAGGACAAACATCAGACAACGATTTGAGGATTAATAAGAAAATGAAAAATAAAGTGACTTATGTGCTAAAACTGCAGCAGGATTAAAACTTTAACGGTTAAATAAACCTAAAGAGGTTAAGGTGCAGCATAAACCGGACAGTTTGTCATTACGTCGTGAGAAGGTGACGTCAGGGTCTGAAAAATAAGTCTAACACACGACACATCGATGGTTTTGACTCATCATGTGCTAAACGTTTATTTGAAAAGGCTGGTCCACTGTCGCTGATGATGTGTTTAGGTGCTTATGGACGGCACAGAGACAGAGAAAAGAACGTTTTTATTTTGTGAATTCAGTGTAAATGTTGTATGTGTAAATGAAGCAATTGTTACTGCGTCAATTATTCAAATATTAGCTTTAAAGGAGTCAGGATGAACATCCTTCAAAAGACTTAATGCTGTAAAATACTAATGACACCAGTGCAGCTCTGGAGTCTCTGCTGCGGGGGTTTAATGGAGCTGGGAACGTGGATGTAAACATGCATTTCATCCTTGTGCAGTTCATTTGTCGAAGACGTGTCTAAACTAATGTATTTTAAATAAATGTGAAGCTCAGCCTTTTAACCGGACCTGAGTTACAGAGGAGCAAGTTTCTGTTCCCGTCCAGACTCGTACTGAAGCTGAGCTGAGGTCTAATGGTCGTGAAGTGGTCCGTCTTGTCGTTAACACGGCTCTTATTAAGGGTCAGAGGTCAGGGTTCATCAGCACTGACTCATGTTTTTTCCTGCTGTGGACGTAAAAACAAACCAAAAAAAAAAAATCAGGACAAACAAAGTTTCAGCACAAAAACAGGGATAAACAGAGAAAGTCTGAGGTTTTAGCTGGATCTAAATCAGGACCAGGTTCTGTTAAATCCATCAGGTCTCACACACATTCCACAGTCCTGGACCAGAGATCGACAAGACCGAGACCAGGGCCAGACCAAGAACCAGACCAGGACAAGGACTAAACCAATCATATTCTACATAAAAGGCTGTTTGACAGGTTTAACCACGAAAATACTGCAGCGCTCAGAAAATGAGCCTATGTTTAAAATCTATTACATAAATAGAGTTCAATAGGTCAGAGGTCAAGGATCAGTTGCTGTCCCTTTGACCCCTGACCTCAGCCATTTGTCGCTGGAACTAAAGATGTATTTTTAGAACAAGCTCTTTGTTATTTTAAAGTTTACAGTGGCTTCTGTTTTTTACATCTTACATACTTCTGTCACACTTAAGTCCTGGTTTAGTCCTGCTTTAGTCCTGGTTTAGACCTGCTTTAGTCCTGGTTTAGACCTGGTTTAGTCCTGGTTTAGACCTGCTTTAAACCTGGTTTAGTCCTGCTTTAGTCCTGCTTTAGACCTGGTTTAGTCCTGGTTTAGACCTGGTTTAGACCTACTTTAGTCCTGCTTTAGTCCTGCTTTAGACCTGGTTTAGTCCTGGTTTAGACCTGGTTTAGTCCTGCTTTAGTCCTGCTTTAGTCCTGGTTTAGACCTGCTTTAGTCCTGCTTTAGTCCTGGTTTAGACCTGCTTTAGACCTGGTTTAGTCCTGGTTTAGACCTGCTTTAGTCCTGCTTTAGTCCTGCTTTAGACCTGGTTTAGTCCTGGTTTAGACCTGGTTTAGTCCTGCTTTAGTCCTGCTTTAGTCCTGGTTTAGACCTGCTTTAGTCCTGCTTTAGTCCTGGTTTAGACCTGGTTTAGACCTGGTTTAGTCCTGGTTTAGACCTGGTTTAGTCCTGCTTTAGTCCTGCTTTAGTCCTGCTTTAGTCCTGGTTTAGACCTGCTTTAGTCCTGGTTTAGACCTGGTTTAGCCCTGCTTTAGTCCTGGTTTAGACCTGCTTTAGTCCTGCTTTAGTCCTGGTTTAGACCTGGTTTAGTCCTGGTTTAGACCTGGTTTAGTCCTGCTTTAGTCCTGCTTTAGTCCTGCTTTAGTCCTGCTTTAGACCTGCTTTAGTCCTGGTTTAGACCTGGTTTAGCCCTGCTTTAGTCCTGCTTTAGTCCTGCTTTAGTCCTGGTTTAGTCCTGGTTTAGACCTGCTTTAGTCCTGGTTTAGACCTGGTTTAGCCCTGCTTTAGTCCTGGTTTAGACCTGCTTTAGACCTGCTTTAGTCCTGGTTTAGACCTGGTTTAGACCTGGTTTAGACCTCCTTTAGACCTGGTTTAGACCTGGATTAGACCTGGTTTAGTCCTGGTTTAGACCTACTTTAGACCTGGTTTAGACCTGGTTTAGACCTGGTTTAGACCTGGTTTAGACCTGGTTTAGACCTGTTTTAGACCTGGTTTAGACCTGCTTTAGTCCTGCTTTAGTCCTGGTTTAGACCTGGTTTAGACCTGGTTTAGTCCTGACTTTGTCCCTGCTTAGACCTGGTTTAGACCTGGTTTAGACCTGCTTTAGCCCTGGTTTAGACCTGGTTTAGACCTCCTTTAGACCTCCTTTAGACTTCCTTTAGACCTCCTTTAGACCTGGTTTAGTCCTGGTTTAGTCCTGGTTTAGACCTGGTTTAGACCTGGTTTAGACCTGCTTTAGTCCTGGTTTAGACCTGGTTTAGTCCTGGTTTAGACCTGGTTTTGTCCTGGTTTAGACCTGGTTTAGACCTGCTTTAGTCCTGGTTTAGTCCTGGTTTAGTCCTGGTTTAGTCCTGCTTTAGTCCTGCTTTAGACCTGCTTTAGACCTGGTTTAGTCCTGCTTTAGTCCCGGTTTAGTCCTGGTTTAGTCCTGGTTTAGTCCTGCTTTAGTCCTGCTTTAGACCTGCTTTAGACCTGGTTTAGTCCTGGTTTAGACCTGCTTTAGTCCTGGTTTAGACCTGCTTTAGTCCTGGTTTAGACCTGGTTTAGACCTGGTTTAGACCTGCTTTAGCCCTGGTTTAGACCTGGTTTAGTCCTGATTTAGTCCCTGCTTAGACCTGGTTTAGACCTGGTTTAGTCCTGGTTTAGTCCTGGTTTAGTCCTGGTTTAGACCTGGTTTAGACCTGGTTTAGACCTGGTTTAGACCTCCTTTAGACCTCCTTTAGTCCTGGTTTAGACCTGGTTTAGACCTGCTTTAGTCCTGGTTTAGACCTGGTTTAGTCCTGGTTTAGACCTGGTTTTGTCCTGGTTTAGACCTGGTTTAGACCTGCTTTAGTCCTGGTTTAGTCCTGGTTTAGACCTGCTTTAGACCTGCTTTAGACCTGCTTTAGACCTGGTTTAGTCCTGCTTTAGACCTGCTTTAGTCCTGGTTTAGTCCTGGTTTAGTCCTGGTTTAGACCTGCTTTAGTCCTGGTTTAGACCTGCTTTAGTCCTGGTTTAGACCTGGTTTAGACCTGGTTTAGACCTGGTTTAGTCCTGACTTAGTCCCTGCTTAGACCTGGTTTAGACCTGGTTTAGACCTGCTTTAGCCCTGGTTTAGACCTGGTTTAGTCCTGATTTAGTCCCTGCTTAGACCTGGTTTAGACCTGGTTTAGTCCTGGTTTAGTCCTGGTTTAGTCCTGGTTTAGACCTGGTTTAGACCTGGTTTAGACCTCCTTTAGACCTCCTTTAGACCTCCTTTAGTCCTGGTTTAGACCTGGTTTAGACCTCCTTTAGACCTCCTTTAGACCTCCTTTAGACCTGGTTTAGTCCTGGTTTAGTCCTGTTTTAGACCTGCTTTAGACCTGCTTTAGACCTGCTTTAGACCTGCTTTAGACCTGCTTTAGACCTGCTTTAGACCTCCTTTAGACCTCCTTTAGACCTCCTTTAGACCTCCTTTAGACCTGGTTTAGTCCTGTTTTAGACCTGGTTTAGTCCTGGTTTAGACCTGGTTTAGACCTGGTTTAGACCTGCTTTAGTCCTGGTTTAGACCTGGTTTAGACCTGGTTTTGTCCTGGTTTAGACCTGGTTTAGACCTGCTTTAGTCCTGGTTTAGTCCTGGTTTAGTCCTGGTTTAGACCTGCTTTAGACCTGCTTTAGACCTGCTTTAGTCCTGGTTTAGTCCTGGTTTAGACCTGGTTTAGACCTGGTTCAGACCTGCTTTAGACCTGCTTTAGACCTGGTTTAGTCCTGGTTTAGACCTGCTTTAGTCCTGGTTTAGACCTGACTTAGTCCCTGCTTAGACCTGGTTTAGACCTGGTTTAGACCTGGTTTAGACCTGCTTTAGACCTGGTTTAGTCCTGATTTAGTCCTGATTTAGTCCCTGCTTAGACCTGGTTTAGACCTGGTTTAGTCCTGGTTTAGTCCTGGTTTAGTCCTGGTTTAGTCCTGGTTTAGTCCTGGTTTAGTCCTGGTTTAGACCTGGTTTAGACCTGGTTTAGACCTGGTTTAGACCTCCTTTAGACCTCCTTTAGACCTCCTTTAGACCTCCTTTAGTCCTGGTTTAGTCCTGGTTTAGACCTGGTTTAGACCTGGTTTAGACCTGGTTTAGACCTGGTTTAGACCTGGTTTAGACCTGGTTTAGTCCTGGTTTAGACCTGCTTTAGTCCTGGTTTAGTCCTGGTTTAGACCTGCTTTAGTCCTGGTTTAGACCTGGTTTAGTCCTGGTTTAGACCTGCTTTAGTCCTGGTTTAGACCTGGTTTAGTCCTGGTTTAGACCTGCTTTAGTCCTGGTTTAGACCTGGTTTAGACCTGGTTTAGACCTGGTTTAGTTACAGTACCTCTTATGTCCACAGGGGAAATAATGGCCCAGTCTCTCGTTCACACTTAAACTTAAGTTTTTTTTTTTTCTTGATAATTCCAGATATTTCTCGCTCGTTAGACTTTTCCTGGAGAACACAGAGATTACAGAGCTGTGTTTAAACCTGTGAGTGACCTCTGACCTCCGGCTGTCACGTTTGGACTGAAACAGGACGAGGCTGAGGCAGAGAAAACAAACAGAGAGGATTAATCGCCACATAGCACTTCCTGTGAGAAAGGATTCATCAAAGAGACCCGACGCCATTTTGGCTCCAAGACAAAAACAGTTTCAAAGCTCAGTGTTTCAATGAAAATAATAAAGCCCTTCAAAACTTTGTTTGATTCATCTATCGTCTAGAACTAAACCAGGACTAAACCAGGTCAAAACCAGGTCTAAACCAGGACTAAACCAGGACTAAACCAGGACTAAACCAGGTCTAAACCAGGTCTAAACCAGGACTAAACCAGGACTAAACCAGGTCTAAACCAGGACTAAACCAGGACTAAACCAGGACACACCAAAACACACCAGGACACAGCAGGACATACCATAACAAACCAGAACACACACCAGGAAAGACCAGGACACACCAGAACACACCAGGACACACCAGGACACACACCAGGAAAGACCAGGACACACCAGAACACACACCAGGAAAGACCAGGACACACCAGGACACACCAGAACAGAGCATAACAAACCAGAACACACACCAGGAAAGACCAGGACACACCAGAACACACCAGGACACACCAGAACACACCAGGACACACCAAAACACACCAGGACACACCAAAACACACCAGGACACACCAAAACACACCAGGACACACCAGAACACACCAGGACACACCAAAACACACCAGGACACACCAAAACACACCAGGACACACCAGGACATAGCACGACATACCATAACAAACCAGAACACACACCAGGAAAGACCAGGACACACCAGGACACACACCAGGACATACCATAACAAACCAGAACACACACCAGGACACACCATAACAAACCAGGACACACACCAGGAAAGACCAGGACATACCAGGACACACCAGGACATACCATAACAAACCAGAACACACACCAGGACACACCATAACAAACCAGGACACACACCAGGAAAGACCAGGACATACCAGGACACACCAGGACATACCATAACAAACCAGAACACACACCAAGACACACCAGGAAAGACCAGGACACACACCAGGACACACCAGGACATACCAGGAAAGACCAGGACACACCAGGACACACCAGAACACACACCAGGACACACAAGAACCCACACCAGGACACACACCAGAACACACCAGGACTGACGAGGACACACCAGGAAAGACCAGGACTCATCAGGACACACACGGAAAGACCAGGACACACCAGGACAGACCAGGAAATACCAGGACAGACCAGGACACACCAGGACAGAACAGGACAGAACATGACATACCAGGACACACCTGGTCCTCTTTGTCCGTTTGTCTGTTTGTCTCTTTGTCTCTTTGTCTGTTTGTCCCCTTGTCGTCTGTGTGTCTGTTTTTGGCAGCTGCAGTGTAAACTAATGCGTGTCTGAAAGCAGATCTTTTCCTGTCAGCGCTCGTCAAGGTGAACTCTGGACGCCTTAAATAACTGCTCCCTCCCTTGTCCCTCCTCCCCATCAGAGCCACAGTCCCGGGACCCCTCCTCACCCCCCGGTCTGTCCCCTCTCTGCTCCAGTCCCGGGACAGAGGCATGTTCTGCTGCTGTTTACAAGGACACACTCCACAGACTTCCATTACATTTCAAACATGACAGGCCTCAAACTCTCAGCAGAGACCCTCCTGTGAGAGCAATAACACTGACAATAATCAGAAAAAAGTCCCAAAGAAGCACCCACACCTGTTCTGATCCTCCTTAAAACTTTTCATTTATTCGACAAACATGACGTCATGTGGAAGCCTCGGGCAAGAAGCTTTAAATGAGGAGCACTGGGTTGAAACTCAAAAACACAGAGGGCTGTTCTGGGACTGAAACAAACAAGTCTTGATTCCTCAGTTTGCTTCAGTTTGCTTCAGATGAGGCTTGTGTTTCCACTGAGCTGTACGTACAACAGAAAAACAGTGTCTGCTTTATTTACATATTTCTAAGCTTTAAATCCAGAGCCTGACAAAGGTCATGTCCTGCTCCTGTTTAAAATAGTGTCTGTGTAAATGAAAGAAAATGGTAATCAGTAGATCATGTCTGTCTCTTTTAAGACCTGTCTCTGGACTTGTCTCTGGTCTGGACCTGGCACTGGTCTGGACCTGTCTCTGGACCGATCTCTGGTCTGGACCTGGCTGTGGATTTGTCTCTGGTCTGGACCTGGCACTGGTCAGGACCTGTCTCTGGACTTGTCTCTGGTCTGGACCTGGCACTGGTCAGGACCTGTCTGTGGATTTGTCTCTATTCTGGAACTGTCTCTGGACCTGTCTCTGGACCGGTCTCTGGTCTGGACCTGTCTCTGGACTTGTCTCTGGTCTGGACCTGGCACTGGTCTGGACCTGTCTGTGGATTTGTCTCTATTCTGGACCTGTCTCTGGACTTTTCTCTGGTCTGGACCTGTCTGTGGATTTGTCTTTATTCTGGACCCGTCTCTGGACCTGTCTCTGGACCTGTCTCTGGACCTGTCTCTGGACCTGTCTCTGGTCTGGACCTGTCTGTGGATTTGTCTCTATTCTTGACCTGTCTCTGGACCTGTCTGTGGATTTGTCTTTATTCTGGACCCGTCTCTGGACCTGTCTCTGGTCTGGACCTGTCTCTGGACTTGTCTCTATTCTGGAACTGTCTCTGGACTTGTCTCTGGACCTGTCTGTGGATTTGTCTCTATTCTTGACCTGTCTCTGGACCGGTCTCTAGTCTGGACCGGTCTCTGGTCTGGACCTGTCTGTGGATTTGTCTCTATTCTGGACCTGTCTCTGGACCTGTCTCTGGTCTGGACCTGTCTCTGGACTTGTCTCTATTCTGGAACTGTCTCTGGACCTGTCTCTGGTCTGGACCTGTCTCTGGACTTGTCTCTATTCTGGAACTGTCTCTGGACCTGTCTCTGGACCGGTCTCTAGTCTGGACCTGTCTCTGGACTTGTCTTTGGTCAGGACCTGTCTCTGGACTGATCTCTGGTCTGGACCTGTCTGTGGATTTGTCTCTATTCTTGACCTGTCTCTTGACCTGTCTCTGGACCTGTCTCTGGACCTGTCTCTGGACCTGTCTCTGGTCTGGACCGGTCTCTGGTCTGGACCTGTCTGTGGATTTGTCTCTATTCTGACCTGTCTCTGGACCTGTCTCTGGTCTGGACCTGTCTCTGGACTTGTCTCTATTCTGGAACTGTCTCTGGACCTGTCTCTGGACCGGTCTCTGGTCTGGACCTGTCTGTGGATTTGTCTCTATTCTGGACCTGTCTCTGGACCTGTCTCTGGACCGGTCTCTGGTCTGGACCTGTCTGTGGATTTGTCTCTATTCTTGACCTGTCTCTGACCGGTCTCTAGTCTGGACCTGTCTCTGGACTTGTCTCTATTCTGGACCTGTCTCTGGACTTGTCTCTGGTCTGGACCTGTCTCTGGACTTGTCTCTATTCTGGAACTGTCTCTGGACCTGTCTCTGGACCGATCTCTGGTCTGGACCTGTCTGTGGATTTGTCTCTATTCTTGACCTGTCTCTGGACCGGTCTCTAGTCTGGACCTGTCTCTGGACTTGTCTCTGGTCAGGACCTGTCTCTGGACTGATCTCTGGTCTGGACCTGTCTCTGGACCTGTCTCTGGTCTGGACCTGTCTCTGGACCTGTCTCTGGACCTGTCTCTGGACCTGTCTCTGGAGCTGTCTCTGGTCTGGACCTGTCTCTGGTCTGGACCGGTCACTGGACCGATCTCTGGTCTGGACCTGTCTGTGGATTTGTCTCTGGTCTGGACCTGTCTCTGGACTTGTCTCTGGTCTGGACCTGGCACTGGTCAGGACCTGTCTGTGGATTTGTCTCTATTCTGGAACTGTCTCTGGACCTGTCTCTGGACCTGTCTCTGGTCTGGACCTGTCTGTGGATTTGTCTCTATTCTGGACCTGTCTCTGGACCTGTCTCTGGACCGGTCTCTGGTCTGGACCTGTCTGTGGATTTGTCTCTATTCTGACCTGTCTCTGACCTGTCTCTGGTCTGGACCTGTCTCTGGACTTGTCTCTGGTCTGGACCTGTCTCTGGTCTGGACCTGTCTGTGGATTTGTCTCTATTCTTGACCTGTCTCTGACCTGTCTCTGGACCTGTCTCTGGACCTGTCTCTGGTCTGGACCTGTCTCTGGTCTGGACCTGTCTGTGGATTTGTCTCTATTCTTGACCTGTCTCTGGTCTGGACCTGTCTGTGGATTTGTCTTTATTCTGGACCCGTCTCTGACCTGTCTCTGGTCTGGACCTGTCTCTGGACTTGTCTCTATTCTGGAACTGTCTCTGGACTTGTCTCTGGACCTGTCTGTGGATTTGTCTCTATTCTTGACCTGTCTCTGGACCGGTCTCTGGTCTGGACCTGTCTCTGGACTTGTCTCTGGTCTGGACCTGTCTCTGGTCTGGACCTGTCTCTGGTCTGGACCTGTCTGTGGATTTGTCTCTATTCTGGACCTGTCTCTGGACCTGTCTCTGGTCTGGACCTGTCTCTGGACTTGTCTCTATTCTGGAACTGTCTCTGGACCTGTCTCTGGTCTGGACCTGTCTCTATTCTTGACCTGTCTCTGGACCGGTCTCTAGTCTGACCTGTCTCTGGACTTGTCTTTGGTCAGGACCTGTCTCTGGACTGATCTCTGGTCTGGACCTGTCTGTGGATTTGTCTCTATTCTTGACCTGTCTCTTGACCTGTCTCTGACCTGTCTCTGGACCTGTCTCTGGACCTGTCTCTGACCTGTCTCTGGTCTGGACCGGTCTCTGGTCTGGACCTGTCTGTGGATTTGTCTCTATTCTGACCTGTCTCTGACCTGTCTCTGGTCTGGACCTGTCTCTGGACTTGTCTCTATTCTGGAACTGTCTCTGGACCTGTCTCTGGACCGGTCTCTGGTCTGACCTGTCTGTGGATTTGTCTCTATTCTGGACCTGTCTCTGACCTGTCTCTGGACCTGTCTCTGGTCTGGACCTGTCTGTGGATTTGTCTCTAGTCTGGACCTGTCTCTGACTTGTCTCTATTCTGACCTGTCTCTGGACCGGTCTCTAGTCTGGACCTGTCTCTGGACTTGTCTCTGGTCTGGACCGGTCTCTGGTCTGGACCTGTCTGTGGATTTGTCTCTATTCTGACCTGTCTCTGGACCTGTCTCTGGTCTGGACCTGTCTCTGACTTGTCTCTATTCTGGAACTGTCTCTGGACCTGTCTCTGGTCTGGACCTGTCTCTGGACTTGTCTCTATTCTGGAACTGTCTCTGGACCTGTCTCTGGA
The DNA here is from genome assembly GCA_024349245.1 of Neodontobutis hainanensis. Classification (NCBI taxonomy): domain Eukaryota; kingdom Metazoa; phylum Chordata; class Actinopteri; order Gobiiformes; family Odontobutidae; genus Neodontobutis; species Neodontobutis hainanensis. The sequence continues at coordinate 791,947 of JALDNG010000168.1, read as the reverse complement.
CCGGTCTCTAGTCTGGACCTGTCTCTGGACTTGTCTTTGGTCAGGACCTGTCTCTGGACTGATCTCTGGTCTGGACCTGTCTGTGGATTTGTCTCTATTCTTGACCTGTCTCTTGACCTGTCTCTGGACCTGTCTCTGGACCTGTCTCTGGACCTGTCTCTGGTCTGGACCGGTCTCTGGTCTGGACCTGTCTGTGGATTTGTCTCTATTCTGGACCTGTCTCTGGACCTGTCTCTGGTCTGGACCTGTCTCTGGACTTGTCTCTATTCTGGAACTGTCTCTGGACCTGTCTCTGGACCGGTCTCTGGTCTGGACCTGTCTGTGGATTTGTCTCTATTCTGGACCTGTCTCTGGACCTGTCTCTGGACCGGTCTCTGGTCTGGACCTGTCTGTGGATTTGTCTCTATTCTTGACCTGTCTCTGGACCGGTCTCTAGTCTGGACCTGTCTCTGGACTTGTCTCTATTCTGGACCTGTCTCTGGACATGTCTCTGGTCTGGACCTGTCTCTGGACTTGTCTCTATTCTGGAACTGTCTCTGGACCTCTCTCTGGACCGATCTCTGGTCTGGACCTGTCTGTGGATTTGTCTCTATTCTTGACCTGTCTCTGGACCGGTCTCTAGTCTGGACCTGTCTCTGGACTTGTCTCTGGTCAGGACCTGTCTCTGGACTGATCTCTGGTCTGGACCTGTCTCTGGACCTGTCTCTGGTCTGGACCTGTCTGTGGATTTGTCTCTGGTCTGGACCTGTCTCTGGACCTGTCTCTGGAGCTGTCTCTGGTCTGGACCTGTCTCTGGTCTGGACCGGTCACTGGACCGATCTCTGGTCTGGACCTGTCTCTGGACCTGTCTCTGGTCTGGACCTGTCTCTGGACTTGTCTCTGGTCTGGACCTGGCACTGGTCAGGACCTGTCTGTGGATTTGTCTCTATTCTGGAACTGTCTCTGGACCTGTCTCTGGACCGATCTCTGGTCTGGACCTGTCTGTGGATTTGTCTCTATTCTGGACCTGTCTCTGGACCTGTCTCTGGACCGGTCTCTGGTCTGGACCTGTCTGTGGATTTGTCTCTATTCTGGACCTGTCTCTGGACCTGTCTCTGGTCTGGACCTGTCTCTGGACTTGTCTCTGGTCTGGACCTGGCACTGGTCAGGACCTGGCACTGGTCAGGACCTGTCTCTGGACTGATCTCTGGTCTGGACCTGTCTCTGGTCTGGACCTGTCTGTGGATTTGTCTCTATTCTTGACCTGTCTCTTGACCTGTCTCTGGACCTGTCTCTGGACCTGTCTCTGGTCTGGACCTGTCTCTGGTCTGGACCTGTCTGTGGATTTGTCTCTATTCTTGACCTGTCTCTGGACCTGTCTCTGGTCTGGACCTGTCTGTGGATTTGTCTTTATTCTGGACCCGTCTCTGGACCTGTCTCTGGTCTGGACCTGTCTCTGGACTTGTCTCTATTCTGGAACTGTCTCTGGACTTGTCTCTGGACCTGTCTGTGGATTTGTCTCTATTCTTGACCTGTCTCTGGACCGGTCTCTAGTCTGGACCTGTCTCTGGACTTGTCTCTGGTCTGGACCGGTCTCTGGTCTGGACCTGTCTGTGGATTTGTCTCTATTCTGGACCTGTCTCTGGACCTGTCTCTGGTCTGGACCTGTCTCTGGACTTGTCTCTATTCTGGAACTGTCTCTGGACCTGTCTCTGGTCTGGACCTGTCTCTGGACTTGTCTCTATTCTGGAACTGTCTCTGGACCTGTCTCTGACCTGTCTCTATTCTTGACCTGTCTCTGGACCGGTCTCTAGTCTGGACCTGTCTCTGGACTTGTCTTTGGTCAGGACCTGTCTCTGGACTGATCTCTGGTCTGGACCTGTCTGTGGATTTGTCTCTATTCTTGACCTGTCTCTTGACCTGTCTCTGGACCTGTCTCTGACCTGTCTCTGGTCTGGACCGGTCTCTGGTCTGGACCTGTCTGTGGATTTGTCTCTATTCTGGACCTGTCTCTGGACCTGTCTCTGGTCTGGACCTGTCTCTGGACTTGTCTCTATTCTGGAACTGTCTCTGGACCTGTCTCTGGACCGGTCTCTGGTCTGGACCTGTCTGTGGATTTGTCTCTATTCTGGACCTGTCTCTGGACCTGTCTCTGGACCTGTCTCTGGTCTGGACCTGTCTGTGGATTTGTCTCTATTCTTGACCTGTCTCTGGACCGGTCTCTAGTCTGGACCTGTCTCTGGACTTGTCTCTATTCTGGACCTGTCTCTGGACTTGTCTCTGGTCTGGACCTGTCTCTGGACTTGTCTCTATTCTGGAACTGTCTCTGGACCTGTCTCTGGACCGATCTCTGGTCTGGACCTGTCTGTGGATTTGTCTTTATTCTGGACCTGTCTCTGGACCGGTCTCTGGTCTGGACCTGTCTGTGGATTTGTCTCTATTCTGGACCTGTCTCTGGACCTGTCTCTGGTCTGGACCTGTCTCTGGACTTGTCTCTGGTCTGGACCTGGCACTGGTCAGGACCTGGCACTGGTCAGGACCTGTCTCTGGACTGATCTCTGGTCTGGACCTGTCTCTGGTCTGGACCTGTCTGTGGATTTGTCTCTATTCTTGACCTGTCTCTGGACCTGTCTCTGGTCTGGACCTGTCTCTGGACTTGTCTCTGGTCTGGACCTGGCACTGGTCAGGACCTGGCACTGGTCAGGACCTGTCTCTGGACTGATCTCTGGTCTGGACCTGTCTCTGGTCTGGACCTGTCTGTGGATTTGTCTCTATTCTTGACCTGTCTCTGGACCTGTCTCTGGACCTGTCTCTGGTCTGGACCTGTCTCTGGTCTGGACCTGTCTGTGGATTTGTCTCTATTCTTGACCTGTCTCTGGACCTGTCTCTGGTCTGGACCTGTCTGTGGATTTGTCTTTATTCTGGACCCGTCTCTGGACCTGTCTCTGGTCTGGACCTGTCTCTGGACTTGTCTCTATTCTGGAACTGTCTCTGGACTTGTCTCTGGACCTGTCTGTGGATTTGTCTCTATTCTTGACCTGTCTCTGGACCGGTCTCTAGTCTGGACCTGTCTCTGGACTTGTCTCTGGTCTGGACCGGTCTCTGGTCTGGACCGGTCTCTGGTCTGGACCTGTCTGTGGATTTGTCTCTATTCTGGACCTGTCTCTGGACCTGTCTCTGGTCTGGACCTGTCTCTGGACTTGTCTCTATTCTGGAACTGTCTCTGGACCTGTCTCTGGTCTGGACCTGTCTCTGGACTTGTCTCTATTCTGGAACTGTCTCTGACCTGTCTCTGGACCTGTCTCTATTCTTGACCTGTCTCTGGACCGGTCTCTAGTCTGGACCTGTCTCTGGACTTGTCTTTGGTCAGGACCTGTCTCTGGACTGATCTCTGGTCTGGACCTGTCTGTGGATTTGTCTCTATTCTTGACCTGTCTCTTGACCTGTCTCTGGACCTGTCTCTGGACCTGTCTCTGGACCTGTCTCTGGACCTGTCTCTGGTCTGGACCGGTCTCTGGTCTGGACCTGTCTGTGGATTTGTCTCTATTCTGGACCTGTCTCTGGACCTGTCTCTGGTCTGGACCTGTCTCTGGACTTGTCTCTATTCTGGAACTGTCTCTGGACCTGTCTCTGGACCGGTCTCTGGTCTGGACCTGTCTGTGGATTTGTCTCTATTCTGGACCTGTCTCTGGACCTGTCTCTGGTCTGGACCTGTCTCTGGACTTGTCTCTATTCTGGAACTGTCTCTGGACCTGTCTCTGGACCGGTCTCTGGTCTGGACCTGTCTGTGGATTTGTCTCTATTCTGGACCTGTCTCTGGACCTGTCTCTGGACCGGTCTCTGGTCTGGACCTGTCTGTGGATTTGTCTCTATTCTTGACCTGTCTCTGGACCGGTCTCTAGTCTGGACCTGTCTCTGGACTTGTCTCTATTCTGGACCTGTCTCTGGACTTGTCTCTGGTCTGGACCTGTCTCTGGACTTGTCTCTATTCTGGAACTGTCTCTGGACCTGTCTCTGGACCGATCTCTGGTCTGGACCTGTCTGTGGATTTGTCTCTATTCTTGACCTGTCTCTGGACCGGTCTCTAGTCTGGACCTGTCTCTGGACTTGTCTCTGGTCAGGACCTGTCTCTGGACTGATCTCTGGTCTGGACCTGTCTCTGGACCTGTCTCTGGTCTGGACCTGTCTCTGGATCTGTCTCTGGTCTGGACCTGTCTCTGGACCTGTCTCTGGAGCTGTCTCTGGTCTGGACCTGTCTCTGGTCTGGACCGGTCACTGGACCGATCTCTGGTCTGGACCTGTCTGTGGATTTGTCTCTGGTCTGGACCTGTCTCTGGACTTGTCTCTGGTCTGGACCTGGCACTGGTCAGGACCTGTCTGTGGATTTGTCTCTATTCTGGAACTGTCTCTGGACCTGTCTCTGGACCTGTCTCTGGTCTGGACCTGTCTGTGGATTTGTCTCTATTCTGGACCTGTCTCTGGACCTGTCTCTGGACCGGTCTCTGGTCTGGACCTGTCTGTGGATTTGTCTCTATTCTGGACCTGTCTCTGGACCTGTCTCTGGTCTGGACCTGTCTCTGGACTTGTCTCTGGTCTGGACCTGTCTCTGGTCTGGACCTGTCTGTGGATTTGTCTCTATTCTTGACCTGTCTCTTGACCTGTCTCTGGACCTGTCTCTGGACCTGTCTCTGGTCTGGACCTGTCTCTGGTCTGGACCTGTCTGTGGATTTGTCTCTATTCTTGACCTGTCTCTGGTCTGGACCTGTCTGTGGATTTGTCTTTATTCTGGACCCGTCTCTGGACCTGTCTCTGGTCTGGACCTGTCTCTGGACTTGTCTCTATTCTGGAACTGTCTCTGGACTTGTCTCTGGACCTGTCTGTGGATTTGTCTCTATTCTTGACCTGTCTCTGGACCGGTCTCTAGTCTGGACCTGTCTCTGGACTTGTCTCTGGTCTGGACCGGTCTCTGGTCTGGACCGGTCTCTGGTCTGGACCTGTCTGTGGATTTGTCTCTATTCTGGACCTGTCTCTGGACCTGTCTCTGGTCTGGACCTGTCTCTGGACTTGTCTCTATTCTGGAACTGTCTCTGGACCTGTCTCTGGTCTGGACCTGTCTCTGGACTTGTCTCTATTCTGGAACTGTCTCTGGACCTGTCTCTGGACCTGTCTCTATTCTTGACCTGTCTCTGGACCGGTCTCTAGTCTGGACCTGTCTCTGGACTTGTCTTTGGTCAGGACCTGTCTCTGGACTGATCTCTGGTCTGGACCTGTCTGTGGATTTGTCTCTATTCTTGACCTGTCTCTTGACCTGTCTCTGGACCTGTCTCTGGACCTGTCTCTGGACCTGTCTCTGGTCTGGACCGGTCTCTGGTCTGGACCTGTCTGTGGATTTGTCTCTATTCTGGACCTGTCTCTGGACCTGTCTCTGGTCTGGACCTGTCTCTGGACTTGTCTCTATTCTGGAACTGTCTCTGGACCTGTCTCTGGACCGGTCTCTGGTCTGGACCTGTCTGTGGATTTGTCTCTATTCTGGACCTGTCTCTGGACCTGTCTCTGGACCTGTCTCTGGTCTGGACCTGTCTGTGGATTTGTCTCTAGTCTGGACCTGTCTCTGGACTTGTCTCTATTCTGGACCTGTCTCTGGACCGGTCTCTAGTCTGGACCTGTCTCTGGACTTGTCTCTGGTCTGGACCGGTCTCTGGTCTGGACCTGTCTGTGGATTTGTCTCTATTCTGGACCTGTCTCTGGACCTGTCTCTGGTCTGGACCTGTCTCTGGACTTGTCTCTATTCTGGAACTGTCTCTGGACCTGTCTCTGGTCTGGACCTGTCTCTGGACTTGTCTCTATTCTGGAACTGTCTCTGGACCTGTCTCTGGACCGGTCTCTAGTCTGGACCTGTCTCTGGACTTGTCTTTGGTCAGGACCTGTCTCTGGACTGATCTCTGGTCTGGACCTGTCTGTGGATTTGTCTCTATTCTTGACCTGTCTCTTGACCTGTCTCTGGACCTGTCTCTGGACCTGTCTCTGGACCTGTCTCTGGTCTGGACCGGTCTCTGGTCTGGACCTGTCTGTGGATTTGTCTCTATTCTGGACCTGTCTCTGGACCTGTCTCTGGTCTGGACCTGTCTCTGGACTTGTCTCTATTCTGGAACTGTCTCTGGACCTGTCTCTGGACCGGTCTCTGGTCTGGACCTGTCTGTGGATTTGTCTCTATTCTGGACCTGTCTCTGGACCTGTCTCTGGACCGGTCTCTGGTCTGGACCTGTCTGTGGATTTGTCTCTATTCTTGACCTGTCTCTGGACCGGTCTCTAGTCTGGACCTGTCTCTGGACTTGTCTCTATTCTGGACCTGTCTCTGGACTTGTCTCTGGTCTGGACCTGTCTCTGGACTTGTCTCTATTCTGGAACTGTCTCTGGACCTGTCTCTGGACCGATCTCTGGTCTGGACCTGTCTGTGGATTTGTCTCTATTCTTGACCTGTCTCTGGACCGGTCTCTAGTCTGGACCTGTCTCTGGACTTGTCTCTGGTCAGGACCTGTCTCTGGACTGATCTCTGGTCTGGACCTGTCTCTGGACCTGTCTCTGGTCTGGACCTGTCTGTGGATTTGTCTCTGGTCTGGACCTGTCTCTGGACCTGTCTCTGGAGCTGTCTCTGGTCTGGACCTGTCTCTGGTCTGGACCGGTCACTGGACCGATCTCTGGTCTGGACCTGTCTCTGGACCTGTCTCTGGTCTGGACCTGTCTCTGGACTTGTCTCTGGTCTGGACCTGGCACTGGTCAGGACCTGTCTGTGGATTTGTCTCTATTCTGGAACTGTCTCTGGACCTGTCTCTGGACCGATCTCTGGTCTGGACCTGTCTGTGGATTTGTCTCTATTCTGGACCTGTCTCTGGACCTGTCTCTGGACCGGTCTCTGGTCTGGACCTGTCTGTGGATTTGTCTCTATTCTGGACCTGTCTCTGGACCTGTCTCTGGTCTGGACCTGTCTCTGGACTTGTCTCTGGTCTGGACCTGGCACTGGTCAGGACCTGGCACTGGTCAGGACCTGTCTCTGGACTGATCTCTGGTCTGGACCTGTCTCTGGTCTGGACCTGTCTGTGGATTTGTCTCTATTCTTGACCTGTCTCTTGACCTGTCTCTGGACCTGTCTCTGGACCTGTCTCTGGTCTGGACCTGTCTCTGGTCTGGACCTGTCTGTGGATTTGTCTCTATTCTTGACCTGTCTCTGGACCTGTCTCTGGTCTGGACCTGTCTGTGGATTTGTCTTTATTCTGGACCCGTCTCTGGACCTGTCTCTGGTCTGGACCTGTCTCTGGACTTGTCTCTATTCTGGAACTGTCTCTGGACTTGTCTCTGGACCTGTCTGTGGATTCGTCTCTATTCTTGACCTGTCTCTGGACCGGTCTCTAGTCTGGACCTGTCTCTGGACTTGTCTCTGGTCTGGACCGGTCTCTGGTCTGGACCTGTCTGTGGATTTGTCTCTATTCTGGACCTGTCTCTGGACCTGTCTCTGGTCTGGACCTGTCTCTGGACTTGTCTCTATTCTGGAACTGTCTCTGGACCTGTCTCTGGTCTGGACCTGTCTCTGGACTTGTCTCTATTCTGGAACTGTCTCTGGACCTGTCTCTGGACCTGTCTCTATTCTTGACCTGTCTCTGGACCGGTCTCTAGTCTGGACCTGTCTCTGGACTTGTCTTTGGTCAGGACCTGTCTCTGGACTGATCTCTGGTCTGGACCTGTCTGTGGATTTGTCTCTATTCTTGACCTGTCTCTTGACCTGTCTCTGGACCTGTCTCTGGACCTGTCTCTGGTCTGGACCGGTCTCTGGTCTGGACCTGTCTGTGGATTTGTCTCTATTCTGGACCTGTCTCTGGACCTGTCTCTGGTCTGGACCTGTCTCTGGACTTGTCTCTATTCTGGAACTGTCTCTGGACCTGTCTCTGGACCGGTCTCTGGTCTGGACCTGTCTGTGGATTTGTCTCTATTCTGGACCTGTCTCTGGACCTGTCTCTGGACCTGTCTCTGGTCTGGACCTGTCTGTGGATTTGTCTCTATTCTTGACCTGTCTCTGGACCGGTCTCTAGTCTGGACCTGTCTCTGGACTTGTCTCTATTCTGGACCTGTCTCTGGACTTGTCTCTGGTCTGGACCTGTCTCTGGACTTGTCTCTATTCTGGAACTGTCTCTGGACCTGTCTCTGGACCGATCTCTGGTCTGGACCTGTCTCTGGACTTGTCTCTGACCTGTCTCTGGACCGGTCTCTGGTCTGGACCTGTCTGTGGATTTGTCTCTATTCTGGACCTGTCTCTGGACCTGTCTCTGGTCTGGACCTGTCTCTGGACTTGTCTCTGGTCTGGACCTGGCACTGGTCAGGACCTGGCACTGGTCAGGACCTGTCTCTGGACTGATCTCTGGTCTGGACCTGTCTCTGGTCTGGACCTGTCTGTGGATTTGTCTCTATTCTTGACCTGTCTCTGGACCTGTCTCTGGTCTGGACCTGTCTCTGGACTTGTCTCTGGTCTGGACCTGGCACTGGTCAGGACCTGTCTCTGGACTGATCTCTGGTCTGGACCTGTCTCTGGTCTGGACCTGTCTGTGGATTTGTCTCTATTCTTGACCTGTCTCTGGACCTGTCTCTGGACCTGTCTCTGGTCTGGACCTGTCTCTGGTCTGGACCTGTCTGTGGATTTGTCTCTATTCTTGACCTGTCTCTGGACCTGTCTCTGGTCTGGACCTGTCTGTGGATTTGTCTTTATTCTGGACCCGTCTCTGGACCTGTCTCTGGTCTGGACCTGTCTCTGGACTTGTCTCTATTCTGGAACTGTCTCTGGACTTGTCTCTGGACCTGTCTGTGGATTTGTCTCTATTCTTGACCTGTCTCTGGACCGGTCTCTAGTCTGGACCTGTCTCTGGACTTGTCTCTGGTCTGGACCGGTCTCTGGTCTGGACCGGTCTCTGGTCTGGACCTGTCTGTGGATTTGTCTCTATTCTGGACCTGTCTCTGGACCTGTCTCTGGTCTGGACCTGTCTCTGGACTTGTCTCTATTCTGGAACTGTCTCTGGACCTGTCTCTGGTCTGGACCTGTCTCTGGACTTGTCTCTATTCTGGAACTGTCTCTGGACCTGTCTCTGGACCTGTCTCTATTCTTGACCTGTCTCTGGACCGGTCTCTAGTCTGGACCTGTCTCTGGACTTGTCTTTGGTCAGGACCTGTCTCTGGACTGATCTCTGGTCTGGACCTGTCTGTGGATTTGTCTCTATTCTTGACCTGTCTCTTGACCTGTCTCTGGACCTGTCTCTGGACCTGTCTCTGGACCTGTCTCTGGACCTGTCTCTGGTCTGGACCGGTCTCTGGTCTGGACCTGTCTGTGGATTTGTCTCTATTCTGGACCTGTCTCTGGACCTGTCTCTGGTCTGGACCTGTCTCTGGACTTGTCTCTATTCTGGAACTGTCTCTGGACCTGTCTCTGGACCGGTCTCTGGTCTGGACCTGTCTGTGGATTTGTCTCTATTCTGGACCTGTCTCTGGACCTGTCTCTGGTCTGGACCTGTCTCTGGACTTGTCTCTATTCTGGAACTGTCTCTGGACCGGTCTCTGGTCTGGACCTGTCTCTGGACTTGTCTCTATTCTGGAACTGTCTCTGGACCTGTCTCTGGACCGATCTCTGGTCTGGACCTGTCTGTGGATTTGTCTCTATTCTTGACCTGTCTCTGGATCTGTCTCTGGTCTGGACCTGTCTCTGGACCTGTCTCTGGACCTGTCTCTGGTCTGGACCTGTCTCTGGTCTGGACCTGTCTGTGGATTTGTCTCTATTCTTGACCTGTCTCTGGACCTGTCTCTGGACCTGTCTCTGGACCTGTCTCTGGACCTGTCTCTGGTCTGGACCGGTCTCTGGTCTGGACCTGTCTGTGGATTTGTCTCTATTCTGGACCTGTCTCTGGACCTGTCTCTGGTCTGGACCTGTCTCTGGACTTGTCTCTATTCTGGAACTGTCTCTGGACCTGTCTCTGGACCGGTCTCTGGTCTGGACCTGTCTGTGGATTTGTCTCTATTCTGGACCTGTCTCTGGACCTGTCTCTGGTCTGGACCTGTCTCTGGACTTGTCTCTATTCTGGAACTGTCTCTGGACCTGTCTCTGGACCGGTCTCTGGTCTGGACCTGTCTGTGGATTTGTCTCTATTCTGGACCTGTCTCTGGACCTGTCTCTGGTCTGGACCTGTCTCTGGACTTGTCTCTATTCTGGAACTGTCTCTGGACCGGTCTCTGGTCTGGAACTGTCTCTGGACCTGTCTCTGGACCGATCTCTGGTCTGGACCTGTCTGTGGATTTGTCTCTATTCTTGACCTGTCTCTGGATCTGTCTCTGGTCTGGAACTGTCTCTGGACCTGTCTCTGGACCGATCTCTGGTCTGGACCTGTCTGTGGATTTGTCTCTATTCTTGACCTGTCTCTGGATCTGTCTCTGGTCTGGACCTGTCTCTGGACCTGTCTCTCTCTCAGCTGCAGAGGAGTGTAAACACGTCCGGAGCGTGTCCCAGAGGCGTCACCTGATCCTTGTGGCTCGGAGCTGCTTCCTGTTCATCAGAGAACAGTTATTTTCATCCACAGCAGCTAAGCCTCTGGTGTCACCGCCCCACGTCGTAAATAGAGCCCAGACCCTACAGAGACCGGGACCGGGGACGGTTCTACATAGACCGGGTCCGGGGACGGTTCTACAGAGACCGGGTCCGGGGACGGTTCTACAGAGACCGGGACCGGGGACGGTTCTACAGAGACCGGGTCCGGGGACGGTTCTACAGAGACCGGGACCGGGGACGGTTCTACATAGACCGGGTCCGGGGACGGTTCCACAGAGACCGGGTCCGGGGACGGTTCTACAGAGACAGGGTCCGGGGACGGTTCCACAGAGACCGGGACCGGGGACGGTTCTACAGAGACCGGGTCCGGGGACGGTTCCACAGAGACCGGGACCGGGGACGGTTCTACATAGACCGGGTCCGGGGACGGTTCTACAGAGACCGGGTCCGGGGACGGTTCTACAGAGACCGGGACCGGGGACGGTTCTACATAGACCGGGTCCGGGGACGGTTCTACAGAGACCGGGACCGGGGACGGTTCTACATAGACCGGGTCCGGGGACGGTTCTACAGAGACCGGGTCCGGGGACGGTTCTACAGAGACCGGGACCGGGGACGGTTCTACATAGACCGGGTCCGGGGACGGTTCTACAGAGACCGGGACCGGGGACGGTTCTACATAGACCGGGTCCGGGGACGGTTCTACAGAGACCGGGACCGGGGACGGTTCTACATAGACCGGTCCGGGACGGTTCTACAGAGACCGGGACCGGACGGTTCTACATAGACCGGGTCCGGGACGGTTCTACAGAGACCGGGTCCGGGGACGGTTCTACAGAGACCGGGACCGGGGACGGTTCTACATAGACCGGGTCCGGGGACGGTTCTACAGAGACCGGGACCGGGGACGGTTCTACATAGACCGGGTCCGGGGACGGTTCTACAGAGACCGGGACCGGGGACGGTTCTACATAGACCGGGTCCGGGGACGGTTCTACAGAGACCGGGACCGGGGACGGTTCTACAGAGACCGGGTCCGGGGACGGTTCTACAGAGACCGGGACATGAAAACTCCAGAAAGAGTTGAACCCAGGACCTTGTTGCTGTGAGGCTGGAGCTGGTCATGAGATATCCTTAATAAAATAAGACAGTGGGGTTAAAGGAGTAATGATCGAGCTGAACTGCTCTGGAAATGTTGGTCAAAGCATAATTAAGACGACAATATCTGTTTCCTTGCAGCCAGAAGGTTTCTCTGGTTCCACCTCCATCTTTAGAAACGTACAGACTAAAGGCTAATCCTCCGGTCAGTGACCAGCGACACTGAAAATGGTTAAATGCAGAGAATAAAAAAATCAAACTTGTATTGAGTTCGGTTTTTAAGATCAGGTCTTTCATTATTCATACGTTCTTACGTTCTTACGTTCCCTCCTCTCTTCATCACACTGTCCATAATCCACTGGCTTTTTTGATTGATTATAAATCACTGAATAAACTTTATAAAAGTGTGTGTTTTATCCAAGACAAGAAATAGGTCACAACAGAGCGAGAAATGTCTTTGGTTGAATCAGTGCAGACACAAGAAGAGAAGAATAACAACAAACAACCAGACAAATACAAGGATAAACCGAAATAAGACATGGCCAAAGCTAAAAGGTCTGAGTCTAGTTGTTGGAGAGTCTGACGGAGAAACAGGTGAGAGCTCAGGTCGTAACCCGGTCTGAGATCAAAGCCCCGACAGATGTGACCAACATAAATATTAAAGCTGTCACATCCTGAGCCACAGGCACCAAACACCACCTGACACCACCTACCTCCACCTATCTCCACCTACTTTCACCAACCCTCCACCTACTTTCACCAACCCTCCACCTACTTCCACCAACCCTCCACCTACTTCCACCAACCCTCCACCTATCTCCACCTACTTCCACCAACCCTCCACCTATCTCCACCTACTTTCACCAACCCTCCACCTACTTCCACCAACCCTCCACCTACTTTCACCAACCCTCCACCTATCTCCACCTACTTTCACCAACCCTCCACCTACTTCCACCAACCCTCCATCAGCCCTCCATCAACCCTCCACCTACCTACACCTACTTTCACCAACCCTCCACCTACTTCCACCAACCCTCCACCTACTTTCACCAACCCTCCACCTATCTCCACCTACTTTCACCAACCCTCCACCTACTTCCACCAACCCTCCACCTACTTTCACCAACCCTCCACCTATCTCCACCTACTTTCACCAACCCTCCACCTACTTCCACCAACCCTCCACCTACTTCCACCAACCCTCCATCAGCCCTCCATCAGCCCTCCACCTACCTACACCTACTTTCACCAACCCTCCACCTACTTTCACCAACCCTCCATCAGCCCTCCATCAGCCCTCCACCTACCTACACCTACTTTCACCAACCCTCCACCTACTTTCACCAACCCTCCACCTATCTCCACCTACTTTCACCAACCCTCCACCTACTTCCACCAACCCTCCACCTATCTCCACCTACTTTCACCAACCCTCCACCTACCCTCCATCAGCCCTCCACCTACCCTCCACCTACTTTGACCAACCCTCCACCTACCCTCCATCAGCCCTCCATCAGCCCTCCACCTACCTACACCTACTTTCACCTACCCTCCACCTACTTCCACCAACCCTCCACCTACCTCCACCATCCCTCCACCAACCCTCCACCTACTTTCACCAACCCTCCACCTATCTCCACCTACTTTCACCAACCCTCCACCTTCTTCCACCAACCCTCCACCTATCTCCACCTACTTTCACCAACCCTCCACCTACCCTCCATCAGCCCTCCATCAGCCCTCCACCTACCCTCCACCTACTTTCACCAACCCTCCACCTACCCTCCATCAGCCCTCCATCAGCCCTTCACCTATCTCCACCTACTTTCACCAACCCTCCACCTACTTTCACCAACCCTCCACCTACTTCCACCAACCCTCCACCTACCTCCACCTACTTTCACCAACCCTCCATCAGCCCTCCACCTACCTACACCTACTTTCACCAACCCTCCACCTACTTTCACCAACCCTCCACCTATCTCCACCTACTTTCACCAACCCTCCACCTACTTCCACCAACCCTCCACCTACCCTCCATCAGCCCTCCATCAGCCCTCCACCTACCCTCCACCTACTTTCACCAACCCTCCACCTACCCTCCATCAGCCCTCCATCAGCCCTCCACCTACCTACACCAACCCTCCATCTACCTCCACCAACCCTCCACCAACCCTCCATCTACCTCCACCAACCCTCCACCTACTTCCACCAACCCTCCACCTACCTCCACCAACTCTCCACCTACCTCCACCAACTCTCCACCACCCTCCACTAGCGCTCCATCACCCTCGCTGAGTCCGGACCCTCCCTTAGTCTGGACCCCAGACCAATGCTCTAAACCTGTTCAGTGACAAAAGTCTTCAGAAGGTTCAGGAGTTTTCATCCCTTTAAGTCCGTCACACAACAATAAGCCTCACTCAGTGTTCAGAGAATAGCGGTAAACAGGAGTTTTTTTGTTTCCAGTAACTGAGTCAAAGTGAAAGCGTAAAACTGTCGAACAGTAAACACAGAGCTCAAGCAGCACGTGGAGCGTGAGTTTGATCGAGGTGTGTGTTGGTCTTGTTCCAGAGACTGAGATTTATTTAGAGTCTGTTCATCCTTCAACTGATTTTGACTCTTTTGAGTCTCTGCCAAGGGCTCTGGACAAGGGCACGAGCAGGAAATCCACATGTCATCGACCGAGAGAAAATAAGAAAATAATGACTATAACCTGTTCAAATAAAACTAAAACCTGTTCAAATCTAAATAAAACCAGCAAAATTCAGCCAACCCCCCCAATAAAAATTTACATTTGAATTCAACTTCTTTGGTCTAAACTGCAACATAGGCACCATTTAGACACTTTCTGAAGAATTTTGATTAATAGCTCACATTGTTTAACCTCATTCAAAATGTTCAAACTGAAAATCACAGAAAAACTCAAACGAGTCCATTTTGCACCAGAAAAAAAACTCCAGAACCAAAAACAGTAAAAGTGTCTCTCACCTGGAGGACAGAGGCAGCTGAACGGAGCCTCTCTCACTTCTCGAATCTTCGGTAAACGTTCTGCCAGTTTCTGCCGAAAAACACAAAATATCAGAGTTAGACGAGAATTTGAGCAGGTCCTGTTCTGAGAAAAGAACCTGAAATAGATTTACCTTTAAAAGAAACTGAGCGGATTATTTTTGAACTGAAAACAGTGGACACCAGAAAAAAACTAAACTAGGCCTAAACCAGGTCTAACTCAGCATGTAAACCAGGTCTGGTCCTGGTCTGGTCCTAGTCTGGTAAGTCTCAGCTGGTCCTAAAGACTCTGTGGGGACCTCGGTGTTGAGACCCAACAAGGACCAGGCTGTAACTCTCATGGACTGCAGCTCCCATCAGACCCTTCTACTGCGGGGTGAAAGGTCACGGAGTGGGCGACAAAGCGACGCGGGAGGTTTTTGGGTCAGTCTCAGTTTGGTCATTATTTACAGGAAGTACCACTCAGCACCAGAAATAAGACCGGACTGAGACCGGTCTTGGTTTAGACCTGGTTTAGACCTGGTTTAGACCTGGTTTAGTCCTGGTTTAGTCCTGGTTTAGTCCTGGTTTAGTCCTGGTTTAGTCCTGATGTGGTCCTGGAATTTGTCAGGACTGAGATCATAAAAGTCAGATCCAGTCAAAATCCTCCCTGGTCCTGGTTTAGACCAGGCCTTTTCTTGGGACCTGGACCATCCTGGAGTCCTGGTCTAAAAAAAAACAGGACACACTTAAGTCCAGAGTCAGGTTTCACTTCAGAGGCGCCGCTGTCCCAAAATGCACCATTGCACAGCCTACACTACGTTTCCCATGAGGCCGAGCAGCTGCTGCTCACAGCACTCATTCACAAAGTCCTTCAGAGTATTCAACAGAATCAAGGCCGGGTTTAGATCAAGTTTAGGTCTGGTTTAGTTTTTTTTTGTCTTGGATTTGTCTTGGATGAAGTCCTGGCTGGTTCTAGGTTTAGATTTGATTTGACTCATGTCAAATTCTAACCCTAAAACCTGGTTTAAGTCTTGTTCAGACCAGGTTTGAGCCTTATTAAGAACCAGGTCTGGTCTTGGTTTAGTCCTGGTCTAAAGGTGTGTTTACACTTGTCTCCGTTTCATTAGTTTGCACCAAAACAGAAAACGATGACTGACTTCTGCTCCAGTTCATATCCTTATCCACAAACTTCATGTCTTTAGCTCCTGATGGCTCCAGAGTAATCCAAACAAGACAAAGACATGACTTTGCACTACATCTAATCAGTGTCAGGAACACTGCCCTGTACATTTAGTGACATTACACGTAAACTTATTCACATCTACGACTGACTCGTCAGCTCATTACAAGTCCATCCACGAGCGACATAATGTACATCTATAAAAGCTTCCTGTTGTAAACATGTTAAACACGTCACCTTGTACTATTGTTGCATGTGTCTGATTTGTTTCATTCTTGCAAGAATTAAACTAAATTTACCATGTGTCTATGTCTTCGTCGTCTCGTTTGTGGTCCAATCCTAACAATTCTTTTAACACGTTCGATAAAACCTGAGATCTAACTTTTAACTTACAGTCATTAACAAACTACAAGAATAGAACTTTAGAAACAGGAAATTATTTTATGATAAAAACTTTTATCTGGAAGTCACCAAAACGTAGTTCTTTTATGAAAACCAAGCCAACATTCATAAAGAGCCCCAGTGTTGGGTCGGACAGGTCCACTTTTGGTTTCCGAGCCTGACTAAAGCTGGTTGATCTGTTCACTTCATTAAAAAACTCTGAACCAGAACATGGTCTTGGTCTAAAACTGGTCTGAACATCACTTTTTAAAGATCTCTGACTTACTTTTTTATACTGTCTTGTGTCGAGTCAGACGTAAGTCCAGGTCATTTTATCTTTATTAAGAACACTAACCCTCCGGGAGTCACTGGTCTTGACTCAGTTAACATCTTTGCAAAGCAGAAAGAGATGCAAATAATCATCTGAACATCAGTTTGATCTGTCATCGTTCACTTAAGTCGTCTAGAATTCATCCAATAGAATCTAGTGTTTGTCCTGCAGCGGGCCCGACTGCAGCAGAACTTGTGACATGAAAGAGCGAGGCCCTGAACTGTAGGGGTTAGAAGTTTAGAAAGATGGGAATAAAGCAGGAACACTCTTCTTCTTCTGTTTACTGCAGCAGCCTCCAGGGTTTATGAGCTTCTGAAATATTCATTATTGGCAATGCATCCACGTTTTTAAATGTTGTTGGCCAAATATTAGTTTTTTGGAGTGACATGTGGCAGCCTGAGTTTGAATAGAATGAGTTATTGCTCTGTGTAAACCCCCTTTGTCTCACCCACAGGTTTGTTCTGGAGAAAAGTGGTGCCAATAAATAAAGCAGCTGTTTTTGTTGGAAAGGTGGACGAATGTGACTGATGCTAAAACTGGTGCTAAATGTTAGATTAATGTCAACAGAAGACTTTTTCCTTCAATAATCTGAGTGCAATTCTTTTTAATTTAAGGTTAAACTAAAGTAAAGCCCGTTGTTTAAAAGTCTGGGCCAGAGTGAGGTGTGAGGACTCTTCAGTCTGTTTGTCTCCTGCTGAGCGTCCAGAAGTGAGTAAAAAAACAAAACCACATGGCTCTGAGAGTTAACACAGACTAATGACTGAGAAAACACCTGTGACTGAAGACGGATCGGAAAGAAAAAAAAGAGAGTGGATTTAACAAAATCTGAAAAACTGAAACTTTTTTAAACAGACTTAGTTCAGTGTGGATAAAGCAGAAACACTTTCAACAGAACAGGACGCAGTCAAAAAAAAGGATGATCTAAACCAGGGCTAGACCAGGTCTAAACCAGTCTAAACCATGCACTGAGACTGAGACTGACCTGGTCCAGGATGGAGTCCAACCTTTGGTCCATCAGTCTGAGGAAGACCGGCTCCAGGTTCTGGTCCAGGTCCAGGATCTGGTTCTGGAGTTGAGAGGTGCGCACAAGCAGGAGCACGCACACAGCCGTGCACAGCGCCGACACGGCCGTGCACGCCCCCAGGATCCCGCCTTGTCCTGAGCAAGTCCTGATCCTGGTCTCGGTCTTGGACTCCATCACAAGCTGTGGCTCCAGAACTGAGTCAGAATCCAACAAAATCCAACAAAATGCAACGAAATCCAACAAAATCCGACAGCGCCTCGTTTCCTAACCGGATGTCTCCTAAATGTGTCCTACAGCCTTGTCTCCAACGGGTCCCAGATTTTTAAACTACAAAAATATTCCAACTTTAACAAGTCTCCTAAAAACAGCACAAAAATTGCACAAAAAAGTTTTTTTTGCAGATTAAAAATTTTTAATAACCATATTTTGATATTTTTTATGAGACACTTTTTTTAAAACTGAAAAATATAAAGTTACTCAAAATGGAACATAATTTTGAGCAAACTTTAGATAAGACCCAGAATTTGGGATTTTTAATAGATTTAAAAAAAAGGGATTTTTGTGAGAAATTAATAAAAATAGGAGCGTCTCTATAAGAATCCTCAAACTGTTATTGTTTGAAGTTGTCCAGCAGCTTCTGCAGAATAATCCCAGTTTTCCTCCAAATCAAACTTTTTCTAATCTCTTTTTTCTCTTTTCCAGAAAAAAGGTCAACACCTGACTTTGTTTAATTTAATTAGTTTTTTTTTCTGCAAAAATATCTGTTTCAAAAGTGTCCAGCAGCTTCAGCAAAGCACAAAGTTTGTTTTAAAAACTTCAGGAGAAAATAACAAAGAAAAAAGAGGATTTACAAACTTCCCAAAACTTTCTCAAACCGTTCGCAAAGAACAATCCCTAAAAATCTGTCCAGCAAATGCCCTCCTTATATTAAATCTGATTCATCCATTCTGATTTATAAATCCATTTTTGGGTAGGTGGGTCTCAGAGGGTCTCAGTGGGTCTCAGCAGGTCTCAGAGGGTCTCGGTGGGTCTCAGAGGGTCTCAGTGGGTCTCAGTGGGTCTCAGTGGGTCTCGGTGGGTCTCGGTGGGTCTCAGGGACAGAGCCTGCTCCTGCGTCTGCCTCAGACTCGGACTGAACTCGGTCTGAGCAGGGCTGAGTGTGAAAGACCAGCTGCTGCCTAAGCCCCGCCCTTGGGTCTGAAGGGGTGTGGTTTGTGACTAAAGGGGCGGGGTTTGGAGGAGGTGAGGCTGGATTTTGAGGCGGACCTTTCTTCCTTTGATCCCGATTTATTTTAAGCTTCAGCTCAAAGAGAGAGAGACAAATACTGTCAAAAAGAATTTATCAAATCATCCTTCATCAAAGGCTTTTTCTTAGTCTGGTCTGGGCCTAAACCTGTCCTGAACCTGTCCTGGTCCGGTCCTGGTCTTGCTGCAGTGGTCCTGGTCCTGGCCCTGGTCTAGTCCTGAACCTGGTCTGGTCCTGGTCTTGTCCTGGTCCTGGCCCTGGTCTTGTCCTGGTCCTGGTCCTGGTCCTGCTGCAGATGTCCTGGTCCTGGCCCTGGTCTTGTCCTGGTCCTGGTCCTGCTGCAGATGTCCTGGTCCTGGCCCTGGTCTTGTCCTGGTCCTGGTCCTGGTCCTGCTGCAGATGTCCTGGTCCTGGCCCTGGTCTTGTCCTGGTCCTGGTCCTGCTGCAGGTGTCCTGGTCCTGGTCCTGTTCCTGGTCTGGTCCTGGTCCTGCTGCAGGTGTCCTGGTCCTGGTCCTGGTCTTGTCCTGGTCCTGGTCCTGCTGCAGGTGTCCTGGTCCTGGTCCTGTTCCTGGTCTGGTCCTGGTCCTGCTGCAGGTGTCCTGGTCTGGAGGCGGTCCCAGGTCTTGGTCTATAATCATCTTTAAAGTGCAGCAGAGAGCGACGCTGGGTGGAGCTGATAATGACAGAGCAGAGCACCCTCAGACCACAGCTGTTGACCAGATCCAGACCAGATTCAGTCCAGACTGGGTCCAGAGCAGCTCCGGACCCACTTTAGTATATGCCTATTTATTTTATTTACTTATTTAAGAACACAGCAAGAAGGTTGTGGGTTCAAAACCCAACCCTCCCTGTGTGCTTCTGTGAGTCGGGTCTTGTTCTTTTCTGGTCTGGGTCTGGATCTGGGTCTGATCCTGGTCTGTTCTAGATCTGGTCTGGTCTGGTCTGGTCTGGTCTGGGTCTGATCTGGATCTATTCTGGTCTGGGTCTGATCCTGGTCTGGTCTGGTCTGGTCTGGGTCTGATCTGGATCTATTCTGGTCTGGGTCTAGTCTGGGTCTGATCCTGGTCTGGGTCTGGTCTGGTCTGTTCTGGATTTGGCCTGGTCTGGGTCTGGATCTGGGTCTGATCCTGGTCTGTTTTGGGTCTGGGTCTGATCCTGGTCTGTTCTGGGTCTGGGTCTGATCCTGGTCTGTTCTGGTCTGTGTCTGGTCTGGTCTGGGTCTGATCTGGATCTATTCTGGTCTGGGTCTGGTCTGGGTCTGATCCTGGTCTGTTCTGGTCTGGGTCTGATCCTGGTCTTTGTCTGGTCTGGTCTGTTCTGGTCTGGTCTGGGTCTGGTCTGGTCTGTTCTGGCCTGGATTTGGCCTGGTCTGTGTCTGGTCTGGTCTGGTCTGGGTCTGATCTGGATCTATTCTGGTCTGGGTCTGGTCTGGGTCTGTTCTGGTCTGGTTTGGATTTGGCCTGGTCTGTGTCTGGGTCTGATCTGGGTCTGTTCTGTGTCTGGTCTGGATTTGGCCTGGTCTGGTCTGGTCTGTTCTGGCCTGGATTTGGCCTGGTCTGTGTCTGGTCTGGTCTGGTCTGGGTCTGATCTGGATCTATTCTGGTCTGGGTCTGGTCTGAGTCTGTTCTGGTCTGGTTTGGATTTGGCCTGGTCTGTGTCTGGGTCTGATCTGGGTCTGTTCTGGTCTGGTCTGGATTTGGCCTGGTCTGTGTCTGGGTCTGATCTGGGTCTGTTCTGGGTCTGGGTCTGATCCTGGTCTGTTCTGGCCTGGATTTGGCCTGGTCTGGTCTGGGTCTGGTCTGGTCTGTTCTGGCCTGGATTTGGCCTGGTCTGTGTCTGGGTCTGATCTGGTCTGGGTCTGATCTGGATCTGATCTGGGTCTGTTCTGGTCTGGTCTGGATTTGGCCTGGTCTGTGTCTGGGTCTGATCTGGTCTGGGTCTGATCTGGATCTGATCCGGGTCTGTTCTGGTCTGGTCTGGATTTGGCCTGGTCTGTGTCTGGGTCTGATCCGGGTCTGTTCTGGTCTGGATTTGGCCTGGTCTGTGTCTGGGTCTGATCCGGGTCTGTTCTGGTCTGGTCTGGATTTGGCCTGGTCTGGTCTGGTCTGATCCGGGTCTGTTCTGGTCTGGATTTAGCCTGGTCTGTGTCTGATCCTGGTCTGTTCTGGTCTGGATTTGCCTGGTCTGTTCTGGCCTGGATTTAGCCTGGTCTGTGTCTGATCCTGGTCTGTTCTGGTCTGGTCTGGATTTGCCTGGTCTGTTCTGGTCTGGATCTGGCCTGGTCTGGTCTGGATCTGAAACTGAAAATTGTTTCATAAAGTCTGCACACTTTACAAAAGCTGCAGATAATTCCATCTCAGAGTAAACCAGGATCAGTCTTGACCTTAGTCCCGTCCTGGTCTAGTTCTGCTCCAGACCAGGTCCAGACCGGGTCCAGACCGGGTCCAGAGCCGGTGTGTTTACCGGCTCAGAGTCAGAGTCATCGAGGACACTGTGAGCGTCGCGTGGCTCGAGGGGAATGTGAGGCCACAGATGGATTACACAGAACTGAGAAAGACCGCGCCCAGTCCACCCAGACCAGCTGTAGACCTGAACCTGAACCAGGCCGGGACCAGCTGCTGAGACCTAAAACCAGGATTGAACCTGAAACCGCTCGGGTCTGAGTCTGACTCAACACAACAGAGTTCTTCTGCAGACACGGGATAAACTTTAGTTTAGTCCTGCTGAGGATCTGCTCCAGATCATTCTTTGACAATGGTTCAGTTCTGGTTCGGTTCTGGTTCGGTTTTAGTTCAGTTCTGGTTCGGTTCTGGTTCAGTTTTGGTTCAGTTTTGGTTTAGTTCTGGTTCAATTTTGGTTTAGTTTTGGTTCAGTTCTGGTTCGGTTCTGGTTCAGTTCTGGTTCAGTTTTGGTTCAGTTTTGGTTTAGTTCTGGTTCAATTTTGGTTTAGTTTTGGTTCAGTTCTGGTTCGGTTCTGGTTCAGTTTTGGTTCAGTTTTGGTTTAGTTCTGGTTTAGTTCTGGTTTAGCTCTGGTTCAGTTCTGGTTCAGTTCTGGTTTAGTTTTGGTTTAGTTCTGGTTTAGTTCTGGTTCAGTTCTGGTTCAGTTTTGGTTTAGTTTTGGTTTAGTTTTGGTTTAGTTTTGGTTTAATTCTGGTTTACTTCTGGTTCAGTTTTGGTTTAGTTTTGGTTTAGTTCTGGTTTAGTTCTGGTTTAGTTCTGGTTCAGTTCTGGTTCAGTTTTGGTTTAGTTTTGGTTTAGTCTAGTTTTGGTCTAGTTTTGGTTTAGTTTTGGTTTAATTCTGGTTTAGTTCTGGTTCAGTTCTGGTTCAGTTCTGGTTTAGTTCTGGTTTAGTTCTGGTTTAGTTCTGGTTCAGCTCTGGTTCAGCTCTGGTTTAGCTCTGGTTTAGCTCTGGTTCAGTTTTGGTTTAGTTTTGGTTTAGTCTAGTTTTGGTCTAGTTTTGGTTTAGTTTTGGTTTAATTCTGGTTTAGTTCTGGTTCAGCTCTGGTTCAGTTTTGGTTTAGTTTTGGTTTAGTCTAGTTTTGGTCTAGTTTTGGTCTAGTTTTGGTTTAATTCTGGTTTAATTCTGGTTTAGTTCTGGTTTAATTCTGGTTTAGTTCTGGTTCAGCTCTGGTTCAGTTTTGGTTTAGTTTTGGTTTAGTCTAGTTTTGGTCTAGTTTTGGTCTAGTTTTGGTCTAGTTTTGGTTTAATTCTGGTTTAATTCTGGTTTAGTTCTGGTTTAATTCTGGTTTAGTTCTGGTTCAGCTCTGGTTCAGTTCTGGTTCAGTTCTGGTTCAGTTCTGGTTCAGTTCTGAACTCTTCGGCTCTGCTTGATTCTCAGGATGTTTTTGGTTTAGGCTTTAGTCCAGTTTCATCTTTAAATCTACTTCCACTCAGCTCTTTATTAAATGGGCTCTCTGTATGTTCTGGTTTGGACCGAGCCCAGTTCTGGTAGGTTTATGGAGCGGTTGAGGACTGAGCCCGGACTCTGCCCTGGTCCTGGTCCTGGTCTTTATGGAGACTCTGTGGAAACGAATGGTGTGTTTTATGGATTTAATTTATTTAAACATGAACGTCATGAACGTGAATAAAACTTTTACTGTGGCTTTAACCTGATGATCCTTCTTTTTAAAAACCCGTTAAAACCAGAGTCTGAACCAAATCCAAGTCGTTTGAGTCGAGTCTAATAAAACCCCATTAAAGAGGACTTGTTTTTGTATTAGAGCCAGTTTCTGAAAAACAAGGTTGAGCCCACATTTTTCCATTAATGAAACTGTGTTCTATATTTTTATAACCTTTGACCTCAGTTTTATTAAAGCGGGACGTCAGCCATGTTTCAGACAGATTTTGTGAGGAAAGGTTTTTATTACGAGTTTTTTTATTCAATTATTAAATATATTTATGAACATTAGCAGCATCTCCAACGCCTGAGCGAGAAACATGTTCAGAATAATCTGGTTCAGTCCTGGTTCAGACCCGGTCTCTCTCTGATTCAGACCTGGTTTAGTCCTGGTTCAGACCCGGTCTCTCTCTGGTTCAGACCTGGTTCAGTCCTGGTTCAGACCTGGTCTCTCTCTGGTTCAGACCTGGTTCAGTCCTGGTTCAGACCCGGTCTCTCTGATTCAGACCTGGTTCAGACCTGGTTCAGACCCGGTCTCTCTCTGGTTCAGACCTGGTTCAGTCCTGGTTCAGACCTGGTCTCTCTGGTTCAGACCCAGTCTCTCTCTGGTTCAGACCTGGTTCAGTCCTGGTTCAGACCCGGTCTCTCTCTGATTCAGACCTGGTTCAGTCCTGGTTCAGACCCGGTCTCTCTCTGGTTCAGACCCGGTCTCTCTGGTTCAGACCTGGTTCAGACCTGGTCTCTCTGGTTCAGACCCAGTCTCTCTCTGGTTCAGACCTGGTCTCTCTCTGGTTCAGACCCGGTCTCTCTCTGGTTCAGACCTGGTTCAGACCCGGTCTCTCTTTGGTTCAGACCCGGTCTCTCTGGTTCAGACCCGGTCTCTCTCTGGTTCAGACCCGGTCTCTCTGGTTCAGACCCGGTCTCTCTTTGGTTCAGACCCGGTCTCTCTCTGGTTCAGACCCGGTCTCTCTCTGGTTCAGACCTGGTTCAGACCTGGTCTCTCTGGTTCAGACCCAGTCTCTCTCTGGTTCAGACCTGGTCTCTCTCTGGTTCAGACCCGGTCTCTCTCTGGTTCAGACCCGGTCTCTCTTTGGTTCAGACCCGGTCTCTCTCTGGTTCAGACCGGTCTCTCTCTGGTTCAGTCCTGGTTCAGACCCAGTCTCTCTCTGGTTCAGACCCGGTCTCTCTGGTTCAGACCCGGTCTCTCTCTGGTTCAGACCCGGTCTCTCTCTGGTTCAGACCCAGTCTCTCTCTGGTTCAGACCCGGTCTCTCTGGTTCAGACCCGGTCTCTCTCTGGTTCAGACCCGGTCTCTCTGGTTCAGACCCGGTCTCTCTCTGGTTCAGACCTGGTTCAGACCCGGTCTCTCTTTGGTTCAGACCCGGTCTCTCTCTGGTTCAGACCCGGTCTCTCTGGTTCAGACCCGGTCTCTCTCTGGTTCAGACCTGGTTCAGACCCGGTCTCTCTTTGGTTCAGACCCGGTCTCTCTCTGGTTCAGACCCGGTCTCTCTCTGGTTCAGACCCGGTCTCTCTCTGGTTCAGACCTGGTTCAGACCCGGTCTCTCTTTGGTTCAGACCCGGTCTCTCTCTGGTTCAGACCCGGTCTCTCTGGTTCAGACCCGGTCTCTCTCTGGTTCAGACCTGGTTCAGTCCTGGTTCAGACCCGGTCTCTCTCTGATTCAGACCTGGTTCAGTCCTGGTTCAGACCCGGTCTCTCTCTGATTCAGACCTGGTTTAGTCCTGGTTCAGACCTGGTCTCTCTCTGGTTCAGACCTGGTTCAGTCCTGGTTCAGACCCGGTCTCTCTCTGATTCAGACCTGGTTTAGTCCTGGTTCAGACCCGGTCTCTCTCTGGTTCAGACCTGGTTTAGTCCTGGTTCAGACCTGGTCTCTCTGGTTCAGACCCAGTCTCTCTCTGGTTCAGACCCGGTCTCTCTGGTTCAGACCCGGTCTCTCTCTGG
This sequence comes from Neodontobutis hainanensis, assembly GCA_024349245.1. Classification (NCBI taxonomy): domain Eukaryota; kingdom Metazoa; phylum Chordata; class Actinopteri; order Gobiiformes; family Odontobutidae; genus Neodontobutis; species Neodontobutis hainanensis. The sequence goes on along the minus strand of JALDNG010000168.1, from coordinate 767,064 downwards.
TTCAGACCTGGTTCAGACCCGGTCTCTCTCTGGTTCAGACCCGGTCTCTCTCTGGTTCAGACCCGGTCTCTCTCTGGTTCAGACCTGGTTCAGACCTGGTCTCTCTGGTTCAGACCCAGTCTCTCTCTGGTTCAGACCCGGTCTCTCTCTGGTTCAGACCTGGTTCAGACCCGGTCTCTCTTTGGTTCAGACCCGGTCTCTCTGGTTCAGACCCGGTCTCTCTCTGGTTCAGACCCGGTCTCTCTGGTTCAGACCCGGTCTCTCTTTGGTTCAGACCCGGTCTCTCTCTGGTTCAGACCCGGTCTCTCTCTGGTTCAGACCTGGTTCAGACCTGGTCTCTCTGGTTCAGACCCAGTCTCTCTCTGGTTCAGACCTGGTCTCTCTCTGGTTCAGACCCGGTCTCTCTCTGGTTCAGACCCGGTCTCTCTTTGGTTCAGACCCGGTCTCTCTCTGGTTCAGACCCGGTCTCTCTCTGGTTCAGACCTGGTTCAGACCCGGTCTCTCTTTGGTTCAGACCCGGTCTCTCTGGTTCAGACCCGGTCTCTCTTTGGTTCAGACCCGGTCTCTCTTTGGTTCAGACCCGGTCTCTCTCTGGTTCAGACCCGGTCTCTCTGGTTCAGACCCGGTCTCTCTCTGGTTCAGACCCGGTCTCTCTGGTTCAGACCCGGTCTCTCTCTGGTTCAGACCTGGTTCAGACCTGGTCTCTCTGGTTCAGACCCAGTCTCTCTCTGGTTCAGACCCGGTCTCTCTCTGGTTCAGACCCGGTCTCTCTCTGGTTCAGACCCAGTCTCTCTCTGGTTCAGACCCGGTCTCTCTGGTTCAGACCCGGTCTCTCTTTGGTTCAGACCCGGTCTCTCTCTGGTTCAGACCCGGTCTCTCTCTGGTTCAGACCCAGTCTCTCTCTGGTTCAGACCCGGTCTCTCTGGTTCAGACCCAGTCTCTCTCTGGTTCAGACCCGGTCTCTCTCTGGTTCAGACCCGGTCTCTCTCTGGTTCAGACCCAGTCTCTCTCTGGTTCAGACCCGGTCTCTCTGGTTCAGACCCGGTCTCTCTTTGGTTCAGACCCGGTCTCTCTCTGGTTCAGACCCAGTCTCTCTCTGGTTCAGACCCGGTCTCTCTGGTTCAGACCCGGTCTCTCTCTGGTTCAGACCCGGTCTCTCTGGTTCAGACCCGGTCTCTCTCTGGTTCAGACCTGGTTCAGACCCGGTCTCTCTTTGGTTCAGACCCGGTCTCTCTCTGGTTCAGACCCGGTCTCTCTGGTTCAGACCCGGTCTCTCTCTGGTTCAGACCTGGTTCAGACCCGGTCTCTCTTTGGTTCAGACCCGGTCTCTCTCTGGTTCAGACCCGGTCTCTCTGGTTCAGACCCGGTCTCTCTCTGGTTCAGACCTGGTTCAGACCCGGTCTCTCTTTGGTTCAGACCCGGTCTCTCTCTGGTTCAGACCCGGTCTCTCTGGTTCAGACCCGGTCTCTCTCTGGTTCAGACCCGGTCTCTCTCTGGTTCAGACCTGGTTCAGACCTGGTCTCTCTGGTTCAGACCCAGTCTCTCTCTGGTTCAGACCCGGTCTCTCTCTGGTTCAGACCCGGTCTCTCTCTGGTTCAGACCTGGTTCAGACCCGGTCTCTCTTTGGTTCAGACCCGGTCTCTCTGGTTCAGACCCGGTCTCTCTCTGGTTCAGACCCGGTCTCTCTTTGGTTCAGACCCGGTCTCTCTCTGGTTCAGACCCGGTCTCTCTTTGGTTCAGACCCGGTCTCTCTCTGGTTCAGACCCGGTCTCTCTCTGGTTCAGACCTGGTTCAGACCTGGTCTCTCTGGTTCAGACCTGGTCTCTCTCTGGTTCAGACCCGGTCTCTCTCTGGTTCAGACCCGGTCTCTCTTTGGTTCAGACCCGGTCTCTCTCTGGTTCAGACCCGGTCTCTCTCTGGTTCAGACCTGGTTTAGTCCTGGTTCAGACCTGGTCTCTCTCTGGTTCAGACCTGGTTTAGTCCTGGTTCAGACCTGGTCTCTCTCTGGTTCAGACCTGGTTCAGACCTGGTCTCTCTGGTTCAGACCTGGTCTCTCTCTGGTTCAGACCTGGTTCAGACCTGGTCTCTCTGGTTCAGACCCAGTCTCTCTCTGGTTCAGACCCGGTCTCTCTCTGGTTCAGACCCGGTCTCTCTCTGGTTCAGACCCGGTCTCTCTGGTTCAGACCCGGTCTCTCTCTGGTTCAGACCTGGTTCAGACCCGGTCTCTCTCTGGTTCAGACCCGGTCTCTCTCTGGTTCAGACCTGGTTCAGACCTGGTCTCTCTGGTTCAGACCCAGTCTCTCTCTGGTTCAGACCCGGTCTCTCTGGTTCAGACCCGGTCTCTCTCTGGTTCAGACCCGGTCTCTCTCTGGTTCAGACCTGGTTCAGACCCGGTCTCTCTTTGGTTCAGACCCAGTCTCTCTCTGGTTCAGACCCGGTCTCTCTGGTTCAGACCCGGTCTCTCTCTGGTTCAGACCTGGTTCAGACCCGGTCTCTCTTTGGTTCAGACCCGGTCTCTCTCTGGTTCAGACCCGGTCTCTCTGGTTCAGACCCGGTCTCTCTCTGGTTCAGACCTGGTTTAGTCCTGGTTCAGACCCGGTCTCTCTCTGGTTCAGACCTGGTTTAGTCCTGGTTCAGACCTGGTCTCTCTCTGGTTCAGACCTGGTTCAGACCTGGTCTCTCTGGTTCAGACCCAGTCTCTCTCTGGTTCAGACCCGGTCTCTCTGGTTCAGACCCGGTCTCTCTCTGGTTCAGACCCGGTCCCTCTCTGGTTCAGACCTGGTTCAGACCCGGTCTCTCTCTGGTTCAGACCCGGTCTCTCTCTGGTTCAGACCCGGTCTCTCTCTGGTTCAGACCTGGTTCAGACCTGGTCTCTCTGGTTCAGACCCAGTCTCTCTCTGGTTCAGACCTGGTTCAGACCTGGTCTCTCTGGTTCAGACCCAGTCTCTCTCTGGTTCAGACCTGGTCTCTCTCTGGTTCAGACCCGGTCTCTCTCTGGTTCAGACCCGGTCTCTCTCTGGTTCAGACCTGGTTCAGACCCGGTCTCTCTTTGGTTCAGACCCGGTCTCTCTCTGGTTCAGACCCGGTCTCTCTTTGGTTCAGACCCGGTCTCTCTCTGGTTCAGACCCGGTCTCTCTGCAGCTGTCCCAGAAACAGAGGCCTTCATTAAAACGATTCAGGTCTGATCCAGTTTTTATAGAAACCGTTTAACGCTGAGCCGGCTTCAACAGAGGATCCTCACCAAAACCTACCAGAACCTGTTTCAGAAGGAAACATCGACCAATCACAGCATCGTTAGGATTCAATCAGAGCTGCTCCTGATGGGCGGCAGTAGCTCAGTGGGTAGAGCAGTCGTCTTTCAACCGGAAGGTAGTTGGTTCCATTCCCCCTCTCCCCACAGTTCATACTGTCGTTGTGTCCTTGGGCAAGACACTTAACCCACCTTGCCTCCAGTGGCTGTAACACTGGTAATTACTGTAGAACAATGTAAGTCGCTTTGGATAAAAGCGTCAGCTAAATGAATAAATGTAAATGTAAATGATGTGACCTTTTACAGACGGGTCACAGATGCACTTAAGCTGTCAGAGCCACACACAGACCTCTGCTTCTGTCGTTAAACCGGCTGCACTAATGATGGACTAATGAAGCTCCAGAAGAAACCAGTCTGATCCGGAGTCAGAGCCCGAGGATGAGCTTTAACAAGACAAGAACAAGGCAAGAACAGGACCAAAGACCAGGCTCTGAGGAGAAACCTTTGAATCAAAGGCAACCTTTACAGCTTCTCTTCTGCCTCTAGAGTCCTGTTCGACATGTTCTATTCACTCCTGGGAATAAGAATAAGAATATTATTCATAACACACTATACATCTTCAAGAAAGTGCTGTACAGAGTGGAAAAAAGAAAGATTTAAGAATTAAACGGTAACACTTAAGGCGTGGACAATCTTTTCTGCCTCAAGGAGGGAACGAGATGAATGGAGTTTAAAAATGTTGTGGAGGTGGAAGAGACACATTTAACATGAGCCTCAGCTGTCTAACACTTCTCCCCAGCCTCTGATACGAACAGGAGCTGGGTGGTACTTCCTCTGTTCCAGTCTTTGAACGCACCTTAATACTGAACACCTCAGATCACTGACATCCCTCCCTGTCTCTGGAGACTCTCCAGATGTGCTTCATGTATGACGCCCCCCAGAGGTTACACTCGGCAGAGGATGGTGTTGAAACATGCAGCTGTACAATAACAGGACAGGCTCTGAAGACAGACTGAGGAGTCCACTGTGGATGTGGGTTGACCTGAGCTCTGTCTCAGCCCCTCTGTGGAGTCTGTCTCGACCCTGATCCGTGTGACCTGCAGAGAAGATAAAGAGGTTTTGGTGAAAAGCCTGAAGCGATAATGAGCCGTGACATTAGTGATTCAGCTCCTGTTCATTCTTCACAAACACGTTCAACAGATGGACTCGGACCGAGGACAGGACTGGGACAACTCTGTTTAATATGTTCATATCATTTATTCTACTTTCTGTTCAGGAAGACAAACATGGACGAGGAGTGGTCACTTTTTACAAACAGCCCTTATTCCTCGAGACCTCAATAAAAAACTGTGAATGTTTTCGTTTGTGGAACAGACATTTTGAGTCGGGATAACAATCTGATGTAATTAAATCTGCTTTTATTTAAACTAAAATATAAGATTCCACAGAGGGGAACCTGCTACAGGAGCTCACCGACAGGAAAAGCTCCAAAGTGAACATGCCACGAATGAAAACAGTGCAGTTGTGTTAAATGTAAGTGCCTCATGTACTGACTGTAGAAGTCAACAGGTTTTCTTTTTATCTGGACTTTATTTGGACTCTCTTTATTCTCTGAGTCTGATTCCTGCACCTCTTATACAAAACACTGAGCCTCTTCAGAGACTTGTGTAAATACTGATATTAACTTAAGGCCTCTAACTGTGTCATGCATCAGAGCTGGACTCTTCTATCACTTTACAAACGATAACAGAGTTGGTTAGAGTTGTGTGGAAACACTCTGTGGTCTCTCACAGCAAACAACTATTTTCACCAAAGCAGGGCAACAGTGAGTCCGTACAAATACTTCTTTGATGGATTTAAAGCTCTAAAGAACTGCATAAAAACTTTGTCATTGTTCTAAATGTTAAATGTCACATTGTGCAAAGCATCACAAAGACGATCTACATGAAGCGTAAAGAGAATGTGCCACAGTTTAAGCTCTAATACAGTTCACTTTGAGACACACGTGGCAGTCGTAGAGGTGAAAGAGTTGGTTTAAAAAGACGATGGAGTCTGAGAGTGAGACAAACGCAGAGGCTTTGTGTCGGCTCGTGTTTCGGACTGAAGAGACTCTAAATATAACCGACAGCTGGACCGGGTCAGACCACGATCACAGTCTTTAATCGAGCTCCGCAGCATCAGCCTCTGAACTGAGCTCTTTATTAACGCAGCTGCACTGGACTCTCTCCACCAACAGGCCACATCTCCTGAAAACACTTTACACCTGGCTTTTTCAGAAGCTACAGTCAGGATATCACAATTACAGTCGGCTTTAAAGCAAGAAGATGTTCAGAGAACTGCATTTATTCAGAAGCTGCTGTAGTTTTGCAGAAAAAGCAGGAAACTTGAGAAACGCTGTCCTGAGTTAGACCTGTTCAAATGTTCTGAACGGATTCTACTAAAACAAACTACTGCAGGTTTAATTTTCTGTGATTTAACCATTAGACCTTTGTCCAGAGTTGTCTCTCTGACGCAGAGCGCTTCATTAAAGCTCACAGATAATGCGTCACTGATGAAATAATGACAGAGTTAAGCCTTGAATAAAGCAGCGTGTGGTGCTTTGGGTAAATATAGTTCAGTAGGACGACGCCCACAGCTCGATTAAAACTTATGTCTCCGAGTTAATGCTGCTCATGTGGCCTGACAAAAATATCAAAGAAGCTGGAGTTAAACCTGACTCATCCGTAGCGTTAAATGGAAATAAACTCCGACACTTTGTGGTAACATTACAACATTACAAAATAAAAGAAGACGTTTGACACATTTCTTACTCAGCACCTGCCCTCTCCATCTTCAAACCTTAAGCAATAACACACTTGGATGAACGGGGCCAGTGCAGCCTGGTGTCTTCTCTCATCTAAAAGTGACTCAGACATTTACAGCAGGTTAAAACTCTGATTATAATCACACTGAGGCGATAATTAGGTCTCTTCTTCTGCATTTAGCAAACTTTAGCCTTTATGGCTGAAGGGGCACGTGTTTTAAAGGAACATGTAAAAAAGGCATGCTTTTCTGCTCGCCTCGGCCTCGCCTCGGCCTCGCCTCTCGCCTCGCCTCGCTCGCCTCGCCTCGCCCTCGCCTCGCCTCTCGGCCTCGCCTCGCCTCGGCCTCGCCTCGCTCGCCTCGGCCTCGCCTCGCCTCGCTCGGCCCCTCGCCTCTCTCGCCTCTCGGCTCGGCCTCGCCTCGCCTCGGCCTCGCCTCGCCTCTCGGCCTCGCCTCTCGCCTCGCCTCGCCTCTCGCTCGCCTCGCCTCGCCTCGCCTCGCCTCGGCCCTCGCCTCTCGGCCTCGGCCTCGCTCGCCTCTCGGCCTCGCCTCGCCTCGGCCCTCGCCTCTCGGCCTCGCCCTCGCCTCTCGGCCTCGCCTCGCTCGCCTCGCCTCTCGGCCTCGCTCGCCTCGCTCGCCTCTCGGCCTCGCCTCTCGGCCTCGCCTCGCCTCGGCCTCGCTCGCCTCGCCTCTCGCCTCGCCTCGGCCCTCGCCTCGGCTCGCTCGCCTCGCTCGCTCGCTCGCTCGCCTCGCCTCGCTCGCTCGCCTCTCGGCCTCGCCTCGGCCTCGCCTCTCGCCTCGCCTCGCCTCGCTCGGCCCCTCGCCTCTCGCCTCTCGGCTCGCCTCGCCTCGCCTCGCCCTCGCCTCTCGGCCTCGCCTCTCGGCCTCGCCTCGCCTCGCCTCGCCTCGCTCGGCCTCGCCTCGCTCGCTCGGCCCCTCGCCTCTCGGCCTCGCCCTCGCCTCGCCTCGCTCGGCCCCTCGCCTCTCGCCTCGGCCCTCGCCTCTCGGCCTCGCCTCTCGCCTCTCGGCCTCGCCTCTCGGCCTCGCCTCTCGGCCCTCGGCCCTCGGCCTCTCGCCTCTCGGCTCTCGGCCTCGCCTCTCGGCCTCGCCTCTCGGCCTCGCCTCTCGGCCTCTCGGCCTCTCGGCCTCGCCTCTCGGCCTCGCCTCTCGCCTCTCGGCTCGGCCTCGCCTCGGCCCTCGCCTCTCGGCCCTCCCCTCTCGGCCCTCGCCTCTCGGCCCTCGCCTCTCGGCCCTCGGCCCTCGCCTCTCGGCTCTCGGCCCTCGGCTTTCGCCTCTCGGCTTTCGCCTCTCGGCCCTCGGCTCTCGCCTCTCGGCCCTCGCCTCTCGGCCCTCGGCTCTCGGCCCTCGGCTCTCGCCTCTCGGCCCTCGGCTCTCGGCCCTCGGCCCTCGGCCCTCGCCTCTCGGCCCTCGCCTCTCGGCCCTCGCCTCTCGGCCCTCGCCTCTCGGCCCTCGGCTCTCGCCTCTCGGCCCTCGCCTCTCGGCCCTCGGCCCTCGCCTCTCGGCCCTCGCCCCTCGGCCCTCGCCCCTCGGCCCTCGCCTCTCGGCCCTCGCCTCTCGGCCCTCGGCCCTCGCCTCTCGGCCCTCGCCTCTCGGCCCTCGCCTCTCGGCCCTCGCCTCTCGCCTCTCGGCCCTCGCCTCTCGCCTCTCGGCCCTCGCCTCTCGGCCCTCGCCTCTCGGCCCTCGCCTCTCGCCTCTCGGCCCTCGCCTCTCGGCCCTCGGCCCTCGCCCCTCGCCTCTCGGCCCTCGGCCCTCGCCCCTCGCCCCTCGCCCCTCGGCCCTCGGCCTCGGCCTCGGCCCTCGCCTCTCGGCCCTCGCCTCTCGGCCCTCGCCTCTCGGCCCTCGGCCCTCGCCTCTCGGCCCTCGCCTCTCGGCCCTCGCCTCTCGGCCCTCGGCCCTCGCCTCTCGGCCCTCGCCTCTCGGCCCTCGGCCCTCGCCTCTCGCCTCTCGGCCCTCGCCTCTCGGCTCTCGCCTCTCGGCCCTCGGCCCTCGGCCCTCGCCTCTCGGCTCTCGGCCCTCGCCTCTCGGCCCTCGCCTCTCGCCTCTCGGCCCTCGCCTCTCGGCCCTCGGCCTCGGCCCTCGCCTCTCGGCCCTCGGCCCTCGGCCCTCGCCTCTCGGCCCTCGCCTCTCGGCCCTCGCCTCTCGGCCCTCGCCTCTCGCCTCTCGGCCCTCGCCTCTCGGCCCTCGCCTCTCGGCCCTCGCCTCTCGGGCCTCGCCTCTCGGCCCTCGCCTCTCGGCCTCGCCTCTCGCCTCTCGGCCCTCGCCTCTCGGCCCTCGCCTCTCGGCCCTCGCCTCTCGGCCCTCGCCTCTCGGCCCTCGCCTCTCGGCTCTCGGCCCTCGCCTCTCGGCTCTCGGCCCTCGCCTCTCGGCCCTCGGCCCTCGCCTCTCGGCCCTCGGCCCTCGCCTCTCGGCCCTCGGCCCTCGCCTCTCGGCCCTCGCCTCTCGGCCCTCGCCTCTCGGCCCTCGCCTCTCGGCCCTCGCCTCTCGGCCCTCGCCTCTCGGCTCTCGGCCCTCGCCTCTCGGCTCTCGGCCCTCGCCTCTCGGCCCTCGGCCCTCGCCTCTCGGCCCTCGGCCCTCGCCTCTCGCCTCTCGGCCCTCGCCTCTCGCCTCTCGGCCCTCGCCTCTCGGCTCTCGGCCCTCGCCTCTCGCCTCTCGGCCCTCGCCTCTCGGCCCTCGCCTCTCGGCCCTCGCCTCTCGCCTCTCGGCCCTCGCCTCTCGGCTCTCGGCCCTCGCCTCTCGGCTCTCGGCCCTCGCCTCTCGGCCCTCGCCTCTCGCCTCTCGGCCCTCGCCTCTCGGCCCTCGCCTCTCGGCCCTCGCCTCTCGGCCCTCGCCTCTCGGCCCTCGCCTCTCGCCTCTCGGCCCTCGCCTCTCGCCTCTCGGCCCTCGCCTCTCGGCTCTCGGCCCTCGCCTCTCGCCTCTCGGCCCTCGCCTCTCGGCCCTCGCCTCTCGGCCCTCGCCTCTCGGCCCTCGCCTCTCGGCCCTCGCCTCTCGGCTCTCGGCCCTCACCTCTCGGCCCTCGCCTCTCGCCTCTCGCCTCTCGGCCCTCGCCTCTCGGCCCTCGCCTCTCGGCCCTCGCCTCTCGGCTCTCGGCCCTCGCCTCTCGGCCCTCGCCTCTCGCCTCTCGGCCCTCGCCTCTCGGCCCTCGCCTCTCGGCCCTCGCCTCTCGGCCCTCGCCTCTCGCCTCTCGGCCCTCGCCTCTCGGCTCTCGCCTCTCGGCCCTCGCCTCTCGGCTCTCGGCCCTCGCCTCTCGGCCCTCGCCTCTCGCCTCTCGCCTCTCGGCTCTCGCCTCTCGGCCCTCGCCTCTCGCCTCTCGGCCCTCGCCCCTCGGCCCTCGGCCCTCAGCTCTGGGCTCAGAAACATGTTTGTGTCGTTTGGAGCTGAATGGAATGGCCACAGGAAACCCACGCCTGTCCCTGTCCTTGAACCGTGTCGGTGAGGTAATGGCTGTATTGTCCCTGAGGCTGTGGGACAGACACTTATTGTGGAGGTATCTGCGTTTGATAAGTCTGTGACAGAAAAGCATCTCTGAGAAATGAGAGTGACGCAGAATAAAAGCCACAAACACGTTTCCTGAGCTGAGTGTGAGGAGTGGGCTCTTCCTGAAACACAGAAGGTCACACCTGAAGCTATTTCTGTCCCACATCAACCCAACACTTCCTTCTCCAACAAAACCCACTTCAGATTAAGGCTTTCACACGATTGGACTGGATTTATGTGTGACCTTTTGTTGTGAAGGTTTATCTGTCGCCGAGAGCTTCCTGAAGCTAAGAGAATTAAATGTGAAAGGGCTTGGGCACAAAAACGCCACCATTGTCTACGTTCAGGCTCCTCAAAGGCTTGCTCCCAAAAAATGTCAAGAAATTCAGATATTCTTACATGATTTCACGTTTCAACGAAGAGCTCCTGGTTGATTTTGTCACAAAATGGATTAGTCCAGGTCCCGTAAAAATGTATTATTGTCCTGTGTGTCTCTTATCCTCCCCATTCTCTTATTTTTTGTGTTTGCGTCAGTCACATATAAATCTCATGTGTTAGTTTTTCAGAAATGTTTGTTTCCTTCTGAAGCTGACCCGGTTGAACCCAGACACAAACAATTAAGCAAACGTTTTAGAGCTATTAACGGCTTTTGAGAGTCAAACCTTGTAAAACCAGGCTGTGTTGTCCCTGTCTGTGAGCTGAACTTATCTAAAATACTGTTCTTTGAAACCAAACTCCCACAAACACATCGCCAGTTCAGTCACACAATCACAGAGGCCTTTTGATTCATTTAGAAGATACTTTCTTGATCTTGAGGGAAATTGAGGATTAATATAAACAGCACTGTGGCCTTTAGTAAATTCAGAAAACCCCATTTTTTTCAAAAACAAGTTTGGTGATGGAGCAAAGTAGATCTGGCTCTATGGATCTCATAGAACCACTTTTTCTAAAGAGTGCACTGTCTCTTTAAAAACTAACGACAGAAACAGACAAACTGAGACACACCCTTTAAGTCAAACTAATGGACATATTTGAGCTGCACAAACTTTCTCTGAGCCACTCAGGTCCTTTATTCTGTAATAAATGTCACTGTGAGAACTGTCACTGCTTTTACATTTAGACATTAATGATCCTTCTGAACTGACTCAACCCTCTCTGCTCTGCTTTGATTGGCCTCGGAGCCGCTTTAAGGAACTGGGATCCCAGTGTATTTTGGCAGATTGTGTTTTTATTTTGGCCCGAGCCTCGGAGATATTCAGAGGAGTTATCAGTGAAGGTAAAGCCTGCGCAGATGGAGAAGACATTAAAGCTCTGCTGTGACGACTGCATCGACCTGTGTTCTGCTGCTTCCTGGAGAATCTTCTGTGGATTCATCAAAGAAAACACATGTCCCGTCCCAGAACGCAGCCTCGAGGACAGGAACATGGCGTGACCTCTGACCGTGAGCGCTGGGATCAGAGCGGTGACAGAGACAGAGCGGTAAATCAGAGTCGGGCAGGAAACAGGTGAGGAGTTTACAGAGAGAGCAGAGTTCAGACCAGGCTCATTCTCCAGGATTAATACAGTCACAGTCTGTCCTGGAGCAGTCTTTAAAACATCATTAGAGGCTTCAATATCCGTCCGACCCATCCAGCCTTTGTCCTGACGGTACAGACTGAAACAAGCTCTGATGAGGAGGAGAAATTAAAATATACTCTTTTAAAGTTTCCATTCTCTGCCTCCCCTGCTTTAAACCGGAGCAGGACAGAGGCTATGGATTTAAAAAAAGTTTAGAAAAATGTGAATAAAGCAGCTCTTCTACTTCACTTCTGAAATGTTCATCGTGACATACATTTGAAATGTCTCTCTGTGACATCTCTGTTTCTGCAGCAGACGTCTCTTTCTGGACCCAGCTCAGAGGAAGCTCAACCAAACTGAGCCAAACTGATCAAAACTGTGCCAAACTGAGCTAAACTGTGCCAAACTGAGCTAAACTGAACCAAACTGAGCCAAACTAAACCAAACTGAGCCAAACTGAACCAAACTGTGCCAAACTGAGCTAAGCTGAACCAAACTGAGCCAAACTGAACCAAACTGTGCCAAACTGAACCAAACTGAACCAAGCTGAACCAAACTGTGCCAAACTGAACCAAACTGAGCCAACCTGAACCAAACTGTGCCAAACTGAGCTAAACTGAACCAAACTGAACCAAACTGTGCCAAACTGAGCTAAGCTGAACCAAACTGAGCCAAACTGTGCCAAACTGAGCTAAACTGATCCAAACTGAACCAAACTGAACCAAACTGTGCCAAACTGAGCTAAACTGAACCAAACTGAGCCAAACTGAACCAAACTGTGCCAAACTGAGCTAAACTGAACCAAACTGAACCAAACTGAGCCAAACTGAATCAAACTGTGCCAAACTGAGCTAAACTGAGCCAAACTGAACCAAACTGAGCTAAACTGAACCAAACTGAACCAAACTGAGCCAAACTGAACAGCATTTGTACAGTGCATCTGAGACATGAGTGTGTTACATATTTGTCTGAGGAATGTTCCTCTTATTAGTGGTCTGTGTAAAGACCTTCTCAGGAGCAGCTCTGTTATTGAGTAATTTTTATCTGGAAAAGTAATCAGTGCAGGAGTTAACGCCGGGAGTCAGGCCTCTCCAAAGTTAAATAAATGTGTCACTGAAGCTGCGTTTTCCTGAAGCGGCTGTGATTTGTCACCACTCTCCGTCGGACTCTGGACTCTCTGTGCTGCTGTTCAGATTCACACACATCTCCGTTTTCTGTGAGAAACTCCTCTGCCTCAAAACAAACACCGCAATCTGTCGACAGGGGCTCGGAGCGTCCGTAAATCCGTCCCGTATGACTTTGCTTTGAGTTGACTTGTCCAAGTTCCTGCCTCTAAATGGTGTGCGACGCTGCAGCGGCCAAGAACCAGCGCGCAAACACGGCCTTTGAGTGAGTTATTCTTACAGCAGCACATTCAGAACAGGAGTCCCACGTCCAGCCGTAAATCCATCCCTCTCCCTCGACACTTTCTGCCCATTCTCTTGCTCCAACGCTCTCAGAATCAGCTGGAAATCAATTACTGACTTTTACATGTTGTATGTTGAGGGCATTTATTTAACAACGCCCTGAGGATGAAGCTTAATCCGTTTGTAGAAAACTTGACCTTTTCTTTTTCACTAAAACAGCAGGCCTCAGCCACAGAATCTCATAAATTACTTTGGAATAAAACAGAGATAAGTGCAACAAGAAAAGCAATTGGAAGAGAGCAATTTCACAGTAGGCCTCAAACAGTTTAAGTTTTGAGAATATTTGGAGAGCACTGATATTTGGAGAGCTCAGACATTTGGAGAGCACTGATATTTGGAGAGCACAGTAGACCTTTGAACTGCAAAGAACTGAGCAAACACATGAATATATTCTACAGTCATTAAGTCCTTCTACATCATCTATTCATTTATCACAAACCTGTTCCATGAAACTGCAGCGGGACGAGGGAAGGACCTGCTGCGGGAAGAGGGAAGGACCTGCTGCGGGAAGAGGGAAGGACCTGCAGCGGGACGAGGGAAGGACCTGCTGCGGGAAGAGGGAAGGACCTGCAGCGGGACGAGGGAAGGACCTGCTGCGGGAAGAGGGAAGGACCTGCTGCGGGACGAGGGAAGGACCTGCAGCAGGACGAGGGAAGGACCTGCTGCGGGAAGAGGGAAGGACCTGCTGCGGGACGAGGGAAGGACCTGTAGCGGGACGAGGGAAGGACCTGCAGCGGGACGAGGAAAAGACCTGCTGCGGGAAGAGGGAAGGACCTGCAGCGGGACGAGGGAAAGACCTGCTGCGGGACGAGGGAAAGACCTGTAGCGGGACGAGGGAAAGACCTGCTGCGGGACGAGGGAAAGACCTGTAGCGGGACGAGGGAAAGACCTGCAGCAGGACGAGGGAAGGACCTGCTGCGGGAAGAGGGAAGGACCTGCTGCGGGACGAGGGAAGGACCTGCTGTGGGACGAGGGAAGGACCTGCTGCGGGAAGAGGGAAGGACCTGCTGCGGGACGAGGGAAGGACCTGCTGCGGGACGAGGGAAGGACCTGCAGCGGGACGAGGGAAAGACCTGCTGCGGGACGAGGGAAAGACCTGTAGCGGGACGAGGGAAAGACCTGCTGCGGGACGAGGGAAAGACCTGTAGCGGGACGAGGGAAAGACCTGCAGCGGGACGAGGGAAAGACCTGCTGCGGGACGAGGGAAGGACCTGTAGCGGGACGAGGGAAGGACCTGCAGCGGGACGAGGAAAAGACCTGCTGCGGGACGAGGGAAGGACCTGTAGCGGGACGAGGGAAGGACCTGCAGCAGGACGAGGAAAAGACCTGCTGCGGGACGAGAGAAGGACCTGTAGCGGGACGAGGGAAGGACCTGCAGCAGGACGAGGAAAAGACCTGCTGCGGGACGAGAGAAGGACCTGTAGCGGGACGAGGGAAGGACCTGCAGCAGGACGAGGAAAAGACCTGCTGCGGGACGAGAGAAGGACCTGTAGCGGGACGAGGGAAAGACCTGTAGCGGGACGAGGGAAGGACGAGGGAGGGACCCGCTGCGGGACGAGGGAAGGACCTGTAGCGGGACGAGGGAAGGACGAGGGAGGGACCCGCTGCGGGACGAGGGAGGGACCCTCTGTGGGACAAGGGAGGGACCCGCAGCGGGACAAGGGAAGGACAAGGGAGGGACCCGCTGCAGGACGAGGGAAGGACCTGTAGCGGGACGAGGGAAGGACGAGGGAGGGACCCGCTGCGGGACAAGGGAGGGACCCGCAGCGGGACAAGGGAAGGACAAGGGAGGGACCCGCTGCGGGACGAGGGAGGGACGTGTAGCGGGACAAGGGAAGGACGAGGGAGGGACCCGCTGCGGGAAGAGGTAAGGACCTGCTGCGGGACAAGGGAGGGACCCCCTGTGGGACGAGGGAAGGACCTGCAGCGGGACGAGGAAAAGACCCGCAGCGGGACGAGGGAAGGACCCGCAGCGGGACGAGGGAAGGACCCGCAGCGGGACGAGGGAAGGACCCTCTGTGGGACAAGGGAGGGACCCGCAGCGGGACAAGGGAAGGACAAGGGAGGGACCCGCTGCGGGACGAGGGAAGGACCTGTAGCGGGACGAGGGAGGGACCCGCAGCTGGACGAGGGAGGGACCCTCTGTGGGACAAGGGAGGGACCCGCAGCGGGACAAGGGAAGGACAAGGGAGGGACCCGCTGCGGGACGAGGGAAGGACCTGCAGCGGGACGAGGGAAGGACCTGTAGCGGGATGAGGGAGGGACCCGCAGCTGGACGAGGGAGGGACCCGCAGCGGGACGAGGGAAGGACCTGTAGCGGGACGAGGGAAGGACCTGTAGCGGGACGAGGGAGGGACCCGCAGCTGGACGAGGGAGGGACCCGCAGCGGGACGAGGGAAGGACCCTCTGTGGGACAAGGGAGGGACCCGCAGCGGGACAAGGGAAGGACAAGGGAGGGACCCGCTGCGGGACGAGGGAAGGACCTGTAGCGGGACGAGGGAGGGACCCGCAGCTGGACGAGGGAGGGACCCTCTGTGGGACAAGGGAGGGACCCGCAGCGGGACAAGGGAAGGACAAGGGAGGGACCCGCTGCGGGACGAGGGAAGGACCTGCAGCGGGACGAGGGAAGGACCTGTAGCGGGATGAGGGAGGGACCCGCAGCTGGACGAGGGAGGGACCCGCAGCGGGACGAGGGAAGGACCTGTAGCGGGACGAGGGAAGGACCTGTAGCGGGACGAGGGAGGGACCCGCAGCTGGACGAGGGAGGGACCCGCAGCGGGACGAGGGAAGGACCTGTAGCGGGACGAGGGAGGGGCCCGCAGCGGGACGAGGGAAGGACCTGTAGCGGGACGAGGGAAGGACCTGTAGCGGGACGAGGGAAGGACCCACAGCGGGACGAGGGAAGGACGAGGGAGGGACCCGCTGCGGGACGAGGGAGGGGCCTGTGGCGGGACAAGGGAGGGACATAGCAAGCCACATTCAAATTGTCACCTCACAAAACTCCCACAAATAAATCGGCAATGAAGCCAGTTGTAAAATCAGACAGAGACAATATTCCACTTTTCAGATACAGACACTTAATTCTGACCTCTTCAGTGAGACATCAGCCAACACCGAGGCCTCTGAGTCCTGGAGACTTTGTGGATAAATCTTTAAATGGTACATTTTTACGGCGTCTCACGGTGAAGCCACTGTAAATTCAACGCTCATTACCAACAGCTGCAGATGAAGATGTGAAATGATATTTGAAAAAGTAGGTCCTTGTTGTTTATCCGAGGTTTTTTCTTTGGAGCAGCTGCTGTTTTAAAGCCCTCTGGATGGCGGCTGATTTACGGCTCACTCCAGTCAAATCGAGGAGAGACTGAGTGAATTTAGTGAAAAAGCAGCAGCTTTGAACAGGTTTAGGACCAGAGCCAGTCCAGACAACAACCTGTGACTGAAAAATTCATGAAGGAATAACAAAAGAGAGTTAATTAACGAAACAATCCACCAACACAGGCCTTGGTTAAAGACAATAGACCCAGAGACAGAACCAAAAAGTTCCCGAACCAATTTAGGATTGAGAGGTCACATAACGTGAATGTACTGACTCAGTTTATTCATTTTCTACCGCCTAGCCCTGTTAGGGGTCGCGGGTGACTGGAGCCTATCCCAGCAGCTTTGGGCCTAAGGCGGGGTACACCCTGGAAAGTGGCCAGTTTATTCGCAGGGTTAACATTTAGAGACAGACAGTGACAGACAACCATTCACTCAGGACACTTTAGAGTTGACCTGTACATGCATGTGTTTGGACGGTGGGAGGAACTGGAGTACCCGGAGAGAACCCATAGTAACACGTGGAGGACATGCAGACTCCACAGAAAGACCGGAGTCGGCCGGGTTTTGAACTCACGACCTTCTTGCTGTGAGGCAGGCGTGCTGACCACTCTGTGTTAAGATGTAAGATGTCATGATGATTTAAACCTTCCATTGAATTTTGATGAACAAATGTCATCAACGGCACCTCAGGATGTTCGACACCAAAGCCTTGTTTCCTGGAGGTTGGGTCAGTGTAGGTGTGTTTCCGTGATTCTAACGTGTCTCTGCGACTGGTGACATTTTGTTTGTTATTTTTGTAGCATTATGTTTTTCTGATTAAAGGCTACAGATATTCTCTGGTGGACACGGCCTGCCCCACAGTGAACACATCGGTTCTGAGTTGATCCGCTTCAGCAGGTCCTGAGCCTCTTTCACCCGAACGCCTCATAAACCCGTCCCCTTCACTGACCTGCGTGTTTCTGGTTTAAGCAAAGGCACCCCTTCACGTTACGATGCAGTTAAAGTACATCCCATTGACCCCAGATTTAGAGCCGAACAAATCACTTCCTCCTCGAGCCTCACACTAGACCTCGGCTTTTAAAGACGCTGTCCATTATCAGTCTACGTCAGTCTTTTTGTAAGACTTATTCCCTCACTTTAATCATTGAAGCCCTTCTTTTGGACTGCCACTACAGAGCGTAAATACTGATGTGTATCTCTGACCAGGGGCCTTTTGTTTGTCTGGGGCCAGAGGGGTGTATGTGGGACTGTAGGGGCCTTTGGGAAGGTTTTTGGGGGTCCGTGGGGGACTGGAGGGGTCTTTGGGGCCTGACTAATTCCTTCCTGCTCTCGGTGGAGCCCCGTCACTGACACAGAGCAGATCAGTCATGGCCTACATCAGACATGTGTGGCTTTACGCCTTTTAAAACCTTTTAGTACCTTTAAGAAGCTTTAAAGCGTAAACCAAGAGGAAACACAGCGTTTAGTCTCAGGTCAAGTTCCCCGGCAGGAGACACACTGTGTTCAGAAACATCTTCACTGACAAATGTACTATTTATGACTGAGTGTGTCTAACAGAACGGAAGGCTGTGGGGGAAGAAGTACACAGTTCATTTGCAGATAAAGAGGTAAAAATGTACTGGAGTATATGACCCTTTCTACTAAAGTCAATGTGGCGGCAGTAGCTCAGTGGGTAGGTGGTTCGATTCTCACTCTCCCCACAGTTCATACTGACGTTGTGTCCTTGGTACTGGTAATTACTGGTAATTACCGGTAATTACTGTAGAACAATGTAAGTCACTTTGGATCAAAGCGTCAGCTAAATGAATAAATGAATAAATGTAAATGTAATGTATTATAGTTCTAAAGACTTCCTACTGTTGGGCTTAGTCCTGTTGGGGTCATGTGAGTATTCCAGCAGCTCTGGGCCTGAGGCGGGGGTCACCCGGGACAGTCGGCAGTGAGAGCTGGAGACCCGGAGAAAACCCACAATAACACGGGGAGGACATGAGGGGTTTGAACTCAGGACCACTCTGCCAACAAACACAGACTGACATTAAAACATGGTTATGGGAAATTAAAAGATTAAAATAATATCTTAAGTGCTTACATTAAAGTTGACCTGTGCTCACTCTTCAGGATCTTATGAAAGAGATTTTTATTTTAATCGTCTACGTCTGTGGCCCTTTTTACCAAGCTCTGATCAAATGTTTCTGTGGGTACCTCGACTATAACATAAACCTCCCTCTCACTATAAAATATACCTTTAAACCAATATTTATTTATTTTGGAACAAAGCAACCACTGGAGCTGGAGCAGTGTGAGTAAAAACATTTAACTACAAGCTCTGAAGATGACTTTAATATGGATGACTCTTGTTTTTCTTCGTAGAGTCTCAGATTACGCTCTGATGGTGTGTGTTGCTCGTATCATGTGGTGACTGTTTGTGGGACTGTTTACTGCAGCCTTTAATGACTCACTGATTATTACAAACTGCCGTCTTTAATGACTCAGCGTTTATTACAAACACATGCTGCAGGTCTTTGAACTGCTCCAGGCTCAGATCGACCTCTTCTCCACAAAAACAGAGACAGGACAGAGACTCAACAAGAAGAGGACACAGAACACAGAAGAGGAGCCTCCAGCAGGTCCTCTCAGACCTGAACTGAACCTGGTTCGAACCTGGTCTCAACCTGGTCTCAATCTGAACTGAACCTGGTTCGAACCTGGTCTCAACCTGGTCTCAATCTGAACTGAACCTGGTTCGAACCTGGTATGTTTGTTGTGAAAAAGGCTCTGGTCTTTGGTCTCTGGTCTTTGGTCTTTGGTCTCTGGTCTTTGGTCTTTGGTCTCTGGTCTTTGGTCTTTGGTCTTTGGTCTTTGGTCTTTGGTCTCTGGTCTTTGGTCTTTGGTCTCTGGTCTTTGGTCTTTGGTCTTTGGTCTCTGGTCTCCAACAGGAAGTGGCTCTGCAGAAGCACTCAGAGCAGTGTCTTCTGGTATTTGGTCTCTGGTCTCTGGTCTTTGGTCTCTGGTCTTTGGTCTCTGGTCTTTGGTCTCTGGTCTTTGGTCTCTGGTCTGGACTCCAACAGGAAGTGGCTCTGCAGAAGCGCTCAGGACAGTGTCCTCTGGTCTCTGGTCTTTGGTCTCTGGTCTGGTCTCCAACAGAAGTGGCTCTGCAGAAGCGCTCAGGACAGTGTCCTCTGGTCTCTGGTCTTTGGTCTCTGGTCTGGTCTCCAACAGGAAGTGGCTCTGCAGAAGCACTCAGAGCAGTGTCCTCTGGTCTCTGGTCTTTGGTCCCTGGTCTTTGGTCTCTGGACTTTGGTCTCTGGTCCCTGGTCTTTGGTCCCTGGTCTTTGGTCTTTGGTCTCTGGTCTTTGGTCTCTGGTCTTTGGTCTCTGGTCTTTGGTCTCTGGTCCCTGGTCCCTGGTCTCTGGTCTTTGGTCTCTGGTCCCTGGTCCCTGGTCTCTGGTCTCTGGTCTCTGGTCCCTGGTCCCTGGTCTCAGGTCTCTGGTCTCTGGTCCCTGGTCTCTGGTCCCTGGTCTTTGGTCTGGTCTCTGGTCCCTGGTCTTCGGTCTGGTCTCTGGTCTTTGGTCTCTGGACTCCAACAGGAAGTGGCTCTGCAGAAGCTCTCAGGACAGTGTCCTCAGGTTTCTGCAGCTGTGTCTCTTTTGTTCAGGTCTGAGTCTTTGATGGAGAAACCAGGAGAGCACTGCTGTGTCCACACTCACTGATTTTTCTCGAATTAATGTTTTTTATGCATATTTCACAATTTTGTGTTAAAGTAGACTGCCTTTTTAAAAATCTGACCTGGAGCAGTTCATGTGAGGGTCTGAGAGGACATGGGTCAGACTTTAGGTCTTAGGTTTTAGTTGGATTTGACTAAAATAACTTCTTCATTCGTCAGAGACCTTCTGCAGTTGGTTAAATCTCAGCTGTTGTCCCTCACCTCTGACCTTCTGTTGTCTTTATAAAGTGTTCGTACCTCTGACCTGCCTTGACCCTGCTCCTGAAGTGGCCCAGAGTTTATTTTGGACCAACACTGGACTCCATTGAACTCTATTGGTTTCTATTATGTTCAAAACCATTGTGTCATCCACTGCAATATACCCATAGACCAGTCCAAGTCCAGACCTAGACCAGGTCCGGACTTAGACCAAGAGATTCTTGGCCATAATGTTGAACCTTAAGGATAATATTAAATGTCATTCATTGAAAGTCTTGGCTGTGAAATAAAAGTCTGAAGAAGTGGGGTGTAGCTCCAGTTTCAGACGAATCCTGGTTTTATTATCCAGCTGCAGTTTATTAATCAGCAGAAAGACTCTGCTAAAAACATTCAAGTGAATATCTTTTTAATAACAGACAATTTTCTCCACCGTGTGATAATTGACAGAAACCTGAACTGGCTCTGACGGTGATTTTGGGCAGAAACCGAGAAAGAGACAAAGTGAGGAGGATACGCAGCTTCCGTTTGACACAGAACGTCTCGAGGGAAACTTAAACCAGGCCTAACGAGAAAAATGGAGGAACGCAGAGGCTCTGATACGATTCCCATCCGTCAGCTCCTGCTGCAGCGTCCAGACCCACTGCGATTAACCCCTTCAGCCCTCAGACCTCAGGAAGGACTTTGTGTTTGTATTATGTTTGTGGGCTCCTCTTTTATAAGAATTAATACAATAATGTTATATCTAAGAATAACTGAGATATCACATTACCGTATTATTCCTAGAAATTTTATTCCTCTTTTCTTCATCGCAGATTTTGGATTTCTCTCTGAAATGTACACTAACTACAGGTAGGCTCTGCTCCTGCAGAAAGCTCAACAGTTATTCCTGAGCATTTATCTACGACTGCCATCCTGATGTGGAGAAAATTCTGTTGCACTTTGTAACTGTGTTCATTTCCTAAAGTTTTTCAGACTCCACTTGAACAAATGAACAAGTTTAACACTGGTTTCCTTTTTAAATGTGTTTAGTCTTGGCTCGTATTCACTGTTTGACTGACGGAACAAGTTTTTGCCCCAAGGCTGTTCCCAAAACCAGCTTTAATAAGTTTATTTAGCTTTTAATGAGTTTAAGTGACTATCTCCATCAGGGATCGCCCGAGCAGATGTTTCCTGTCACCATCTGTGTCAAATCTGTATCATCTGCTGTATACAGAGAGGACAGGCCCCTGACAGACACAACCCAGGGAATATCAGAGGACAGGCCCCTGACAGACACAACCCAGGGAATATCAGAGGACAGGCCCCTGACAGACACAACCCAGGGAGTATCAGAGGATAGGCCCCTGACAGACACAACCCAGGGAGTATCAGAGGATAGGCCCCTGACAGACACAACCCAGGGAATATCAGAGGACAGGCCCCTGACAGACACAACCCAGGGAGTATCAGAGGATAGGCCCCTGACAGACACAACCCAGGGAGTATCAGAGGATAGGCCCCTGACAGACACAACCCAGGGAATATCAGAGGACAGGCCCCTGACAGACACAACCCAGGGAATATCAGAGGACAGGCCCCTGACAGACACAACCCAGGAAATATCAGAGGACAGGCCCCTGACAGACACAACCCAGGGAATATCAGACAGGCCCCTGACAGACACAACCCAGGGAATATCAGAGGACAGGCCCCTGACAGACACAACCCAGGGAATATCAGAGGACAGGCCCCTGACAGACACAACTCAGGGAATATGATTATACTGTATATAACAGGAAATAATGTAACAGTTTTAAAGTGTTCACTCAATACAACCTGTTCTACAGTGAAATCATGAAGCTGTTCAAATCAATGGCTTCAGTACGGCCACATTAATCGTAAAAAAATTAATTGGAATAGTAAAACTAGAAGCGTAAACTTAGAAACGGAGCCCTACAGGAGCTAGAACAAACACTCACCGCACGCTACATGAGCTGAACAGACCCTCACAGCGCCCCTTACTAACGCTGGAACAGTTTTACCATTAAAGTAAAAAATAAACTTGGTTTACTGGAAAAATAAACAGAATTAAAGATGAAGATAAAGATGAGTAAATTGGACTAAATTCTGCCTTTTCTAACTTTTACTGTCTGTATTAAAAAAAGTGGTTTGAAAGAAATTTTTTTCTAACTGCTTTCATTGGAAAAGTCCAAAATTTAAGGACTTTAATAATCAATAAAAAAAAAAAAAACATGAACTTTTTTTGCTATAAATAGTTTTTTTAAAGAAAATGTATTCAACTTGGGGTCATTTAAAGCTGCAGTAACAGTCTTGATTAAACCACTCTAACGTTTGTGTCTGAAGGTCATTAGAGCAGAATTAAACGTCTGAGGCTCGTTAGTGACAGACAGGTGTGATCCAAATGGTCTCATAAACTCAGAGTTTAAACATCCCACTGTGGTCTTTATCAACAACAGCAGTACAGCTGAGTCAGTCGGTCAGAGGGATTAGTTCAATTAAAGATGTCAAAATACTATAAATTGTTTCATTAATTGTCCCATGGTTTTAATTTAGGGCCAGTAAAATTCTGTTAAAAAGTTCTAAAAAATAAGAAATGTGACAAAACAAGTCCTTCTGGATGAAGCTGTAGATGACTTGTCTGGCTTATATTTTGACCGATTAATTGCAGATTAAGGGATGGAGGGATATTGTAGAAAATGTTTAAACTCAGTTGGTACTCTAGTCCAACTATGGTCTAACTATGGTCTAACCCTGGTTTAACTCTGGTGTAATTCTGGTGTAACTCTGGTGTAACTCTGGTGTAACTCTGGTGTAACTCTGGTGTAACTCTGGGGTAACTCTGGTGTAACTCTGGTGTAACTCTGGTCTAACTCTGGTCTAACTCTGGTCTAACTCTGGTCTAACTCTGGTCTAACTCTGGTCTAACTCTGGTCTAAACCTGGTCTAAACCTGGTCAAACTCTGGTCAAACTCTGGTCTAAACCTGGTCAAACTCTGGTGTAACCCTGGTCTAAACTTGGTCTAACTCTGGTCTAACTCTGGTCTAACTCTGGTCTAAACCTGGTCAAACTCTGGTGTAACCCTGGTCAAACTCTGGTGTAACCCTGGTGTAACCCTGGTGTAACCCTGGTCTAACCCTGGTCTAACCCTGGTCTAACTCTGGTCTAACTCTGGTCTAACTCTGGTCTAACCCTGGTCTAACCCTGGTCTAACCCTGGTCTAACCCTGGTCTAACCCTGGTCTAACTCTGGTCTAACTCTGGTCTAACTCTGGTCTAACTCTGGTCTAACTCTGGTCTAACTCTGGTCTAACTCTGGTCTAACTCTGGTCTAACTCTGGTGTAACTCTGGTCTAACTCTGGTCTAACTCTGGCCTAACTCTGGTCTAACTCTGGTCTAACTCTGGTGTAACTCTGGTGTAACTCTGGTCTAACCCTGGTCTAACCCTGGTCTAACCCTGGTCTAACTCTGGTCTAACTCTGGTCTAACTCTGGTCTAACCCTGGTCTAACCCTGGTCTAACTCTGGTCTAACTCTGGTCTAACTCTGGTCTAACTCTGGTCTAACTCTGGTCTAACCCTGGTCTAACTCTGGTCTAACTCTGGTCTAACTCTGGTGTAACTCTGGTGTAACTCTGGTGTAACTCTGGTGTAACTCTGGTCTAACCCTGGTCTAACTCTGGTCTAACTCTGGTCTAACTCTGGTCTAACCCTGGTCTAACCCTGGTCTAACCCTGGTCTAACCCTGGTCTAACTCTGGTCTAACTCTGGTCTAACTCTGGCCTAACCCTGGTCTAACCCTGGTGTAACTCTGGTCTAACTCTGGTCTAACTCTGGTCTAACTCTGGCCTAACTCTGGCCTAACTCTGGTCTAACTCTGGTGTAACTCTGGTGTAACTCTGGTGTAACTCTGGTGTAACTCTGGTCTAACCCTGGTCTAACTCTGGTCTAACTCTGGTCTAACTCTGGTCTAACCCTGGTCTAACCCTGGTCTAACCCTGGTCTAACCCTGGTCTAACCCTGGTCTAACTCTGGTCTAACCCTGGTCTAACTCTGGTCTAACTCTGGTCTAACTCTGGTCTAACTCTGGTCTAACTCTGGTCTAACTCTGGCCTAACTCTGGTCTAACTCTGGTGTAACTCTGGTCTAACTCTGGTCTAACTCTGGTCTAACCCTGGTCTAACCCTGGTCTAACCCTGGTCTAACTCTGGTCTAACTCTGGTCTAACTCTGGTCTAACCCTGGTCTAACCCTGGTCTAACTCTGGTCTAACTCTGGTCTAACCCTGGTCTAACTCTGGTCTAACTCTGGTCTAACTCTGGTCTAACTCTGGTCTAACTCTGGTCTAACTCTGGTCTAACTCTGGTGTAACCCTGGTCTAACCCTGGTCTAACCCTGGTCTAACTCTGGTCTAACTCTGGTCTAACTCTGGTCTAACTCTGGTCTAACTCTGGCTGGTGTTATTGGCTGGGAGGTGTCATGTGACTGAGCGTAGACTCAGGTTTACAGCAGCAGCTGAGTCTCATAAAGCTCTGTTAACGGCGGTGGTTGTTATGTAACTGAGGCGAGAGCAGATGGAGACAAGTGACTCTAACACTTTAACTGTATTTGTGTTCTTTTCCCTTATTGGCCCTCCAGCCTTACATCAGAGAATATTTTGAAAATATCATTCTCACTAAAATGTTTCACAGAAGTCAGCTGTGTTCAAAATGGAAACACCTGGATCAGCCAACGCTTTTAAACTAAACACAAAGACATAAGTGAAATTATTATCATTGGTCAAGTCAAACTGCTACTGACCTCAGTTCCATTTCTTTCACTCCGGAAGTCTAAAGTCTAGTGTTGTCTTTAGTTTGATCCGTTCCTAACATCAGACCCTCAGATCCTCCACGTTCTGAAACGTCAGCAGGTCGACCTGAGCATCTCTACACTCTCAGTACTTTTACTCTATCGAGGTTTACTGCAGTGTCTCAAAATGAACCAGATGACACTTGTATTCAATGCTACAACCCGTTTTACCAACACAATGTGAGCAACGAGACTAAACTTAGAATTAGTCACTTAGTCTGTCTCTTTAAATGAGCTAATTTTAAAATCTAAACTCAAAATAACTAAAAGAACTACAGCTGTTTTTTCTGTTCATTTTAATGCAATACTATCAGACTTAGAGCTCAGCAGCCAACCTTTGGAGGAAACGTAATAAAGGTTATTGGTTTGAAATAAAAGTTTTGAGATCGGACAGAGGCGGATGATGGGGTTTTATCAGGAGCGAAAACTGTCTTCATCAGACTTTAGCAGCTGTCTCTTCCATAATGGAGGCTGTAAAACTGTAAATATGATAAAGGATCAGCCGAGGTCTTCAGGTCGGACTGGGACTTCAGGAGCCGAGGTCTTCAGGTCGGACTGGGACTTCAGGAGCCGAGGTCTTCAGGTCGGACTGGGACTTCAGGAGCCGAGGTCTTCAGGTTGGACTGGGACTTCAGGAGCCCAGGTCTTCAGGTCGGACTGGGACTTCAGGAGCCGAGGTCTTCAGGTCGGACTGGGACTTCAGGAGCCGAGGTCTTCAGGTCGGACTGGGACTTCAGGAGCCGAGGTCTTCAGGTCGGACTGGGACTTCAGGAGCCGAGGTCTTCAGGTCGGACTGGGACTTCAGGAGCCGAGGTCTTCAGGTCGGACTGGGACTTCAGGAGCCGAGGTCTTCAGTCAGGACTGGGGCTTCAGGAGCCGAGGTCTTCAGGTCGGACTGGGACTTCAGGAGCCGAGGTCTTCAGTCTGGACTGGGGCTTCAGGAGCCGAGGTCTTCAGGTCGGACTGGGACTTCAGGAGCCGAGGTTTTCGGGTCGGACTGGGACTTCAGGAGCCGAGGTCTTCGGGTCGGACTGGGACTTCAGGAGCCCAGGTCTTCAGGTCGGACTGGGACTTCAGGAGCCCAGGTCTTCAGGTCGGACTGGGACTTCAGGAGCCGAGGTCTTCAGGTCGGACTGGGACTTCAGGAGCCGAGGTCTTCAGGTCGGACTGGGACTTCAGGAGCCGAGGTCTTCAGGTCGGACTGGGACTTCAGGAGCCGAGGTCTTCAGGTCGGACTGGGACTTCAGGAGCCGAGGCCTTCAGGTCGGACTGGGACTTCAGGAGCCGAGGTCTTCAGTCTGGACTGGGACTTCAGGTCGTACTGGGACTTCAGGAGCCGAGGCCTTCAGGTCGGACTGGGACTTCAGGTCGGACTGGGACTTCAGGTCGGACTGGGACTTCAGGAGCCGAGGCCTTCAGGTCGGACTGGGACTTCAGGTCGGACTGGGACTTCAGGAGCCGAGGTCTTCAGTCTGGACTGGGACTTCAGGTCGGACTGGGACTTCAGGTCGGACTGGGACTTCAGGTCGTACTGGGACTTCAGGAGCCGAGGCCTTCAGGTCGGACTGGGACTTCAGGTCGGACTGGGACTTCAGGTCGGACTGGGACTTCAGGTCGTACTGGGACTTCAGGAGCCGAGGCCTTCAGGTCGGACTGGGACTTCAGGTCGGACTGGGACTTCAGGTCGGACTGGGACTTCAGGTCGGACTGGGACTTCAGGAGCTAAGTGAAGTCCAGGTCTGGGACCATGTGTGAGAGACGGGCTGAGGTTATTACAGACGCAGCTGAAGAAAACCCTGAGAAATGTGAGAGATAGAAAAAACTGTGAAGGTGTGAGCAGCTACTGGACTCTTTCTGGATGGTCCAGGTTTTGAGTCAGAATCTTGTCCAGCGTCACTGAGTTCTCGTTCTTTCGAGTCAGTAACATTTCACACACAACAAGTCAGGTTTACCTTTCTTTCTAATTAACGACTGAAGTCACGTACCAGGACTAGACGGGCCCAGGCTCTGATGGTAAAACCACGTCTGAGCGGATCTGATCCCAAAACCAGGTGCAGGGGACGTAAATCAGACCTGCACCAGGACCGTCCCTGTCTGTGGCTCCGAGGGACAGCAGCTGGAGATTTACACAGGACCGTCCGCTGAGGAAACAGGAAAACACGACATATCTGAAGTCTGGGAACCGGACTCAGACCGTGGCTTATTCCTGAAACAGTGTTGACACTCCTTTGCTTTGAAAACATGATCAATCCAATCAGCTCCAGTTATTCTTTTAAAGAACACTTTCTAGTTTTCACCTGTTGCCTTCGCATCGCTCTGTAACACTCTAATATTAACCTCCACCACACGATGGGCTCCGTCTAAAAACACTGCCAACATTTCATCAAAGTTAAGATCAAGTAAATGAAAGGTCAGGAAATAAGGACTGTTGTAAATCCTATTCCTCGCTTTTCTGAAGTGACCGACTGCAGGAAAACGTGAATGTTAGGTACAGCTCGACCGTTGATAAAACTGAAATACACAATAAACGTAAAGTTTGTCTTTAAGTTTTACAGCTGTTAGTTTTCGTCTGCTTTGTACGGTGGCCGAGGCAGCTCAACACGCTGCAAATGAAGAAAGCACCAGCAAAGAAAGAAAACATCTTCATCAGTTTGACAACACGCGCCCTGCAAATCCTCACAACACATGCAAATACAAAAACGCGCTGCAAATAACACAGACCACAACGGAAATATTTTAAGGGGACTCCTTTGAGTGACGAACCCCTAATGGGACCTGCTTATTGTTTGCTCGCCTGTCGCGTTGTTGTCAGTGTTGTTGTCACTGACCTGAAAGGTGAGGTTTTTTTTTTATACTTTTAGATCATGATCGTATAATTGCTTAGTCGTTTGGATATTGTTGGCCTAAATATATTGTTCGTCACTCAAATGAGTCCCCTTAAAACATTTCTGTTGTGGTCTGTGTTATTTGCAGCGCGTTTTTGTAGTTGCATGTGTTGTGAGGATTTGCAGCGCGTTTTTGTATTTGCAGCGCGTTTTTGTATTTGCATGTGTTGTGAGGATTTGCAGGGCGCGTGTTGTCAAACTGATGAAGATGTTTTCTTCATTTGCAGCGTGTTGAGCTGTCTCGGCCACCGTAGCTTTGGCATAATTAAATTTACCAAACAGAGTTGACTTGTTAATATTCTAACTAATATGACTCATAACTCATCTAAAAATGTAAAAACTGGACTTTCTCTTTTGGTCTAGTCCTGGTTTGGACCACTCAGATCCGGACTCATGGTCCTGTTTAGTCCTGGTTTGTCTCAGAACTCTTTTAAGGGACTTTTTTTTAAAGGTTTTTCCTAAAAACAATGTAAAAATAACCGTTTTTTTAAACATGTCAAAAACAGAGCAGAGCCAAACCAAGACAGAGTTATTGTGTTTCTCTGAAAAGAACCAAGATAAACACCAGGTCTGAACCAGGTCTGAACCAGGTCTAAACCAAGTGTAAACCAGGACTAAACCATGACTAAACCAGGTCTAAACCAGGTCTAAACCAGGTCTAAACCAGGTCTAAACCAGGTCTAAACCAGGTCTAAACCAGGACTAAACCAGGACTAAACCAAGTGTAAACCAGGTCTAAACTAGGGCTAAACCAGGTCTAAACCTGGACTAAACCAAGTGTAAACCAGGACTAAACCAGGACTAAACCAGGTCTGAACCAGGTCTAAACCAGGTCTAAACCAGGTCTAAACCAGGTCTAAACCAGGTCTAAACCAGGACTAAACCAGGACTAAACCAAGTGTAAACCAGGTCTAAACCAGGTCTAAACCAGGACTAAACCAGGACTAAACCAGGTCTGAACCAGGTCTAAACCAGGTCAAAACCAGGACTAAACCAGGTCTAAACCAGGACTAAACCAGGACTAAACCAGGTCTAAACCAGGTCTAAACCAGGTCTAAACAGGACAAAACCAGGACTAAACCAGGTCTAAACCAGGTCTAAACCAGGTCTAAACCAGGTCTAAACCAGGACTAAACCAGGACTAAACCAGGTCTAAACCAGGACTAAACCAGGACTAAACCAGGTCTAAACCAGGTCTAAACAGGACAAAACCAGGACTAAACCAGGTCTAAACCAGGTCTAAACCAGGTCTAAACCAGGACTAAACCAGGACTAAACCAGGACTAAACCAGGACTAAACCAGGTCTAAACCAGGACTAAACCAGGACTAAACCAAGTGTAAACCAGGACTAAACCAGGACTAAACCAGGACTAAACCAGGACTAAACCAGGACTAAACCAGGACTAAACAGACAGAGCTGTTTCTCAGAGTCAGCGCCTTTGATAAATGTCGGAGCAGAGCGTCATCTTTTCGAGGGTCCACAGCTGGGATTTGAATCAGAGGTGGTTTTTGGATCAGAGCAGGTTTTGAAGAAGACCACCGCCGCGGCCCGGTCCTGAAGAGGGCTTTCCCAGATCCACAGGAAGTCCCAGAGTTTGCTGGAATCTGAAGCAAATTTCATTTAAAAAGCGTCTCTTAGACCTGGTTTAGACCTGGTTTAGACCTGGTTTAGACCTGGTTTAGACCTGGTTTAGACCTGGTTTAGTCCTGGTTTAGTCCTGGTTTAGTCCTGGTTTAGTCCTGGTTTAGATTCGGTTGAGTAATGGTTGTGGTAACCTTGGTGGTCCAGACTGGATACAGAAATGTAATTAAAATAAAGACAAAACCAGAGAGTAAGACTAGAATTGAATCTGGACTTAGAAAGAAAACCAGGACTAAAGCAGAACTAAACCAGGACTAAACCAGGACTAAACCAGAACTAAACCAGGACTACCCCAGGACTAAACCAGGACTAAACCAGGTCTAAACTAGGGCTAAACAAGGTCTAAACCAGGTCTAAACCAGGTATAAACCTGGACTAAACCAGGACTAAACCAGGACTAAACCAGGTCTAAACCAGGACTAAAGCAGAACTAAACCAGGACTAAACCAGGACTAAACCAGAACTAAACCAGGACTACCCCAGGACTAAACCAGGACTAAACCAGGTCTAAACTAGGGCTAAACAAGGTCTAAACCAGGTCTAAACCAGGTATAAACCTGGACTAAACCAGGACTAAACCAGGACTAAACCAGGTCTAAATCAGGTCTAAACCAGGACTAAACCAGGTCTAAACTAGGGCTAAACCAGGTCTAAACCTGGACTAAACCAAGTGTAAACCAGGACTAAACCAGGACTAAACCAGGTCTGAACCAGGTCTAAACCAGGTCTAAACCAGGTCTAAACCAGGTCTAAACCAGGTCTAAACCAGGACTAAACCAGGACTAAACCAGGACTAAACCAGGTCTAAACCAGGACTAAACCAGGACTAAACCAGGACTAAACCAGGACTAAACCAGGACATAAACCAGGACCTGTCACAGAGAGGTCCTGGAACAGAAGCTGGTTTAGAGAAAGACCGGTTGGATCTGGTCCCGTTTGTCGTCAAAGTGAAATATTGATTTAAAGACATCGTAAAGTGAGTGTTTTCCCATCGACACAGCGGGACGTCCTGTCAGACCCAGACTTAAACTCAGAAGATGAGGCGACACAGGTCTTCGGTGTTTAGTCCTGGTTTAGGTCAGCTCTAGTTTATTGAAATGATAAATTAATTTAAATGATCTGATTGGGCCAAGTGCATTTTATCTCCTTGAATCTGATTGGCTGTTGAGTGTCTGATGTAAACTCAGAGCTCAATGTGTTCAGCAGAATCAGAGACTCACCAACAGAGGCAAAGATGAGTCATGATCCAAAAACCATCTGGACCTGTACCTGATCTCACAAAGACCAGGGTTAGACCAGGGTTAGAGCAGGGTTAGACCAGTGTTGGACCAGAGAGAGACCAGAGAGAGACCAGGGTTAGACCAGGGTTAGACCAGGGTTAGAGCAGGGTTAGAGCAGGGTTAGACCAGAGTTAGAGCAGAGTTAGACCAGGGTTAGACCAGGGTTAGACCAGGGTTAGACCAGGGTTAGAGCAGAGTTAGAGCAGAGTTAGACCAGGGTTAGACCAGGGTTAGACCAGAGTTAGAGCAGGGTTAGACCAGGGTTAGACCAGGGTTAGACCAGGGTTAGACCAGAGTTAGAGCAGGGTTAGACCAGGGTTAGACCAGGGTTAAAGCAGAGTTAGAGCAGAGTTAGACCAGGGTTAGACCAGAGTTAGACCAGGGTAGACCAGAGTTTTGTGTGTGTGTGTGTGTGTGTGTGTGTGTGTGTGTGTGTGTGTGTGTGTGTGTGTGTGTGTGTGTGTCTGAGTGGGTTTGATTGACAGTTGCCCTCGACGACAGCTCATAACAGGGTTGAGTTTCAAACGCTGGAGTTATGCTGCTTCTCTTTCCCACATCTCTTTGAAAACCAGAAGAGACCCGCACAGATCACAACAATACAGGCTAAATATACTCCTCTGCCCACAGGTCTCAGGGGACAGAGGCCCGGGGCCCGTTCAGGGGACGGACAGGGGACAAATATACTCCTCTGACCACAGGTCTCAGAGGACAGAGGCCCGGGGCCCGTTCAGGGGACGGACAGGGGACAAATATACTCCTCTGCCCACAGGTCTCAGAGGACAGAGGCCCGGGCCCGTTCAGGGGACGGATAGGGGACAAATATACTCCTCTGCCCACAGGTCTCAGAGGACAGAGGCCCGGGGCCCGTTCAGGGGACGGACAGGGGACAAATATACTCCTCTGCCCACAGGTCTCAGGGGACAGAGGCCCGGGGCCCGTTCAGGGGACGGACAGGGGACAAATATACTCCTCTGACCACAGGTCTCAGAGGACAGAGGCCCGGGGCCCGTTCAGGGGACGGACAGGGGACAAATATACTCCTCTGCCCACAGGTCTCAGAGGACAGAGGCCCGGGGCCCGTTCAGGGGACGGACAGGGGACAAATATACTCCTCTGACCACAGGTCTCAGAGGACAGAGGTCCGGGGCCCGTTCAGGGGACGGACAGGGGACAAATATACTCCTCTGACCACAGGTCTCAGGGGACAGAGGCCCGGGGCCCGTTCAGGGGACAGACAGGGGACAAATATACTCCTCTGCCCACAGGTTTCAGGGGACAGAGGCCCGGGGCCCGTTCAGGGGACGGACAGGGGACAAATATACTCCTCTGACCACAGGTCTCAGAGGACAGAGGTCCGGGGCCCGTTCAGGGGACGGACAGGGGACAAATATACTCCTCTGACCACAGGTCTCAGAGGACAGAGGCCCGGGCCCGTTCAGGGGACGGATAGGGGACAAATATACTCCTCTGACCACAGGTCTCAGAGGACAGAGGTCCGGGGCCCGTTCAGGGGACGGACAGGGGACAAATATACTCCTCTGACCACAGGTCTCAGAGGACAGAGGTCCGGGGCCCGTTCAGGGGACGGACAGGGGACAAATATACTCCTCTGACAGCAGGTCTCAGGGGACAGAGGCCCCGGGGTCCGTTCTCGGTTGTTCCAAAGCCCAGTCACACCTACAGTTGAACCAGCCTCAGTTAGGTTTAGACTGCTGCATTAAAAACAGACCTTTCCTGTGCCTCTGTGTTTATGGACCACTCCAGCTCCTCCACATCAGGGTCTTAGTGCATGTGGTTTCATTCACAGCCAGGGATTCTGCTCATCAGTGGATGAAGCGTAAAATTGAACAAATGGAAAAGGATTCATTTGTGATAAACGTCTGACAGAGAGCTGGCTTCATGGAAACGTCTTTTTGAATCCTCTGTGAGAATAATACTCTGGTCCTTTTACAGAACTGCAGGCAGAGTTTAAGCCAAAAAACTCATTTAAATATTTGTCGTTTGGACCCTGAGCCGAGGGAGTCCCGTCTCTGATCCAAGTCCAGCCCAAAGACCACATCTGGACTAAACCCAGCTCCGTCTGCGGCCAATAGAAAGATGCAAATGGGTCACATGACTCTGGGAAAGTCAAACTCAGGTAAAAAAGTGAGAAGTATCTTCTGTCGCTCTGCTGTTGACTGTACACAGGACACTTTTAGAGACGTTTTGTCCCGTTCCTTTACAGAACATTTATCAACAGCTCAGATTTATATTCAATATAAACACAGCTGAACCCGAATAAAAACAGTGGTAAAATCCGGCTCAGGTGTCTGTCTACACCTGTTGAACTGTGTCTGAAACATAAATACACTTCTGTTCCTGTGGGAAAAGAGAGGACAGAGGACAATCACTGTGGTCATCTACACTTACAGCTGCTCCATCAGACTAGTCATCATCGTCTGTCCTCGAAAGTCTGTCTGTGCTGCTCCTCAGTTCACTTTTACTTCTGTACTTTTCTAAACACCAGCAGAAACAACACTTTTACTTATTTACTCTCTTAGAGCAGCAACAAAAATAACACTTTTACTTATTTACTCTCTTAGAGCAGCAACAGAAACAACACTTTTACTTATTTACTCTGTTAGAGCAGCAACAGAAACAACACTTTTACTTCTGTACTTTTCTAAACACCAGCAGAAACAACACTTTTACTTATTTACTCTCTTAGAGCAGCAACAAAAATAACACTTTTACTTATTTACTCTCTTAGAGCAGCAACAAAAATAACACTTTTACTTATTTACTCTCTTAGAGCAGCAACAGAAACAACACTTTTACTTATTTACTCTGTTAGAGCAGCAACAGAAACAACACTTTTACTTCTGTACTTTTCTAAACGCCAGCACAAACAACACTTTTACTTATTTACTCTCCTAAAGCAGCAGAAACAACACTTTTACTTATTTACTCTCTTAGAGCAGCAACAGAAACAACACTTTTACTTCTGTACTCTCCTAAAGCAGCAACAGAAACAACACTTTTACTTCTGTACTCTCCTAAAGCAACAGAAACAACACTTTTACTTCTTTACTCTCCTAAAGCAGCAGTACCAACACTTTTACTTCTTTACTCTCCTAAAGCAGCAGAAACAACACTTTTACTTCTTTACTCTCCTAAAGCAACAGAAACAACACTTTTACTTCTTTACTCTCCTAAAGCAGCAGTACCAACACTTTTACTTCTTTACTCTCCTAAAGCAGCAGAAACAACACTTTTACTTCTTTACTCTCCTAAAGCAACAGAAACAACACTTTTACTTCTTTACTCTCCTAAAGCAGCAGTACCAACACTTTTACTTCTTTACTCTCCTAAAGCAGCAGAAACAACACTTTTACTTCTTTACTCTCCTAAAGCAGCAGTACCAACACTTTTACTTCTTTACTCTCCTAAAGCAACAGAAACAACACTTTTACTTCTGTACTCTCCTAAAGCAGCAGTACCAACACTTTTACTTCTTTACTCTCCTAAAGCAACAGAAACAACACTTTTACTTCTTTACTCTCCTAAAGCAGCAGAAACAACACTTTTACTTCTTTACTCTCCTAAAGCAGCAGAAACAACACTTTTACTTCTTTACTCTCCTAAAGCAGCAGCAGAAAGGTTCTTCTCCATTTTCTTCTTCTTCTCCATCACTGAGCTCAAACACACAGCTGTGTTTCTGCTGCACTTTCTCCCTAGCCTTCGTCTCCTTCAGAGGGATTTAGTCTGGTCTGGGCCACACTGGTCTTTGTGGAATAGGTTTAGTCTGGGCCACACTGGTCTTTATGGAACAGGTTTAGTCCAGTCTGGTCCACACTGGTCTTCGTGGAACAGGTTTAGTCCGGTCCACACTGGTCTTCGTGGAACAGGTTTAGTCTGGTCCTCACTGGTCTTTATGGAACAGGTTTAGTCTGGTCCTCACTGGTCTTTATGGAACAGGTTTAGTCTGGTCCTCACTGGTCTTTATGGAACAGGTTTAGTCTGGCCCTCACTGGTCTTTATGGAACAGGTTTAGTCTGGTCCTCACTGGTCTTTATGGAACAGGTTTAGTCTGGTCCTCACTGGTCTTTATGGAACAGGTTTAGCCCGGTCTGGTCCTCACTGGTCTTTATGGAACAGGTATAGCCCGGTCTGGTCCTCACTGGTCTTTATGGAACAGGTTTAGTCTGGTCCTCACTGGTCTTTATGGAACAGGTTTAGTCTGGCCCTCACTGGTCTTTATGGAACAGGTTTAGTCTGGCCCTCACTGGTCTTTATGGAACAGGTTTAGCCCGGTCTGGTCCTCACTGGGCCTAAACCCGTTGGCTCCTCTGTTCTGCTGCAGTTCAGTGGGTTTTGGGTCCCTGGGTCGTGCCTGCAGGTCAGAGTCAGCAGTAGCTCAGAGGTCGCGCAGGTTAAGTGTTTCTCCGTGTGCCCACCTCTGAGCAGCCGCTGATTTATGAAGGAAAACTCTTCTCCAGATGTGCTTTTACCTGCTGCAGCCTGAACCCACAGAGTCTGAGTCCGACTGGAGCCTGCGGTCCAGCCTCAGCCCACAGACGTCTTTCACACAAATATCTGCCCAAACTCTGATCCGTCCTGCGTCTCAACAGTTTTATCAAAGATCAAAACAAACACAACCACATTTATCCGCCGTTTGTCGGAAGCAGCAGATGTTTGTGAATGTTTTTCCCATATTTCTCTCGACGGAGGATTAGAGCCGGAGGTAAATCAGAAATAAACGGAGGGCTGCTGGATGGAACAGAAAAGATTGCTTCCAGTTGTAGCTCAGCACACGGCGGACATCTTCCTGAACATCTCACTCGACGCAAACGCTTCACCAGACCCCAGAAGGTCAAGGGCAAAGTGTCGCTGAACAGGTTTTAGATGGATCTGATTTTATTTATTTGTTTATAAAATCCTAAAGGTAAAGTCAATTTTTGCTAAAACTGCTATTTTCTAAAAACCTAGTGATGCAGCTATCAATTATTTAAAAACTGAATCTATAGATTTTTGGGTTCGATTAATCGAGTATTCAGATAAAAATTAACTGTTTATTTTTAAAATGTCATAACACAGCTCATATAAACAGATATAACACTTATTTATATGGATTTTCTGTTTGAAATAACATTAGCATGTATTTCTTGTTGATTGCACATCCCTCAGCTTTGACGCTCACTTAGATGAGAGTGTCATTTGTGTCACAAAGCAATGAAAAGAAATGTGCTTTTGAAAAACAGACCCCAAGGGGACCCCAGAGCTGAGTGGGGCTTCTACTGAAGAATGATAGAAAGTACTTTTCACTTGATGTTATCCTTAAAAGGTCCCATGATTGTGAGGCTTAGAAATGACCAAAAACTTACACAATTAGCATTTTTTTCTGTTGAGTTTTGGCTTTGATCCTGTTGTTTTTCTGTTTCCTAAATATCTTCAACATATTTCCTTAACAGCTGATCCTTGTCATTTTTCCACATTTTGAGTTTTTTTTATCAGAACAGTTGGTTTACTTTCCTTCTGACCTTCACAGCGCAGCACCAGAACTCAGGACCAAACCGAGACAGTTGAAAACAGACCACACCAGTTTTGAACATTCAGACTTCTCCAAACAAACTCACTTGGATTAACGCAGAACAAACGTCCTGGAGCCTTAAGTGCTTCCTGTTGTGTTTGTTTGATCAAAGCTGGAAGAGAATAGCTCTGACCCCAGAGATCTGTGAGGGTCGAGTTCAGAGACACAGAGTCAGAGCAGACGACAGGAAGCAGCCGCGTGAAGAGCTCTGTGATGGAAACTGTTCATGTGAGTGAGATTAACACCGCTGTAAACCTCTCTCTGACAATAACACAGCTCACGCCACAGAACAAGCAAGGTCAGGGTCATTTACACCAGCCAACAATCAGGCTTTCCTCAGCAGCTTCATCAGCCTCAGCCCAGGTACAACACAGAGAAGATAATACAACTATTCGATACAGA
Organism: Neodontobutis hainanensis; assembly: GCA_024349245.1. Taxonomy (NCBI): domain Eukaryota; kingdom Metazoa; phylum Chordata; class Actinopteri; order Gobiiformes; family Odontobutidae; genus Neodontobutis; species Neodontobutis hainanensis. The sequence goes on along the minus strand of JALDNG010000168.1, from coordinate 730,632 downwards.
ACTGGAAAGTATAAAAGAAGTGCATCTAAAGTGTCAAAGGTCTTTCTTTAAACAGAAGCAGGTCAGAGATGGGACAAATCTCACTTCACCTGCTGGAACTGAAAACACCAGTCTGCTTCTGTCTGGGACCAGCTTCTGCAAAAGAACCAGCAAACGGTTTGACCTTTGACCTGGGGACCTCTCCAGCAGAGCTCTACTATCGACATTGGACATATGGACATTTACAAATTCATAATAGTTTAAAAAACAAAAAAACAAAAATGAAAGGTTTACAGTCGGCTGTAAAGTGACCTGGAGCCGCTTCGAGATGAGCAGCAGATGTTTCAGATAGGGGTGTGCACGGACATTCGAAAATTCGAATATTCGGTCTGCTGTAATTATTCGATAAATAAAAATGCTATTCGAATTTCGCTATATTTTTGCATTTTCCTTGATGCGAGTGGCGCGGATGCAGCCGCCGCCACCAACGATGAAGAGGATGCGGCAATGCCCGCTCGTCGGAAAAGGCTGAGCCAGTTCTTCGGCGATGATTACAGAGAATCCAGCCGAGACGAGTGGGAACAGTTCTTGCTGGAGCCATGTATTCCAACCGATGAGGATCCCATTCAGTGGTGGAACGAAAACACGGCGCTTCACAAAACTTAGTCGCTAGCACACCGTTACTTGTGTGTCCCGGCAACTTCTGTGCCGTCAGAGCGCGTTTTCTCCGCAGCCGGCCTCATTGTTAACAGACTATAGGAGCCCACTTTCCCCCGATCATGTTGACATGCTTGTGTTCCTTAACAAGAACATGTAAAACAATAGAAAGAAAGCAAAAAAGATTTGCTGACAGTTTAAAAGGTTCAAAGTTAAATGTAGCCTAGGCTGGGTTCTGTAGGCTACAATAGCCTAATTGCTGCAGGCGGCTTTATTTACGTTTTTTTGTTCACCTTTTACACACGATGTAGCGTAATGGTTAAGCTTATTGTGTATAAGCTTGTTCAAAAATGACGGAAACAATAGCCTAAATGTTACTGAAAAATAACGTCTGTCTCATTAAACTTAATTTAAATAAACGAATATTCGAATATTCGTTTTTTGTGAGCTCAAATATTCGAATGTGATATTTGCGGAAAACGCCCATCCCTAGTTTCAGAAAAATATCCTCATGTACCTGCCTCCACTCCCCCCAGTGGACACACCAGGTATTGCAGTAAAAACTTTCCTCAAAGACCGACAACAGAGTCCTGTGTTTCTGTTTTTATATATATCGTAGACGTTTTCTGTAAAAGCCTCAAATCAGGTAAAACTCAACGGCAGCCATTACTCCATTTAAATTTACTCATTTATTCATTTATTCATTTATCTGACGCTTTTAAAAAACGACTTACACTGTTCTAAAGTAATTACCAGTGTTACAGCCACTGTGGGTTAAGTGTCTTGCCCAAGGACACGACAGTATGAACTGTGGGGAGAGTGGGAATTGAACCGCCAACCTTCCGGTTATAGGATGACTACTCTACCCACTGAGCTACTGCTGCCCTTCAGCTCCAGATCTGAGCTCATCTCAAAGAAAAGATGGAGCAGGAAAATACTGGCTTTAAAAACTGAGTCGTCAAAGTTTACTCCAGATTTATGACGTCCTGCTCTAGTCCTGCTCTAGTCCTGGGTTAGTCCTCCTCTAGTCCTGGGTTAGTCCTCCTCTAGTCCTGCTCTAGTCCTGCTCTAGTCCTGCTCTAGTCCTGCTCTAGTCCTGCTCTAGTCCTGGGTTAGTCCTGGGTTAGTCCTGCTCTAGTCCTGCTCTAGTCCTGCTCTAGTCCTGCTCTAGTCCTGCTCTAGTCCTGCTCTAGTCCTGGGTTAGTCCTGGGTTAGTCCTGGGTTAGTCCTGCTCTAGTCCTGCTCTAGTCCTGCTCTAGTCCTGCTCTAGTCCTGGGTTAGTCCTGCTCTAGTCCTGCTCTAGTCCTGCTCTAGTCCTGCTCTAGTCCTGGGTTAGTCCTGCTCTAGTCCTGGGTTAGTCCTGCTCTAGTCCTGCTCTAGTCCTGCTCTAGTCCTGCTCTAGTCCTGCTCTAGTCCTGCTCTAGTCCTGCTCTAGTCCTGGGTTAGTCCTGGGTTAGTCCTGCTCTAGTCCTGCTCTAGTCCTGCTCTAGTCCTGCTCTAGTCCTGCTCTAGTCCTGGGTTAGTCCTGCTCTAGTCCTGCTCTAGTCCTGGGTTAGTCCTGCTCTAGTCCTGCTCTAGTCCTGCTCTAGTCCTGGGTTAGTCCTCCTCTAGTCCTGGGTTAGTCCTCCTCTAGTCCTCCTCTAGTCCTGCTCTAGTCCTGCTCTAGTCCTGCTCTAGTCCTGCTCTAGTCCTGGTCTAGTCCTGGTCTAGTCCTGGTCTAGTCCTGGTTTGGGGGTTATTTATGTTGGACACAGAGGAGGAATGAAGTGACACCAAATGAAATGCTGTGAAAAAATGGCAGCCATTTCACGAATGTAACCTGAGCTAGAGCCTTAGCCTGAAGACAAGAGTCAGGGAAAAGAGTCTCAGACCTGGTTTAGTCCTGGTTTAGTCCTTGTTTAGTCCTTGTTTAGACCTTGTTTAGACCTGGTTTAGACCTGGTTTAGACCTGGTTTAGTCCTGGGTTAGACCTGGTTTAGTCCTGGTTTAGACCTGGTTTAGACCTGGTTTAGTCCTGGTTTAGTCCTGGTTTAGACCTGGTTTAGACCTGGTTTAGACCTGGTTTAGACCTGGTTTAGTCCTGGTTTAGACCTGTTTAGACCTGGTTTAGACCTGGTTTAGACCTGGGTTAGACCTGGTTTAGACCTGGTTTAGACCTGGTTAGACCTGGTTAGACCTGGTTAGTCCTGGTTTAGTCCTGGTTTAGACCTGGTTTAGACCTGGTTTAGACCTGGTTTAGTCAGTCCTGGTTTAGACCTGGTTTAGACCTGGTTTAGACCTGGTTTAGACCTGGTTTAGTCAGTCCTGGTTTAGATCTGGTTTAGACCTGGTTTAGACCTGGTTTAGACCTGGTTTAGACCTGGTTTAGACCTGGTTTAGCCTGATACGTAGCACGTAACACAGACAAAACAGCGTGCTCCTCCATCAGTGCAAGTTCCTAAGTCATGCAAACCCAAAAATCTATACATCAAATAAAGCTTAAAGTCTCGTCTTTCAGACGATATAAACCATTTTAAGACATTAAAACCACATATTTGACACCAAAGCCCGTTTTAAAGACACGCACAAAGATGGAGTTTGGTCTTACCTTTGACGGGTCTATTGGACTGAACCGCTACAAAATCCCACAAACTGGGTCTCATTCTGCTCATAAAGGTCCAGGGAATAATATCCAGTAAAATAATTAGGTCCAAAAGATATGTTAAAGCCTCCAAGGCACAAAAACTGTCGAAAAGTATTCCCAACTTGAAGTCAGCTGCGACACTTTATGTCGTTTCTTTTGTAAATAAAAAACATCATTCCTTTTCTCCTGCCGAAAAAAGCTAACCAAATGCTACCAGGAAGTGTTAGCATTAGATTGACACCTTGTTTGGCCAATTGAAAGGGGTTTTGGTCAGCCTTTGACCAATGAGAAGACTTGGAACTCCACAGACGGATGAACGGCTTTAGTTTGGACTAGAAGCGTCACTGAGCGTCCTCAATACGATAAACAGAGCCAATGAGCTACGGTTTACGGCAATACCAAACACGGTTTACGGCAATACCAAACACGGTTTACGGCAATAACAAACACAAGAGGGGGAAGGAGTGAGGCAGGAGGGGGCAGGAGGAGGCAGGGGAGAAGAGGGGAAGGAGGGAGGCAGGAGGGGGCAGGAGGAGGCAGGGGGCAGGAGGGGGAGAAGAGGGGCAGGAGGAGGCAGGGGAGAAGAGGGGCAAGAGGAGGCAGGGGAAGAGGGGAAGGAGGGAGGCAGGGGGCAGGAGGGGGAGAAGAGGGGCAGGAGGAGGCAGGGGAGAAGAGGGGAAGGAGGGAGGCAGGAGGGGGCAGGAGGAGGCAGGGGAGAAGAGGGGAAGGAGGGAGGCAGGAGGAGGCAGGAGGAGGCAGGGGAGAAGAGGGGCAGGAGGAGGAGGCAGGGGAGAAGAGGGGAAGGAGGGAGGCAGGAGGGGGAGAAGAGGGGAAGGAGGGAGGCAGGAGGGGGCAGGAGGAGGCAGGGGGCAGGGGAGAAGAGGGGCAGGAGGAGGCAGGGGAGAAGAGGGGAAGGAGGGAGGCAGGAGGAGGCAGGGGGAGAAGAGGGGAAGGAGGGAGGCAGGAGGGGGAGAAGAGGGGAAGGAGGGAGGCAGGAGGGGGCAGGAGGAGGCAGGGGGCAGGAGGGGGAGAAGAGGGGCAGGAGGAGGCAGGGGAGAAGAGGGGAAGGAGGGAGGCAGGAGGGGGAGAAGAGGGGAAGGAGGGAGGCAGGAGGGGGCAGGAGGAGGCAGGGGGCAGGAGGAGGCAGGGGAGAAGAGGGGAAGGAGGGAGGCAGGAGGAGGCAGGAGGAGGCAGGGGAGAAGAGGGGCAGGAGGAGGCAGGGGAGAAGAGGGGAAGGAGGGAGGCAGGAGGAGGCAGGGGGGGCAGGTGGTCTAACCTGTTCATACTTGGGGTCATTTTGGCTGTATTGTGTGCAATGGGACCTCTCCAAATTAAAATGATTGCTGTTATTGAACCCCCTGGAATTTAATTACAAGTGTGGGCTCTTTGTAAAGGTAACACTCTCTAGTTTCACTCAGAGCAGTCAGAATCTGTCTAAGTATTACTGATAAAATTTTATACACTTTGGAACACACAAAAAAAATTACTTTTTGTGTGCTCGCCTAAAATATTTAGTGAAAATAAAGGTGTCTATAGCTTCAGCAGGTAGTTGAGGACTAAAACACAGTGTGGGCCAAAATAATTATTGGATGACTACTCACATTAGACCTGGTTTAGACCTGTTTAGACCTGGTTTAGACCTGGTTTAGACCTGTTTAGACCTGGTTTAGACCTGGTTTAGACCTGTTTAGACCTGGTTTAGACCTGTTTAGACCTGGTTTAGACCTGGTTTAGAGCTGGTTTAGACCTGTTTAGACCTGGTTTAGACCTGGTTTAGACCTGTTTAGAGCTGGTTTAGACCTGTTTAGACCTGGTTTAGACCTGTTTAGACCTGTTTAGACCTGGTTTAGACCTGGTTTAGACCTGTTTAGACCTGGTTTAGACCTGGTTTAGACCTGGTTTAGACCTGTTTAGACCAGGTTTAGACCTGTTTAGACCAGGTTTAGACCTGTTTAGACCAGGTTTAGACCTGTTTAGACCAGGTTTAGACCTGTTTAGACCTGGTTTAGACCTGGTTTAGACCTGGTTTAGAGCTATATTCTAATGTTGCATTAGTTTTTATCAGCGTCAGCAACATTTATTTGTCATTTGCAACAATTAACAAATACAGACATAAAACTACAAACTAAAACATAAAAAACATTAAACAACAAAAAGTTGAGCGACACGAGAGACAAAAAATTCTCTGAATAAACATCAAATAAAGTGTTGTGTTCAAAGTCATCGCTGCCTGTGGGGAGAAGCGGTTTCCATGTGGAGTGGGTTTAAACAGACGATAACTCTTTCCAGAGCGAGGAGCTGACAGATAACAGCAGCAGGACGGGTCAATAATGAGCTGTAAGGCCCGACAAACAAGTGTATGTTTGTAAATGTGCTCCATTCATAACCAGCTCCATTTAAAGCTTTCTTTTCTTTAACCTCTCAGTTATCGAGACTTTCTACTGCACAGCCACAAACGCTCCAGACTGTCCCCAGTCTTTCCAAATGCACTTCTGCTCAGAACGTTTACACAGGTTTCTCAAATCTGAGGAGGATGCATCGTGTCATCGTGGCCTTGACTCAGGGACGTTTCAGAGTTGACATGTTTCAGATCCGTGTCGTTCCCTGAAGTCCGAGCGGCGTTCCGAGCGGTGCTGAGAGGAGGACCAGGAATAGCAGCTCAGATCCGGAGCGGTCTGGGCTCGGGTTTCAGGACTGTGTGGTCCCTGGTCCACATTCTTCAGGAGTATTTTTAGAACTGGCATCTGAAGCCTGCAGTGCGTTACTGACATGTGTTTCCTCTTCATCAGCTGCAGACTCACGCCGCTCTCAGACTCAGGGACTCGGGGACTCAGGGACTGAGACTCAGGGACTGAGACAGACTCAGGGACTCAGGGACTCAGGGACTCAGACTCAGGGACTGAGACAGACTCAGGGACTCAGGGACTCAGGGACTCAGACTCAGGGACTGAGACAGACTCAGGGACTCAGGGACTCAGACTCAGGGACTGAGACAGACTCAGGGACTCAGGGACTCAGGGACTCAGAGACTGAGACAGACTCAGACCTAGCGTCTCTAAGACTCAGACTCAGACTCAGGGACTCGGGGACTCAGGGACTGAGACAGACTCAGACTCAGGGACTGAGACTCAGGGACTCAGGGACTCAGGGACTCAGACTCAGGGACTGAGACAGACTCAGGGACTCAGGGACTCAGGGACTCAGACTCAGGGACTGAGACAGACTCAGGGACTCAGGGACTCAGACTCAGGGACTGAGACAGACTCAGGGACTCAGGGACTCAGGGACTCAGAGACTGAGACAGACTCAGACCTAGCGTCTCTAAGACTCAGACTCAGACTCAGGGACTCGGGGACTCAGGGACTGAGACAGACTCAGGGACTCAGGGACTCAGGGACTCAGGGACTCAGGGACTCAGACTCAGGGACTGAGACAGACTCAGGGACTCAGGGACTCAGGGACTCAGGGACTCAGGGACTCAGACTCAGGGACTGAGACAGACTCAGGGACTCAGGGACTCAGGGACTCGGGGACTCAGGGACTCAGGGACTGAGACAGACTCAGGGACTCAGGGACTCAGACACTCAGGGACTCAGACACTCAGGGACTCAGGGACTCAGACACTCAGGGACTCAGAGACTGAGACAGACTCAGGGACTGAGACAGACTCAGACCTAGCGTCTCTAAGACTCAGACTCAGACTCAGACACTCAGGGACTCAGGGACTCAGACACTCAGGGACTCGGGGACTGAGACAGACTCAGACTCAAACAGACTCAGACTCAGACTCAGACTCAGGGACTCGGGGACTCAGGGACTCGGGGACTCAGGGACTGAGACAGACTCAGACTCAGAGTCTCTAAGACTCAGACTCAGACTCAGACTCAGACTCAGACTCAGACTCAGACTCAGACGGACTCAGACTCAGACTCAGACAGACTCAGACAGACTCAGGCTCAGACTCAGACTCAGGGACTCAGAGACTCAGGGACTCGGGGACTCAGGGACTGAGACAGACTCAGACTCAGACTCAGGGACTGAGACAGACTCAGACTCAGACTCAGACTCAGATTCTGACTCAGACAGACTCAGACTCAGACTCAGACTCAGACTCAGACTCAGACTCAGACTCAGACTCAGACTCAGACAGACTCAGACTCAGACTCAGACTCAGACTCAGACAGACTCAGACTCAGACTCAGACTCAGACTCAGACTCAGACTCAGATTCTGACTCAGACAGACTCAGACTCAGACTCAGACAGACTCAGACTCAGACTCAGACTCAGACTCAGACTTAGACTTAGACTTAGACTTAGACTCAGACTCAGACTCAGACTCAGACTCAGACTCAGACTCAGACTCAGACTCAGACAGACTCAGACTCAGACTCAGGGACTCAGAGACTCAGGGACTCGGGGACTCAGGGACTGAGACAGACTCAGACTCAGACTCAGACTCAGGGACTGAGACAGACTCAGACTCAGACTCAGGGACTGAGACAGACTCAGACTTAGACTCAGACTCAGACTCAGACTCAGACAGACTCAGACTCAGACAGACTCAGACTCAGACAGACTCAGACTCAGACTCAGACTCAGACTCAGACTCAGACTTAGACTCAGACTCAGACTCAGACTCAGACAGACTCAGACTCAGACAGACTCAGACTCAGACTCAAACTCAGACAGACTCAGACTCAGACAGACTCAGACTCAGACTCAGACTCAGACAGACTCAGACTCAGACTCAGACTCAGACTCAGACTCAGACTCAGACTCAGACTCAGACTCAGACTCAGACAGACTCAGACTCAGACTCAGACTCAGACAGACTCAGACTCAGACTCAGACTCAGACTCAGACTCAGACTCAGACAGACTCAGACTCAGACAGACTCAGACTCAGACAGACTCAGACTCAGACAGACTCAGACTCAGACTCAGACTCAGACAGACTCAGACTCAGACAGACTCAGACTCAGACAGACTCAGACTCAGACAGACTCAGACTCAGACAGACTCAGACTCAGACTCAGACAGACTCAGACTCAGACAGACTCAGACTCAGACAGACTCAGACTCAGACTCAGACTCAGACTCAGACAGACTCAGACTCAGACTCAGACTCAGACAGACTCAGACTCAGACTCAGACAGACTCAGACTCAGACTCAGACTCAGACTCAGACAGACTCAGACTCAGACAGACTCAGACAGACTCAGACTCAGACTCAGACAGACTCAGACAGACTCAGACTCAGACTCAGACTCAGACAGACTCAGACTCAGACTCAGACTCAGACAGACTCAGACTCAGACAGACTCAGACTCAGACAGACTCAGACTCAGACTCAGACTCAGACAGACTCAGACTCAGACTCAGACTCAGACAGACTCAGACTCAGACAGACTCAGACTCAGACAGACTCAGACTCAGACTCAGACTCAGACTCAGACTCAGACTCAGACAGACTCAGACTCAGACTCAGACAGACTCAGACTCAGACAGACTCAGACTCAGACTCAGGTCTCGGTCTCAGACTCAGACTCAGACTCAGACTCAGACTCAGACTCAGACTCAGACTCAGACTCAGACTCAGACTCAGACAGACTCAGACTCAGACTCAGACAGACTCAGACTCAGACTCAGACTCAGACTCAGACTCAGACAGACTCAGACTCAGACTCAGACTCAGACTCAGACAGACTCAGACTCAGACTCAGACTCAGACTCAGACTCAGACAGACTCAGACTCAGACTCAGACTCAGACTCAGACTCAGACTCAGACTCAGACTCAGACTCAGACAGACTCAGACTCAGACTCAGACAGACTCAGACTCAGACTCAGACTCAGACTCAGACAGACTCAGACTCAGACTCAGACAGACTCAGACTCAGACAGACTCAGACTCAGACTCAGACAGACTCAGACTCAGACAGACTCAGACTCAGACTCAGACTCAGACAGACTCAGACTCAGACTCAGACTCAGACAGACTCAGACTCAGACTCAGACTCAGACAGACTCAGACTCAGACAGACTCAGACTCAGACAGACTCAGACTCAGACTCAGACAGACTCAGACTCAGACTCAGACAGACTCAGACTCAGACAGACTCAGACTCAGACTCAGGTCTCGGTCTCAGACTCAGACTCAGACTCAGACTCAGACTCAGACTCAGACTCAGACTCAGACTCAGACAGACTCAGACTCAGACTCAGACAGACTCAGACTCAGACTCAGACTCAGACTCAGACTCAGACTCAGACTCAGACAGACTCAGACTCAGACTCAGACTCAGACTCAGACTCAGACAGACTCAGACTCAGACTCAGACTCAGACAGACTCAGACTCAGACTCAGACTCAGACAGACTCAGACTCAGACTCAGACTCAGACAGACTCAGACTCAGACTCAGACAGACTCAGACTCAGACAGACTCAGACTCAGACAGACTCAGACTCAGACTCAGACTCAGACTCAGACTCAGACTCAGACAGACTCAGACTCAGACTCAGACTCAGACAGACTCAGACTCAGACAGACTCAGACTCAGACTCAGACTCAGACAGACTCAGACTCAGACTCAGACTCAGACAGACTCAGACTCAGACTCAGACAGACTCAGACTCAGACTCAGACTCAGACAGACTCAGACTCAGACTCAGACTCAGACTCAGACTCAGACTCAGACTCAGACTCAGACTCAGACTCAGACTCAGACTCAGACTCAGACAGACTCAGACTCAGACTCAGACAGACTCAGACTCAGACAGACTCAGACTCAGACTCAGGTCTCGGTCTCAGACTCAGACTCAGACTCAGACTCAGACTCAGACTCAGACTCAGACTCAGACAGACTCAGACTCAGACTCAGACTCAGACTCAGACAGACTCAGACTCAGACTCAGACTCAGACTCAGACAGACTCAGACTCAGACTCAGACTCAGACAGACTCAGACTCAGACTCAGACAGACTCAGACTCAGACAGACTCAGACTCAGACTCAGACAGACTCAGACTCAGACTCAGACTCAGACTCAGACTCAGACAGACTCAGACTCAGACTCAGACAGACTCAGACTCAGACTCAGACTCAGACTCAGACTCAGACTCAGACTCAGACTCAGACTTAGACTCTGTTCTTGTGAATCCTGAGGTTTAAGTCTCAGAGTTATCACCTGCTGAGGTCGGATTGAAAGGTTTTCTGGTAAAGTTAGGAGCCATAAACATGTCTCTGAAGTGGACACTGGGACTTGGGGTCTTTGTTAGTGATGATGAACCCATCCTCTCTAATGGGGCTCACAGCGCCCCCTACAGGAGCCTCTCCTATAGATTTTATTTAAGGTCTCAGTACAGAATGAAAGTACAGAAAGGGTTGTGTTGATGTAAAAATGGATATTATTTGTTAATGATAAAGTCTTTATATGAAGTCTAAAACATATTTCTGACAGATCTGTACATTACTGCAGCATTAAACCACATTTGAAGCCCATTGTTCGCAGTGGATTTTCCCAAAAAACTCAAAAAACTCCAACACAGTTGGATGGTCTGTTTCTCATCTCAAAATCTGACGGCTACACAAAACTGTAAAAGAAGCACGTCTCGACCACAAGCATCGATCCATCTGTTTCTCATCGTGTCTCTGCATTATTCCTGCAACAGTCGTAAATAAAGCCAGCGCTGGACTCGATCAGTCAAAGAACAGTGACACGTCTCGAGCTAAACAGTGGCTCTGACGACGGGACCAACACATGACGTGATGGATGTCGTCTCCAAACGGGTCAGGGCTCAGTTTCATTTACAGGACATTGCTCTTTCACCAAAACATCACTTTTACTCGACGCCAAAAACAAATGTCTGCGTTTGGTTCATTTTTCAGTCGGAAAAATAATCTAGACATCAGCATCTGAGACTGGTCTAAAAAAATGAAGCCTAAAATAGACTTAAAAAGGTTCAGCTTCAGTTTGATGTATTTGTTTTCTGTTATATTCTCAGGAAAGGGCCAGGGCGGACAAAATAAAACAGAAAGTCACTGAACTTTACTGACATTTGTTAAAAACTCTCGTAAATGTTTCCATTAACTTTGCCAAATCTCAGAAGGTTTTAAAACAACAACCAACAACAAATAACTCAAAGTGATGCTGCAGTTGTTATTGATGAAAGACCTCTTTGTGAGAAGACTTCAGGTTTCTTCTTCTCTTCACTGAACCTAAGTCCGCAGATCGTTAGGAGGAACAGTCCTGGTTTACTCAGGTTTTCCTCTGGTTTTAGACCTGGCTTTACTCAGGTCTAAAACCATCACTCTTCAGCAGCTGTTCGTCTGCACCTTGTGGTTTTTAAAGTGTCTAAACTCTGACGCAGTTGAAGAAATTCTACTGTTTTGCGTTTCTTCCGTCTCCAGCTCAGGCCTCGTCCTTCGGTCCAGATCCTTGGCCCAGGGTCGGCCTCATTCGGGCTGACAGAGTCGTCTTTGAAATTCAATAAGCTTCAGATTTTCACACTGAAAAGGCTGCGGCAGGAAACGGTGGGTTTGTGCTGAAGGCGTCCGAGCGAGCTGATGAGAATCACAGGCTCCACATGAAAGACACGAGAAAACGGCACCAAACTCCAGCTTTTCTCAGCAGCACATATTGTGTAAATGTTCTCTGTGGGGCTCACTTTAAACGGACACTGAAGGAGGTCATTGTGTTTTTAATGTGAAGTATTTAAATCCATTTTTCACTGGATACGTTTACAGCAGAAGTGTTGAAAAAGGTGCACAGTGGCATTCTGTCCTTCTGCTGAAACTTTTCCAACGTGAAGTCCATTAAAGTCGAGTCTAGAGCTCGGTCTTTAAAGAAAAGCATACACTCTGACAGTTTTCAGTTTTACCTCAAGATTCTTCAAAGCAGTGCTAAAAATGAGCAGACAACAGCAGCAGCAGACGGGAATTTAAAGTCGGACTAGGATCTGAGTCTGAAGAGATCTTATGCTCTTACACTTTATCAGATCTGCTCCAACGTAAAGAGAACTTTAGAAGAACTTCTGTGAAAGACTGGTACCAGAGCATCCTTCTCCGATGGCTCCTGTCCATGGCACTGGTCTCCTCTGATGTCTTCTGCTTTCAGACTTTTAGTACCAGGCTCCCACCTTAGGCTCTGCTAGCGCTCCTCTGTTCCTCCTGTATATCGACGATAAAGGAGCTCTTCATCAGCAGTGTTTCTGGAGCTCTGTCTCCAAACCCAGCCTCCTCTTACTCGGTGCTGTTAAAGTCTGCTGCAGGTTTATGAGCCTTCGTCTGAAATACTTTCTGCTTTAGATGCTGCTGTTTTGTTGAGCGGTAAACCTTTGGCTCTAAAGACTGCAGTGTGTCACTTCCTGTTCCTCTGCAGAAGTCCCGCCTCCTTTTCTCCAGGTAGAACTCGGCTGAGGTCTGACTTGTGTTTGCAGCACTCGCCCGCTCATCGAAGGTGAAGGTTTAAACCCGGGCTCAGAGACAAAGAGAACCAGCCTCATGAAAGTGATCCCTCTGTTTTGGTTCTGGTTCCATCCTGATCCGGGGTCAGTCTTATTTAAAGAATTAGGGCTGTCCTTAAACTAGACTCTGAAGCTGTAAATATCAAACATTCATCTCTCTCAGTTTGAATCTCTGAGTCAGACGCAGTTACAGTAAAGACCTAGTCCTGATCCGTCTCTGTTTCCTGGCTCCTGGTCTCTGGTCCTGGTCTCTGGTCCTGGTCTTTGGTCCTGGTCTCTGGTCCTGGTCTCTGGTCCTGGTCTTTGGTCCTGGTCTTTGGTCCTGGTCTCTGGTCCTGGTCTCTGCTCCTGGTCTCTGGTCCTGGTCTCTGGTCCTGGTCTTTGGTCCTGGTCTCTGCTCCTGGTCTCTGGTCCTGGTCTCTGGTCCTGGTCTCTGGTCCTGGTCTTTGGTCCTGGTCTTTGGTCCTGGTCTCTGGTCCTGGTCTTTGGTCCTGGTCTTTGGTCCTGGTCTTTGGTCCTGGTCTTTGGTCCTGGTCTCTGGTCCTGGTCTTTGGTCCTGGTCTTTGGTCCTGGTCTCTGGTCCTGGTCTCTGGTCCTGGTCTCTGCTCCTGGTCTCTGGTCCTGGTCTTTGGTCCTGGTCTTTGGTCCTGGTCTTTGGTCCTGGTCAAATTCTTTTGAGTTGAGTTGAGTTTGAGTTTAGTTTGAGTTTAGTTTGAGTTTAGTTTGAGTTTAGTTTGAGTTTGAGTTTGAGTTTGAGTTGAGTTGAGTTTGAGTTGAGTTTGAGTTGAGTTCAGTTTAAATTCAGTTTGAGTTTGAGTTGAGTTTGAGTTGAGTTTGAGTTGAGTTTGAGTTCAGTTGAGTTGAGTTTGAGTTGAGTTTGAGTTCAGTTGAGTTTGAGTTCAGTTTGAGTTCAGTTGAGTTCAGTTGAGTTGAGTTGAGTTTGAGTTGAGTTTGAGTTGAGTTTGAGTTCAGTTTGAGTTTGAGTTTGAGTTGAGTTTGAGTTTGAGTTGAGTTTGAGTTTGAGTTGAGTTTGAGTTGAGTTTGAGTTCATTTGAGTTTGAGTTTGAGTTGAGTTTGAGTTTGAGTTTGAGTTTGAGTTTGAGTTTGAGTTGAGTTTGAGTTGAGTTTGAGTTCAGTTGAGTTTGAGTTGAGTTTGAGTTGAGTTTGAGTTCAGTTTGAGTTGAGTTTGAGTTGAGTTTGAGTTCAGTTTGAGTTGAGTTTGAGTTGAGTTGAGTTGAGTTTGAGTTGAGTTTGAGTTGAGTTTGAGTTGAGTTTGAGTTGAGTTTGAGTTGAGTTTGAGTTGAGTTGAGTTTGAGTTGAGTTTGAGTTGAGTTTGAGTTGAGTTTGAGTTGAGTTTGAGTTGAGTTTGAGTTCAGTTTGAGTTTGAGTTTGAGTTGAGTTTGAGTTGAGTTTGAGTTGAGTTTGAGTTGAGTTTGAGTTGAGTTTGAGTTGAGTTTGAGTTGAGTTTGAGTTGAGTTTGAGTTCAGTTTGAGTTGATTTGAGTTGAGTTTGAGTTCAGTTTGAGTTGAGTTTGAGTTGAGTTTGAGTTGAGTTTGAGTTGAGTTTGAGTTCAGTTTGAGTTGAGTTGAGTTTGAGTTGAGTTGAGTTTGAGTTGAGTTTGAGTTGAGTTTGAGTTGAGTTTGAGTTGAGTTGAGTTTGAGTTGAGTTTGAGTTGAGTTTGAGTTGAGTTTGAGTTGAGTTGAGTTTGAGTTGAATTTGAGTTGAGTTCAGTTTAAGTTGAGTTGAGTATGAGTTTGAGTTGAGTTTGAGTTGAGTTTGAGTTGAGTTTGAGTTGAGTTTGAGTTGAGTTTGAGTTGAGTTTGAGTTGAGTTTGAGTTGAGTTTGAGTTGAGTTTGAGTTGAGTTTGAGTTCAGTTTGAGTTGAGTTTGAGTTGAGTTTGAGTTGAGTTTGAGTTGAGTTTGAGTTGAGTTTGAGTTGAGTTCAGTTTGAGTTCAGTTTGAGTTGAGTTTGAGTTGAGTTTGAGTTGAGTTTGAGTTGAGTTTGAGTTGAGTTTGAGTTGAGTTTGAGTTTAGTTTGCGTTGAGTTTGAGTTGAGTTTGAGTTGAGTTTGAGTTGAGTTTGAGTTGAGTTCAGTTTGAGTTCAGTTTGAGTTGAGTTTGAGTTTGAGTTGAGTTTGAGTTGAGTTTGAGTTGAGTTTGAGTTGAGTTTGCGTTGAGTTTGAGTTGAGTTTGAGTTGAGTTTGAGTTGAGTTTGAGTTGAGTTGAGTTTGAGTTCAGGGGCTGAGAGCTGAACGTAGTGCTGTGTGTTTTTCTGAGTAACTCCAGTAGCCTCTGACACTAACAGCTCTCATTATCTTCAGCCTATTACCTCCTGTGTTTGCATTAAACTGAAGGTCGCCGTGATTACTCCGGCTCTGGATCGTCACACAGTCACGTAACAGGAAACCCGCTCGGAGCCGGGCCCCGCAGCTCGGAGCCGAGTCAAGTGCTCACGTTTGACATCGATAAATCATCAGGAGGCATTAATGCGGCGATGCTCGGGGCTCATTTCCACCACTTCCACCTTCAGAGAGTGTCCTGGCACTGATCGTGGGCTCGCTCAGCGGTAGCACTTCCAGATGAGGCCACTCTCCAGCGTCAGGATGAAAATGAGCAGACGCCGGTGAAAAATGGAGCTGAAAATGAAGGAATGCAGTTGAACATTGCTCTTGGACTGGAGTTTAATGGAGCTCATATCTGGGAGGAATTGGACAAATTCATAAAAGCGTTTCACATTTGTCCAGAGTTCCTTCATTTATCCTAAACTCTCCAGAGCTGCCTGTGTGTTTTTTTTGTAAATGAAGGATTTCCTCGTGTGTTGAGCAGAGCTGGGGCTCACAACAAAAGCACGGCTGGATAAAGCAGGATAAATCTGTGAAATAAATCCAATAACATCAGTAAGACTTCATAAAATTATTATTAACTCCCAGATTAAGTCAGTGCGGGTGGTTTTACTGAGAAGGACCGAGCTAACATGATCGTTCTGTTTTTATCTTCTCCACTCGTCCACGAAGAGCCACCATCTTATTCTTATCGAGAGGAGAGACTGAAGACCAAAGGGTCATTTTCAGTCAGAGCCCTCGACTTTGGAACAACCGGAGGAGAAGGAAGAATCAGTTTTGTCTTTTAAATCACCTCCTCTTCTTCTGTTACTATCCTTTCTTTTAGTCCGAATTCCGAAAGATCAGGGACTCTCCTTTTTAAAAACTTATAGGAGCCTGTCTCCGTCAGTTCTGCTAAAGATGGATCGTTCCAGGGGCCCATCTCCTCGGGCCCCGAGCAGTCAGCCGAGACCAGCTCTGGCTGAAGGTTCACAGGAGCTACTGCCCCCTGCTGGCAAAGAAAACAAATACTGTCAGTCATTTACAGATGGAGAAACTCTTTTTTCTTTTTTCCAAGTAAATGTGTTTTTGTAAACGATACTCAGAAAGTAAAAGTATTTAACCTAATCAAAAATACTCAAAGATTTGACCATTTTCTACTAAAATCTGATTAGATTCCGGGAGAATTTGTAAAATCCTGTGTGTTTCTAAATGGAAAAGGCCTGTATTGTTTTATTAGACCAGTTAAATGCAAAGTACGTTGCAGAAGTTCTCCAAAGCTGAATGAAAAGCTTGTCCCAGGCTCAGACGGCTGGAAACAGGAGGGCACTCTTTTACAAACAGTCCTAGATTAATCGTGGACGGGTCATGTTTGGGTCCAGTTCTCAGAAGTGTCCCGGTGAAAGAGGCCCGGCCCTGACTCTGTTAATGGGACGTTTCCTCCGAGCCGTGTATATTTAGACTGAACTGCTGCTGAACTCACCTGAGGCCGAGGCGGCTCTTATCTGCAGCCGTCAGACGCCAGCGGAGCGTAATCACCACATGGTAAAGATTTAGACCAATTACAGCGAGGCTCAAAGGAAATAACAGCTCCCCCTGTTTTCTCTTCTGCGTCAGGACTTTCAGATCAATCCTGATCCCTGCCACAAGCGGGAAGAAAGGTCTGTCTCCTCTGTATTTCTCGTCTCTGTTGGAAGGGTTCACGTGATATTTATTATATGATATATTTATTTTAGTGGAGCCACTTCATTGATGTATGCACTTCTAAAAACATTAATGAATGCTTCCCCTTCCTTCCCTCTTTCTACAATCACGTCAGTCTTTATTATTTGTTATTTATTTTAACTGTTCTGTGTCGTCATTTTAATGTTAAGGTTTAATTTGATCTGTTGTAAAAAATGGAAGGCCTTGAGAGTCCTGAAAGGCGCCTAAATAAATAATTTATTTTATTATTAAGAATAAAAATGACCCTAATAAAAAGAGGCCATATTGGACGGTGTTGCTGTTTAAATGCGTCGATCGTCTGACCTTTTAGAGCCGGGTCAAACTCAGAGCTGATGTTCTGGGGATGTGTGAGCTACAAAGGCTCAGGAAAAGATGAGTGCAGCATGTTTTCAGAAAATACTGGAGGAACATTTGCACTCATCAGCCCTGAAGCTGCCCATGGGACGTACTTGGACGTTCCAACAGGACAACGATCCAAAGCACAAGTCGACCTGTCGTTGGCTACAGCAGAAAGAGAAGGTTCTGGACTCAGTCTCCTGACCTCAGTGTCATTGAGCCACTCTGAGATCTCAAAGCTGCAGTTCATGTAAGAGCCCAAGAATTTACAGGAACTGGAGCTTTTTGACAAAAAGAATGGGCATCTTTACATCTGAGAAAATAAAGGGCCTCATTCACAAATTTCCACAAAAGACTTCAAGTGTCATTGATGTTAAAGGTGCAGTAAATGGTATTAAGAACTGGGGTCTGTAAACTTTAGATCAGGGTCATTTGGGTAGTTTCTGTGTCATTATGATTTAAAAAGAGTAAAACACAGTATTTTGACAATTAATGTTGTCACCACTAACTATGAGTGAGAGAAAAGTTTTGTATTTATATTCTCAGAAAGAAATGGACAAAAAAAAATCACAAAGTAAAGAGTAACTTCTGAACTGTATTCTGTCTCCTCAGTCGTCCTGAAGCTGAGTGAGGAGTGTCAGTGTGGAGCAGGTTATTGACTTAAGCTTCATCACATTAGTGAAGGGTGGCATTACACTTTTTAGTGTCTTTGTCTCATTTTCTGAAACAGAACTTAAAGCTCATTTGTCTCAAATCTTCATCAAAACCTTTTAGATGTTCTCACAATTAAAGAAGTCAAACAGTAAACACTGATTTGCTTACACTTATTTAACTAAACTTTGACTTGACATTGACCTGACTCTGGATTTAAAGTTGGTTCTAAAGCAGAAACGCGCTCTCAGACACAGTTCAGACCAACAGAGGCTTGTGTTCAGTGGAAGTGTCGTTGATCCTCTCGTCCGACAGAAGTAGACTCTCTGTGACCCAAACAGGAAGTGGAGCGGCGGCCATGACACTCCACAAACGCAGAGAAGAGGAAGAGGCCGGGCTTCCCTTTGTTGGCCTCTGGGCTCAGCGCTGGAGTAAACAGCAGAAGAAGACTGACCAGGTTCTGAAGGTGAGAGACACTACAGATGAAGGATGTCAGGGGTCGGTAAGAACCACTAAGACCCATCAAGAGCTACTGAGTCCAGGAAACGCGGAGTGACCATGACAGATCCACAGCTCAGTGAACTTCTGTTTCTGAAGAAAGAGCAGAGCCTTTACAAAACGACTGCTGTGGATTTATTTGAACTGATCATTATCAGCATATTTTAATTTAAACCCTTCATTTTCCCTCAGACACAAAGATAATGCGTCAATATATTTTTTTCTAAATTTTGTTTTGAATGTCAATATCAACTTCAGTCCTCACCATACATTACAAATATTTATATATTATATATCTTATATTTATTTACCATCCCAGGAATGCAAAAAGACTTAAAGAATAAAATGTAATCCACAGGGAGTCCAGGACTGGCAGACCGCGGGGTTCTTTTTAAGAAAGGGGACAGGAGGATCACTCTCCTCAGCCTCTTTCACAGAATGTACTGCCCCCTGGTGGACACACAGTTGTCTTGCAGAAACTGTAAAATACTCTAAAGTACACTAAAATGTTAATGGAGTAAAATGTTAAAGTGTAAAGTCCATTAACTTCTTCTTGTTCTCCATGTGGCCTTCATGTGCTGGAGGCACAAACAGTGTCTGAACTGTTCACGGCTGGTCCAGGGCTAGTTTCTCCTGCTGAACACAAAAAGGCTTATTTCACCTTGTTTAGTCACATGGTACATATGTGACCTTGTTTAGTCACATGGTACATATGTGACCTTGTTTAGTCACATGGTACATATCTGAACTTGTTTAGTCACATGGTACATATCTGAACTTGTTTAGTCACACGGTACATATCTGAACTTGTTTTGTCACACGGTACAACATCTGACCTTGTTTAGTCACACGGTACATATTTGAACTTGTTTAGTCACATGGTACATATCTGAACTTGTTTAGTCACATGGTACATATCTGAACTTGTTTAGTCACATGGTACATATCTGAACTTGTTTAGTCACATGGTACATATCTGAACTTGTTTAGTCACATGGTACATATCTGAACTTGTTTAGTCACATGGTACATATCTGAACTTGTTTTGTCACATGGTACATATCTGAACTTGTTTAGTCACATGGTACATATCTGAACTTGTTTTGTCACATGGTACAACAGCTGAACGTGTTTAGTCACATGGTACATATCTGAACTTGTTTAGTCACATGGTACATATCTGACCTTGTTTAGTCACATGGTACATATCTGACCTTGTTTAGTCACATGGTACATATCTGACCTTGTTTAGTCACATGGTACATATCTGACCTTGTTTAGTCACATGGTACATATCTGAACTTGTTTAGTCACATGGTACAGATCTGACCATGTTTAGTCACACGGTACATATCTGACCATGTTTAGTCACACGGTACATATCTGAACTTGTTTTGTCACACGGTACATATCTGAACTTGTTTTGTCACACGGTACATATCTGAACTTGTTTTGTCACATGGTACAACATCTGAACTTGTTTAGTCAAACGGTACATATCTGAACTTGTTTAGTCACATGGTACATATCTGACCTTGTTTAGTCACATGGTACATATCTGACCTTGTTTAGTCACATGGTACAGATCTGAACTTGTTTAGTCACATGGTACATATCTGAACTTGTTTAGTCACACGGTACATATCTGACCATGTTTAGTCACACGGTATATATCTGACCATGTTTAGTCACACGGTATATATCTGACCATGTTTAGTCACACGGTACATATCTGAACTTGTTTTGTCACACGGTACATATCTGAACTTGTTTTGTCACATGGTACAACATCTGACCTTGTTTAGTCACATGGTACATATCTGAACTTGTTTAGTCACATGGTACATATCTGACCTTGTTTTGTCACATGGTACAGATCTGAACTTGTTTAGTCACATGGTACATATCTGACCTTGTTTTGTCACATGGTACAGATCTGAACTTGTTTAGTCACATGGTACATATCTGAACTTGTTTTGTCACATGGTACAACAGGTGACCTTGTTTAGTCACATGGTACATATTTGAACTTGTTTAGTCACATGGTACATATCTGAACTTGTTTTGTCACATGGTACAACAGGTGACCTTGTTTAGTCACATGGTACATATCTGAACTTGTTTAGTCACATAGTACAACAGCTGGTGTGGATTAAATGGCTTCAAATGTTTTCCTGATACTAAATGAAACGTAAAAACTGTTTTCCTCTCTTTTTTTTCTCAGAGTCCAGTGGACATGTTCACACAAATACACCATCTGTTTAAATCCAGTTCAGTTTCAGCTGTTTATATTTTAAAAAGGTTTTGTTATTTTCACTGACATTTTATGAGTTTAAACATGTTTCAGCTCAAGTCTGTGAGAAATGTAAGCATTAATAGATTTGTTTTTACTGAACTGACAGGAACCTTAAAAGAATACAATGAGTTCTTCAAAATATTGGTTTAGTGCATAATTACCAAACATCAGCGAAGTGCTTTTAACACATTCCTCTGTTTAAAGAAACTCAGAGCTCAGACGTGTAATCATCAACGTGTGAGAGAAGAGCAAAGGCCAGAGTCCAGCTGGAATCACAAAATAAAGAGATAATATCAGTCGACTGCTTAATATTTCACTTTTATTTTATCTGAGGCTCTGAGCTGCTGCTGAAATAGTTTATTATCAAAATGTGACGTCATAATGATATATTTGTGTCAACGTGTGTAAATGAACACGTTTTGTCTTCATTTGTGTAAATATTGTATATTGTGCAAAAAGAAAAGAAAATATAATAGATTTTTAAAAGGCTTTTGATGCAGAAAATTGACAGAGTTTGAAAGTAATGCAGGACCTCGGTGACCAAACAAACAAAGGAAATTTTTATGTTTTATTTCTAGATCAGTCAAATAATATTAATCAAACAATGGAACTTTATTTTTAACATTAAACCATAAACTTTAAATGTAGTCATCTTTGGCAAAACACAAGTAGAGGGGTCTTGGCCCTGGTCTTGGCCCTGGTCTTGGCTCTGGTCTTGGCTCTGGTCTTGGCCCTGGTCTTGGCCCTGGTCTTGGCTCTGGTCTTGGCCCTGGTCTTGGCCCTGGTCTTGGCCCTGGTCTTGGCCCTGGTCTTGGCCCTGGTCTTGGCTCTGGTCTTGGCCCTGGTCTTGGCTCTGGTCTTGGCTCTTACCTGGTCTAACCCTGGTCTAACCCTGGTCTAACCTGGTCTAAGGCAGGTGTTATTGCTGTTGGACTTTGCTCAGGTGTGAACGGAGCAACTCAGGTAAAGTGTAGACTCCATTTTGAAGACGCTGCGTCTGAAACAGGTTTAACTCAGTCTCTTTTTGAATTCAGGGTTTTAGATTTAAACAGCCTTTAATTTAGTTTTAATCTGATTTGAAAATGTTATGGATTTAAGGAAAAGGCTGTAAATGGTTTTGAACAGTTTAGGTTTAAATTGGCTCCTTTTTCAAAGCCACAGCTGTGACTTAGATCTGATTCAGGCTTCTACTGTTTTAATATTTCAGGAAAATGGAGAACTCTGGACCTGGACCTGGATCTAGACCGGTACCAAGACCTAGAGCTAGACTTGGACCCAGCTGTGTGTCTCTGAACGACTCTAAGCAGTACTTTGTTGATTTTAAAGAATCATCACCTGATCTGAGGTCAGTTATGGGTCATATATTTAATATAAAGCTGGCAGAGCTACAAATGTGTCAGCTCTGTTTGCACATGCTCAGTGTGGTTTTAAGGAATGAGCAGTGTGTAACCATGATAGGTGATGGAGTGGAAGGTGGTGTGGAAGGTGGTGGAGTGGAAGGTGGTGTGGAAGGTGGTGGAGTGGAAGGTGGTGGAGTGGAAGGTGGTGTGGATGGTGGAGTGGAAGGTGGTGTGGATGGTGGAGTGGAAGGTGGTGTGGAAGGTGGAGTGGAAGGTGGTGTGGAAGGTGGTGGAGTGGAAGGTGGTGTGGAAGGTGGTGGTGTGGAAGGTGGTGTGGATGGTGGAGTGGAAGGTGGTGTGGAAGGTGGTGTGGAAGGTGGTGGATTTGAAGGTGGTGGAGTGGAAGGTGGTGTGGAAGGTGGTGGTGTGGAAGGTGGAGTGGAAGGTGGAGTGGAAGGTGGAGTGGAAGGTGGTGTGGATGGTGGTGTGGAAGGTGGTGTGGATGGTGGAGTGGAAGGTGGAGTGGAAGGTGGAGTGGAAGGTGGAGTGGAAGGTGGTGTCGATGGTGGAGTGGAAGGTGGTGTGAAAGGTGGAGTGGAAGGTGGAGTGAAAGGTGGTGTGGAAGGTGGAGTGGAAGGTGGTGTGAAAGGTGGAGTGGATGGTGGAGTGGAAGGTGGTGTGGATGGTGGTGTGAAAGGTGGAGTGGAAGGTGGAGTGGAAGGTGGAGTGGAAGGTGGTGTGGATGGTGGTGTGGAAGGTGGTGTGGATGGTGGAGTGGAAGGTGGAGTGGAAGGTGGAGTGGAAGGTGGAGTGGAAGGTGGTGTGGATGGTGGAGTGGAAGGTGGTGTGGATGGTGGAGTGGAAGGTGGTGTGGAAGGTGGTGTGGATGGTGGAGTGGAAGGTGGTGTGGAAGGTGGAGTGGAAGGTGGAGTGGAAGGTGGTGTGGAAGGTGGTGGAGTGGAAGGTGGAGTGGAAGGTGGTGTGAAAGGTGGAGTGGAAGGTGGAGTGGAAGGTGGTGTGGATGGTGGAGTGGAAGGTGGAGTGGAAGGCTCAGCCACCTGGGAGATGCTCAGAGTAGAGCCGCTGCTCCTCCACATCGAGAGGAGAAGCTGAGGTGGCTCGGGCATCTATTCCAGAAGCCTCCTGGTTGTCTGTTCCGAGCACGCCCTACTGGGAGGAGGACCCGGGGAATACCTAGGACACGCTACAGCAGAGGTCTCAAACTCAAATGACTCGGGGGCCGTAGGAGGCAGAGTCTGGGTAAGGCTGGGCCAGATCAGGTATTCCACAAAAAAGCTTTGTTAAATCCTCTCAAACGTCATTACTAACAGTTCTTTAACTTCAATGGGTTCTTCTGAACCTGAGCTATCCTGAACTTAAATGGAATATTGAAGAACATGAATGAGCTGGCTGGTTGGCCCCACTGATGTCCCTTCTTATCGTCTTATATCGTCTTACGGGCTGCAGTTGGCCCCCGGGCCGCGAGTTTGAGACCCCTGCACTAGAGGAACTCTGTCTCTCGGCTGGCCTCGGTCCTCGATGAGACACTGTATGGTGACGTAGAAAAACCTGTCCCAAATGGCTCCTGAAGATCTGACTTAGTTGATTATTTTGTAGCTGAACCATTTGAAGTTATATCCACAAAAAGAATATCCACAAAAATATGATAAAATTTGCAAAACAGACAGAAATCTACAGGCATGGCACAGCAGGAACGACTGTGACGTACTTGGTGAAAATTGACACCTTTTATCAGATGCACATAAAACAAGATCGCAGGTGCAACATCCTGCGATAGCTCTTGCTGTAAATTTGGGGTAGCGCCTTGGCCTTGTGTTCACTGTGTTTTTATATTTTGTCTCCTTTAAAGGCAGTCATGTTGGAATTTGTAGTCATAAACTGAAGAGTCGTCTGCAGCAGAGGTTCAGCTGTGTGTCTGAGGGCATCTCTAAAGCGGGAAACCCCACCCTTCTGAACCAAATCTACACAGAGCTCTACATCACAGAGGGAGGGGCCACAGGGGTCAACCAGGAACATGAGGTCAGACTCATCGAGACCGCCTCCAGGAAACCATCCGCACCAGAAACCACCATCACATGTGAAGACATCTTTAAAGGCCCCGCCCACAGACAGGGACCAATCAGAACAGTGCTGACAGAGGAACAGGGACCAATCAGAACAGTGCTGACAGAGGAACAGGGACCAATCAGAACAGTGCTGACAGAGGAACAGGGACCAATCAGAACAGTGCTGACAAAAGGACAGGGACCAATCAGAACAGTGCTGACAGAGGAACAGGGACCAATCAGAACAGTGCTGACAAAGGGACAGGGACCAATCAGAACAGTGCTGACAAAAGGACAGGGACCAATCAGAACAGTGCTGACAGAGGAACAGGGACCAATCAGAACAGTGCTGACAAAGGAACAGGGACCAATCAGAACAGTGCTGACAAAGGGACAGGGACCAATCAGAACAGTGCTGACAAAGGGAGTGGCTGGCATCGGGAAAACAGTGCCCACTCAGAAGTTCAGTCTGGACTGGGCTGAAGGCAGGACCAACCAGGACGTCCAGCTGCTGTTCCCGTTCACTTTCAGAGAGCTGAATGTGCTCAGAGACAGACAGTTCAGCCTGGTGGGACTGCTGCAGCACTTCTTCAGTGAATCTGTGGAACTCTGCAGCTTTGAACAGCTCCAGGTGGTCTTCATCTTTGACGGTCTGGACGAGTGCAGACTTCCTCTGGACTTCACCAAAACCAAGGCCCTGACTGAGGCCACAGAGTCCAGCTCAGTGGATGTGCTGCTGGTAAACCTCATCAGGGGGAGCCTGCTTCCCTCCGCTTGCCTCTGGATAACCACACGACCCGCGGCGGCCAATCAGATCCCAGCTGAGTGCGTCTCCATGGTGACAGAGGTCCGAGGGTTCACCGACCCACAGAAGGAGCAGTACTTCAGGAAGAGGTTCAGAGACGAGGAGGAGGCCACAGCCGTCATCTCCCACATCAGGACGTCCCGCAGCCTCTACATCATGTGCCACATCCCGGTCTTCTGCTGGATCACTGCCACAGTCCTGGAGCAAGTGATGAAGACCGGGGTCACACACCAACTGCCCGAGACCCTCACCCAGATGTACATCCACTTCCTGGTGGTCCAGGCCAAAGTGAAGAGCCTCAAGTACGACAGACGCTCTGAGACAGACCCTGACTGGAGTCCAGAGACCAGGAAGATGGTGGAGTCTCTGAAAGTGGCCTTTGAGCAGCTGCAGAAAGGAAACCTGATCTTCTACGAGTCAGACCTGAGCGAGTGTGGCCTGGACGACACAGAGGCCTCGGTGTACTCCGGAGTGTTCACACAGGTCTTTAGAGAGGAGTCAGGCCTGTACCAGGACAAGGTCTACTGCTTCATCCATCTCAGCGTCCAGGAGTTTCTAGCTGCTCTTCACGTCCATCTCACCTTCTTCAACTCTGGAGTAAACCTGCTGTCGCCCAAACAAACCTCTCTGAGTCCTGAGTCTGAGGCAGACTTGTACCGGTCTGCTGTGGACCAGGCCTTACGAAGTCCAAACGGACACTTGGACCTGTTCCTGCGATTCCTCCTGGGTCTGTCTTTGCCGACCAATCAGAGTCTGCTCCGAGGTCTGCTGACTCAGACAGGAGGTAGCTCACAGACTAATCAAGAGACAGTATGGTACATCAAGAAAAAGATCAATGAGGATCTGTCTGCAGAGCCTCAATTTTCCACTGTCTGAACTGAACGACCGGACTCTGGTGAATCTAATCCAACGGTACATGAGAGAAGGCCGTCTCTCTGAAAACATGTCTCCTGCTCACTCGTCAGACACGGACCTGGAGGAGTTTGATCTGAAGAAATACTGTAATTCAGATACGGCTCCCCTGAACCTGCTGCCAGTCATCAAAGCTTCCAACAAAGCTATGAGAGTCGAGACTTTATTTATCTAAGGTCATTAAACAGCTGTATAATGATTCTATTTACTAATATTCCACTCTCTCTTCAGTCTGAGCGGCTGTAACCTGTCCCAGAGCAGCTGTGGTCCTCTGTCCTCAGTCCTCAGCTCTGAGTCTTCAAGTCTGAGACACATGGATCTCAGTCATAATGACCTCCAGGACTCAGGAGTGGAGCTGCTGTGTTCTGGACTGAAGAGTCCCCTCTGCAGACTGGAGACCCTCAGGTGAGTCCCATGATGGACTCCTGTCTACACTGTGTCCAACATTAGTTGTAATGGTGTGTGTCTTTAGGCTGTCAGGATGTCTGGTCTCAGAGGAAGGCGGGGCTTCTCTGGCCTCAGCTCTGAGCTCCTCCCCCTCCCATCTGAGAGAGCTGGACCTGAGCTACAACCATCCAGGACCCTCAGCAGAGGTCCTGACCGCTCTCCGGGACGACCCCCACTGCCCCCTGGACACTCTCAGGTGAGGACTGGACACTCTCAGGTGAGGACTCTCTCAGGTGAGGACCGGACTCTCTCAGGTGAGGACCGGACTCTCTCAGGTGAGGACACTCTCAGGTGAGGACCGGACTCTCTCAGGTGAGGACCGGACTCTCTCAGGTGAGGACTGGACACTATCAGGTGAGGACTCTCTCAGGTGAGGACTCTCTCAGGTGAGGACACTCTCAGGTGAGGACACTCTCAGGTGAGGACTCTCTCAGGTGAGGACACTCTAAGGTCAGGACTCTCTCAGGTGAGGACTGGACACTCTCAGGTGAGGACTCTCTCAGGTGAGGACACTCTCAGGTGAGGACACTCTCAGGTGAGGACACTCTCAGGTGAGGACTCTCTCAGGTGAGGACACTCTCAGGTGAGGACTCTCTCAGGTGAGGACACTCTCAGGTCAGGACTCTCTCAGGTGAGGACACTCTCAGGTCAGGACTCTCTCAGGTGAGGACACTCTCAGGTGAGGACTCTGTCAGGTGAGGACTCTCTCAGGTCAGGACTGGACTCTCTCAGGTCAGGACTGGACTCTCTCAGGTCAGGACTGGACTCTCTCAGGTCAGGACTCTCTCAGGTCAGGACTCTCTCAGGTGAGGACTCTCTCAGGTCAGGACTCTCTCAGGTGAGGACTGGACACTCTCAGGTGAGGACTCTCTCAGGTGAGGACTCTCTCAGGTCAGGACTCTCTCAGGTGAGGACTCTCTCAGGTGAGGACTGGACACTCTCAGGTGAGGACTCTCTCAGGTGAGGACACTCTCAGGTGAGGTCTCTCTCAGGTGAGGACACTCTCAGGTCAGGACACTCTCAGGTCAGGACTCTCTCAGGTGAGGACTGGACTCTCTCAGGTGAGGACACTCTCAGGTGAGGACTCTGTCAGGTGAGGACTCTCTCAGGTCAGGACTGGACTCTCTCAGGTGAGGACTCTCTCAGGTGAGGACTCTCTCAGGTGAGGACTCTCTCAGGTCAGGACTCTCTCAGGTGAGGACTCTCAGGTCAGGACTGGACTCTCTCAGGTGAGGACTCTCTCAGGTGAGGACTGGACTCTCTCAGGTCAGGACTCTCTCAGGTGAGGAACGGACTCTCTCAGGTGAGGACTCTCTCAGGTCAGGACTCTCTCAGGTGAGGACTCTCTCAGGTGAGGTGAGGACTCTCTCAGGTGAGGACTCTCTCAGGTGAGGACTGGACTCTCTCAGGTGAGGACTGGACTCTCAGGTCAGGACTCTCTCAGGTCAGGACTCTCTCAGGTGAGGACTCTCTCAGGTGAGGACTGGACTCTCTCAGGTGAGGACTGGACTCTCAGGTCAGGACACTCTCAGGTCAGGACTCTCTCAGGTCAGGACTCTCTCAGGTCAGGACTCTCTCAGGTCAGGACTCTCTCAGGTGAGGACTCTCTCAGGTGAGGACTCTCTCAGGTCAGGACTCTCTCAGGTGAGGACACTTTCAGGTGAGGACTCTCTCAGGTCAGGACTCTCTCAGGTCAGGACTCTCTCAGGTCAGGACTCTCTCAGGTGAGGACTGGACTCTCTCAGGTGAGGACTGGACTCTCTCAGGTGAGGACTCTCTCAGGTGAGGACTCTCTCAGGTGAGGACTGGACTCTCTCAGGTGAGGACTGGACTCTCTCAGGTGAGGACTCTCTCAGGTGAGGACTCTCTCAGGTGAGGACTCTCAGGTCAGGACTGGACTCTCTCAGGTGAGGACTCTCTCAGGTGAGGAACGGACTCTCTCAGGTGAGGACTGGACTCTCTCAGGTGAGGACTGGACTCTCTCAGGTGAGGACTCTCTCAGGTCAGGACTCTCTCAGGTGAGGACTCTCTCAGGTGAGGACTGGACACTCTCAGGTGAGGACTGGACTCTCTCAGGTGAGGACTCTCTCAGGTCAGGACTCTCTCAGGTGAGGACTCTCTCAGGTCAGGACTCTCTCAGGTGAGGACTCTCTCAGGTGAGGACTGGACTCTCTCAGGTGAGGACTCTCTCAGGTGAGGACTGGACTCTCTCAGGTCAGGACTCTCTCAGGTCAGGACTCTCTCAGGTGAGGACTCTCTCAGGTGAGGACTCTCTCAGGTGAGGACTCTCTCAGGTGAGGACTCTCTCAGGTCAGGACTCTCTCAGGTCAGGACTCTCTCAGGTCAGGACTCTCTCAGGTGAAGACACTCTCAGGTCAGGACTCTCTCAGGTCAGGACTCTCTCAGGTGAAGACACTCTCAGGTGAGGACTCTCTCAGGTGAGGACTCTCTCAGGTCAGGACTCTCTCAGGTGAGGACTCTCTCAGGTCAGGACTCTCTCAGGTCAGGACTCTCTCAGGTCAGGACTGGACTCTCTCAGGTGAGGACTCTCTCAGGTGAGGACTGGACTCTCTCAGGTGAGGACTCTCTCAGGTGAGGACTCTCTCAGGTCAGGACACTCTCAGGTCAGGACTCTCTCAGGTGAGGACTGGACTCTCTCAGGTCAGGACTCTCTCAGGTGAGGACTGGACTCTCTCAGGTCAGGACTCTCTCAGGTCAGGACTCTCTCAGGTCAGGACTCTCTCAGGTCAGGACTCTCTCAGGTGAGGACTGGACTCTCTCAGGTGAGGACTCTCTCAGGTGAGGACTGGACTCTCTCAGGTCAGGACTCTCTCAGGTGAGGACTCTCTCAGGTCAGGACTCTCTCAGGTCAGGACTCTCTCAGGTCAGGACTCTCTCAGGTGAGGACTGGACACTCTCAGGTGAGGACTCTCTCAGGTGAGGACACTCTCAGGTGAGGACACTCTCAGGTGAGGACTCTCTCAGGTGAGGACTCTCTCAGGTGAGGACACTCTCAGGTGAGGACTCTCTCAGGTGAGGACACTCTCAGGTCAGGACTCTCTCAGGTGAGGACACTCTCAGGTCAGGACTCTCTCAGGTGAGGACACTCTCAGGTGAGGACTCTGTCAGGTGAGGACTCTCTCAGGTCAGGACTGGACTCTCTCAGGTCAGGACTGGACTCTCTCAGGTCAGGACTGGACTCTCTCAGGTCAGGACTCTCTCAGGTCAGGACTCTCTCAGGTGAGGACTCTCTCAGGTCAGGACTCTCTCAGGTGAGGACTGGACACTCTCAGGTGAGGACTCTCTCAGGTGAGGACTGGACTCTCTCAGGTGAGGACTGGACACTCTCAGGTCAGGACTCTCTCAGGTGAGGACTCTCTCAGGTCAGGACTCTCTCAGGTGAGGACTGGACACTCTCAGGTGAGGACTCTCTCAGGTGAGGACACTCTCAGGTGAGGACTCTCTCAGGTGAGGACACTCTCAGGTCAGGACACTCTCAGGTCAGGACTCTCTCAGGTGAGGACTGGACTCTCTCAGGTGAGGACACTCTCAGGTGAGGACTCTGTCAGGTGAGGACTCTCTCAGGTCAGGACTGGACTCTCTCAGGTGAGGACTCTCTCAGGTGAGGACTCTCTCAGGTGAGGACTCTCTCAGGTCAGGACTCTCTCAGGTGAGGACTCTCAGGTCAGGACTGGACTCTCTCAGGTGAGGACTCTCTCAGGTGAGGACTGGACTCTCTCAGGTCAGGACTCTCTCAGGTGAGGAACGGACTCTCTCAGGTGAGGACTCTCTCAGGTCAGGACTCTCTCAGGTGAGGACTCTCTCAGGTGAGGTGAGGACTCTCTCAGGTGAGGACTCTCTCAGGTGAGGACTGGACTCTCTCAGGTGAGGACTGGACTCTCAGGTCAGGACTCTCTCAGGTCAGGACTCTCTCAGGTGAGGACTCTCTCAGGTGAGGACTGGACTCTCTCAGGTGAGGACTGGACTCTCAGGTCAGGACACTCTCAGGTCAGGACTCTCTCAGGTCAGGACTCTCTCAGGTCAGGACTCTCTCAGGTGAGGACTCTCTCAGGTGAGGACTCTCTCAGGTCAGGACTCTCTCAGGTCAGGACTCTCTCAGGTGAGGACTCTCTCAGGTGAGGACTCTCTCAGGTCAGGACTCTCTCAGGTCAGGACTCTCTCAGGTGAGGACTGGACTCTCTCAGGTGAGGACTGGACTCTCTCAGGTGAGGACTCTCTCAGGTCAGGACTCTCTCAGGTGAGGACTCTCTCAGGTCAGGACTCTCTCAGGTGAGGACTCTCTCAGGTGAGGACTCTCTCAGGTCAGGACACTCTCAGGTGAGGACTGGACTCTCTCAGGTCAGGACTCTCTCAGGTGAAGACACTCTCAGGTGAAGACTCTCTCAGGTGAGGACTCTCTCAGGTGAGGACACTCTCAGGTGAGGACTCTCTCAGGTGAGGACTCTCTCAGGTCAGGACTCTCTCAGGTCAGGACTCTCTCAGGTCAGGACTCTCTCAGGTCAGGACTCTCTCAGGTCAGGACTCTCTCAGGTGAAGACACTCTCAGGTGAGGACTCTCTCAGGTGAGGACTCTCTCAGGTGAGGACTCTCTCAGGTGAGGACTCTCTCAGGTCAGGACTCTCTCAGGTCAGGACTCTCTCAGGTGAGGACTGGACTCTCTCAGGTGAGGACTCTCTCAGGTGAGGACTGGACTCTCTCAGGTGAGGACTCTCTCAGGTGAGGACTCTCTCAGGTGAGGACTCTCTCAGGTCAGGACTCTCTCAGGTCAGGACTCTCTCAGGTGAGGACTGGACTCTCTCAGGTGAGGACTCTCTCAGGTGAGGACTGGACTCTCTCAGGTGAGGACTCTCTCAGGTGAGGACTCTCTCAGGTCAGGACACTCTCAGGTCAGGACTCTCTCAGGTGAAGACACTCTCAGGTGAGGACTGGACTCTCTCAGGTCAGGACTCTCTCAGGTGAAGACACTCTCAGGTGAGGACTCTCTCAGGTGAAGACACTCTCAGGTCAGGACTCTCTCAGGTCAGGACTCTCTCAGGTGAAGACACTCTCAGGTCAGGACTCTCTCAGGTGAAGACACTCTCAGGTGAAGACTCTCTCAGGTGAGGACTCTCTCAGGTCAGGACTCTCTCAGGTGAGGACTCTCTCAGGTGAGGACTCTCTCAGGTGAGGACTGGACTCTCTCAGGTCAGGACTCTCTCAGGTCAGGACTCTCTCAGGTGAGGACTGGACTCTCTCAGGTCAGGACTCTCTCAGGTCAGGACTCTCTCAGGTGAGGACTCTCTCAGGTGAGGACTGGACTCTCTCAGGTGAGGACTCTCTCAGGTCAGGACTCTCTCAGGTGAGGACTCTCTCAGGTGAGGACTCTCTCAGGTCAGGACTCTCTCAGGTGAGGACTCTCTCAGGTGAGGACTGGACTCTCTCAGGTCAGGACTCTCTCAGGTCAGGACTCTCTCAGGTGAGGACTCTCTCAGGTCAGGACTCTCTCAGGTGAGGACTGGACTCTCTCAGGTGAGGACTCTCTCAGGTGAGGACTCTCTCAGGTGAGGACTCTCTCAGGTGAGGACTCTCTCAGGTGAGGACTCTCTCAGGTCAGGACTCTCTCAGGTGAGGACTCTCTCAGGTGAGGACTCTCTCAGGTCAGGACACTCTCAGGTGAGGACTGGACTCTCTCAGGTCAGGACTGGACTCTCTCAGGTGAAGACACTCTCAGGTGAAGACTCTCTCAGGTGAGGACTCTCTCAGGTGAGGACTCTCTCAGGTCAGGACTCTCTCAGGTCAGGACTCTCTCAGGTCAGGACTCTCTCAGGTCAGGACTCTCTCAGGTCAGGACTCTCTCAGGTCAGGACTCTCTCAGGTGAAGACTCTCTCAGGTCAGGACTCTCTCAGGTGAGGACTCTCTCAGGTGAAGACTCTCTCAGGTCAGGACTCTCTCAGGTGAGGTGAGGACTCTCTCAGGTGAGGACACTCTCAGGTGAGGACTGGACTCTCTCAGGTCAGGAGTCTCTCAGGTCAGGACTCTCTCAGGTCAGGACTCTCTCAGGTGAGGACTGGACTCTCTCAGGTGAGGACTCTCTCAGGTCAGGACTCTCTCAGGTCAGGACTCTCTCAGGTGAGGACTGGACTCTCTCAGGTGAGGACTGGACTCTCTCAGGTGAGGACTCTCTCAGGTGAGGACTCTCTCAGGTCAGGACTCTCTCAGGTGAGGACTCTCTCAGGTCAGGACTCTCTCAGGTCAGGACTCTCTCAGGTGAGGACACTCTCAGGTCAGGACTCTCTCAGGTGAGGACTGGACTCTCTCAGGTGAGGACTCTCTCAGGTGAGGACTCTCTCAGGTGAGGACTCTCTCAGGTCAGGACTCTCTCAGGTCAGGACTCTCTCAGGTCAGGACTCTCTCAGGTCAGGACTCTCTCAGGTCAGGACTCTCTCAGGTGAGGACTGGACTCTCTCAGGTGAGGACTCTCTCAGGTGAGGACTCTCTCAGGTGAGGACTCTCTCAGGTGAGGACTCTCTCAGGTCAGGACTCTCTCAGGTCAGGACTCTCTCAGGTCAGGACTCTCTCAGGTGAGGACTGGACTCTCTCAGGTGAGGACTCTCTCAGGTGAGGACTCTCTCAGGTGAGGACTCTCTCAGGTCAGGACTCTCTCAGGTCAGGACTCTCTCAGGTGAGGACTCTCTCAGGTGAGGACTCTCTCAGGTCAGGACTCTCTCAGGTCAGGACTCTCTCAGGTCAGGACTCTCTCAGGTGAGGACTCTCTCAGGTCAGGACTCTCTCAGGTCAGGACTCTCTCAGGTCAGGACTCTCTCAGGTCAGGACTCTCTCAGGTGAGGACTCTCTCAGGTCAGGACTCTCTCAGGTGAGGACTCTCTCAGGTGAGGACTCTCTCAGGTGAGGACTCTCTCAGGTGAGGACACTCTCAGGTCAGGACTCTCTCAGGTCAGGACTCTCTCAGGTGAGGACTGGACTCTCTCAGGTGAGGACTCTCTCAGGTGAGGACTCTCTCAGGTCAGGACTCTCTCAGGTGAGGACTGGACTCTCTCAGGTGAGGACTCTCTCAGGTCAGGACTCTCTCAGGTGAGGACTGGACTCTCTCAGGTGAGGACTCTCTCAGGTGAGGACTCTCTCAGGTGAGGACTCTCTCAGGTGAGGACTCTCTCAGGTCAGGACTCTCTCAGGTCAGGACTCTCTCAGGTGAGGACTCTCTCAGGTGAGGACTCTCTCAGGTGAGGACTCTCTCAGGTCAGGACTCTCTCAGGTCAGGACTCTCTCAGGTGAGGACACTCTCAGGTCAGGACTCTCTCAGGTGAGGACTGGACTCTCTCAGGTGAGGACTCTCTCAGGTGAGGACTCTCTCAGGTGAGGACTCTCTCAGGTGAGGACTCTCTCAGGTCAGGACTCTCTCAGGTCAGGACTCTCTCAGGTCAGGACTCTCTCAGGTCAGGACTCTCTCAGGTGAGGACTGGACTCTCTCAGGTGAGGACTCTCTCAGGTGAGGACTCTCTCAGGTGAGGACTCTCTCAGGTGAGGACTCTCTCAGGTGAGGACTCTCTCAGGTGAGGACTCTCTCAGGTCAGGACTCTCTCAGGTCAGGACTCTCTCAGGTGAGGACTGGACTCTCTCAGGTGAGGACTCTCTCAGGTGAGGACTCTCTCAGGTGAGGACTCTCTCAGGTGAGGACTCTCTCAGGTCAGGACTCTCTCAGGTCAGGACTCTCTCAGGTCAGGACTCTCTCAGGTCAGGACTCTCTCAGGTGAGGACTCTCTCAGGTGAGGACTCTCTCAGGTGAAGACACTCTCAGGTGAGGACTCTCTCAGGTCAGGACTCTCTCAGGTCAGGACTCTCTCAGGTCAGGACTCTCTCAGGTCAGGACTCTCTCAGGTGAGGACTCTCTCAGGTGAGGACTGGACTCTCTCAGGTGAGGACTCTCTCAGGTGAGGACTCTCTCAGGTGAGGACTCTCTCAGGTCAGGACTCTCTCAGGTCAGGACTCTCTCAGGTGAGGACTCTCTCAGGTGAGGACTCTCTCAGGTCAGGACTCTCTCAGGTCAGGACTCTCTCAGGTCAGGACTCTCTCAGGTGAGGACTGGACTCTCTCAGGTGAGGACTCTCTCAGGTGAGGACTCTCTCAGGTGAGGACTCTCTCAGGTCAGGACTCTCTCAGGTCAGGACTCTCTCAGGTCAGGACTCTCTCAGGTGAGGACTCTCTCAGGTCAGGACTCTCTCAGGTCAGGACTCTCTCAGGTCAGGACTCTCTCAGGTGAGGACTGGACTCTCTCAGGTCAGGACTCTCTCAGGTCAGGACTCTCTCAGGTGAGGACTGGACTCTCTCAGGTCAGGACTCTCTCAGGTCAGGACTCTCTCAGGTGAGGACTCTCTCAGGTCAGGACTCTCTCAGGTCAGGACTCTCTCAGGTGAGGACTCTCTCAGGTCAGGACTCTCTCAGGTGAAGACACTCTCAGGTGAGGACTCTCTCAGGTGAGGACTCTCTCAGGTGAGGACTCTCTCAGGTGAGGACTCTCTCAGGTCAGGACTCTCTCAGGTCAGGACTCTCTCAGGTCAGGACTCTCTCAGGTCAGGACTCTCTCAGGTGAGGACTCTCTCAGGTGAGGACTCTCTCAGGTCAGGACTCTCTCAGGTGAGGACTCTCTCAGGTCAGGACTCTCTCAGGTCAGGACTCTCTCAGGTCAGGACTCTCTCAGGTCAGGACTCTCTCAGGTCAGGACTCTCTCAGGTCAGGACTCTCTCAGGTCAGGACTCTCTCAGGTGAGGACTCTCTCAGGTGAGGACTGGACTCTCTCAGGTGAGGACTCTCTCAGGTGAGGACTCTCTCAGGTGAGGACTCTCTCAGGTGAGGACTCTCTCAGGTGAGGACTCTCTCAGGTGAGGACTCTCTCAGGTGAGGACTCTCTCAGGTGAGGACTCTCTCAGGTGTCTGGTTCAGTGGGGTCTAACACAGGTTAGGTTTACACTGCAGTAACTGGACTTGTCGGTGAAAAACACTCAGAGCTCTAATGTGTTTCAGGCTGGATCCTGCTGGAGACCAATGGATGACTCCAGGTCTGAGGAAGTCTAAGTGTCCTTTCATTTGATTCTTTTAGATCTGACTGAACAGGAAGTGATGTTGTGATGTCTGTTGTCTGTGTTTCTCAGATTTCTTTGAACTCAGTCTGGATCCAAACACAGCCAACAGTGAACTACAACTGTCTACCAACAACCAGCTGGTGTCTGATGTAGAAGAGGACCAGCTGTATCCTGATCAGGACCGGTTCAGCCGCTGGCCTCAGGTGCTGTGTTCCTCTGGTCTGACTGGAGAGGGAAGCAGGTTTTTATAGCAGTGAGTTACAGAGGAATCAGTCGTAAAAAAGAGAGTGAAGACTGTGTGTTTGGATCCAACGATCAGTCCTGGAGTCTCAGGATTTCTGATAAAGAGTACTCTGTCTCCTCCTCACGCTCAGGTCGAGTGGGTGTGTACCTGGACTCTGAGGCGGGATCTCTGTCCTTCTACAGAGTTTCTGAGGATGAAGAACTGCTCCACCTTCTCTGTTCCCTGGGTTTGGGCTGGGTCCTGGTTCCTCAGTGTCTCTGGTGGATCTAAAAACAGAGCTCCCTCTAGTGGACAAACTGTGATCAGACCAACCCCTGTGGGATTTGATCAGGGTTAAAACCCTTCAAACGAATGATCTGTGTCTTACAAATTGAAAACAACACTCACACAAACATAACATGGTTTTAAAATACAGAACTCCATTAACAAATAAATATGTTTTATAAATTCAAACCATACTCACAAAACAGACAAAGTCCCTCTTACAAATAAAAAACTATTTCCTACGAGTACATAAGGCCTGTGGTGTATTTGTGAAGCAGGTTTACCATCCACACAACGCCCCCTGCTGTTCTTAAAAACAAATGACTGAGTATGATTTGAAAAAGACTATATATTGAATTGTTAACAGAGTTTTGTATTTGAAAAGCTTATGTTTGTGTGAGTATTGTTAAACACAGTTTATCGGTTTTTATCTCCATAAGTCAGAGCTCATTTGAAAACTGCAGAGGTCAAAGCTGTGGCTCAGAATCCTTTTAGAACCTTACATTTTACAAATAATGAGTTTATGGATCTCTATACCGACAGTTACTGATAACCTTTAAAGCCTTTTTTTGTAAAATAAGTGTAGGCTGTAAGTACGTTTTGCAGTTTCTACAGAATACTAGAATATTAAATATGTCTCTATCGTTGAACTAACTACTGTAGAGTAAATAATGCAGAATTATACAAGTCTTTTACCTTATGTAATAGTGTAAAAACCAAAGTCCTTTTGTGTTTTTATAACATTTACAACTCAAGTCTTTATGAAAACTAACTTCTTTTATTCTTTGAATATCAGTCCATTCTATTTTTATTGGTACAAAGACTTTTATTTTTTTATCATTTAATAACATGAAATAGTTTTTTTCAAGAGTTCATTTATTTGTATTAAGCCATTGTTTAACCAAAAGAATGTGTTTTAGATGCATTTACAAAACTATTTATGGACACTGATTTCTGGTACTGAACGTTGAATTATCACTGAGATTTTAGTTTAGAGCCTTTGAGGCTTTGACCTGTTTAACTTTACAGCAGGGATTGGTTTTAGCTTGTGTTTGGTCTTTAAAATTCATTCACTCATTACAATTTCCTCATTTCTATTTGTAAAGAAGTTGTCGATTATAGTAGCACTTTGAGATGTAACTCTGGTTGGTTCAGCTGTAAAGAACCTGAACAGTGAATGTTATATTAATAACACGCACATATTAAAGGGCTCCAGACTCGTGTGTGGACCAAGCCTCTCTCGTGGAACCTCCTAAACGGTCCTTGAGTTAGGGCGCCACCATACGCCAAAATACAGCGAAACAATATACCGCCGTCCACCAGGGGGCAGGCTCCAGAAGTGGAAATATAAGGAGAAAACCAATGGGGACTTTACAAGTGTAAAAATCATGTTTACATCCTGGAACTAAAGATGGCTCCGGTCTCTAGAGCTAAGTTTTTACTACGTGACAACTCTGGGGGGGGGGCGAAGAGCCCGGATGTAACGGCCGTGTTATTACCGAGTCGTAACGACTGTATCAGTGAAAAGGACCAATGGGATTATATCCACTTTATAAACAATTAATGGGCTGGACCCGACATATATTATTATCCGTTTTACAAAAATATCTATTATTGTTTGGAGCCAAGTCAGAGATTGTTTAATGTGAAGAATAAAAGTATAATTACCTTCACCTTCTGGAGAGTCTTTTTCAAACTGATGTCAGATACATATTTACTGTTGGGTCGGGACAGAACTGGGACATAATCTGTATATTCTTAATAAATCTGAACAGTAAGAGTATTCTCATTTTAATTTTGGATTAGATTTCATTCTGATTGTATAAATATATGATACATGTAAACTATAGAAAACAGATTCAAAGAATGTAAGCAGTTATAATCATTATTATTGTTCAGTTTGTGCAGATTTGAAACTTCAGAAGAATCTAAACGTTAATAAAAACATTTTAATTGTGACAAAGCTCAAAAAATCCAAACATCTGAAAACCTTTTAAAGTCCAATAAAATACACTGTTAAATGGAAAAGTATGTTTTTTGTTTTGATTTTTAATGTCTGGAGCTAACAAGCCGGCAGTTTTTCATCCCTTAATCTGGATAAATAAAAAAAAAAGAGACTTTCAGTGAGCTGTGACGTCATTCCGTCATATACTGCCCCCTAGTGGATGTACAGCAACATTTTTATTTTAATATCGTCACAAAATACAATTGGTTAATTTTAGTTTTATTTTTTGTTTGATGTATTTATATAAAACTGTGTCCAGTGTTACACTGTAAAAAATAAAACACATTTACACAGTAATAATAAAAGAAATATAATTTATATATAATAATGGACAAATTGTGAATATTTATTGCAATTAAATTTAATTTAATAAATTCTGAAAAGAAAAAAAAAATCACTTTTATAAATTCTAATTATTTCTACAAAATAATCAAATCCAAAAAGCAAGTGAAAGATAGAAGGACTTAGAGAATGTCTTATAGGATCTTATATTATTAACTATCCTTTGTCCAATAATGAGGCCGTTCCCTCCAGTTTTGGGCTGAATTAAAGTGAAAACTGGAGTCAAACGGATGAGTGTGAGTTCGGGGGGCGTCTTCGTCTGAATTTGTTCCCTTTGCAGCATCAGTAGCTCAGCCTCAGACACCGCTCCAGAGCCGCGCTGTGAGCCTCACCTGGACACACGTTTAGCGCGCTTTCACCCGCGTTACCTGCACAAAAGCCCGCGCCCTGAAGGACACGAGCACCGGAGGCGAGCAGGTAGGACCCCGCGGCTCTGCTTCAGCTCTCAGCCGGAATTTAGCTGCGCACGTCCGGCCGCAGCTGGACTTTCCAGCTCTGACGAGATTAACGCACGAAAAGGGGGCGTTTTAGACTCGAAATGTGAACAAATGTCTCGGTTTTACTCGGAACGTGAGGAGGAAGGGCAACAGGAGGCGGAAGGACGCGGGAAAACCGCGGGGTTTTGGGGAAAGACGACGTTTTTAGGCTGAAAACCAAAGCAGCGTCATGTTTTCTCATTTTTTTTAACGAGAGCAGCGCCGTGGTGGGTTTAACAGCTGCGCATGCGCCCTGACGCGCTCCTCGCTCCGGTGGATTCACAGGAACAACAGGAGCTAAAGCGGGTCTAAACCGGGTCTAAACCGGGTCCAAACCGGGTCCAAACCGGGTCCAAACCAGGACTGAGACAGAGTTAAATGTAGTAATAAACCTGGACTTGTCTGGGATTTAAAAAAACAAAGAAAATCAGTCGAATCTCGAGAAGAAATCAGCTTTAAACAAGGACTAGACGAAGACTAGAGCTGAACCTTAGAATAGAAAAAGAGACTAAACAATGACTAAACCTGGAACAAGCCCAGACTTAAATAACAGGTGACCCTGGGGTTACAGTGTGACAGACAGACGTGTAATAACAGTGTTATAAACAGTCTTCTGTTCTAATAACAGTGTTATAAACAGTCTTCTGTTCTGTTCCACCTCTTCAGTCGATAAACCACTTAAACATGACCAAGACAGAGCTGTGATGGAAATAACACTGTCACTGGAACAAAACCGATCACTCTAGTGTCACATATGACACTCGGGGGACCGTATTTTCAACACTAAAAACCAGGATTAATGGATTATAATCGAGACGGAGCAGGAAATCCACACAAACACATTTAGTTTTTTTGATGAAAATACATACAATAAATACAATAAAAGTATATAAATAATAAATAAATACATGGTTATGTGTAAATAATCACGTCCTGTGGCTTCGTCAGGTTC
Organism: Neodontobutis hainanensis; assembly: GCA_024349245.1. Lineage (NCBI taxonomy): Eukaryota > Metazoa > Chordata > Actinopteri > Gobiiformes > Odontobutidae > Neodontobutis > Neodontobutis hainanensis. Next base: position 691,132 of record JALDNG010000168.1, on the reverse strand, counting down.
AGATTTAGTAAAAGTAAAAGTCTGATTCTTTTGTTAGTCCAGGTCCTCACACATTTACTCTTACTTGCAGCCCTAATTTCAACAACAGCATCATAAATAAAAAATGATTGTTGAAGAAAATTAGAACAACGTCAGTGAACAATTTAAAACCAATAACTATTTGTCCCGCGAAAACAGTTTTACAAACAGTCAACAAAACACAGCAAATTCATCACCACTTTTCTCAGACGCAGGTATTGTTCCTGGAGCTTGTTTGTAAAAGTTTTTGTCTGATGGTCAAACGCCTGAGAAGGACAGCCTTGGCCTTAAAAAAAACAGTGATTATAGAGCCATTCAGCTAAAGTCCCCCGAGAATGTGACTCTGACGACTTCAGCTAAAGTCCCCCGAGAATGTGACTCTGACGACTTCAGCTAAAGTCGCCCGAGAATGTGACTCTGACGACTTCAGCTAAAGTCGCCCGAGAATGTGACTCTGACGACCTCAGCTAAAGTCGCCGGAGAATGTGACTCTGACGACCTCAGCTAAAGTCGCCGGAGAATGTGACTCTGACGACCTCAGCTAAAGTCGCCGGAGAATGTGACTCTGACGACCTCAGCTAAAGTCGCCGGAGAATGTGACTCTGACGACCTCAGCTAAAGTCGCCGGAGAATGTGACTCTGACGACTTCAGCTAAAGTCGCCCGAGAATGTGACTCTGACGACTTCAGCTAAAGTCCCCCGAGAATGTGACTCTGACGACTTCAGCTAAAGTCGCCCGAGAATGTGAGTCTGACGACTTCAGCTAAAGTCGCCGGAGAATGTGACTCTGACGACTTCAGCTAAAGTCGCCGGAGAATGTGACTCTGACGACTTCAGCTAAAGTCGCCCGAGAATGTGACTCTGACGACTTCAGCTAAAGTCGCCCGAGAATGTGACTCTGACGACTTCAGCTAAAGTCGCCGGAGAATGTGACTCTGACGACTTCAGCTAAAGTCGCCCGAGAATGTGACTCTGACGACTTCAGCTAAAGTCGCCCGAGAATGTGACTCTGACGACTTCAGCTAAAGTCGCCCGAGAATGTGACTCTGACGACTTCAGCTAAAGTCGCCGGAGAATGTGACTCTGACGACTTCAGCTAAAGTCGCCCAAGAATGTGACTCTGACGACTTCAGCTAAAGTCGCCCGAGAATGTGACTCTGACGACTTCAGCTAAAGTCGCCCGAGAATGTGACTCTGACGACCTCAGCTAAAGTCGCCGGAGAATGTGACTCTGACGACTTCAGCTAAAGTCGCCCGAGAATGTGACTCTGACGACCTCAGCTAAAGTCGCCGGAGAATGTGACTCTGACGACCTCAGCTAAAGTCGCCGGAGAATGTGACTCTGACGACCTCAGCTAAAGTCGCCGGAGAATGTGACTCTGACGACCTCAGCTAAAGTCGCCGGAGAATGTGACTCTGACGACTTCAGCTAAAGTCGCCGGAGAATGTGACTCTGACGACTTCAGCTAAAGTCGCCCGAGAATGTGACTCTGACGACTTCAGCTAAAGTCCCCGAGAATGTGACTCTGGCGACTTCAGCTAAAGTCGCCGAGAATGTGAGTCTGACGACTTCAGCTAAAGTCGCCGAGAATGTGACTCTGACGACTTCAGCTAAAGTCGCCGGAGAATGTGACTCTGACGACTTCAGCTAAAGTCGCCCGAGAATGTGACTCTGACGACTTCAGCTAAAGTCGCCCGAGAATGTGACTCTGACGACTTCAGCTAAAGTCGCCGGAGAATGTGACTCTGACGACTTCAGCTAAAGTCGCCCGAGAATGTGACTCTGACGACTTCAGCTAAAGTCCCCGAGAATGTGACTCTGGCGACTTCAGCCAAAGTCGCCGAGAATGTGACTCTGACGACTTCAGCTAAAGTCCCCCGAGAATGTGACTCTGACGACTTCAGCTAAAGTCGCCCGAGAATGTGACTCTGACGACCTCAGCTAAAGTCGCCGGAGAATGTGACTCTGACGACCTCAGCTAAAGTCGCCGGAGAATGTGACTCTGACGACCTCAGCTAAAGTCGCCGGAGAATGTGACTCTGACGACCTCAGCTAAAGTCGCCGGAGAATGTGACTCTGACGACCTCAGCTAAAGTCGCTGGAGAATGTGACTCTGACGACCTCAGCTAAAGTCGCCGAGAATGTGACTCTGACGACTTCAGCCAAAGTCGCCGAGAATGTGACTCTGACGACTTCAGCTAAAGTCCCCCGAGAATGTGACGCTGACGACTTCAGCTAAAGTCGCCGAGAATGTGAGTCTGACGACTTCAGCTAAAGTCGCCGGAGAATGTGACTCTGACGACTTCAGCTAAAGTCGCCGGAGAATGTGACTCTGACGACTTCAGCTAAAGTCGCCCGAGAATGTGACTCTGACGACTTCAGCTAAAGTCGCCGGAGAATGTGACTCTGACGACTTCAGCCAAAGTCGCCGAGAATGTGACTCTGGACGACTTCAGCTAAAGTCGCCGAGAATGTGACTCTGACGACTTCAGCTAAAGTCGCCGAGAATGTGACTCTGACGACTTCAGCTAAAGTCGCCGAGAATGTGACTCTGACGACTTCAGCTAAAGTCGCCCGAGAATGTGACTCTGACGACTTCAGCTAAAGTCGCCCGAGAATGTGACTCTGACGACTTCAGCTAAAGTCGCCCGAGAATGTGAGTCTGACGACTTCAGCTAAAGTCGCCGGAGAATGTGACTCTGACGACTTCAGCTAAAGTCGCCGGAGAATGTGACTCTGACGACTTCAGCTAAAGTCGCCGGAGAATGTGACTCTGACGACTTCAGCTAAAGTCGCCCGAGAATGTGACTCTGACGACCTCAGCTAAAGTCGCCGGAGAATGTGACTCTGACGACCTCAGCTAAAGTCGCCGGAGAATGTGACTCTGACGACCTCAGCTAAAGTCGCCGGAGAATGTGACTCTGACGACCTCAGCTAAAGTCGCCGGAGAATGTGACTCTGACGACTTCAGCTAAAGTCGCCGAGAATGTGACTCTGACGACTTCAGCTAAAGTCGCCGAGAATGTGACTCTGGCGACTTCAGCTAAAGTCCCCGAGAATGTGACTCTGACGACTTCAGCTAAAGTCGCCCGAGAATGTGAGTCTGACGACTTCAGCTAAAGTCGCCGGAGAATGTGACTCTGACGACTTCAGCTAAAGTCGCCGGAGAATGTGACTCTGACGACTTCAGCTAAAGTCGCCGAGAATGTGACTCTGACGACTTCAGCTAAAGTCGCCGAGAATGTGACTCTGACGACTTCAGCTAAAGTCGCCGAGAATGTGACTCTGACGACTTCAGCTAAAGTCGCCGAGAATGTGACTCTGACGACTTCAGCTAAAGTCCCCGAGAATGTGACTCTGACGACTTCAGCTAAAGTCGCCGAGAATGTGACTCTGACGACTTCAGCTAAAGTCCCCGAGAATGTGACTCTGGCGACTTCAGCTAAAGTCGCCGAGAATGTGACTCTGACGACCTCAGCTAAAGTCGCCGAGAATGTGACTCTGACGACCTCAGCTAAAGTCGCCGGAGAATGTGACTCTGACGACCTCAGCTAAAGTCGCCGGAGAATGTGACTCTGGACGACCTCAGCTAAAGTCGCCGGAGAATGTGACTCTGGCGACCTCAGCTAAAGTCGCCGGAGAATGTGACTCTGACGACCTCAGCTAAAGTCGCCGGAGAATGTGACTCTGACGACTTCAGCTAAAGTCGCCCGAGAATGTGACTCTGACGACTTCAGCTAAAGTCCCCCGAGAATGTGACGCTGACGACTTCAGCTAAAGTCGCCCGAGAATGTGAGTCTGACGACTTCAGCTAAAGTCGCCGGAGAATGTGACTCTGGACGACTTCAGCTAAAGTCGCCGAGAATGTGACTCTGACGACTTCAGCTAAAGTCGCCGAGAATGTGACTCTGACGACTTCAGCTAAAGTCGCCGAGAATGTGACTCTGACGACTTCAGCTAAAGTCGCCGGAGAATGTGACTCTGACGACTTCAGCCTAAAGTCGCCGAGAATGTGACTCTGACGACTTCAGCTAAAGTCGCCGAGAATGTGACTCTGGCGACTTCAGCTAAAGTCGCCGAGAATGTGACTCTGACGACTTCAGCTAAAGTCGGAGAATGTGACTCTGACGACTTCAGCTAAAGTCGCCGAGAATGTGACTCTGGCGACTTCAGCTAAAGTCGCCGAGAATGTGACTCTGGCGACCTCAGCTAAAGTCGCCGAGAATGTGACTCTGACGACTTCAGCTAAAGTCGCCGAGAATGTGACTCTGACGACTTCAGCTAAAGTCGCCGAGAATGTGACTCTGACGACTTCAGCTAAAGTCGCCGGAGAATGTGACTCTGACGACTTCAGCTAAAGTCGCCGAGAATGTGACTCTGACGACTTCAGCTAAAGTCGCCCGAGAATGTGACTCTGACGACTTCAGCTAAAGTCGCCCGAGAATGTGACTCTGACGACTTCAGCTAAAGTCGCCGGAGAATGTGACTCTGACGACTTCAGCTAAAGTCGCCCGAGAATGTGACTCTGACGACTTCAGCTAAAGTCGCCCGAGAATGTGACTCTGACGACTTCAGCTAAAGTCGCCCGAGAATGTGAGTCTGACGACTTCAGCTAAAGTCGCCGGAGAATGTGACTCTGACGACTTCAGCTAAAGTCGCCCGAGAATGTGATAAAGACTTTCTGAGGAGCCGTTTGTGTCTTTGTGAATAAATGAAGTGTAAACGTGTCAGAGCTGCAGGTACGATGTCGGCGCGCGGCGGGAAGAAGAAGATGACGAAGCTGTCCCGTTCAGCTCGGGCCGGGGTCATCTTCCCGGTGGGACGCATGATGAGGTACCTCCGAACCGGCACGCACAAGTACCGCATCGGGATGGGAGCTCCGGTTTACATGGCTGCCGTCATCGAGTACCTGGCAGGTGAGGTCGTGTGAGGGTCAGGGGTCGTGTGAGGGTTGTGTGATGGCGCAGACTCACCTGAGAGTGTCACAGAGGAGGGGGTTCATTTCGACTCCAGTGTCACATTTCTGAAGAAACTACTGGAGAAATATTGTTAATTGGTTGATTGGTTTATTTGGTAACATTGTACAAAAAAAATGCAAAAAAATTACTTTTAAAAAGAATAATCTATAAACAATAGTTGTTTAAAAAAACAATTTGTACAGTTATTTTACAAAAACAACAAGTGACAAAAAAGTATGTGAACCTTTTTTAATTTCATGGTTTTCTGAATAAATTTGTCTTAAATGTGATCTGATCTTTATATAATTCAAGGTTATTAACAAACATTATGTGTCTAAAAATAATTACACAAAATGTTCAATAAACAGTGGCAGCAATAACCTCAACCTGGAGCTTCCTGCAGCTGTGGATCCGTCCTGCACATGGTTCTTTCTGAGAAAGCTTTAGCTCCGTCTCGTGTTGGACCCTCTTCAGGTCGATCCAAAGCCTCTCTACTGGGGCCAGGTCTTGGCTCGGACTTGGGGGTTTTGGGTCGTTGTCCTGTTGCATCACCTTCTACACTTTCAGACGTACACACATCCTCACCAGACTTTACAGCTGCGATGATGCTTTCATGAGAATACGCCGTGTGTTTTTTACAAATAGTTCAATCTTAGAACATGTTTTTCTAATAGTGTTTACAGAAATCTGAAAACTCAAAAACCATTTTCTCTGTTTCAGCCGAGATCCTGGAGTTGGCGGGAAACGCAGCCAGAGACAATAAAAAAGGCCGAATTACTCCTCGACACATTAAACTGGCCGTGGCCAACGACGAGGAGCTCAACCAGGTCTGACTCTGAACCGGGACTAAACCAGGTCTAAACCAGGACTAAACCAGGTCTAAACCAGGTCTGACTCTGAACCGGGACTAAACCAGGTCTAAACCAGGACTAAACCAGGTCTAAACCAGGTCTGACTCTGAACCGGGACTAAACCAGGTCTAAACCAGGACTAAACCAGGTCTAAACCAGGTCTGACTCTGAACCGGGACTAAACCAGGTCTAAACCAGGACTAAACCAGGACTAAACCAGGTCTAAACCAGGACTAAACCAGGTCTAAACCAGGTCTAAACCATGTCTAAACCAGGTCTAAACCAGGACTAAACCAGGTCTAAACCAGGACTAAACCAGGTCTAAACCAGGACTAAACCAGGACTAAACCAGGTCTAAACCATGTCTAAACCAGGTCTAAACCAGGACTAAACCAGGTCTAAACCAGGTCTGACTCTGAACCGGGACTAAACCAGGTCTAAACCAGGACTAAACCAGGTCTAAACCAGGTCTGACTCTGAACCGGGACTAAACCAGGTCTAAACCAGGTCTAAACCAGGTCTAAACAGGACTAAACCGGGTCTAAACAGGTCTAAACCGGGTCTAAACCAGGTCTAAATAGGTCTAAACCAGGTCTAAATAGGTCTAAACCAGGTCTAAACCAGGTCTAAACCAGGTCTAAACAGGTCTAAACCAGGACTAAACCAGGACTAAACCAGGTCTAAACCAGGTCTAAACCAGGTCTAAACCAGGTCTAAACAGGTCTAAACCGGTCTAAACCAGGACTAAACCAGGTCTAAACAGGTCTAAACCAGGTCTAAACCAGGTCTAAACCAGGTCTAAACCAGGTCTAAACAGGTCTAAAACAGGTCTAAACCAGGTCTAAACAGGTCTAAAACAGGTCTAAACAGGTCTAAACCAGGTCTAAACCGGTCTAAACCAAGTCTAAACCAGGTCTAAACAGGTCTAAACCGGTCTAAACCAGGTCTAAACCAGGTCTAAACCAGGTCTAAACCAGGTCTAAACCAGGTCTAAACCAGGTCTAAACAGGTCTAAACAGGTCTAAACCGGTCTAAACCAGGTCTAAACCAGGTCTAAACAGGTCTAAACCAGGTCTAAACAGGTCTAAACCGGTCTAAACCGGTCTAAACCAGGTCTAAACAGGTCTAAACCGGTCTAAACCAGGTCTAAACCGGGTCTAAACCAGGACTAAATCGGGTCTAAACCGGGTCTAAACCAGGTCTAAACCGGGTCTAAACCAGGTCTAAACCAGGTCTAAACCAGGTCTAAACCAGGTCTAAACCGGGTCTAAAACGGGTCTTTCAGCTTCTTCGAGGAGTGACCATATCGAACGGTGGAGTCCTGCCCCGGATTCATCCCGAGCTCCTGTCGAAGAAGAGAGGAGGCCGGGTGAAGGTGGAGGTGCAGCCGAGCGAGAAACAGGACGAGCCCAGACCCAGGACCAAGAAACCCCTGAAGACCAAGAGAGTCAAGGGCCGACGGGGACGGAAGCCCAAGGTACTGGAGGGTCCCGGGTACGTGTTGGAGGGTCCGGGACAGGGTAAAGTGTGTTTGTGTTTGTTTGAAGAGCACAGAGTCGGAGAAAGAGTCGGAGCCCAACTCGACGGTGGAGGACGGCCCTGGAGACGGCTTCACCATCCTCTCGGCCAAGAGCCTCTTCCTCGGACAGAAGGTAACGAGGCTCCTCCTTTTATTTACGGGACGAACAAAGAAAAGCACTTAGTGGAGTCTGGTTTACAGACGGGACAGAAAAAACAAAGGGAAAAAGCGGGCGCTGTGTGAATGAGTGAATTCAAATGTTAAAACCAAATGTTGCTTTAATATTCTGACTTTTTAAGCAAAGGTTTTAAACACGAGGCGCTTGATCCTTTGGACTTAATCCAAACTAAAGAAAAGCTAAAAGCCCACAGCAGGTACACAATGATTATTAAAAAGTAACGCTTGTGTTTCCTGCAGCTGTCGCTCACAGAAAGTGAACTCAGTAAAATCGGTTCCATTAAAGTGGAGGCTATAATAAACCCGACCAACGCCGAGCTGGACCTGAAGGACGCCGTCGGTGAGACTCACACGGTCTACTCTCTCTGCTCTGATTGGTCTGTTCTGGGGTCACGTGACATGTCTGCTCCGCCCACAGGAAGTGCTCTGGAGAAAGCCGGAGGTCGAGAGTTCGTGGACGGAGTCAAAGAGCTGCGGAAATCACACTGCCCCCTGGAGGTCGCTGCAGGTAAAGACTGCCAGGTGTTTCCAACAAAGTTCAGTTCAGAGGTTAAAGTTCAAGACAAACAAGGAAACCGGCAGGGTCCAGGAGGTTCAAGACCAAAGGTTAGAGTAAGAACGAGGTGCTGGTCTCACTCTGGAGGAGGGGTCAAGACCTCTGACACAGGTTTGGGTCAGAGTCTGTCCTTCATTAGAACTCGGCTCCAGCCCAGCCTCTCTCTTCATCCGAGGGTCACTGACATAGGTCAGAGGTCAGAGGGAACCACCACAGTGTTTGTTCTGGACTAACTCCAGTCCAGTAACAGAACAGCTCAGGGTCGTTGTCCAGGTGAGTCTCCAGAAGCTCCTCCAGAGACTTCCAGAGACCTTCTCTGTTCAGCCATAAACCCAAACCACAGAGAAGGTCCACCTGCAGCTGTCCGCCTCTCACTGTGGGACCCTCCAGAGTCCGGTCCAGAGTCCGGTCCAGGGTCCGGTCCAGGGTCTGCCCAGAGTCTGCCCAGAGTCGGTCAGAGTCGGTCAGAGTCTGGTCAGAGTCTGCCCAGAGTCGGCCCAGAGTCGGTGCCCAGAGTCTGCCCAGAGTCTGCCCAGAGTCTGCCCAGAGTCTGCCCAGAGTCTGCCCAGGGTCTGCCCAGAGTCTGCCCAGAGTCTGCCCAGAGTCCGGCTCTGACGGGCCCAGAGTCCGGCTCCTGACGGGCCCAGAGTCTGCCCAGAGTCCGCCCTGCCGGGTCCAGGGTCCGCCCAGAGTCTGCCCAGAGTCCGCCCTGACGGGCCCAGAGTCCGGCCCAGAGTCCGGCCCAGAGTCTGCCCAGAGTCCGGCCTCTGCCGGGCCCAGGTCTGCCCAGAGTCCGGCCTCTGCCGGGTCAGAGTCCGGCCCAGAGTCCAGGCCAGAGTCTGGTCTCTGACGGGTCCAGAGTGCGGTCCAGAGTCCGCCCAGGGTCCGCCCAGGGTCCGGCCCAGAGTCCGGCCCTGACGGGTCCCAGGGTCCGGCCCAGAGTCCGGCCCTGCCGGGTCCAGAGTCCGGCCCAGAGACCGGCCCAGAGTCTGGTCCAGAGTCCGCCCTGCCGGGTCCAGAGACCGGCTCTCTGCCGGGTCCAGAGACTGCCTCTGACAGGCCCAGAGTCCGGCCCAGAGTCCGGCCCAGAGTCCGGCCCAGAGTCTGGCTCCAGAGTCTGCCCAGGGTCTGCCCAGAGTCTGCCCAGAGTCTGCCCAGAGTCTGCTCCTGACGGGTCCAGAGTCTGGTCTCTGCCGGGCCCAGGGTCTCTGTCCAGAGTCTGCCCAGAGTCTGCCCAGGGTCTGCCCAGAGTCTGCCCAGAGTCTGCCCAGAGCCTGGCTCCAGAGTCTGCCCAGAGTCTGCCCAGAGTCTGCCCAGGGTCTGCCCAGAGTCTGCCCAGGGTCTGCCCAGAGTCTGCCCAGGGTCTGCCCAGAGTCTGCCCAGAGTCTGCCTTGACGGGTCCAGAGTCTGGCCCAGAGTCTGCCCAGGGTCTGCCCAGAGTCTGCCCAGAGTCTGCCCAGAGTCTGGCCCAGAGTCTGCCTCTGACGGGCCCAGAGTCTGGCCCAGAGTCTGCCCAGAGTCTGCCCAGAGTCTGCCCAGAGTCTGCCCAGAGTCTGCCTTGCCGGGCCCAGGGTCTGCCCAGAGTCTCGGCCTCTGACAGGTCCAGGGTCTGCCCAGAGTACGGCCCAGAGTCTGCCCTGCCGGGTCCAGAGTCCGGCCCAGAGTCAGGCCAGAGTCTGGTCTCTGACGGGCCCAGAGTGCGGCCCAGGGTCCAGTCCAGAGTCTGCCCAGAGTCCGGTCAGAGTCTGCCCAGGGTCCGGCCCAGAGTCCGCCCAGAGTCCGGCCCAGAGTCTGGCCCAGGGTCTGCCCAGAGTCCGGCCCAGGGTCCGATCAGAGTCTGCCCAGAGTCCGCCCTGACGGGTCCAGAGTCCGGCCCAGGGTCTGCCCAGAGTCTGCCCAGAGTCCGGCCCAGAGTCTGGTCCAGAGTCTGCCCTGACGGGCTCCAGAGTCTGGCCCAGAGTCTGCCCAGGGTCTGCCCAGAGTCTGCCCAGAGTCCGGCCCAGAGTCTGCTCCTGACGGGTCCAGAGTCCGGCCCAGAGTCTGCCTCTGCCGGGCCCAGAGTCTGGCCCAGAGTCTGGTCCAGAGTCTGCCCAGAGTCTGCCCAGAGTCCGGCCCAGAGTCTGGTCAGAGTCTGGTCAGAGTCTGCCCAGAGTCGGCCCAGAGTCGGTCAGAGTCTGGTCCAGAGTCCGCCCAGAGTCCGGCCCTGCCGGGTCCAGAGTCTGCCCAGAGTCTGCCCAGAGTCCGGCCCAGAGTCCGGCCCAGAGTCGGCCCAGGGTCTGCCCAGAGTCCGGCCCAGAGTCCGGCCCAGAGTCTGGTCTCTGACGGGTCCAGAGTCCGGTCTGACGGGTCCAGAGTCTCGCCCAGAGTCCGGCTCTCTGCCGGGTCCAGGGTCCGCCCAGAGTCCGCCCAGAGTCCGGTCCTGACGGGTCCAGAGTCTGCCCAGAGTCTGCCCAGAGTCCGCCCAGAGTCCGGTCTCTGCCGGGCCCAGGGTCTGCCCAGAGTCCGGTCCTGCCGGGTCCAGAGTCCGCCCAGAGTCCAGGCCAGAGTCTGGTCCTGACGGGCCCAGAGTGCGGCCCAGAGTCCGGCCCAGGGTCCGCCCAGGGTCCGGCCCAGAGTCCGGCCCTGACGGGCCCAGGGTCCGGCCCAGAGTCCGGCCTCTGCCGGGTCAGAGTCCGCCCAGAGACCGGCCCAGAGTCTGGTCCAGAGACCGGTCTCTGTCGGGTCCAGAGACCGGTCTCTGTCGGGTCCAGAGACCGGTCTCTGACAGGTCCAGAGTCCGCTCCAGAGTCCGCTCCAAAGTCCGGTCCAGAGTCTGGTCCAGAGTCTGCCCAGGGTCTGCCCAGAGTCTGCCCAGAGTCTGCCCAGAGTCCGGTCTCTGACGGGTCCAGAGTCCGGTCCAGAGTCTGGTCCAGAGTCTGGTCCAGAGTCCGGTCCAGAGTCCGGTCCAGAGTCTGGTCCAAAGTCTGGTCTCTGTCGGGTCCAGGGTCTCTGCCCAGAGTCTGCCCAGAGTCTGCCTTGCCGGGCCCAGAGTCCGCCCAGAGTCCGCCCAGAGTCTGCCCAGGGTCCGCCCAGAGTCTGCCCAGAGTCCGGCCCAGAGTCTGCCCAGAGTCTGGTCTCTGACGGGTCCAGAGTCCGGCCCTGACGGGTCCAGAGTCTCGCCCAGAGTCCGGCCCAGGGTCTGCCCAGGGTCTGCCCAGAGTCTCGCCCAGAGTCCGGCCCTGCCGGGTCCAGAGTCCGGCCCAGAGTCCAGGCCAGAGTCTGGTCTCTGACGGGTCCAGAGTGCGCTCCAGAGTCCGCTCCAGGGTCCGGTCTCTGTCCGGTCCAGAGTCCGGTCTCTGACGGGTCCAGGGTCCGGTCCAGAGTCCGGTCTCTGTCGGGTCCAGAGTCCGGTCCAGAGACCGGTCCAGAGTCTGGTCCAGAGACCGGTCTCTGTCGGGTCCAGAGACCGGTCTCTGACGGGTCCAGAGTCCGGTCCAGAGTCCGGTCCAGAGTCTGGTCCAGAGTCTGGTCAGAGTCTGCCCAGGGTCTGCCCAGAGTCTGGCCCAGAGTCTGCCCAGAGTCCGGCCCAGGGTCTGCCCAGAGTCTGCCTCTGCCGGGTCAGGGTCTGCCCAGAGTCTGCCCAGAGTCTGCCCAGAGTCTGGTCAGAGTCTGCCTCTGACGGGTCCAGAGTCTGCCCAGAGTCTGCCCAGGGTCCAGTCTAGGGTCTGCCCAGAGTCTGCCTCTGACGGGTCCAGAGTCTGCCCAGAGTCTGCCCAGAGTCTGGTCCAGAGTCTGCCCAGGGTCTGCCTCTGACGGGTCCAGAGTCTGCCCAGAGTCTGCCCAGAGTCTGCCCAGGGTCTGCCCAGAGTCCGGCCCAGAGTCCGCCTCTGCCGGGTCCAGGGTCTGCCCAGAGTCTGCCCAGAGTCTGCCCAGAGTCTGGTCCAGAGTCTGCCTCTGACGGGCCCAGAGTCTGCCCAGAGTCTCGGCCCAGGGTCCAGTCTAGGGTCTGCCCAGAGTCTGCTCCTGACGGGTCAGAGTCTGCCCAGAGTCTGCCCAGAGTCTGGTCAGAGTCCGGTCTCTGACGGGTCCAGAGTCCGGCCTTGCCGGGCCCAGAGTCTGGCCCAGAGTCTGCCCAGAGTCTGCCCAGAGTCGGCCCAGGGTCTGCCCAGGGTCTGCCCAGGGTCTGCCCAGGGTCTGCCCAGAGTCTGCCTCTGACGGGTCAGGGTCGCCCAGAGTCCGGCCTCTGCCGGGCCCAGGGTCTGCCCAGAGTCCGGCCTTGCCGGGTCCAGAGTCTGCTCCAGAGTCCGGTCTCTGACGGGTCCAGAGTCCGGTCCAGAGTCTGGTCCAGAGTCCGGTCTCTGACGGGTCCAGAGTCCGGTCCAGAGTCCGGTCCAGAGTCCGGTCCAGAGTCCGGTCTCTGTCGGGTCCAGAGTCCGGTCCAGAGTCCGGTCTCTGTCGGGTCCAGAGTCCGGTCCAGAGTCCAGGCCAGAGTCTGGTCTCTGACGGGTCCAGAGTGCGGTCCAGAGTCCGGTCCAGGGTCCGGTCCTGAGTCCGGTCCAGGGTCCGGTCCAGAGTCCGGTCTCTGACGGGTCCAGAGTCCGGTCCAGAGTCCGGTCCTGACGGGTCCAGGGTCCGGTCCAGAGTCCGGTCTCTGTCGGGTCCAGAGTCCGGTCCAGAGACCGGTCTCTTTCGGGTCCAGAGTCTGGTCCAGAGTCTGGTCCCAGACCCGCCTCAGACCTGTCTCAGACCTGCCCCAGACTTGTCTCAGACCCGCCCCAGACCTGTCTCAGACCTCAGACCTGTCTCAGACTTGTCTCAGACCCGTCTCAGACCTGCCTCAGACCTGCCTCAGACCCGTCTCAGACTTGTCTCAGACCTGCCTCAGACTTGTCTCAGACCTGCCTCAGACTTGTCTCAGACCCGTCTCAGACTTGTCTCAGACCCGTCTCAGACCCGTCTCAGACTTGTCTCAGACCCGTCTCAGACCTCAGACCTGCCTCAGACCCGTCCCAGACCCGCCTCAGACTTGTCTCAGACCCGTCTCAGACCTCAGACCTGCCTCAGACCCGTCCCAGACCTGCCTCAGACCTGTCTCAGACCTGTCTCAGACCTGCCCCAGACCCGTCTCAGACCCGTCTCAGACCCGTCTCAGACCCGTCTCAGACCCGTCCCAGACCTGCCTCAGACCTCAGACCAGTCTCAGACCAGTCTCAGACCTAAGACCTGTCTCAGACCCGTCCCAGACCTCCCTCAGACCTGTCTCAGACCCGTCCCAGACCTGCCTCAGACCTGCCCCAGACCTGCCTCAGACCCGTCTCAGACCCGTCCCAGACCCGTCCCAGACCTGCCTCAGACCAGTCTCAGACCAGTCTCAGACCAAAGACCTGCCTCAGACCTCAGACCAGTCTCAGACCTAAGACCTGTCTCAGACCCGTCCCAGACCTGCCTCAGACCTGCCTCAGACCCGTCCCAGACCTGTCTCAGACCCGTCCCAGACCTGCCCCAGACCTGCCTCAGACCTGCCCCAGACCTGCCTCAGACCCGTCTCAGACCTGTCCCGGACCTCAGACCCGTCTCAGACCTGTCCCGGACCTCAGACCCGTCTCAGACCTGTCCCGGACCTCAGACCTGTCTCATTCATCTGTATTCCTGTGTCCAGCCTGTGTGAGTGCGGCGAACGGGATGGCGGCGCGTTTCGTGATCCACTGTCACGTTCCTCAGTGGGGCTCAGACAAATGTGAGGAGCAGCTCGAGAAAACCGTCAAAAACTGTCTTTCTGCAGCAGAAGACAAGAAACTCAAGTCTGTGGCGTTCCCCTCGCTGCCCGCCGCACGGTGAGAATCCACCAGAATACTCTCCAAAAACTGACCAAAACCAGGTCTAAACACGGTCTTTCTGGTCTCTCTGCAGGAACGGTTTTCCCAAACAGACGGCGGCGCAGCTCATCCTCAGAGCCATCTCCAACCACTTTGTGTCGACGAGCAGCTCGTCTCTGAGGAACATCTACTTCGTCCTGTTCGACAGCGAGAGCATCGGCATTTACCTCCAGGAGATGGCCAAGCTGGACGCCAAATAGAACCAGAGAAGAAGAACAGGGAGCAGCGGGGAGGACAGCCAGAGAAGAAGAAGGCCCGATGGAAAAAGAGGCTTGTTTTGTAACTGTGTAGAATTATCTTAGAGAAGAACTCAGTCGAGGAAAAACTGGAGTTAATCCTGGTTTAAATCCCAGAGTTGGTCCAGAGTTGGTCCGGTTTCGTTCATGTTTAGTCTGGGTTTAGTTTTGGTTCAAACCTGGTTTAGACGTCGGTGTTTAAATGTATTTATTCAGTATAATTTGGTAACACTTTGGAAATTCAAAATTTATTTAAATTTATGACCGGAATCTTTTAAATAATTTTACTTTAAAATAGAAATTGATTTTTTTAAAGATTAGAGAAAAAATAAACAAATAAAAAAAAAAAATGGAGCCTTGTTTAAATGTGGCTGTTTTTCAAATAAAACATTAGATAATCTCACAATAAACTAAAGGTTCAGTCTTTCACAAATAAGATACATTTAATTTCACTTTGATTTCTTCTGATTCCATTAAGTTTAAGAGTTATACAAGTATAAACTCTAAATAACCCCTTATTTAGAATTATAGAAAATAAAAGGACTCATTTTGAAATGTTTTAAAAACATCCTGGGATTTCCTACATTTTTGGATATTTTTTTTTTTTGAGACACTTGTTTTAAATAAAAAAAAAAAAAAACAACGGATAATTTCTACGTATTTGTGTTAATGCACATTATTTTAAAATATAACTAGGATTTCTTTTAGTTCCATTAATTTTTGTTTAATTTGAATAAAAAGACAAACGCCCATCATTTTCAGTAAACTCCATTTATTTAAACATGTTTTAAAATGTCTTTTTATTAAAGAACCTTGTTTTAAATGTTTTTTTTGGTACCTGATTATTTTATTCTTATTTAATCTGATTAATGTGTTGTACATTAGATACAAAGGTTTATTAAGTTAAACCAGTCAGAAGTGCTTTTCTGTCTGGTCTTGGTCTGCTTTGAGTTTCTTTTTTTTTATCTAATATTTTAATATTTTGACAGATTCATAAAAACGTTTAATAACTCCAGTTCTTTTCCGAGTTTTTTTTCGACTGAGTTCCTGTCAAACAGAGTTATTCTTTTATGATCTGTTCATTTACCGTCGTCTTGTACCGTTTTTACATTTCCACGTTCAAAAACTTAAACTAGGAGCACTTTCCTTTAAACGTGGTTCTCGTTCTGCTTTGAATAAAAGAGGTTTTGCACCAAACGTCTCTCACTGGGCTTTATTTAACCGGCTTATTCTGGAAACCTCTGAACTCACCTGGAGCAGGTTCAGATCCAGAGCGAGACGAGGAACCAGCCCCAAACACGGGTTTTAGTGATTATTGTGCTTCACCTGGTTTTTAGCTTTATTCCAGAACAAGCTTCGTGAACGTGGCCCATTGCTCTTAAAGAAGGCTGTATTTGATAAAAACCTGACAGAGGCTGAAAAGTGCAGGAAACTGACAAACCTAGCTTAGTTTAGTTCATTTGGGCCGATTTGTTGATAATACCATAAACTAATGAAAAGGATACCGTTCTGTGAAAGCGCGGCTGAACGAATCACAAACGTGTTCTGGCTCTAGATTTAAAAAGACCCTGAGAAATGAACCGAACCACATCCGTTTAAATCTAATAAAAACAATGCAGAGGCTTGTTCAGATTTACATAATATTTATTACACTGTAAAAAGTCCATTAGTTTCCATTTCTATTTACAGACTTTATAATGTTGTCCTGCTGGAGTCCGTCGGGTCAGACTCTGAATAAATACGAGAAGATTCGCTCTGAACTCTCCTGAATCCAAGATAAAAGGTCCTTGTGTCGTCAGCATGCACCAAACCAACCAACGAGAACACGAAGGGAAGACTCCAGAGTCACAGCTTTTACAGAGCTTCTAAATAAAACAAAGACTTTCCATTTCAAGACCCGTCCAAACAAAACCTAAAACTTGTTTAAATCCATTTTACTCAAAATGAAATTTTCAAAATCCGACTAAAAACCTGCTCGAATCCCCCGAAAGTTTGAATCCAACTAAAACTTGACTTTAAAGGTTTCAGTCGGACTGGAACAGGTTTTAGTCGGACTGGAACAGGTTTTAGTCGGACTGGAACAGGTTTTAGTCGGACTGGAACAGGTTTTAGTCGGACTGGAACAGGTTTTAGTCAGACTGGAACAGGTTTTAGTCGGACTGGAACAGGTTTTAGTCGGACTGGAACAGGTTTTAGTCGGACTAGAACAGGTTTTAGTCGGACTAGAACAGGTTTTAGTTGGATTTGAACAGGTTTTAGTCGGACTGGAACAGGTTTTAGTCGGACTGGAACAGGTTTTAGTCGGACTGGAACAGGTTTTAGTTGGATTTGAACAGGTTTTAGTCAGACTGGAACAGGTTTTAGTCGGACTGGAACAGGTTTTAGTCGGACTGGAACAGGTTTTAGTCAGACTGGAACAGGTTTTAGTCGGACTGGAACAGGTTTTAGTTGGATTTGAACAGGTTTTAGTCAGACTGGAACAGGTTTTAGTCAGACTGGAACAGGTTTTAGTCGGACTGGAACAGGTTTTAGTCGGACTGGAACAGGTTTTAGTTGGATTTGAACAGGTTTTAGTCGGACTGGAACAGGTTTTATTGTGTTGATTCAGTTCCATGTAACTTCTTATATTTGACTCGAACTTTATTAATTTAAAAGAAAAATTTGTGCAAAGCCTTCAGTTGCTTCTTGTTTTGTTATGTTTCCACTTCCTGTTCCTGTTTCATAAAAGTAAAATCTCACAAAACGGTAAACCTTTCATTTCATCACAGACTTAAATAATCTCAGAATGATTCAGGGTTTGGAATTAGTTTTTTGAACATCTTTTCTTCAGTTTTTATAGAAAGAGTCGAAACAGGACAAAGGCATTAGTTCTTTTTGTCGGAGGTCACTTTTTAAAAGGGATCATATTTGGTTTTGTTTGGAACTTAAACTGCAGCACAAAGTGGTTCCTGTAATAACACCTTTTCTTAATTACACTCAAAGCCTTTAAAACCCGTTCAAATCCAACTAAAACGTGATTTTAAACAGATTTTTAGTTCGATTTTTGAGACTATTGTAATCTTTTTCATTTTGAATTCTTCTTGAGTTGTGTTCATCGACATGTTTAACTTAAAGCTCCACTTTCTGTTTCTATTTATTTGAATTTTCTGAGTGTCCACGGTTTACATTTTTGTAGGTTTTTAACTTGTAGTTTCCACCCTGACTTCCTGTAGACACCATTTTTGTAGTTTTGTGGCATGTGGCCGTGTTTAACCTTCTGTTGTTGGACTCTGAGTTTTTTCTGTGACTTTTACCTTTCTCTTTTTTCGACAGTTGCCATATTTGTAGTTTTTATCTTGTAATTCTCTTTTTGGCAGCCATTAATGTAGTTCTTTTGAGTTTCTTGCCGTGTCATAACCTGGTAACACCTCCTGCTGTTGCCATCGAACATCTTGTAGTGCGTATGTTTTTTTCCCTTCATACGGTGGCCATGTTTGTAGTTTTTGTAGAGTCTTCTGGTGGTTGAGGGCCCCTCTACTTGACTTCATCTGGAGTTGCGGCCCCCGTTCGAGTCGGAGGCAGAAGAGGGACCGGAGACGTGGCTTCGATCAGAGCCGGGTTTAAAATTATGGGCAGCGACATCGGAGGCACCCCGACCTGAAGAGGAGAGGCCAGGGGCTGCAGGATCAGGGGGGAGGGGCCTAGAGCAGAGGGGGAGGAGCTTAAAGAGGAAGGAGGCTGGGATGGAGCTGAGGCAGGCTGCGACAACGTGACTTCAGGAGCTGGAACAGAAAAGAGACAGGTTTAAACCAGGTCTAACCAGGACTAACCCGTACTAAACCAGGTCTAAACCAGATCTAAAGCAGGACTAAACCAGGACTAAACCAGGACTAAACCCGGACTAACCAGGTCTAAACCAGGACTAAACCAGGACTAAACCTGGACAAAACCAGGACTAAACCTGGACTAACCCGGACTAAACCAGGACTCAGCCAGGACTAAACCAGGACTAACCCGGACTAAACCAGGACTCAGCCAGGAATAAACCAGGACTAAACCAGGTCTAACCCGGACTAAACCAGGTCTAACCCAGTAATAAACCAGGACTAACCCGGACTAAACCAGGTCTAAACCAGGACTAACCCGGACTAAACCAGGACTAAACCAGGTCTAAACCAGGTCTAAACCAGGACTAAACCAGGAATAAACCAGGACTAACCCGGACTAACCCGGACTAAACCAGGTCTCAGCCAGGAATAAACCAGGACTAACCCGGACTAAACATGTCATAAACCAGGTCTAAAGCAGGACTAAACTAGGTCTAAAGCAGGACTAAACCAGGTCTTTACCAGGACTAAACCAGTAATAAACCAGGTCTAAAGCAGGACTAAACCAGGTCTTTACCAGGTCTAAACCAGGTCTAAACCAGGACTAAACCAGGACTAACCCGGACTAAACCAGGACTAAACCAGTAATAAACCAGGTATAAAGCAGGACTAAACTAGGTCTAAAGCAGGACTAAACCAGGTCTTTACCGGTGTTGGAGGTGTGGTCCTGAGGTGAGGCTGGTCTGCTGGGACTCTGAGACTGAGGAGGAGTCACCTGGACTTGGACTTGGATTGGAGGGGGGGAGGGCGAGTGAGGAGCAGGAGGCGTCTGGGGAGAGGGAGGCCGGAGTGCTGCTGGTTCAGGACCAGGACCAGGACCAGGACCAGGACCAGGGTCTGACGAGAGACACTTGGATCAAAAACAGGCCTCGTCCACACAAACACTCTTTCTACAGCTGTTTTTTATTTGTAGTCGTCTTCTGTGGCAGCCATATTTGTGGTTCTTTAGAGTTTCTTCTGATACTTTACTAATGTATTTAATAGTCACTATTAGTATTTTTTATGTTTTAGTGAATTGTTGCTGTTCAGGAGCCGATTCTAGAGAATATTAAACTAGTGCTGGGCAAGTTAACGCGTTATTGTTGCGTTAACGCATTCATGATTTAACGCTGATAATTATTTTGTCGCGCGTTATCGTCGGCCGATTAGTATTGTGGAAGATGTCGGTCTGAAGAACATTGAGTGCCTGCTCGTCTGAGCCGCCCTCGTGACGCACTAACCCTAACCCTATGACTGGACAAACTAAACTAAATATTAATGCCCTGGCAGTGGCAAATATTTTTGGTTTAATATTGAATTGGATTACATTAATGTTTAACTGCTGTAAAAAGCACCTTGTTTAAAGTGTCCAAACCAAATGTTATTGCACTTTTGTTCATACAGCAGTACTTTCAAAATAAAAGTATGAGCGTGAGTACCTGGGATGACAGTCTGTTTGAAGAGCTCCTCCTTGAGGTTGGGCAGGAAGCAGACGATGCGTTCCCAGGTGATCTCCCACAGGTCGGAGTATCCCGTCCTGGAGTCGGCGCTGTGGAAGATCCCCGCTGTGTCCATCACCAGCAGCATGTTCTTCAGAGACTCAGGGATGGCCTCCAGCTGCAGCACATCATCAGAACACACAGGAACAAAGATCAAAAGTGGAGACTAGGTGTTTTATCTCAAACTAGTCATTTACTCCTAAGTAAAGAGGCGGTGTTTACCAGGAGGTCGCTGGAGCCTGCGTGCATGTATTTGTCCATAAAGTCCAGGATGGTGAGCCACAGAGCAGCGAAGGTGGGCAGGGACAGAAGAGGAGACAGGTGCTGCAGGAAAACCTACAACAGACACGATGTTAGAGCAGGAATAATGACAGGTCCTTTTCTACAGCTGTACCTTAGAGAGCAGAGTGCAGGCTCTCATCCGGGTCTCCTCCATCCCCCCCACATCGGCAGGACTGATGTTGTCCAGGAGCTTCGTCAGCAGCGGGAACAGCACCTGTCCACAACCAGCACGCCACAGACTCGTTTAGAAAACACACCACATCTAATTATAATAATGACATTTCACAAACTGTAAATGTTTATTTTTTCCATTAAATAAACTCAGATAATAAACTTTAACTCCCAAATAGGTTTCGAAAAACAAATCTGCCTTTCTGGAAATGAATGTGACCGACTAAAGAGAAGAGCCCAGTCTCAGGTGTATGTCACTGAAGCCCACCTGTGCATGTGTCCTTACCACAAAAGTAATAATGGATAAAGCAGGTTTTATTGAATCTGATTTGACTTCTTTCATTGGTTTTGGAAACGTTTAACCGTTCCTGATGACGGCTCATGTTCCTTCGTCTCAGCACATTTCAGTCAGCTCTGGGTTTCTCTCAGACCCTCGTCAGACGGACTCAGGTGTACCTTGTTGAAGCAGGACTCCCACTCGGCTGCGTCTAACGTCTGCAGGTCGTGCACCAGCAGCGCCCTCTGGAGGTAGGTCAGAGCCTGCATCCGGACCTGTCGCCGAGCGTCGCAGCAGAGCCACGCGATTCCTGGAAACAACAGAGAGGACTTTAACAACGCCTGCAGTCAATGCACTGTCCCTTTTTTAATCGAACAAAACAACTTTAAACTTTAGAACCTGTCTCAATAAAGTCACTCACAACTTGTCCAAATGCATAAAAGATCAAATTAATTCCATTCTAAACCTGTCCAAGGGGGTTTATAACTTTTATCAAATGGGTAAAAACCTGTTTCTGGATTACAGCCCCCTTTCCCTCCTTTGTGTCTCATCCAACATCAGTATTCCCCTGTTTTTACTCCCATGCCATGTTCTGGATCACACAGAGTCAGACCTTGCAGCAGAGGACACCAGCAGCTCGTCCACAGCGTCTGCGAGTCGGCCTCGATCTTACGTCCCCCTGACTCCAGGTGGCGCTGTTCCTTGGCCCAGGAGCTGTAGATGCTGGCGGCGCGAGTGTGGAGCGTGTGCATCAGGTCCAACAGCTGAGAGCAGACGGGGGTTACACAAAACTCAAACGTGACACTGCAGAAGGACTCATGTTTAAATCCTTGACCCTCTTGTTTTAACCCCTTTCCTTGTCCCTTCTCTATAGGTCACCAGCTAACACCAGATCAGTGTGGGGGGGTCATGTGATGGACGTAGGCTGCACTACAATGAACGGTAAGATTGGCTACATCATTTAAAAACTTCATTTGTTTTCTGTTTCTCTCCGTCATTCCTCGTCTCTTCTCAGTCCATCTACATTTATAAAAATAAAATGGGTCATAGCTTTAAACTCGAGCCATCGTCGTGGCCCCCCACCCCCCATCGACTCGGGGTAAAAGGGGTAAAAGGGGTAAAAGGGTAAAAAGGGAAAGAGGCAGTACTTACGTCCTGACTAACCTGTAAAGCCACCGTGTGGTAACTGGCCGGGACCCCCTCGTCCTCCTCGTCGTCGCTATGGGAACGGGACGGCCTCTGATTGGCGGCTCTGGTCCCGCCCCTTCTGGCTCCACTTCCTGTCTCTCGGTCTCTGCCGCCGGCTTTCTTCCTCAGACGAGACTTGGAGTCGTACTTGTGGCTCTTCTTCTTGTCGTGGTTTCGGTAACCTGTCGCAAAAATATTATCTGATTCTGTTCAAATCCAACTAAAACCTGTTCAAATCCACCTAAAACCTGTTCAAATCCAACTAAAACCTGTTCAAATCCAACTAAAACCTGTTCAAATCCACCTAAACCCTGTTCAAATCCACCTAAAAGCTGTTCAAATCCACCTAAAACCTGTCCAAATCCACCTAAAACCTGTTCAAATCCATCTAAAACCTGTTCAAATCCACCTAAAACCTGTTCAAATCCATCTAAAAGCTGTTCAAATCCACCTAAAACCCGTTCAAATCAAATCCACCTAAGACCTGTTTAAAACCATCTAAAACCTGTTCAAATCCACCTAAAACCTGTTCAAATCCACCTAAAACCTGTTCAAATCCATCTAAAAGCTGTTCAAATCCACCTAAAACCTGTCCAAATCCACCTAAAACCTGTTCAAATCCATCTAAAACCTGTTCAAATCCAACTAAAAGCTGTTCAAATCCACCTAAAACCTGTTCAAATCCACCTAAAACCTGTCCAAATCCACATAAAACCTGTCCAAATCCACCTAAAACCTGTTTAAAACCATGTTTTTATCGTACCTCCGTTGAGGCTGGCCTCCACGAACACTCTGATGGCTCTCACACACAGCTCGAAGTTGTCGGGCGTCACGTGAGCGGCGTCTCGGACGATGAAGGACAGCGTCTCCACACACTTGATCAGGGACTTGGTGTCGTGTTGGCCCAGGTCCTGGCCCAGAGTCAGGCTGAACTGGTTCACCAGCGCATGTCTTATCTCCGACTTAGAGTTTAGCAAAGGCTTCGAGTCAGGCTTAGAGCTCACAGAGTCGGGCTTAGAGCTCAGCAAGGGCTTCAGCTCCAGGTCATCTTTACCGACCTGCATCAGAGAGAGGAAAGTCCGGTTTAGAGCTGGATTAGAACAAGTTCAATCCTGGTTTAGTCCTGGTTAAAATTTGACAAACATCTGGGTTTAGTCATAATTTTAAAATGGTTTAGTTTAGTCCGAGTTCAGAGCTGACTCAGTTTGAGTTTAGTTCTGGTTTAGTCCCAGTAAAGTCTGGTTTCAGAGCTTGTCTTTCTCTCAGTTCAGACTGACGTAGGTCTTTGTTTAGAGCCAATTCAATCCCAGTAAAACATTTCTATATAAATAGTTCAGTCCTCGTTTATGACTGGGTTTTTCTTTTTTTCTCCGGGCTAGGGTTTTAGTTTTTGGGCCTGACAGTGGTCCAGTCTTGGTTTTGCTCCCAGTTTTAGCCTCGGTTAAATCCTGGTCTAGTCCAGTCCTAGTCCAGAGTTGGAGCGTACCACGAGCCAGCCGCTGCTCACGTCGGTGTCGGTTGTGGAGCGGGGCATCCTGGTCTTGTTGTGCTCGTTGTAGACCTCAGAGTCCGAGGTGTAGCCCCGGTCCAGACTGAGCTCGGAGTGAGGGTGAGACGAGAGCTCGCTGTCCGACTGCGCTCCTGAAGAAAACAACAATAAACACATTTAACCATTATATTTACCAAAATATACTTGATATAGTTGTAGATGTTCAAGCCTTGGAGCAAATTCAACCTAAACCAGGAGTGACCCGGGTTTTACTGGAAAGAGCTCATCTCATTTATTTCTGAAGTAACAGGTCGGACTAGGCTGTAATCCACCGTTAAACCAAAGACAGAATATTGGATTATTACATCATTTAGTATAACTTTATTATAACTATAATTTGGGTATTTGTAGAAGGACCTCTTAAATAGAGCTCTGCGTCCTGCGGTTTAGGCCTCAGAAAAAAAAACTAGACCTAAACAAGCACTGAAGGAAATAAATATTAAACTAGCTCTAAACTAGGCTCTCAAAATCTGAACCAGTCTCAAGAACGATCAAAGAAAAATGAACTAACTCAGAACTAGCTCCGACTAACTCAGGTCAGACCTGTGTCCAGAGTCTGACTGTGTCCAGAGTCAACCAGTGTCCAGAGTCAACCAGTGTCCAGAGTCAACCAGTGTCCAGAGTCAACCAGTGTCCAGAGTCACACCTGTGTCCAGAGTCAGACTCTGTCCAGAGTCACACCTGTGTCCAGAGTCAGACTGTGTCCAGAGTCAACCAGTGTCCAGAGTCAGACTGTGTCCAGAGTCACACCAGTGTCCAGAGTCAGACTGTGTCCAGAGTCAGACTGTGTCCAGAGTCACACCAGTGTCCAGAGTCAGACTGTGTCCAGAGTCTGACTGTGTCCAGAGTTAGACTGTGTCCAGAGTCC
Organism: Neodontobutis hainanensis; assembly: GCA_024349245.1. Taxonomy (NCBI): domain Eukaryota; kingdom Metazoa; phylum Chordata; class Actinopteri; order Gobiiformes; family Odontobutidae; genus Neodontobutis; species Neodontobutis hainanensis. The sequence goes on along the minus strand of JALDNG010000168.1, from coordinate 667,282 downwards.
CACCAGTGTCCAGAGTCAACCAGTGTCCAGAGCCAGACTGTGTCCAGAGTCACACCAGTGTCCAGAGTCACACCAGTGTCCAGAATCACACCAGTGTCCAGAGTCTGACTGTGTCCAGAGTCTGACTGTGTCCAGAGTCTGACTGTGCTTAGAGTTAGACTGTGTCCAGAGTCACACCAGTGTCCAGAGTCAGACCTGTGTCCAGAGTCAGACTGTGTCCAGAGTTAGACTGTGTCCAGAGTTAGACTGTGTCCAGAGTCCCACCTGTGTCCAGTCTGACTGTGTCCAGAGTCTGACTGTGTCCAGAGTCAACCAGTGTCCAGAGTCACACCTGTGTCCAGAGTCAGACTCTGTCCAGAGTCACACCTGTGTCCAGAGTCAGACCTGTGTCCAGAGTCAGACCTGTGTCCAGAGTCACACCTGTGTCCAGAGTCACACCTGTGTCCAGAGTCACACCTGTGTCCAGAGTCAGACTGTGTCCAGAGTCAGACTGTGTCCAGAGTCAACCAGTGTCCAGAGTCAGACTGTGTCCAGAGTCAACCAGTGTCCAGAGTCAGACTGTGTCCAGAGTCACACCAGTGTCCAGAGTCAACCAGTGTCCAGAGTCACACCAGTGTCCAGAGTCACACCAGTGTCCAGAGTCAACCAGTGTCCAGAGTCAGACTGTGTCCAGAGTCACACCAGTGTCCAGAGTCAACCAGTGTCCAGAGTCACACCTGTGCCCAGAGTCAGACTGTGTCCAGAGTCACACCAGTGTCCAGAGTCAGACTGTGTCCAGAGTCTGACTGTGTCCAGAGTCACACCAGTGTCCAGAGTCAGACTGTGTCCAGAGTCTGACTGTGTCCAGAGTCACACCAGTGTCCAGAGTCAGACTGTGTCCAGAGTCTGACTGTGTCCAGAGTTAGACTGTGTCCAGAGTCCCACCAGTGTCCAGAGTCAACCAGTGTCCAGAGCCAGACTGTGTCCAGAGTCACACCAGTGTCCAGAGTCTGACTGTGTCCAGAGTCTGACTGTGTCCAGAGTTAGACTGTGTCCAGAGTCACACCAGTGTCCAGAGTCACACCAGTGTCCAGAATCACACCAGTGTCCAGAGTCTGACTGTGTCCAGAGTCTGACTGTGTCCAGAGTTAGACTGTGTCCAGAGTCACACCAGTGTCCAGAGTCAGACCTGTGTCCAGAGTCAGACTGTGTCCAGAGTTAGACTGTGTCCAGAGTTAGACTGTGTCCAGAGTCACACCAGTGTCCAGAATCACACCAGTGTCCAGAGTCTGACTGTGTCCAGAGTCAGACTCTGTCCAGAGTCAGACGTGTGTCCAGAGTCAGACCTGTGTCCAGAGTCAGACCTGTGTCCAGAGTCACACCTGTGTCCAGAGTCACACCTAGGTCCAGAGTCAGACTGTGTCAAGAGTCACACTTGTGTCCAGAGTCAGTGTGTGTCCAGAGTCAGACTCTGTCCAGAGTCAGACGTGTGTCCAGAGTCAGACCTGTGTCCAGAGTCAGACCTGTGTCCAGAGTCACACCTGTGTCCAGAGTCACACCTAGGTCCAGAGTCAGACTGTGTCAAGAGTCACACTTGTGTCCAGAGTCAGTGTGTGTCCAGAGTCAGACTCTGTCCAGAGTCAGTGTGTGTCCAGAGTCAGTGTGTGTCCAGAGTCAGTGTGTGTCCAGAGTCAGACTCTGTCCAGAGTCAGTGTGGGTCCAGAGTCAGACTCTGTCCAGAGTCAGTGTGTGTCCAGAGTCAGTGTGTGTCCAGAGTCAGACCTGTGTCCAGAGTCAGACTGTGTCAAGAGTCACACCTGTGTCCAGAGTCAGTGTGTGTCCAGAGTCAGACCTGTGTCCAGAGTCAGTGTGTGTCCAGAGTCAGACCTGTGTCCAGAGTCAGTGTGGGTCCAGAGTCAGACCTGTGTCCAGAGTCAGTGTGGGTCCAGAGTCAGACCTGTGTCCAGAGTCAGTGTGGGTCCAGAGTCAGACCTGTGTCCAGAGTCAGACTCTGTCCAGAGTCAGTGTGTGTCCAGAGTCAGTGTGGGTCCAGAGTCACACCTGTGTCCAGAGTCAGACCTGTGTCCAGAGTCAGTGTGGGTCCAGAGTCACACCTGTGTCCAGAGTCAGTGTGTGTCCAGAGTCAGACCTGTGTCCAGAGTCAGACCTGTGTCCAGAGTCAGACCTGTGTCCAGAGTCAGTGTGTGTCCAGAGTCAGACTCTGTCCAGAGTCAGTGTGTGTCCAGAGTCAGACTCTGTCCAGAGTCAGTGTGTGTCCAGAGTCAGTGTGTGTCCAGAGTCAGACTCTGTCCAGAGTCAGTGTGTGTCCAGAGTCAGTGTGTGTCCAGAGTCAGACTGTGTCAAGAGTCACACCTGTGTCCAGAGTCAGTGTGTGTCCAGAGTCAGACCTGTGTCCAGAGTCAGACCTGTGTCCAGAGTCAGACCTGTGTCCAGAGTCAGACCTGTGTCCAGGTCGTTGGAGCTGGAGCTGATCTGAAATGAGGCTGGAGGTTTGACCCCGGCTCCGATGCACTCGAGCAGAGAGAACAGAGTGAACCAGTCGTCGGTGCAGTGGATGTTAGCGGCGTTGGTCTTCAGCAGCTCGTGGAGTCCGTAGGCCACCTCTCGACTGACTCGGCTCAGGACGTGAGGCTTCATCATCAGCAGGAGACGCAGGGACAGCAGCACCTGAGAGACCAGAGGACCTACATTTCAGCACAACATTTTCTAAAGCTACAACTGTTTAAAAACGAATGCTGTGGGATCTAACCAATCTATATTTAATCTTTAGTCCTGGTTTAATTAAATCCTGGTTTAGTACTTTTTCTGATTTAGTCCAGGTTTAGCTCTTATATGGTCCTGTCTTAGTCCTAGTCTGGGCCTGGTTTAATCTGGGTTAAGCCCTGGTTTGGTCCTGGTTTATTTAGAAACATGGAAAGTGTTCAGATGCTCAGAGCAGTAACATTTCCAAACCCTCTGAGCCAACATATTAACTCTGAACACTCAGAGTCTGGGTTTGTAAATGTGGTGTTCAGATGCTTTTCTCTGCGTACGGCCTGTAGTGCCTCTAATAGAAGGTGTGTTCAGGTGTGTCTTTACCTGAGAGCTGATGTCCTCCCTCCGCAGCAGACGGATGGCCAGTCGGAGCAGCCCCACCACGGCTCGCTCCACCAGGAAACAGCTGTCGTTGGCCTGGACACAGAGCTGATAGAGGTGGTCCCGGACCGTCTGCCAAACGCACGACACTCGGTCTCTGCAAACCCAGTCAACATTAAACCCACCCTAATTTAATGTATCTCACTCAAAACAAACAGGACTCATTTCTTTTACTCAGTTAAGAAAATCTAAATTAAATTTCCACCTGTTTTCCAGAACGATCCGGAGCAGCATTTCCAAACAGAAGGAAGCGTCTTCTTCGTCGTACGTTTCCTCGTCAGGAGTCACTGAGATCAGAGCCTGGAGTAAAAACACAGAAGAAAGTTATTCTCTTCGGATAAAAAAAGCACTTTGCTCGTGCAAAACGTGCTATAGATTTGTTTAACCTCTTTAATAAAGGAAAAATAACTGCTACACTTAAGTACAAACTGTATTTACTTTCTAACGGAGCCACCGTTGAGAACATTTTTTGATGATATTTATGTTTACAGCTTTGTTCAAAGATAAAGAAATGAGTGTTACCTTCATGAGTTCCTGCAGAGACTCCAGCTGCAGGAACTTAGACTCTGTGATCAGCTTCTCTGGGTCACACTGCTGCAGAAGAACCAGAAATAAACCAATTTAGTAAAAAACAGACATCTTTCCAATAGAGCTGGTTTTAGATCGATTTCAACAGGTCTTAGATGGATCTGAACAGGTCTTAGATGGATCTGAACAGGTCTTAGATGGATCTGAACAGGTCTTAGATGGATCTGAACAGGTCTTAGATGGATCTGAACAGGTCTTAGATGGATCTGAACAGGTCTTAGATGTATTTGATCAGGTTTCAGATGGATTTGAACAGGTTTTAGATGGATTTTTTTTTTTTAAAATCTTCAAAGATTTATAAAGGCTTCAGTTTAACACAACGTTAAACTAAAATGTGAATGTTTTTTTGTGATCCTTAAATCCAGCTAAAACCTGAAGGACAAAGGTGTGTAGAGAACCTTGATGCAGAGGACGGCTGCCTCTTTGGCCTCCTGGTTTTCTGTGGAGGGTCCTCTGTGTCCGGACTGTTCGGCTCCGCTCAGAGTGAGCCAGTTGACAAAGCTCAGCACCGCAGACTCTCCCCTGACGAGAAAACACAGGAGCATGAGTCTTTAACAGACGCTTGAGTCCCAAGTGTGTTTGTGAAGCGGCTGGTACCGGTTGGACGGCGTCTCCTCTCTCTGAAGTGAGATCTTCCCGTTCGGTTCCACAAAGTCCTCCACCTGAAACAGAGAGGACAGATCTGAGTCGGACCTGCAGGGGGCAGCACAGTGGAAACACTTCAGAAATCTGCTCCAAGTTCAGTTCCTCATTAAAGTCAGTCAATGAGCCAGAAATAAAGGAGCAGAAAACATGATCAAAATCATTTCACAGATGGTTTAAATTAAAAACAACCTCAACATTTTACTCTTAATCATTTAAATATAGGCTCGACATGTTTCTCTTGCTAAAGAAAACAAAAATAGAATGAAATTTAATGTTTGATGACTACACATATTGTTTTAAAGGACAAGCCAAAGAGGATCTAAACAAAGGGTTTTGGTTGAGCAGAACCTAAAGCAGGTTTTTAAATCATTTTTTGAGCTGTAAATGTTGCATAAAGTGTATTTTTAAACCAAAATGATAATCAAAGTAGCAATTAATTCTACAGTAAAATGTATTAGACATGTATTCTATGTATCTTGATACAGAGGAGATTAAGCTATTGTCTCGTCATGAAGACCTCGGTAAGAACAACAGAATTAAAGAAAAGAAGGATAAAAAGCTTTGTTTTCTTTGGTCATAGTTAAATAAGCAGCCACTTTTGCTTTGTTCTTTCTTAATAGATTGATTTTGTAATATTCTTATGAAACCCAGGTGGAAATAAATGTGTGTCCAGCAGGGGGCAGCAGCGTTCTGTGAAGGGTCTGACCTCGAGCATGGCTTTGGGCAGCAGCTCGGCTCTGAACAGCTGCAGCATCGACTCCATGATGTTCTTCCAGCCCTCCCTCAGGATGTTGCCGTGGCGATGGGCCAGGTCAAAAACCGTTTTGGCCGCCGTCTGCGCTTTAGCGTTACTGCCGAAAACCGTGGGAAGGTTCTCCACAGACTGAAGAGACAACAGACACGAGGTTAATGTGGGAAATATATGAAAAGGATTAGTTAAAGGAGTTAGAAAAGGAGTTAGTGGACGAACCGGAGGCAAACTGATTTTAATGTCAACTAAAACCAAGACTGGTCTAACAGAGTTACTTTTGTAAAACTAGACCAAAGAGCTACCAGAGGGAAAAAGACTAAACCAAACCTAAAACCCAAGACAAAACTAGAGCCAAAACCAGGGTTAAACAGGGATTAAACAAAGACTTAACTGGGACAAAACCAGGACAAAACTAGGCCTGAACCAAAGGCCTTAAAGCAGAATGTGAAACGTTACAGGTGAATCTAAACCTCCATAAATGTGATTACAGATGCTGTACTTTCACAGAAGGACCTGACCTCGCTGCTGAGGGTGGTGAACTTGCAGAGGGAGATAATGAGGTTGTCAAAGACGTCACTGAAGCCGTAGTGAGCAGCGATCGTGGCACATTTTCTGAAGACAACAGAAAAATTATATTTAAATACATGTCTCTCCCACATTTAATGAGTTACAGCGAGTAGTCTGTCCATCCGTCCTCTGTCCTAGACAAAGACACTCAATTAAAGCCCGCCCCTTTTAGATTATGATTGGTCGGTTGTATTGAGATCAGAGAACAAGCCTTGTTCAATGGCATCTGTAAAAAGGACTATTTTTATAGAAGTAATCGTGTTATTTAAAGGCTTAGGGGGGCTCAAACTAACAGCTATCATTCTTTACGTGTCCATTCATCTAAAAATGGAACAGAATGTTTTCTAAAATCCTGTTTACCAGTGTAAACTCTTAATAGATTTCTAAACAACTGTGATGTTAAGGACTGGAGGGGCTCAGACCTGAAGCCGGTGATGGCCTTCTGCAGGATGGCCTCCTCCAGGCTCTTGTCGTAGACGTAGGACAGAGCGGCGATGGTGGGGCCCCAGGTCATGGAGAACAGGTCATGGTCGTAGATCCCGGGCGGCAGGCGGAGGAACACGCCCTCGGAGGTCGCGCCGCGGTGCAGCAACACGCTCCACACATAGTTCTCCTTCACCAGACCGGTCTGCTCATCTGGCATCACAATCTCCTCCGTCCTGCAGGGGGTAGGAGGAGAGGGGTAATGAAGAGAGTGGTAATGAGGAGAGGGGTAAGAGGAGAGGGTAAGGAGGAGAAGGGTAATGAGGAGAGGGTAACGAGGAGAGGGTAACGAGGAGAGTGGTAATGAGGAGAGGGTAACGAGTAGGGGTAATGAGGAGAGTGGTAAAGAGGAGAGTGGTAATGAGGAGAGGGTAACGAGGAGAGTGGTAACGAGGAGAGGGGTAATGAGGAGAGGGGTAATGAGGAGAGGGTAACGAGGAGAGTGGTAATGAGGAGAGGGTAACGAGGAGAGGGGTAATGAGGAGAGTGGTAATGAGGAGAGGGTAACGAGTAGGGGGTAATGAGGAGAGGGTAACGAGGAGAGTGGTAACGAGGAGAGGGGTAATGAGGAGAGGGGTAATGAGGAGAGGGTAACGAGGAGAGGGTAATGAGGAGAGGGGTAATGAGGAGAGGGGTAATGAGGAGAGGGTAACGAGGAGAGGGGTAATGAAGAGAGGGTAACGAGTAGAGGGGTAATGAAGAGAGGGCAACGAGGAGAGGGGTAATGAAGAGAGGGTAACGAGGAGACTGGTAATGAAGAGAGGGTAACGAGTAGGGGGTAACGAGTAGAGGGGTAATGAAGAGAGGGTAACGAGGAGAGGGGTAATGAAGAGAGGGTAACGAGTAGAGGGGTAATGAGAAGAGTGGTAATGAAGAGAGTAACGAGTAGAGGGTAACGAGGAGAGGGGTAATGAAGAGAGGGTAATGAGTAGAGGGGTAATGAGGAGAGTGGTAAAGAGGAGAGGGGTAACGAGGAGAGGGGTAACGAGGAGAGGGGTAACGAGGAGAGGCTAAACCCTGGACTAAACACTGGACTAAACCCTGGGCTAAACACTGGACTAAACCCTGGGCTAAACACTGGACTAAACCCTGGGCAGCCAGGGGGACCAGGGAACAGGACTCACTTGATGGCGTTGTAGATGTCCTCTAACATGTCTTGGTCGAAGTCTTTGTTCCCGTTAACTCCTTTCAGATTCTTCTTAAATTGCTGCAAAACACATAAAAAATGTACATTTACCATTCTCCACTTCTCGTTAATGCCCGAGCTTAATTATTTGAACAATAAATAATAAATAATTCTAATGTGCTCATAACAAACCAAACCATGCCTTTACGTCTAAAACCAGGAGTTCTTTAAAAAAGTCTGAGCGGCTGCAGACTGAGGTATGTCGTAATTGATGGAAAACCGAGTCTGTGTCACTGAACACTCTCCTCTGAGCAGGCTTTAGGTAAACTTTAGAGAAACTTTAGGGAAAGAGGATTAGAGCCTGAGCCGCTGTCAATAAACAAAAGCAGGACGTGATGATGGACGACAGAAGAACTCAGAGTCTAGAGACGTTTGAACTTTGAGAGGAAACAACGGGATCAGGTTCAGTAAATAAGAGGCAACGGTGGTTCTTCGGTAGATTTGGATAAACTGGGATTCAACAGTATTTTCTGGTTTGTTCTGGTGAGATCCAGGTAAAGTGAAACTAAAGCAGGATTAAAGAGGTATAGCCCCGGGAGAACCAAACTAACAAAAATGTTTTTCAAAGGTTAATGCAATATTAGTGAAAATTATCATATCACCAAAGAGTTAACTAAAATCCAAGCTTTAAACACGGTTTTTAAAGTTACACCTTAGACACAATTTATTATATTTGTGTAATATGTGTATATGTGTATATATAATAGTATAAATATAATATAAATGAATAACAATTTATACATTAAAATATCTAGGTATATATATAAAAAATAAAATATACATTAAATAGAAAACTACCACTAAACTAAAAACTAAACAAGACTTAAGACTTAACCAGGACTGAATCAGGAGTAAGTCCTTCTAAAACCAGGACTGAATCAGGAGTAAGTCCTTCTAAAACCAGGACTGAATCAGGAGTAAGTCCTCCTAAAACCAGGACTGAATCAGGAGTAAGTCCTTCTAAAACCAGGACTGAATCAGGAGTAAGTCCTTCTAAAACCAGGACTGAATCAGGAGTAAGTCCTCCTAAAACCAGGACTGAATCAGGAGTAAGTCCTCCTAAAACCAGGACTGAATCAGGAGTAAGTCCTTCTAAAACCAGGACTGAATCAGGAGTAAGTCCTTCTAAAACCAGGACTGAATCAGGAGTAAGTCCTTCTAAAACCAGGACTGAATCAGGAGTAAGTCCTTCTAAAACCAGGACTGAATCAGGAGTAAGTCCTCCTAAAACCAGGACTGAATCAGGAGTAAGTCCTCCTAAAACCAGGACTGAATCAGGAGTAAGTCCTCCTAAAACCAGGACTGAATCAGGAGTAAGTCCTCCTAAAACCAGGACTGAATCAGGAGTAAGTCCTCCTAAAACCAGGACTGAATCAGGAGTAAGTCCTCCTAAAACCAGGACTGAATCAGGAGTAAGTCCTCCTAAAACCAGGACTGAATCAGGAGTAAGTCCTTCTAAAACCAGGACTGAATCAGGAGTAAGTCCTCCTAAAACCAGGACTGAATCAGGAGTAAGTCCTCCTAAAACCAGGACTGAACGGTTTTTCGAAGGGTTGGTGTCAGGCAGGATGAGAAATGGTGTTGAGCCGGGAACAGACACGAGGTTACTTCCTTTTAGTAAATTTCACAATAAAACACAGCCCAAAGCTTTGTGACAAAATGAATGGAAGGCTTGTGAAAAAAGAGCAGCCTGTTTTCTTTGTGAACGTCTGATCTGTGGCTCCTGTGACAAATTTGTAAATCCTTTGTTTGAATTGGCCATAAGTCGTCGGTAACTGTATCTGAGCCACACTAAAACACTGTCAGCTCCTGAAATATCCAAACACAGAGAGGTTGAAGAGAATACTGCACATACAAACCCCGAGTGTGAGGCGCCTCGACCCCAAAACTATTGTCTGTGGCTCTGAGGTCATCGAGCCGCTCCCGAGGAACGTAACAGCTGACACGAGACGGAACCAGGCAGCTGCTCGAAACACTGACTTCAACAAAGAACCAGGAACAACTGCACCTCACAGACCGACGAAAGATTCAGCATTTAGACTCTGAGATCCAAGATGGGTTAAGGAAACATGGAGAGAAGACCTAACCAGGACAAAATGAATCAGAAAAGTCAAATTAAACCTGAGACCTGACACAGGAAAGAACTAAACTAAGACTAAACCAAGACTAAACCAGGACCATTCAAGACCAGAGCTAAACCAAGACTAGAACGAGGACAAGGACAAAAACTCGACTAAAGCTTTAATCGGGATTCAGGACCAAACCAAGACTGAACCTGAACTAAACAGGCCTAAACAGGAACAGACTGTGACTAAACCAGGACTTCATCAGGATCAATCTTGAGCAAAAAAAGTGTTAAGTCGATTTAAACATGAGAATCTCTCTCTAATCAAGCGACTGACTGAATAAAAGATACTGTGAGGATCATTTAAACAGCGCTTCAGCCTGAACTCCAACCAGTGCAGCTCTCACTCAGAGCAGAATACTAAAGCCTTAAACCAAACCGACACTAAACCCAGGCTTAAATCAGGGCCAACAAAGAAAGACAGACAAGACACTAGATGAATAAATTAAACTGAGAAGAAGGATTTGTAAACGTGCCTACAAAAAACTATATAACCTCACAGAATAATTTCTCTCTCCAACAATATCACCCTTAAACTCCGTAACACATCTTGGTTTCAAATTTAAACCTGTATTAAACCTTGTTAGCTCTGTTTAAAGCCTGTGTCTTCAGTGAAAGTGACCACCCAGAGCCTCAGAGGTGTTTAGTCTCCAGCAGCTGTCACTCAAACTCCCAGAGGAGCAGCTCCCGACGGGACGGAGACAAAAACAGCAAATAAACCCCGACAGAGCCGAGCGCCCGGATCTCCAACAGAAAACAGATCTCCTCAGATCAACAACACGCTTCATTTAATGCATTTTAATGCATTTTAATGCAGTAATGTAGAAAAGACAGAGGCCAAATAAATATTACAAATGTATTTATAATGTGTAATTTACAGTTTGTCATTAAATATCTGTATTTGATTATTATTTATTTTAGTAAATAAAGCAAACACAAACTCACACAGCGACTTATTCAAGCTCTTGACCGTTTATTGTGGCTCCATTTGAATTTTTATGAAACTCAAAATACCTTCAGAAACATTCAAAACGGAGAAAACATATTACGCAGTGCGCCATGAATATGTCACAGTTATCTTCTGGGGTTCGATCGGGAAACTAAACCCTCCTCGAGCAAAGAAAACCCGATGTTAGCCCTCGTCAGACGACACAAAGAGCAGCCACCGCAAAACAAACACAGGAATGCCCTCTGTGGTTCGATGGAGCAGTTCTACCAGAGTCAGGTTACACCTCCAGAGTCATTAAACAGTTCTAGACTCAGTTCCAGAGTCATTAAACTGTTTTACACTCACCTCCAGAGTCATTAAACAGTTCTAGACTCAGTTCCAGAGTCATTAAACTGTTTTACACTCACCTCCAGAGTCATTAAACAGTTCTAGACTCAGTTCCAGAGTCATTAAACTGTTTTACACTCACCTCCAGAGTCATTAAACTGTTTTACACTCACCTCCAGAGTCATTAAACTGTTTTACACTCACCTCCAGAGTCATTAAACAGTTTTACACTCAGCTCCAGAGTCATTAAACAGTTTTACACTCAACTCCAGAATCATTAAACAGTTCTAGACTCACCTCCAGAGTCATTAAACAGTTTTACACTTACCTCCAGAGTCATTAAACAGTTCTAGACTCAGTTCCAGAGTCATTAAACAGTTTTACACTCACCTCCAGAGTCATTAAACAGTTTTACACTTACCTCCAGAGTCATTAAACAGTTCTAGACTCAGTTCCAGAGTCATTAAACAGTTTTACACTCACCTCCAGAGTCATTAAACTGTTTTACACTCATCTCCAGAATCATTAAACAGTTTTACACTCAGCTCCAGAGTCATTAAACAGTTTTACACTCAGCTCCAGAGTCATTAAACAGTTTTACACTCACCTCCAGAATCATTAAACAGTTCTAGACTCACCTCCAGAGTCATTAAACAGTTTTAGCCTCACCTCTAGAGTCATTAAACAGTTTTACACTTACCTCCAGAGTCATTAAACAGTTCTAGACTCAGTTCCAGAGTCATTAAACAGTTTTACACTCACCTCCAGAGTCATTAAACAGTTCTAGACTCAGTTCCAGAGTCATTAAACAGTTTTACACTCACCTCCAGAGTCATTAAACAGTTTTACACTTACCTCCAGAGTCATTAAACAGTTCTAGACTCAGTTCCAGAGTCATTAAACTGTTTTACACTCACCTCCAGAATCATTAAACAGTTCTAGACTCACCTCCAGAGTCATTAAACAGTTTTACACTTACCTCCAGAGTCATTAAACAGTTCTAGACTCAGTTCCAGAGTCATTAAACAGTTTTACACTTACCTCCAGAGTCATTAAACAGTTCTAGACTCAGCTCCAGAGTCATTAAACTGTTTTACACTTACCTCCAGAGTCATTAAACAGTTCTAGACTCAGTTCCAGAGTCATTAAACTGACTGTTTTACACTCACCTCCAGAGTCATTAAACTGTTTTACACTCACCTCCAGAGTCATTAAACAGTTCTAGACTCAGTTCCAGAGTCATTAAACAGTTTTACACTCACCTCCAGTCATTAAAACAGTTTTACACTCACCTCCAGAGTCATTAAACTGTTTTACACTCACCTCCAGAGTCATTAAACAGTTCTAGACTCAGTTCCAGAGTCATTAAACTGTTTTACACTCACCTCCAGAGTCATTAAACAGTTTTAGACTCAGTTCCAGAGTCATTAAACAGTTTTAGACTCAGTTCCAGAGTCATTAAACTGTTTTTACACTCACCTCCAGAGTCATTAAACTGTTTTACACTCACCTCCAGAGTCATTAAACTGTTTTACACTCACCTCCAGAGTCATTAAACAGTTCTAGACTCAGCTCCAGAGTCATTAAACAGTTTTACACTCAGCTCCAGAGTCATTAAACAGTTTTACACTCACCTCCAGAGTCATTAAACTGTTCTAGACTCAGTTCCAGAGTCATTAAACTGTTTTACACTCACCTCCAGAGTCATTAAACTGTTTTACACTCACCTCCAGAGTCATTAAACTGTTTTACACTCACCTCCAGAGTCATTACACTGTTTTACACTCACCTCCAGAATCATTAAACAGTTCTAGACTCAGTTCCAGAGTCATTAAACAGTTTTACACTTACCTCCAGAGTCATTAAAACAGTTTTACACTTACCTCCAGAGTCATTAAAACAGTTTTACACTCAACTCCAGAGTCATTAAACAGTTTTACACTTACCTCCAGAGTCATTAAAACAGTTTTACACTTACCTCCAGAGTCATTAAACTGTTTTACACTTACCTCCAGAGTCATTAAACAGTTTTACACTCACCTCCAGAGTCATTAAACTGTTTTACACTTACCTCCAGAGTCATTAAACAGTTTTACACTCACCTCTAGAGTCATTAAACAGTTTTACACTCACCTCCAGAGTCATTAAACAGTTTTAGCCTCACCTCCAGAGTCATTAAACAGTTTTACACTCACCTCCAGAGTCATTAAACAGTTTTACACTCACCTCCAGAGTCATTAAACAGTTTTAGCCTCACCTCTAGAGTCATTAAACAGTTTTAGCCTCACCTCTAGAGTCATTAAACAGTTTTAGCCTCACCTCTAGAGTCATTAAACAGTTTTAGCCTCACCTCCAGAGTCATTAAACAGTTTTAGCCTCACCTCTAGAGTCATTAAACAGTTTTAGCCTCACCTCCAGAGTCATTAAACAGTTTTAGCCTCACCTCCAGAGTCATTAAACAGTTTTAGCCTCACCTCTAGAGTCATTAAACAGTTTTAGCCTCACCTCTAGAGTCATTAAACAGTTTTAGCCTCACCTCCAGAGTCATTAAACAGTTTTACACTCACCTCCAGAATCATTAAACAGTTTTACACTCACCTCCAGAATCATTAAACAGTTTTACACTCACCTCAAGAGTCATTAAACAGTTTTACACTCACCTCTAGAGTCATAGGGATGTTCTGCTTGCGGACGTTGTGGTTGTGTTGGTCGGTGTTTAACATGATCACGGCGTAGGCCAAAGCAAATCCTGCGTCGTTGGTCCTGAACGGAGAGCCGTTGACTTTCTGCACAAACACAAAAAACACACAGAGCAGATTAAACACCAGTCATTTTTACAGTTACTGGTTTTAAAAAACTTTATTTACTTTTTACTTTTTTGCTGATCACTTTTAATACTCATCTCGACAGAATCAACATCACTTGGCTTTTATGTAACATTCTCCTTTAACTAATACTTCATGTATTATGTATTTTTTCATGTTTATTGTTGATGTTTTATATTTTTTCTTGGAGCAGCTCCTGTTCTGTGACTGTCGACCCCTTGTCCTGCACACGTTCTCTTTGTACCCGTCTTTCCTTTCAGAGTTCTGCCGGTGGAACATGTACCACAGCCTGAGAACCACTGGTCTAAGACTTAATCCCAGTTTTGATTTAAACTCGTTTGCTCTGGATTTAGACTTTAGTTTTGTTCCGGTCTTGTTCCTGCTCTTCCTTTCTCAGACATTTATCCCCGTCCTGTCCTTCGTTCCTTGTCCTTAGTTTTCTCCTTCAGTTCAATCCAGTTAAAGGTGGGGACAATATAAAACATAAATCAGGACTAACCCTCGACGTGTCTCTGAGATAAACCCTCAGACCTCACTCAAAGCTCAAAGTCCAGAGACTCTCAGAACCGGGTTTGAGTTATCAAAACTCTGAATTACTTTTGGACAAAGCAACACGAAAGTCTGTCCCTAAAGTCATGTGTAACTAGAAAAATGAGGGATTAAACCAGGTCTAAACCAGGTCTAAGTCCCGGTCTAAGTCCTGGTCTAGCCCCGGTCTTAGTCCTGGTCTAAGTCCTGGTCTAAGTCCTGGTCTAAGTCCTGGTCTAAGTCCTGGTCTAAGTCCAGTCTAAGTCTTGGTCTAAGTCCAGTCTAAGTCCAGTCTAAGTCCCGGTCTAAGTCCTGGTCTAAGTCCTGGTCTAGCCCCGGTCTTAGTCCTGGTCTAAGTCCTGGTCTAAGTCCAGTCTAAGTCTTGGTCTAAGTCCTGGTCTAAGTCCAGTCAAAGTCCTGGTCTAAGTCCAGTCTAAGTCCTGGTTAAAGTCCTGGTCAAAGTCCAGTCTAAGTCCTGGTCTAAGTCCTGGTCTAAGTCCAGTCTAAGTCCTGGTCAAAGTCCTGGTCAAAGTCCAGTCTAAGTCCTGGTCTAAGTCCAGTCTAAGTCCTGGTCAAAGTCCTGGTCAAAGTCCAGTCTAAGTCCTGGTCTAAGTCCAGTCTAAGTCCTGGTCAAAGTCCTGGTCAAAGTCCAGTCTAAGTCCTGGTCTAAGTCCAGTCTAAGTCCTGGTCAAAGTCCTGGTCAAAGTCCAGTCTAAGTCCTGGTCTAAGTCCAGTCTAAGTCCTGGTCTAAGTCCTGGTCTAAGTCCAGTCTAAGTCCTGGTTTAAGTCCAGTCTAAGTCCTGGTCTAAGTCCTGGTCTAAGTCCAGTCTAAGTCCTGGTCTAAGTCCAGTCTAAGTCCTGGTCTAAGTCCTGGTCTAAGTCCAGTCTAAGTCCTGGTCTAAGTCCAGTCTAAGTCCTGGTCTAAGTCCAGTCTAAGTCCTGGTCTAAGTCCTGGTCTAAGTCCAGTCTAAGTCCTGGTCTAAGTCCTGGTCTAAGTCCTGGTCTAAGTCCAGTCTAAGTCCAGTCTAAGTCCTGGTCTAAGTCCAGTCTAAGTCCTGGTCTAAGTCCAGTCTAAGTCCTGGTCTAAGTCCTGGTCTAAGTCCAGTCTAAGTCCTGGTCTAAGTCCTGGTCTAAGTCCTGGTCTAAGTCCTGGTTAAAGTCCTGGTCAAAGTCAAGTCTAAGTCCTGGTCTAAGTCCTGGTCAAAGTCCAGTCTAAGTCCTGGTTAAAGTCCTGGTCAAAGTCCAGTCTAAGTCCTGGTCTAAGTCCAGTATAACCCCGGTCTAACTCCGGTCTAGGCCTGGTCAAAGTCCTGGTCTAAGTCCAATCTAAGTCCTGGTCAAAGTCCAGTCTAAGTCCTGGTCTAAGTCCTGGTCTAAGTCCAGTCTAAGTCTTGGTCTAAGTCCTGGTCTAAGTCCAGTCTAAGTCCTGGTCTAAGTCCTGGTCTAAGTCCAGTCTAAGTCCTGGTCTAAGTCCAGTCTAAGTCCTGGTCTAAGTCCTGGTCTAAGTCCAGTCTAAGTCCTGGTCTAAGTCCAGTCTAAGTCCTGGTCTAAGTCCTGGTCAAAGTCCAGTCTAAGTCCTGGTCTAAGTCCTGGTCTAAGTCCTGGTCTAGCCCCGGTCTAGCCCCGGTCTAGCCCAGACTTACATGCCAGTTGTCGGTGAAGGTCTCCAACAGTCTCTGGATGACAGGGGCCTCTCCTGGGAGCCTGAAGGCCTCCAGGTACAGCCTCAGGGCCTCGTCGATCCTCAGGCCCTGGAACTGGAACGTACTGAGCAAGAAAAACCATAAACAATGAAGTCATCAGCAGCTTTGTAAAAAACAGATATAGTGTAAATAAAGAGTCTGCAGAAGCTCAGGCTTTGGTTTGACATAACCTTTTAGACACTCTTTTGTAAAAAAGAAAATCTCTATAAAATCCAGATAAAAAGTAAAGCCCTCACTTGACGAAGCTGTCCAGGAGCTCCGTGTTCTTGCGCTCGCTGACGAACTCTCCGATCATCTTTTTGTCGAGTCGAGGGTTTTCTCGGAGCCACTGAGCGACCTGCGGCGGGTCCATGGGCTCCGACAGCAGACCCTTCTCCTGCAGAAACTGGATCCCCTTCTTCGGCTTCTGGTTGAACTGCTCTGTGCCAGTGATCAGCAGCTGCAACGGGAACAAGAACATTATTATAATATTGTCAGTGATTTAATAAATGATTCTTCTCACCTTCTTCTTGGTCCTGATGTCCATGAGCTCCTGAGAGTCCGGTAAACAGGACGAGAAACGCTGAGGCTTCTTAGGAAGTCTCTTCTCCCTCTCCGCTGAAACCGATAAACACTAGGATTATTTCCAGGAGAGGTTAAGCTGCTGTGATTGTTTTGTGTAACAGTGTCCATATGTAGGACCTTTTATTTGAGTTACATAGAGCCGAAAAAAGATCAAAATAGTCACTAAATGTTTTAGTTAAATGTGTAAAGTGTGAAGCCAGTATAAGAGCGAGTTCTGACCCGAGTCTGAGTCGGGCTGGTCCTCTCGTCCCAGTCTCATTTTGTCGGCCATCAGAGGTCCGCTGGTGGGAGCCACGCCCAGAGAGGTCTCACTCTGACCGGGGTCCACTGTCCCGCCGTTAGAGCTCAGCCTCCCAGTGTCTGGACAAGAACACAACATCCTTTTACCAAAACTGTTCAGTGAGAGAAGACATGAAAGTACTGCGAGTCCTAGAAAGAGCAGCCCTAGTGAGTCTGGTTCAGAGTCTCGTACCGTTTCCCTCGGCGCTCTCCCGGGTGGGTTCGTCGCTGAGCTGAGACTCCGTGTCCTGTGTTTCCTGGGCTGTGCTGCTCAGGACCTTGGCGTTCTGACAGTGGGACTCTGTGCTGTCGATCACCGTCAACAGAGCCTCCAGAGACAAGAGGTGAGTGGTGTAGAGCTGCCCCGACACCGGGAACGCGTTCTGGACACACAACACTGTATCTGTATCTACTCCCATCAAAAAGCTCCCACGTAAAGCTACGTTAATTAAACTCAGATTTAAATACTTCTGTTTTACTTTTTCGAGGCATTGGGTGCATGTCATTACACAATTATTTCACTTTGTCACAAACTTAAACAAGTTTGATTTATACAGTCTATTTCCCACTAAATGACTCTTTCAATCTTCTTCTACATTTAGGGTCTTTAAAGAGGCTCTGTCTAACCCTGCATGAGCTGCTTTAGATGAACATCTCAGAAAACAATGGGTGTGTATTCTTTTTATCTGTTGTTATGAATCACAAATGATGAAACTAAAGACTGAATATCAGAATTAAAAGCCGAGGGATGGAGGAAACCTTGGAGAGCAGTTTGGTGAAGTCCTCGAACAGGTTGCAGCAGTAGAAGTCACAGTCGTAGTTGATGTAGAGCTCGGTGACGAAGCTGGGGATCCTCCAGAGCTGCACCACGGCCTCCAGAGCCATCTCCTTCATCTCGTACGGCATCTTACTGTTCTCCGACGTGATGATGTCCAGCAGCTTCTTCAGGTACATCTGCCACGGACGGGACCAGAGTAAAGGCCCAAACTCAGATGAATGAGCACAAAGACAATATCACGAGCTCTGGATGGAATTATTATCATAAACGTGTTCTAAAGACCCAGACACCGATTCAACACAAAGAAACTGAGTCTGAGCTTCAGCCGAGATTTAATCAGGTGCAGCTAAAGAAAAACAACTTAGGCCCGGTTTAGACCCGGTTTAGACCGGGTTTAGTCCGAGTTTAGTACTGGTTTACACCCAGTTTAGACCCAGTTTAGACCGAGTTTAGTACTGGTTTAGACCCGGTTTAGACCCAGTTTAGACCCAGTTTAGACCGAGTTTAGTACTGGTTTAGACCCAGTTTAGACCCAGTTTAGACCGGGTTTAGACCGGGTTTACACCCAGTTTAGACCCAGTTTAGACCCAGTTTAGACCAGGTTTAGACCGGGTTTAGACCGGGTTTAGACCGAGTTTAGACCGAGTTTAGACCCAGTTTAGACCGGGTTTAGACCGGGTTTAGACCGGGTTTAGACCGAGTTTAGACCGAGTTTAGACCCGCTTTAGTACTGGTTTAGACCCGGTTTAGACCCAGTTTAGACCCAGTTTAGACCCAGTTTAGACCGGGTTTAGACCCAGTTTAGACCGGGTTTAGACCCAGTTTAGACCCGGTTCAGTACTGGTTTTTGACCTGGTTTAGACCCGGTTCAGTACTGGTTTTTGACATGGTTTAGACCCGGTTCAGTACTGGTTTTTGACCTGGTTTAGACCCGGTTCAGTACTGGTTTTTGACCTGGTTTTGACCCGGTTTAGACCCGGTTTAGACCTGGTTTAGGGCCGGTTCAGACCCGGTTTAGTACTGGCTTTTGACCTGGTTTAGACCCGGTTTAGACCTGGTTTAGTACTGGTTTTTGACCCGGTTTAGACCCGGTTCAGTACTGGTTTTTGACCCGGTTTAGACCCGGTTGAGTACTGGTTTTTGACCCGGTTTAGACCTGGTTTAGACCCGGTTTAGACCTGGTTCAGTACTGGTTTTTGACCTGGTTTAGACCGGTTTAGACCCGGTTCAGTACTGGTTTTTGACCTGGTTTAGACCCGGTTTAGACCCGGTTTAGTACTGGTTTTTGACCCGGTTTAGACCCGGTTCAGAGCTGGTTTAGACCTGGTTTAGACCCGGTTTAGACCTGATTTAGACCCGGTTTTGACCTGGTTTAGACCCGGTTTAGACCCGGTTTAGTACTGGATTTTGACCTGGTTTAGACTCGGTTTAGACCCGGTTTAGACCTGGTTTTTGACACGGTTTAGAGCTGATTTAGACCCGGTTTAGACCCGGTTTAGACCCGGTTTAGTACTGGTTTTTGACCCGGTTTAGACCCGGTTCAGACCTGGTTTAGACCCGGTTTAGACCCGGTTTAGTACTGGTTTTTGACCTGGTTTAGACCCGGTTTAGTACTGGTTTTTGACCCGGTTTAGACCTGGTTTAGACCTGGTTTAGACCTGGTTTAGACCCGGTTTAGTACTGGTTTAGACCCGGTTTAGTACTGGTTTTTGACCCGGTTTAGACCTGATTTAGACCTGGTTTAGACCCGGTTTAGACCCGGATTAGACCCGGTTTAGTACTGGTTTTTGACCCGGTTTAGTACTGGTTTTTGACCTGGTTTAGACCCGGTTGAGACCCGGTTCAGACCTGGTTTAGACCTGGTTTAGACCCGGTTTAGTACTGGTTTTAGACCCGGTTTAGACCCGGTTTAGACCCGGTTTAGTACTGGTTTTTGACCCGGTTTAGACCCGGTTCAGACCTGGTTTAGACCCGGTTTAGACCCGGTTCAGTACTGGTTTTTGACCCGGTTGAGACCCGGTTCAGACCCGGTTTAGACCCGGTTTAGTACTGGTTTTTGACCCGGTTTAGACCTGGTTCAGACCTGGTTTAGACCTGGTTTAGACCCGGTTTAGTACTGGTTTTTGACCCGGTTTAGACCTGGTTCAGACCTGGTTTAGACCTGGTTTAGACCCGGCTCAGACCTGGTTTAGACCTGGTTTAGACCCGGTTTAGTACTGGTTTTTGACCCGGTTCAGACCTGGTTTAGACCTGGTTTAGACCCGGTTTAGTACTGGTTTTTGACCCGGTTTAGACCCGGTTTAGTACAGGTTTTTGACCCGGTTTAGACCTGATTTAGACCTGGTTTAGACCCGGTTTAGACCCGGATTAGACCCGGTTTAGTACTGGTTTTTGACCCGGTTTAGTACGGGTTTTTGACCTGGTTTAGACCCGGTTGAGACCCGGTTCAGACCTGGTTTAGACCTGGTTTAGACCCGGTTTAGTACTGGTTTAGTACTGGTTTTTGACCTGGTTTAGACCCGGTTTAGTACTGTTTTTTGACCTGGTTTAGACCCGGTTTAGACCCGGTTTAGTACTGGTTTTTGACCTGGTTTAGACCCGGTTTAGACCCGGTTCAGTACTGGTTTTTAACCCGGTTTAGACCCGGTTCAGACCTGGTTTAGACCTGGTTTAGACCTGATTTAGACCTGGTTTAGACCCGGTTTAGACCCGGTTTAGACCCGGTTTAGACCCGGTTTAGTACTGGTTTTTGACCTGGTTTAGACCCGGTTTAGACCCGGTTCAGTACTGGTTTTTGACCCGGTTTAGACCCGGTTCAGAGCTGGTTTAGACCTGGTTTAGACCCGGTTTAGACCCGGTTTAGACCCGGTTTAGTACTGGTTTTTGACCTGGTTTAGACCCGGTTTAGACCCGGTTTAGACCTGGTTTTTGACACGGTTTAGAGCTGATTTAGACCCGGTTTAGACCCGGTTTAGACCCGGTTTAGTACTGGTTTTTGACCCGGTTTAGACCCGGTTCAGAGCTGGTTTAGACCTGGTTTAGACCCGGTTTAGACCTGATTTAGACCCGGTTGAGACCCGGTTCAGACCGGTTTAGACCGGTTTAGTACTGGTTTTTGACCCGGTTTAGACCTGGTTCAGACCTGGTTTAGACCTGGTTTAGACCCGGTTTAGTACTGGTTTTTGACCCGGTTTAGACCTGGTTGAGACCTGGTTTAGACCTGGTTTAGACCCGGTTCAGTACTGGTTTAGACCTGGTTTAGACCCGGTTTAGTACTGGTTTTTGACCTGGTTTAGACCTGGTTTAGACCCGGTTTAGTACTGGTTTTTGACCTGGTTTAGACCCGGTTTTTGACCTGGTTCAGTACTGGTTTTTGACCTGGTTTAGACCCGGTTTAGACCTGGTATAGACCCGGTTTAGTACTGTTTTTTGACCTGGTTTAGACCCGGTTTAGACCCGGTTCAGTACTGGTTTTAGACCCGGTTTAGACCCGGTTCAGACCCGGTTTAGACCCGGTTCAGTACTGGTTTTTGACCCGGTTTAGACCTGGTTTAGACCCGGTTTAGTACTGGTTTTTGACCTGGTTTAGACCCGGTTTAGACCCGGTTTAGTACTGTTTTTTGACCTGGTTTAGACCCGGTTTAGACCCGGTTTAGTACTGGTTTTTGACCTGGTTTAGACCCGGTTCAGTACTGGTTTTTGACTTGGTTTAGACCCGGTTTAGACCCGGTTCAGTACTGGTTTTTGACCCGGTTTAGACCCGGTTTAGTACTGGTTTTTGACCCGGTTTAGACCTGGTTGAGACCCGGTTTAGTACTGGTTTTTGACCTGGTTTAGACCGGTTCAGACCTGGTTTAGACCCGGTTTAGACCCGGTTTAGTACTGGTTTTTGACCTGGTTTAGACCCGGTTTAGTACTGGTTTTTGACCCGGTTTAGACCCGGTTTAGACCTGGTTTAGACCTGGTTTAGACCCGGTTTAGTACTGGTTTAGACCCGGTTTAGTACTGGTTTTTGACCCGGTTTAGACCCGGTTTAGTACTGGTTTTTGACCCGGTTTAGACCTGATTTAGACCTGGTTTAGACCCGGTTTAGACCCGGATTAGACCCGGTTTAGTACTGGTTTTTGACCCGGTTTAGTACTGGTTTTTGACCTGGTTTAGACCCGGTTGAGACCCGGTTCAGACCTGGTTTAGACCTGGTTTAGACCCGGTTTAGTACTGGTTTTAGACCCGGTTTAGACCCGGTTTAGTACTGGTTTTTGACCCGGTTTAGACCCGGTTCAGACCTGGTTTAGACCCGGTTTAGACCCGGTTCAGTACTGGTTTTTGACCCGGTTGAGACCCGGTTCAGACCCGGTTTAGACCCGGTTTAGTACTGGTTTTTGACCTGGTTTAGACCCGGTTCAGTACTGGTTTTTGACTTGGTTTAGACCCGGTTTAGACCCGGTTCAGTACTGGTTTTTGACCCGGTTTAGACCCGGTTCAGACCTGGTTTAGACCTGGTTTAGACCTGGTTTAGACACGGTTTAGACCCGGTTTAGACCCGGTTTAGTACTGGTTTTTGACCCGGTTTAGACCCGGTTCAGACCTGGTTTAGACCTGGTTTAGACCCGGTTTAGACCCGGTTTAGTACTGGTTTTTGACCTGGTTTAGACTCGGTTTAGACCCGGTTTAGACCTGGTTTTTGACACGGTTTAGAGCTGATTTAGACCCGGTTCAGACCTGGTTTAGACCTGTTTAGACCCGGTTTAGACCCGGTTCAGACCTGGTTTAGACCCGGTTTAGTACTGGTTTTTGACCTGGTTTAGACCCGGTTTAGTACTGTTTTTTGACCTGGTTTAGACCCGGTTTAGACCTGTTTTAGACCCGGTTTAGACCCGGTTCAGACCCGGTTTAGACCTGGTTTAGACCCGGTTGAGACCCGGTTTAGTACTGGTTTTTGACCTGGTTTAGACCCGGTTTAGTACTGTTTTTTGACCTGGTTTAGACCCGGTTTAGACCCGGTTTAGACCCGGTTTAGACCCGGTTTAGTACTGGTTTTTGACCTGGTTTAGACCCGGTTTAGACCCGGTTCAGACCTGGTTTAGACCTGGTTTAGACCTGATTTAGACCTGGTTTAGACCCGGTTTAGTACTGTTTTTTGACCCGGTTTAGACCCGGTTCAGAGCTGGTTTAGACCTGGTTTAGACCCGGTTTAGACCTGATTTAGACCCGGTTTTGACCTGGTTTAGACCCGGTTTAGACCCGGTTTAGTACTGGTTTTTGACCCGGTTTAGACCCGGTTCAGACCTGGTTTAGACCTGGTTTAGTACTGGTTTTTGACCCGGTTTAGACCCGGTTCAGAGCTGGTTTAGACCTGGTTTAGACCCGGTTTAGACCCGGTTTAGACCTGATTTAGACCCGGTTCAGAGCTGGTTTAGACCTGGTTTAGACCCGGTTTAGACCCGGTTTAGACCTGATTTAGACCCGGTTTTGACCTGGTTTAGACCCGGTTTAGACCCGGTTTAGTACTGGTTTTTGACCTGGTTTAGACTCGGTTTAGACCCGGTTTAGACCTGGTTTTTGACACGGTTTAGAGCTGATTTAGACCCGGTTTAGACCCGGTTTAGACCCGGTTTAGTACTGGTTTTTGACCCGGTTTAGACCCGGTTCAGACCTGGTTTAGACCCGGTTTAGACCCGGTTTAGTACTGGTTTTTGACCTGGTTTAGACCCGGTTTAGTACTGGTTTTTGACCCGGTTTAGACCTGGTTTAGACCTGGTTTAGACCTGGTTTAGACCCGGTTTAGTACTGGTTTTTGACCCGGTTTAGACCTGATTTAGACCTGGTTTAGACCCGGTTTAGACCCGGATTAGACCCGGTTTAGTACTGGTTTTTGACCCGGTTTAGTACTGGTTTTTGACCTGGTTTAGACCCGGTTGAGACCCGGTTCAGACCTGGTTTAGACCTGGTTTAGACCCGGTTTAGTACTGGTTTTAGACCCGGTTTAGACCCGGTTTAGACCCGGTTTAGTACTGGTTTTTGACCCGGTTTAGACCCGGTTCAGACCTGGTTTAGACCCGGTTTAGACCCGGTTCAGTACTAGTTTTTGACCCGGTTGAGACCCGGTTCAGACCCGGTTTAGACCCGGTTTAGTACTGGTTTTTGACCCGGTTTAGACCTGGTTCAGACCTGGTTTAGACCTGGTTTAGACCCGGTTTAGTACTGGTTTTTGACCCGGTTTAGACCTGGTTCAGACCTGGTTTAGACCTGGTTTAGACCTGGTTTAGACCCGGTTTAGACCTGGTTTAGACCCGGTTTAGTACTGGTTTTTGACCCGGTTCAGACCTGGTTTAGACCTGGTTTAGACCCGGTTTAGTACTGGTTTAGACCCGGTTTAGTACTGGTTTTTGACCCGGTTTAGACCCGGTTTAGTACAGGTTTTTGACCCGGTTTAGACCTGATTTAGACCTGGTTTAGACCCGGTTTAGACCCGGATTAGACCCGGTTTAGTACTGGTTTTTGACCCGGTTTAGACCGGTTGAGACCCGGTTCAGACCTGGTTTAGTACTGGTTTTTGACCCGGTTTAGACCTGATTTAGACCTGGTTTAGACCCGGTTTAGTACTGGTTTTTGACCCGGTTTAGTACGGGTTTTTGACCTGGTTTAGACCCGGTTTAGTACTGTTTTTTGACCCGGTTCAGACCCGGTTCAGACCCGGTTCAGTACTGGTTTTTGACCCGGTTGAGACCCGGTTCAGACCCGGTTTAGACCCGGTTTAGTACTGGTTTTTGACCCGGTTTAGACCTGGTTCAGACCTGGTTTAGACCTGGTTTAGACCCGGTTTAGTACTGGTTTTTGACCCGGTTTAGACCTGGTTCAGACCTGGTTTAGACCTGGTTTAGACCTGGTTTAGACCCGGTTTAGACCTGGTTTAGACCCGGTTTAGTACTGGTTTTTGACCCGGTTCAGACCTGGTTTAGACCTGGTTTAGACCCGGTTTAGTACTGGTTTAGACCCGGTTTAGTACTGGTTTTTGACCCGGTTTAGACCCGGTTTAGTACAGGTTTTTGACCCGGTTTAGACCTGATTTAGACCTGGTTTAGACCCGGTTTAGACCCGGATTAGACCCGGTTTAGTACTGGTTTTTGACCCGGTTTAGACCCGGTTGAGACCCGGTTCAGACCTGGTTTAGTACTGGTTTTTGACCCGGTTTAGACCTGATTTAGACCTGGTTTAGACCCGGTTTAGTACTGGTTTTTGACCCGGTTTAGTACGGGTTTTTGACCTGGTTTAGACCCGGTTTAGTACTGTTTTTTGACCCGGTTCAGACCCGGTTCAGACCCGGTTCAGTACTGGTTTTTGACCCGGTTGAGACCCGGTTCAGACCCGGTTTAGACCTGGTTTAGACCCGGTTTAGTACTGGTTTTTGACCTGGTTTAGACCCGGTTTAGTACTGTTTTTTGACCCGGTTTAGACCCGGTTTAGACCCGGTTTAGTACTGGTTTTTGACCTGGTTTAGACCCGGTTCAGACCTGGTTTAGACCTGGTTTAGACCTGGTTTAGTACTGGTTTTAGACCCGGTTTAGACCCGGTTTAGTACTGGTTTAGACCCGGTTTAGTACTGGTTTTTGACCCGGTTTAGACCCGGTTTAGTACTGGTTTTTGACCCGGTTTAGACCTGATTTAGACCTGGTTTAGACCCGGTTTAGTACTGGTTTTTGACCCGGTTTAGTACGGGTTTTTGACCTGGTTCAGACCCGGTTCAGACCCGGTTCAGTACTGGTTTTTGACCCGGTTGAGACCCGGTTCAGACCCGGTTTAGACCTGGTTTAGACCCGGTTTAGTACTGGTTTTTGACCCGGTTTAGACCCGGTTCAGACCCGGTTCAGACCCGGTTCAGTTACCTCGAGCTGGAACTTGAGGTGGACTCTCATCGACTCAAAAAGCAGGAAACAGACTCGTATGGAAGAGGCGTAAAGGTTCATCCGCTCCAGACTCAGCATCTGAAACACAACACGTCGTCTTTAATCCACAAACGCACGACTCAACACCTCTGAGCTGAGTTTTACCTGAAACAGGTGCCTGCAGAGCTCGTCCTTCACCAGAACCAGCAGCGACTGGTACTGAGCCACGCTGGCCGACTCCAGAGCCACCGTCAGCAGCTGCAGACCCATGTGCATCATGGCGTCTGTGTTGTGACGGTCGTGAGGGTTTGTCAGAGAAATGAGGAAACGGAAGAGCTCTCGGAGGCAGGGCAGTCCGTAGGGGATTAACGACGCTCCTGAAAATCACCACAGAAGAAGAATGTATAAGAGACTCAGCAGGTAAAGGTTTGTTCCAGGGTGAGTGTAAATGTGGCATTTACTCCGAGTCAGTCGGAGTATCTTTGGTCAAACCTCTGCATGTTTTACGACCTGCTGAGGCCGTGTATCAGCAGATTCATTCAGCACTGGTACTAAAATATACCACAGGTGTAAAAAGCGTTGTACAGATGGCCTCAGGTAGTCTGGTGTGGCTGGGCTCGTACCGTCTCGCTGCGTGGACTGAGTGAAGCGGACTCCTCTGGGATTAACGTAGTCCATGTCGTGAACCGAGGAGCTGTCCGTTTGTTCTGAGTCTTTATCTAAAACCTCAGGAATGGACTCCACTGAAGCCGACTGAGCAGAGTCCACGCTCACTCTGTCGCCCTGAGAGAAGACCAGAAACAAACCCTGTTCAGATTTATCTAAAACCTGTTCAAGTCCACCTAAGTCTCACCTGAGCGTCTGCAGACCCCTGCTCGGCCGTGGGCAGGAGGCTGTTGGAAGTAGGACTCGTGGCTGAGGTGCTGCCCTGCTCCAGGTCCGACAGGTCTTCTCTGGACGTGGCCTTGGAGCAGGTGTCGAAGCCGCTGTCTGTGGGGCTGGAGATGGACGAGGCCACGCTGTCCGAGGTCGGGAGGGTCATCCCGGAGGAGCCCTGCTCGATGAACGGGACGCCTGAGAGAACGACGAGAGGATTATGGTTATACACGGGAAACATGATAATGAACATATTCAATATTAATCTCACCTTTATCTCTTTGTACAATTACAGCTTCTAGATTCTAATACCTTTGAACACTGCTGAAATCCAAACTAAAAACCTGCTCAATGAAGAGTTTTAGATCAATCTGAACTGGTTTCAGTTGGACTTATTCTCCTTTACGTACGGTTTCTAGTTTGTTTTAAATTTTCTGTTTTTATTAATAAAGTTTAACTGAAAAAGAAATGGGCCTGACATCATCCCCTGAGGGACGCCACAATCTATGTTTACATCCAACTTCTCTCATCCAGAGATTAGTCCAGGCCTGGAGCCCGCTGCTGCACCTGAGATGTTGTTGTTGCTGAGCGCTGACTGGTCCATCTGTCCGCTCGGACTCCGGACCATGTGATGAGCGGGTCTCGGCGAACGCTTCTGCTTCTTCCATTTGGACGACTCGCTCATGCCTCCGGCTCGCATCTTCAACTGAGGATCACAGACACGTTCAGACATCTTTATCTGTCACTCAATCTGAAACTACTGCTGTTCTACACTCGCTCCTTCACACACACAGGAAACACACACAGGAAATATGTGTTATATTAGACAGACACAAACAAATACAAATGATTGTTTATTGTTTACAAGAAAGAAAACCAATAACACAATAACAGAGAATGCATTACATCTAATATTTATCGGTCTTGAAAAACCTCCTAGACCAGGGTCCTCCTGAACTCACTCAAACATCACGTTAGGTTTACAGTTTGTTGTACTTGAGTGTTTTATTAAAAGAGTTCATCTAAAAAAGAAATGGGCCTAAATGGTCCCTTGAGGAACACCACATGACAGTCTTGAAATTATTTAAGTTTTATGTGGTACAAAAAGTATATATTAAAATGTTAAAAGTATCTTCTTTATTTATTTAACGTATATTCTAATCCAAGTTTACATTTAAACTAAACTCCTGCTCAAATACTTCTTAAACCTGTTCTTAGACCGGTTCTTGGTCATGGATTATTTGGGACTGGGGCGCACAGAATCAGAATAAAACCATGAGCCGCTAAATTAAGGCCACAAACTAAACCGTGTTATCACACTTATTAACTATATAAGTGCAATGATTGAACAAACAATAAAAATGGACTTTGTGTTTCTAGTGTTAGATCCTATTAAACTGCTCAGGAACTAAGAAAGACATCATTTAATGACTGAACGTTTCGTGGATGAATAAAATAATAAAAAGTGCATGTTTCTGCTCGTGTTTAGTCGTCTGAGAGTGACTTTAGTGAAAGGACAAACAGAAAGAGCAGCAGCTGAGGCTCAGTAAGACTCTGTTTAACTCCTCTGAACTCTCTCAGAGACATATATAACACTGTCTGCTCTGACTTTATCTGAGGTTAAACAACTCCGTTAGACTCCGCTAAGTGCTTAAGTTTAGATGAACAGGTCTAAACAAAGACTAAGACTAAACTAAAATTACACAAAGAAAACTAAACATTAAACCTAAGGTTAACATGAGCTAAACTTCAAACTGTTCAAATCCATCTAAAACCTGTTCAAATCCAACTAAAACCTGTTTAAATCCAACTAAAACCTGTTCAAATCCATCTAAAACCTGTTCAAATCCATCTAAAACCTGTTCAAATCCAACTAAAACCTGTTCAAATCCATCTAAAACCTGTTCAAATCCATCTAAAACCTGTTCAAATCCATCTAAAACCTGTTCAAATCCATCTAAAACCTGTTCAAATCCATCTAAAACCTGTTCAAATCCAACTAAAACCTGTTCAAATCCATCTAAAACCTGTTCAAATCCATCTAAAACCTGTTCAAATCCATCTAAAACCTGTTCAAATCCATCTAAAACCTGTTCAAATCCATCTAAAACCTGTTCAAATCCATCTAAAACCTGTTCAAATCCATCTAAAACCTGTTCAAATCCATCTAAAACCTGTTCAAATCCATCTAAAACCTGTTCAAATCCAACTAAAACCTGTTCAAATCCAACTAAAACCTGTTTAAATCCATCTAAAACCTGTTCAAATCCATCTAAAACCTGTTCGAATCCATCTAAAACCTGTTCAAATCCATCTAAAACCTGTTCAAATCCAAATAAAAGCTGTTCAAATCCAACTAAAACCTGTTCAAATCCATCTAAAACCTGTTCAAATCCAACTAAAACCTGTTCAAATCCAACTAAAACTCAAAGAAATAGAGTATATTTGTGTGGACAGAGCTTCAGATTTTAAAAGCCATGAACTAAAGCCAAGAAATATTGAACTAAAATTATACAGTTCTTAGAAAAAAGATGCTACAATAATAAAAGAATATATCTGCAGCATTTTAAGAAAAGGTTTGTCACGTAAAGGATTAAAAAAAGACAAAAAGACCATTTAAATCCACCTAAAGTTCATGTTTAAACCTACCACATGCAGCTCTAGTCTCTTACCTGCACGCGTTTGTTTTTCCACATGATATTGTAAGCCTCAGGAAAGAAGGCAGGGTTTAGTGACGTTTAGTGAAAAACAGGAAGAGACGAGAAAAGAGGTGCATTATGGGAAAAGAGAGGGGTCAGACTCAGGCAAAGACACTGGGTTTAATAATAACGGGTTGAGCAGATTATGTTTGTGTGAGACAAATGCAGAAAAAGAACTTAAGAGTTTCAAGCAGAAACATGCAGCAGTAAGACAAAAATTAAAGCAATGTTGAAAATGAAGTATAAAAACCTTTTTCATGTTGGCACCAACAAAACTCTTGGCTTCTTCTTTGAACTGTGGTAACCTGGAACAGAGGAGCGTTTTAGAAAAGAGAAGTCAGGATATTAAAATAGATTTATTCAAGAAGTGTGCCTCCGTCGAATAAAAACCCTCCAGAGTCCCACAGGCTTAAGGGTCACAAATACAGAACTGTGTCTCAACTGAGCCTTAGAAGGTTGGCGGTTCTATTGTCGCTCTCCCGTTCATACTGCCGTTGTGCCCTTGGGCCTTGTCTCCAGTGTCTGTGTGCATCTATAATCTTTAAGTTTTGAATCATCTCCAGCTACAGCTTTTGTAAAAACACTAATATTATCCGACCTTCAGTTCTCATCTGGCCTCTTGTGAAAATTAATTGCCCGCCGCTGCTCTACATTTCTTCTCGACTCCCAGCCCCCATTTGTCCACAGAGCTGTGATAATAGAGCCGTTAATCTGCCTCATCCAATATTCACTCCATTAACAGGAAACTAGTGTCTGTGTTTGACCAGGAGCGTGCACGAGGCCACGAGAGCGTGCACGTGAGAGATGGAGTCAGGGTTCCCACGTCACGTTTGTGGACCGTGGTTTTACAGTGTTTTCTCCCAGTTCGACCGACAGACGAGTAGTTTTTATTCAAATCTGTAATCGCTCTAATTAAAGGACATTTTCAGTCCAGAATGAGGATTATCTAATCCCAGCTGCAACACTGGACATGTCTTTTTAGAGTATTTTAATAAAAGAACAGCCGGAGGACAGACCGGGACAGAAGAGAACATCAGGAGAGCTACAGTGTTCTGTTTAGAGCTCTGGTCTCTTACCTGATAATATTGTCTATATACATTTGTAAAAGTGACACAGAAGTTTATTTAAGGTTCGACATAAAAGTATTTATGGCATATGACATTTGTTTAAAAGTTGAGAAAGAAAATCTGACAGAACCTTACATTTTCTGGAATTGTACTGTTTTACGTTTCTTTGTTGAATTGTGTCTTGGCTGTCAAAGGTTTTGAAAGAGAAGACCCTTTTTCATTAAAGGAGTGCGGCCATAACTGTTAAAGTTCCACCGTATTCCCTGAGCGTGCACGTGAGCGTGCACGTGGGGCGCTGACATCTCACTTGGAGTAAATCCCTAAAGTCCACAGTCTTTAGTCTTTGAGCTGCGTTCGTTTGGTTCCCACCGAGACGTTAGCTCTTTGACTTTTCATCTGTTTGGGATTAAAAACACAGGAACGAGGGCCGATAAAAACGGGCCAGAAATTAACTCGGGGGCTTTGTTAGAGTCAGAGGCCATTGATCCGAGGTCGGTTTTTTATTGTAGTCCAAGAAAAACCACTACACATTAGCTCTCTTTAGCTTCTTAAGCAGTTAGCTTATGGCTTTTGAGTTCTTTGCTCATCTTTTTGGGATTTACTGAAGGAATGCTGCGTAAAACCAGGTCAGAAATTAACTTGTCACTTGTCTGGGTTTGTTAAAAGTCACAAGCCACAAAACTTCTTAAGACAGTTACTTGTTTATGTCGCTGCAGACACTAAACCCTGAGATCACTCAATATTCGACTTGATGTCAGAGAAGTTTAAATAATTATGATTTATGTTGTGCCTTAACCACAGTCTAACGATGAAGAGGCTGGTCAAATAAATGAAGCATGAGCCGGTTTTTATTCAGATGAGTGTTTTTTTAGGCTAATTCTGATCCCGTTCTTCATCTAAATGCAGATGACGGCCGTCTGTGGGAGTGAATATAAATCTGATGAAAACAGAGAGTGCTGAGGTGTTTAATGCCACAGAGACGTGTCGTTATTACAGAAGCCTGACCTCGGAGCCGACGGAAAAGAGCCGTCAGCACAAAACCGAATAATCACATCATCCACAGACAGGACTCCATCTTCCTTTTCTGCCTTTTCTAAAAGCACTGATGATTATTTACTAGACTTTCTGAAAATAAGTACTTTCAAGATGAATTGTGATTGACAACCCTGCACTCACAATTTTAGCACAATTCAAAATGTTTATTTTGGTCAAAAAAAAAAAAAATATATATATATATATATATAAATATATATATATATATAAAGCAAAAAGAAGAAGGATTACAATATTATTATAAAAAAATAAGTCCTTTAATAAAATAATTTCTAGGGTGTCTCCAGGATTTTTTAAAGGCATATTATGATGGATTTAATTTCTAAAGCAGACAAAAACCTTTTAGAGCTAAAGTTTTTCCATTGGCTTTAGAAAGCAGCAGATTTTCTTTTCTAAAATAACATTAAGCATCTAAAACATCAGGTTGTGTAAAGTACAGTTCAGTTTAATCCCAGCTTCACGTCTATAGTGTCAAAAAAAGTATGATCTGAGTTGAGTGAGGGAAAAGTGAGCAGAAACCTGTTAGCTCTGGTTATTTAGCTTCTATAAAAGAGTGGTGTTTGTAAAAGCCCTGTTGTTCAGCGTTACCTGGAGAAGAGCAGCTGCACCATGTCGACCAGAGTGTGTTCGGCTGATTTCCTCAACAGCTCTGCAACAAACACACAATCAGGAATAAAACAGATGCAGCTTGTTCAAACACTTCAGTCATTAGGAAATAGTTTGTAGAAAAGAAACAGGAATGAAACCATGAATAAAACAGCACTAAAAGAGCTAAACCAGGTCCTCCTTCTCAACCAAACAAGTCTGACCTAAGAATGAACCAGGATTACTACAGGTCTAAACTCAAACTCACCGCTGAGCCTCATCTCGAAGCAGATCCTGAAGCAGGACTGCATGATCTCACAGACCGACTCGTTCGTCAGATGAGCCCCGACCGGAGTGAGCAGCAGAGTCCTCAGCACCTGGACAAACAAGCATTCTTCTACCGTTAAAGCCAGGACCAGCAAACACAAGAAAGTTATCTGTCAGATGTGGAGTGACCCCAAAGAGCATCCACCCGAGTACTTCTGACTTAAAACCCCTTTACACTCATTTATTTATCTTTTCACTTAATCTATTTTTTACAGTTTATGTCCAAACTAAACTGCTGAGTCCTCATTTGTCTGAAAAACGCTCAAACCTTGACTTGAAACCTAAACTTAGATTTGTAAAATTCATGTAAAACTCTCCTGAGTTTTACCTGAGTTTTACCTGAGTTTTACCTGAGTTTTACCTGAGTTTTTCCTGAGTTAAACCTGAGTTTTACCTGAGTTAAACCTGAGTTAAACCTGAGTTAAACCTGAGTTTTACCTGAGTTAAACCTGAGTTAAACCTGAGTTAAACCTGAGTTTTACCTGAGTTTTACCTGAGTTTTACCTGAGTTTTACCTGAGTTTTTCCTGAGTTAAACCTGAGTTAAACCTGAGTTTTACCTGAGTTAAACCTGAGTTAAACCTGAGTTAAACCTGAGTTTTACCTGAGTTAAACCTGAGTTTTACCTGAGTTTTACCTGAGTTAAACCTGAGTTAAACCTGAGTTTTACCTGAGTTTTACCTGAGTTTTACCTGAGTTTTACCTGAGTTAAACCTGAGTTTTACCTGAGTTAAACCTGAGTTTTACCTGAGTTAAACCTGAGTTTTACCTGAGTTTTACCTGAGTTTTACCTGAGTTTTACCTGAGTTAAACCTGAGTTAAACCTGAGTTTTACCTGAGTTTTACCTGAGTTTTACCTGAGTTAAACCTGAGTTAAACCTGAGTTAAACCTGAGTTAAACCTGAGTTAAACCTGAGTTTTACCTGAGTTAAACCTGAGTTTTACCTGAGTTTTACCTGAGTTTTACCTGAGTTTTACCTGAGTTTTACCTGAGTTTTTCCTGAGTTTTACCTGAGTTAAACCTGAGTTAAACCTGAGTTTTACCTGAGTTTAACCTGAGTTTTACCTGAGTTTTACCTGAGTTTTACCTGAGTTTTACCTGAGTTTTTCCTGAGTTAAACCTGAGTTTTACCTGAGTTTTACCTGAGTTAAACCTGAGTTAAACCTGAGTTTTACCTGAGTTAAACCTGAGTTAAACCTGAGTTAAACCTGAGTTTTACCTGAGTTAAACCTGAGTTAAACCTGAGTTAAACCTGAGTTTTACCTGAGTTTTACCTGAGTTTTACCTGAGTTTTACCTGAGTTTTACCTGAGTTTTACCTGAGTTTTACCTGAGTTTTACCTGAGTTAAACCTGAGTTTTACCTGAGTTAAACCTGAGTTTTACCTGAGTTAAACCTGAGTTAAACCTGAGTTTTACCTGAGTTAAACCTGAGTTAAACCTGAGTTAAACCTGAGTTTTACCTGAGTTAAACCTGAGTTAAACCTGAGTTAAACCTGAGTTAAACCTGAGTTAAACCTGAGTTTTACCTGAGTTAAACCTGAGTTTTACCTGAGTTTTACCTGAGTTTTACCTGAGTTTTACCTGAGTTAAACCTGAGTTTTACCTGAGTTAAACCTGAGTTAAACCTGAGTTAAACCTGAGTTAAACCTGAGTTTTACCTGAGTTAAACCTGAGTTAAACCTGAGTTTTACCTGAGTTTTACCTGACTTAAACCTGAGTTAAACCTGAGTTTAACCTGAGTTAAACCTGAGTTAAACCTGAGTTAAACCTGAGTTAAACCTGAGTTAAACCTGAGTTTTACCTGAGTTAAACCTGAGTTTTACCTGAGTTTTACCTGAGTTTTACCTGAGTTTTACCTGAGTTTTACCTGAGTTAAACCTGAGTTTTACCTGAGTTAAACCTGAGTTAAACCTGAGTTTTACCTGAGTTAAACCTGAGTTAAACCTGAGTTAAACCTGAGTTTTACCTGAGTTAAACCTGAGTTTTACCTGAGTTTTACCTGAGTTAAACCTGAGTTTTACCTGAGTTAAACCTGAGTTAAACC
This sequence comes from Neodontobutis hainanensis, assembly GCA_024349245.1. Classification (NCBI taxonomy): domain Eukaryota; kingdom Metazoa; phylum Chordata; class Actinopteri; order Gobiiformes; family Odontobutidae; genus Neodontobutis; species Neodontobutis hainanensis. The sequence continues at coordinate 633,311 of JALDNG010000168.1, read as the reverse complement.
TGAGTTTTACCTGAGTTAAACCTGAGTTTTACCTGAGTTTTACCTGAGTTAAACCTGAGTTTTACCTGAGTTAAACCTGAGTTAAACCTGAGTTTTACCTGAGTTTTACCTGACTTAAACCTGAGTTAAACCTGAGTTTTACCTGAGTTAAACCTGAGTTAAACCTGAGTTAAACCTGAGTTAAACCTGAGTTAAACCTGAGTTTTACCTGAGTTAAACCTGAGTTTTACCTGAGTTTTACCTGAGTTTTACCTGAGTTTTACCTGAGTTTTACCTGAGTTTTACCTGAGTTAAACCTGAGTTTTACCTGAGTTTTACCTGAGTTAAACCTGAGTTAAACCTGAGTTAAACCTGAGTTTTACCTGAGTTTTACCTGAGTTTTACCTGAGTTAAACCTGAGTTTTACCTGAGTTTTACCTGAGTTTTACCTGAGTTAAACCTGAGTTAAACCTGAGTTAAACCTGAGTTTTACCTGAGTTAAACCTGAGTTTTACCTGAGTTTTACCTGAGTTTTACCTGAGTTAAACCTGAGTTTTACCTGAGTTTTACCTGAATTAAACCTGAGTTTTACCTGAGTTAAACCTGAGTTAAACCTGAGTTAAACCTGAGTTAAACCTGAGTTTTACTTGAGTTAAACCTGAGTTTTACCTGAGTTTTACCTGAGTTTTACCTGAGTTAAACCTGAGTTAAACCTGAGTTAAACCTGAGTTTTACCTGAGTTAAACCTGAGTTTTACCTGAGTTTTACCTGAGTTTTACCTGAGTTTTACCTGAGTTTTACCTGAGTTTTACCTGAGTTAAACCTGAGTTTTACCTGAGTTTAACCTGAGTTAAACCTGAGTTAAACCTGAGTTAAACCTGAGTTTTACCTGAGTTTTACCTGAGTTAAACCTGAGTTAAACCTGAGTTAAACCTGAGTTAAACCTGAGTTTTACCTGAGTTTTACCTGAGTTTTACCTGAGTTAAACCTGAGTTTTAACTGAGTTTTACCTGAGTTAAACCTGAGTTAAACCTGAGTTTTACCTGAGTTAAACCTGAGTTTTACCTGAGTTTTACCTGAGTTTTACCTGAGTTTTACCTGAGTTTTACCTGAGTTTTACCTGAGTTTTACCTGAGTTAAACCTGAGTTTTACCTGAGTTTTACCTGAGTTAAACCTGAGTTAAACCTGAGTTTTACCTGAGTTTTACCTGAGTTAAACCTGAGTTAAACCTGAGTTAAACCTGAGTTAAACCTGAGTTTTACCTGAGTTTTACCTGAGTTTTACCTGAGTTTTACCTGAGTTAAACCTGAGTTAAACCTGAGTTAAACCTGAGTTAAACCTGAGTTAAACCTGAGTTTTACCTGAGTTAAACCTGAGTTTTACCTGAGTTAAACCTGAGTTTTACCTGAGTTTTACCTGAGTTAAACCTGAGTTTTACCTGAGTTTTACCTGAGTTAAACCTGAGTTAAACCTGAGTTTTACCTGAGTTAAACCTGAGTTTTACCTGAGTTTTACCTGAGTTTTACCTGAGTTTTACCTGAGTTTTACCTGAGTTTTACCTGAGTTTTACCTGAGTTTTACCTGAGTTAAACCTGAGTTAAACCTGAGTTTTACCTGAGTTAAACCTGAGTTAAACCTGAGTTAAACCTGAGTTTTACCTGAGTTTTACCTGAGTTTTACCTGAGTTAAACCTGAGTTTTACCTGAGTTTTACCTGAGTTTTACCTGAGTTAAACCTGAGTTTTACCTGAGTTAAACCTGAGTTTTACCTGAGTTAAACCTGAGTTTTACCTGAGTTTTACCTGAGTTAAACCTGAGTTTTACCTGAGTTAAACCTGAGTTAAACCTGAGTTAAACCTGAGTTTTACCTGAGTTAAACCTGAGTTTAACCTGAGTTAAACCTGAGTTTTACCTGAGTTAAACCTGAGTTTTACCTGAGTTTTACCTGAGTTAAACCTGAGTTAAACCTGAGTTTTACCTGAGTTTTACCTGAGTTAAACCTGAGTTTTACCTGAGTTAAACCTGAGTTTTACCTGAGTTTTACCTGAGTTTTACCTGAATTAAACCTGAGTTTTACCTGAGTTAAACCTGAGTTAAACCTGAGTTTTACCTGAGTTAAACCTGAGTTAAACCTGAGTTTTACCTGAGTTAAACCTGAGTTAAACCTGAGTTTTACCTGAGTTTTACCTGAGTTTTACCTGAGTTAAACCTGAGTTTTACCTGAGTTTTACCTGAGTTTTACCTGAGTTTTACCTGAGTTAAACCTGAGTTTTACCTGAGTTAAACCTGAGTTAAACCTGAGTTAAACCTGAGTTAAACCTGAGTTTTACCTGAGTTTTACCTGAGTTTTACCTGAGTTAAACCTGAGTTTTACCTGAGTTTTACCTGAGTTTTACCTGAGTTTTACCTGAGTTTTACCTGAGTTTTACCTGAGTTTTACCTGAGTTAAACCTGAGTTTTACCTGAGTTTTACCTGAGTTAAACCTGAGTTAAACCTGAGTTAAACCTGAGTTTTACCTGAGTTTTACCTGAGTTTTACCTGAGTTAAACCTGAGTTTTACCTGAGTTTTACCTGAGTTTTACCTGAGTTTTACCTGAGTTAAACCTGAGTTAAACCTGAGTTAAACCTGAGTTTTACCTGAGTTAAACCTGAGTTTTACCTGAGTTTTACCTGAGTTTTACCTGAGTTAAACCTGAGTTTTACCTGAGTTTTACCTGAGTTTTACCTGAGTTAAACCTGAGTTTTACCTGAGTTTTACCTGAATTAAACCTGAGTTTTACCTGAGTTAAACCTGAGTTAAACCTGAGTTAAACCTGAGTTAAACCTGAGTTTTACTTGAGTTAAACCTGAGTTTTACCTGAGTTTTACCTGAGTTTTACCTGAGTTAAACCTGAGTTAAACCTGAGTTTTACCTGAGTTAAACCTGAGTTTTACCTGAGTTTTACCTGAGTTTTACCTGAGTTTTACCTGAGTTTTACCTGAGTTAAACCTGAGTTTTACCTGAGTTTAACCTGAGTTAAACCTGAGTTAAACCTGAGTTAAACCTGAGTTTTACCTGAGTTTTACCTGAGTTAAACCTGAGTTAAACCTGAGTTAAACCTGAGTTTTACCTGAGTTTTACCTGAGTTTTACCTGAGTTAAACCTGAGTTTTAACTGAGTTTTACCTGAGTTAAACCTGAGTTAAACCTGAGTTTTACCTGAGTTAAACCTGAGTTTTACCTGAGTTTTACCTGAGTTAAACCTGAGTTAAACCTGAGTTTTACCTGAGTTTTACCTGAGTTAAACCTGAGTTAAACCTGAGTTAAACCTGAGTTAAACCTGAGTTTTACCTGAGTTTTACCTGAGTTTTACCTGAGTTAAACCTGAGTTAAACCTGAGTTAAACCTGAGTTAAACCTGAGTTAAACCTGAGTTTTACCTGAGTTAAACCTGAGTTAAACCTGAGTTTTACCTGAGTTTTACCTGAGTTAAACCTGAGTTTTACCTGAGTTTTACCTGAGTTAAACCTGAGTTTTACCTGAGTTTTACCTGAGTTAAACCTGAGTTTTACCTGAGTTTTACCTGAGTTAAACCTGAGTTTTACCTGAGTTAAACCTGAGTTAAACCTGAGTTAAACCTGAGTTAAACCTGAGTTAAACCTGAGTTAAACCTGAGTTTTAAACCTGAGTTTTACCTGAGTTAAACCTGAGTTTTACCTGAGTTAAACCTGAGTTAAACCTGAGTTTTACCTGAGTTAAACCTGAGTTTTACCTGAGTTTTACCTGAGTTTTACCTGAGTTAAACCTGAGTTTTACCTGAGTTTTACCTGAGTTTTACCTGAGTTTTACCTGAGTTTTACCTGAGTTAAACCTGAGTTTTACCTGAGTTTTACCTGAGTTTTACCTGAGTTAAACCTGAGTTTTACCTGAGTTTTACCTGAGTTTTACCTGAGTTAAACCTGAGTTTTACCTGAGTTTTACCTGAGTTAAACCTGAGTTTTACCTGAATTTTACCTGAGTTTTACCTGAGTTTTACCTGAGTTAAACCTGAGTTTTACCTGAGTTTTACCTGAGTTAAACCTGAGTTTTACCTGAGTTAAACCTGAGTTAAACCTGAGTTTTACCTGAGTTTTACCTGAGTTTTACCTGAGTTTTACCTGAGTTAAACCTGTGTTTTACCTGAGTTTTACCTGAGTTTTACCTGAGTTTTACCTGAGTTAAACCTGAGTTAAACCTGAGTTTTACCTGAGTTAAACCTGAGTTTTACCTGAGTTAAATCTGAGTTTTACCTGAGTTTTACCTGAGTTTTACCTGAATTAAACCTGAGTTTTACCTGAGTTAAACCTGAGTTAAACCTGAGTTTTACCTGAGTTAAACCTGAGTTTTACCTGAGTTAAACCTGAGTTAAACCTGAGTTTTACCTGAGTTTTACCTGAGTTTTACCTGAGTTAAACCTGAGTTTTACCTGAGTTTTACCTGAGTTTTACCTGAGTTTTACCTGAGTTAAACCTGAGTTTTACCTGAGTTAAACCTGAGTTAAACCTGAGTTAAACCTGAGTTTTACCTGAGTTTTACCTGAGTTTTACCTGAGTTTTACCTGAGTTAAACCTGAGTTTTACCTGAGTTTTACCTGAGTTAAACCTGAGTTTTACCTGAGTTTTACCTGAGTTAAACCTGAGTTTTACCTGAGTTTTACCTGAGTTAAACCTGAGTTTTACCTGAGTTAAACCTGAGTTAAACCTGAGTTTTACCTGAGTTTTACCTGAGTTAAACCTGAGTTAAACCTGAGTTAAACCTGAGTTAAACCTGAGTTTTACCTGAGTTTTACCTGAGTTAAACCTGAGTTTTACCTGAGTTAAACCTGAGTTAAACCTGAGTTTTACCTGAGTTAAACCTGAGTTTTACCTGAGTTTTACCTGAGTTTTACCTGAGTTAAACCTGAGTTTTACCTGAGTTTTACCTGAGTTTTACCTGAGTTAAACCTGAGTTTTACCTGAGTTTTACCTGAGTTAAACCTGAGTTTTACCTGAGTTAAACCTGAGTTTTACCTGAGTTTTACCTGAGTTAAACCTGAGTTTTACCTGAGTTTTACCTGAGTTTTACCTGAGTTTTACCTGAGTTAAACCTGAGTTTTACCTGAGTTTTACCTGAGTTAAACCTGAGTTTTACCTGAGTTAAACCTGAGTTAAACCTGAGTTTTACCTGAGTTTTACCTGAGTTTTACCTGAGTTTTACCTGAGTTAAACCTGAGTTTTACCTGAGTTAAACCTGAGTTTTACCTGAGTTTTACCTGAGTTTTACCTGAGTTAAACCTGAGTTAAACCTGAGTTTTACCTGAGTTAAACCTGAGTTTTACCTGAGTTAAACCTGAGTTAAACCTGAGTTTTACCTGAGTTAAACCTGAGTTTTACCTGAGTTTTACCTGAGTTTTACCTGAGTTAAACCTGAGTTTTACCTGAGTTTTACCTGAGTTTTACCTGAGTTTTACCTGAGTTAAACCTGAGTTTTACCTGAGTTAAACCTGAGTTTTACCTGAGTTTTACCTGAGTTAAACCTGAGTTTTACCTGAGTTAAACCTGAGTTTTACCTGAGTTTTACCTGAGTTTTACCTGAGTTAAACCTGAGTTTTACCTGAGTTTTACCTGAGTTAAACCTGAGTTTTACCTGAGTTAAACCTGAGTTTTACCTGAGTTTTACCTGAGTTAAACCTGAGTTTTACCTGAGTTTTACCTGAGTTAAACCTGAGTTTTACCTGAGTTAAACCTGAGTTTTACCTGAGTTTTACCTGAGTTAAACCTGAGTTTTACCTGAGTTTTACCTGAGTTTTACCTGAGTTTTACCTGAGTTTTACCTGAGTTAAACCTGAGTTTTACCTGAGTTAAACCTGAGTTTTACCTGAGTTTTACCTGAGTTAAACCTGAGTTTTACCTGAGTTAAACCTGAGTTTTACCTGAGTTTTACCTGAGTTAAACCTGAGTTTTACCTGGGTTTTACCTGAGTTAAACCTGAGTTAAACCTGAGTTTTACCTGAGTTAAACCTGAGTTAAACCTGAGTTTTACCTGAGTTTTACCTGAGTTAAACCTGAGTTTTACCTGAGTTAAACCTGAGTTAAACCTGAGTTAAACCTGAGTTAAACCTGAGTTTTACCTGAGTTAAACCTGAGTTAAACCTGAGTTTTACATCAAGACTGGCAGCGTCGCTGCTGCTGCACTGCGTGTGGCTCGCCCTCCGTTTCTTTCTTTATTATATTTCTGTGGATATTCTCGCTTCTTAAAACGGGAGCTACAAAATTATAATTTATTTAAAAATAGAAATAAGTTTACACCCGGGTGACGGGACGCAGCTGTGATGCAACGTAGATGCCACGCAGCCTCCACGCAGACGCCACGCAGCCTCCACGCAGATGCCACGCAGCCTCCACGCAGACGCCACGCAGCCTCCACGCAGCCTCCACGCAGACACCACGCAGCCTCCACGCAGACGCCACGCAGACACCACGCAGCCTCCACGCAGACGCCACGCAGACGCCACGCAGCCTCCACGCAGATGCCACGCAGACACCACGCAGCCTCCACGCAGACGCCACGCAGTGGAGTTTGCAGACGCCACGCAGCCTCCACGCAGACGCCACGCAGATGCCACGCAGCCTCCACGCAGATGCCACGCAGACGCCACGCAGACACCACGCAGCCTCCACGCAGACGCCACGCAGTGGAGTTTGCAGACGCCACGCAGCCTCCACGCAGATGCCACGCAGCCTCCACGCAGACGCCACGCAGACACCACGCAGATGCGACGCAGATGCCACGCAGCCTCCACGCAGACGCCACGCAGTGGAGTTTGCAGACGCCACGCAGCCTCCACGCAGACGCCACGCAGATGCCACGCAGCCTCCACGCAGACGCCACGCAGACACCACGCAGATGCCACGCAGCCTCCACGCAGACGCCACGCAGATGCCACGCAGCCGCCACGCAGACGCCACGCAGTGGAGTTTGCAGACGCCATGCAGCCTCCACGCAGACGCCACGCAGATGCCACGCAGCCTCCACGCAGCCTCCACGCAGACGCTACGCAGCCTCCACGCAGACGCCACGCAGATGCCACGCAGCCTCCACGCAGACACCACGCAGCCTCCACGCAGACGCCACGCAGACGCCACGCAGTGGAGTTTGCAGACGCCACGCAGCCTCCACGCAGATGCCACGCAGCCTCCACGCAGACACCACGCAGCCTCCACGCAGACGCCACGCAGATGCCACGCAGCCTCCACGCAGACGCCACGCAGTGGAGTTTGCAGACGCCATGCAGCCTCCACGCAGCCTCCACGCAGACGCCACGCAGCCTCCACGCAGACGCCACGCAGTGGAGTTTGCAGACGCCACGCAGCCTCCACGCAGACGCCACGCAGCCTCCACGCAGACGCCACGCAGCCTCCACGCAGCCTCCACGCAGACGCCACGCAGTGCATTTTGCAGACGCCACACAGACTGTACGCAGCGCAGACGCCGCGCAGACGCCGCGCAGACGCCACGCAGTGGAGTTTGCAGACGCCACGCAGACTGTACGCAGCGCAGACGCCGCGCAGACGCCACGCTGTGGACTGGTGAATTTTGGGGGTTACAGTGTGGTCTCGGTAGAAGCAGAAGCAGTACCTGCAGGATCTTCATCAGCACCACTTCGTCACTGGCCGGGTCAGTTCCCACAAACCGAGCGTGAGTCACAGCGTCAGCCATGTTCTCGATGGCCTCAGCCGCCGCTTCATGGTTTGCATCTGGAACAAGAGAAAGAATACAGCACGCTTTTGAAAACAGCTCATCTCACTTTAAATGTCATAAAAATAAGTGTAGGTCCAACAGAATGAACAAGAGTAAAAGCTCCAGGACATGTGAGTTTATGTAGTTTTAGTTCTTGTTTAGTCCTTATGTACTTACGTCCAGGTTTAATCCTGATCGAGTCCTGGTCTGGTCTTGAGTTAGTCTTTAGATCATTTGCTTGTTTAGTCCTGTTACAGTCTTGTCTTTAAGTCTTTAAGTTTATTCCTAGTTAACGTCAGGTTTGATTGTAGTTTTAGATCCTCTTTAGTCCTGGTCAAGTCCTTCTTCATTTGACCCCAGGACTCAGTTTCAGTTCCCCTCACCAGCAGAAAGATGTAGACTCTGGCGGCCTGTAGAAGGGTACAAGGCCAGAAGGTGGGCACATGGTAGGTACAAGGTAGGTGGATAAGAAGGCAGGAAATAGGTAAATAATATGTACTAGGTATGAAGGTACTAGGTATGAAGGTACTAGGTATGAAGGTACTAGGTATAAAGGTACTAGGTATGAAGGTACTATGTATAAAGGTACTATGTATAAAGGTACTAGGTATAAAGGTACTAGGTATGAAGGTACAAGGTAAGAAGGTACTATGTAAAAAGGTACTAGGTATGAAGGTACTAGGTATGAAGGTACTAGGTAAGACTAGGTACTAGGTTCCCGTTTCCTTAGCTCCTCCCCGTTCCCTTAGCCCCTCCCCGTTCCCTAGGCCCCTCCCTGTTCTTTTCTTGTTGATCTTTATGATAATCTGTTCAGTTATTCACAGCAGACATGTTGGAGGAAGGTAACGTGTGTCAGAAGGAAGGTAACGTGTGTCAGAAGGAAGGTAACGTGGGTCAGAAGGAAGGTAACGTGTGTCAGAAGGAAGGTAACGTGTGTCAGAAGGAAGGTAACGTGGGTCAGAAGGAAGGTAACGTGGGTCAGAAGGAAGGTAACGTGTGTCAGAAGGAAGGTAACGTGTGTCAGAAGGAAGGTAACGGGTCAGAAGGAAGGTAACGGGTCAGAAGGAAGGTAACGTGGGTCAGAAGGAAGTTAACGTGTCAGAAGGAAGGTAACGTGTGTCAGAAGGAAGGAAGGTAACGTGTGTCAGAAGGAAGGTAACGTGTGTCAGAAGGAAGGTAACGTGTGTCAGAAGGAAGGTAACGTGTGTCAGAAGGAAGGTAACGTGTGTCAGAAGGAAGGTAACGTGTGTCAGAAGGAAGGTAACGTGGGTCAGAAGGAAGTTAACGTGGGTCAGAAGGAAGGTAACGTGGGTCAGAAGGAAGGTAACGTGTGTCAGAAGGAAGGTAACGTGTGTCAGAAGGAAGGTAACGTGGGTCAGAAGGAAGGTAACGTGTGTCAGAAGGAAGGTAACGTGGGTCAGAAGGAAGGTAACGTGTGTCAGAAGGAAGGTAACGTGGGTCAGAAGGAAGGTAACGTGGGTCAGAAGGAAGGTAACGTGTGTCAGAAGGAAGTTAACGTGTGTCAGAAGGAAGGTAACGTGTGTCAGAAGGAAGTTAACGTGTGTCAGAAGGAAGGTAACGTGTGTCAGAAGGAAGGTAACGTGTGTCAGAAGGAAGGTAACGTGGGTCAGAAGGAAGGTAACGTGTGTCAGAAGGAAGGTAACGTGTGTCAGAAGGAAGTTAACGTGTGTCAGAAGGAAGGTAACGTGGGTCAGAAGGAAGGTAACGTGTGTCAGAAGGAAGGTAACGTGGGTCAGAAGGAAGGTAACGTGTCAGAAGGAAGGTAACGGTGTCAGAAGGAAGGTAACGTGTGTCAGAAGGAAGGTAACGTGGGTCAGAAGGAAGGTAACGTGTGTCAGAAGGAAGGTAACGTGTCAGAAGGAAGGTAACGTGTGTCAGAAGGAAGGTAACGTGTGTCAGAAGGAAGGTAACGTGTGTCAGAAGGAAGGTAACGTGTGTCAGAAGGAAGGTAACGTGGGTCAGAAGGAAGGTAACGTGTGTCAGAAGGAAGGTAACGTGTGTCAGAAGGAAGGTAACGTGTGTCAGAAGGAAGGTAACGTGGGTCAGAAGGAAGGTAACGTGTGTCAGAAGGAAGGTAACGTGTGTCAGAAGGAAGGTAACGTGGGTCAGAAGGAAGGTAACGTGGGTCAGAAGGAAGTTAACGTGGGTCAGAAGGAAGGTAACGTGTGTCAGAAGGAAGGTAACGTGGGTCAGAAGGAAGGTAACGTGGGTCAGAAGGAAGGTAACGTGTGTCAGAAGGAAGGTAACGTGGGTCAGAAGGAAGTTAACGTGTGTCAGAAGGAAGGTAACGTGGGTCAGAAGGAAGGTAACGTGGGTAAGAGGCACTAGCAGCAGATGTGTCTTTTGTTTGGAGGCGTTCAGGGGCAGGTTTTGTGTGGGAGAAACCAGAGCTATGTGTGTTTGTGAAACCGGAGCATGGCCTGTTTTCTTTTCCCACTGAGTCATTAAACTAATCAGCTCTAAATCCCTCCGTCTCTGGGTTTTTCTGAGACTTTGAGCGACACAAAAGAACGCATTTCATTGATTAACTTCGACAACAGTGAAGGAAATATTCTGTGACAAAAGGAACCTGAACTGAAACAGGATGAATTCAGAAATAAATAGTTTAAATTTAGGACAGAACAAAGATTCAAATCCAAACCAGCAATAAAAAAGACAAAACCAAAAATTAAACCAGATTTAGAACAAAAACTCCAGGTCTAACCCGCGACTGAATTAAGACTAAACTGTTTCTAAAACATCAGAGTCCAGCTTTTCCTCACTTTTTATCTGAAAACTCATGGTGTTTATCTGGTTTAGAGAACTTGGAGGGCTAATACAGTGAGCAGAGCCGGTGCCAAAACAGGATTAAGTCTGTGCTCAGTGTGTGGCTCCAGTTTCTTCGTCTGTAGAATCTCAGAGGACTCATCGTTGTAACAAACCAACCACTGCTGATCCAGAGTCAGATTTAGAGCCATTTATGGAGTAAATATTAAATTACTTTTACACTGGAGTCAATAAAGAGAAATGTGGCCCGTGTTTTTGAAAGAGAAAAGAGGAACATTAAGTTCAGAACAAAAAAGGATAGATAATAAATCAAGATTTAGACAGGACCAAGTTAAAAGACTAAAGTCTAAACCAGGACTAAAACAAGACAAGGCCAGGTCTGAACCAGGTCTAAACCTGGTCTGAACCTGGTCTAAACCTGGTCTAAACCAGGTCTATCCCAGGCCTATCCCAGGCCTAAACCAGGTCTAAACCTGGTCTGAACCAGGTCTAAACCTGGTCTAAACCTGGTCTAAACCAGGTCTAAACCAGGTCTAAATAAGGTCTAAACCTGGTCTAAACCTGGTCTAAACCTGGTCTAAACCTGGTCTAAACCTGGTCTAAACCAGGTCTAAACCTGGTCTAAACCAGGTCTAAACCAGGTCTAAACCAGGACTATCCCAGGACTATCCCAGGACTAAACCAGGTCTAAACCAGGTCTAAACAAGGTCTAAATAAGGTCTAAATAAGGTCTAAACCTGGTCTAAACCTGGTCTAAACCTGGTCTAAACCTGGTCTAAACCAGGTCTAAACCTGGTCTAAACCAGGACTATCCCAGGACTATCCCAGGACTAAACCAGGTCTAAACCAGGTCTAAACCTGGTCTAAACCAGGTCTAAACCAGGTCTAAACCAGGTCTATCCCAGGACTAAACCAGGACTAAACCAGGTCTGTCCCAGGTCTGTCCCAGGTCTGTCCCAGGCCTAAACCAGGTCTGTCCCAGGTCTGTCCCAGGTCTGTCCCAGGTCTGTCCCAGGCCTAAACCAGGTCTGTCCCAGGCCTAAACCAGGTCTGTCCCAGGTCTGTCCCAGGTCTGTCCCAGGTCTGTCCCAGGTCTGTCCCAGGCCTAAACCAGGTCTGTCCCAGGTCTGTCCCAGGTCTGTCCCAGGTCTGTCCCAGGCCTAAACCAGGTCTGTCCCAGGCCTAAACCAGGTCTGTCCCAGGTCTGTCCCAGGTCTATCCCAGGTCTGTCCCAGGTCTGTCCCAGGCCTAAACCAGGTCTGTCCCAGGCCTAAACCAGGTCTGTCCCAGGTCTGTCCCAGGCCTAAATGAAGCAGCAGCTCAGTGTGAGTAATCCTCCTGGTGTTCCCTCGGTGCTCAGTAGATGGCAGTGTTCAACAGGATTCATTCCGAGTCCTTTTGGATTGATTTTAAGAATGAGTCGAACAAAGAGGTGAGAGTCGGACCAGAACAACATCTGACTAAACGGTTTTTATAGCTGTCAAAATACAAACTACATTAAGGTCAGGTAATATACTTACAGGATTAAAGAAGAATAACTAGGTCTGGAACAAGTCCTAATTAAGTCCAGGTCTAAACCAGTGTCAAAATCATGATTTTATTTTTTGTTTTATTTATTTACTTATTTTAAATCGGACTAAATCGAGGATCTAAGATTTAAATGATTTTCTGATTAACTATATATCTCAAGATTACACCAGGTCCAGTCCAGGTCCAGTCCAGGTCCAGATCTAGGACCAGTACAAGACCAGGTCTTACCTATGAGCCCGTACGAGAGGAACTTGTTGACGGAGGTGAGGGCGAGGCCTGTGATTGGTCCAGTGGTGTCTTCAGAGCGAACCACCTCAAGAAACGGACGAAGAAACACATTCGGCTCGATCTCCGACAAATCTGCAACGAGAAAGAGAAGAGACAGGGGTATTTAGGCCCAGAGGGGACTTAGACCCAGAGGGGACTCTACACGGTGAAATGTGCAGCTGTACATGGCACAGTGGGACTGGAGCTGGACCGGGAAACACAAGGAGACGAGAAAACACAGCGAAAAGCAGGGAGTCCTTTTCGCTTTAAAAGTCTCGGGGATGACATGAGGGCTGGGGTTAGGCCCGAGGAAAGCTTAAGCGTCTCGATCTCTGGCTTTTGCCGGATCGGGTCATATTTGTCTCATGAACACACTGTGATTCCAGCGAGTCTAGCACACTTTTGTGAGTCTGAACCACAGATGCAGCACACGTTGACCTCAGAGACACCGACAAAGGCCGAGTATCGTTTAAAAGAATGTGACCAGGACCAAATACTGTGTTTTTGATGGCGGCAGCTGAGGCATTATTTTTGGAGCACTAATATTAAAACAGTGTTTACTGCCGTATTTATAAAACGGGTAACTGTAAGTGGTCGACAGAGGACCTGACGGAGTCCAACCGTTTATTTTCTTTACAACAGACCCCTCACGACCCTTTATCCCGGTCCGGGACGTAAAGACAAACATCAGTATTTTATCTTAGTTTTATTTTGAAAACGTCCGCCAGAGCCTCTCTTGACTCGCAGCTCTTCTGTCGCTAAAATGAGCAAAAATACAATAATCTCTGGAAAGCTTCTTTGATCAGAGGAAGAGGCCCGATGATGAGAGGCAGAAAAGAAAACACCACGAGTCGGTCTTAAATTACGAGTTCATGGCAACAGGCGATACACGAGCCCCGAGCCTCTGTGTGAGGCTCCAACGAGGATCTGGAGCCGTAAACTGCTGCACCACACAGAAACCACGCTCTACAAAAGAACCAAGAACCTCCTGGATTAAAGTTGAGATCATTACAAAAAATACTAAAAACTCAGCTTACATTTCCAACACCTTGCCATAACAGCGACTAGAGTCTGTCTCCATCCGCCCGAAACCAGTCCCACTAACTCGGATTATTGAGATAAACGCCCGAAACCAGCCCGAAACCAGCCCGAAACCAGCCCGAAACCAGCCCGAAACCAGCCCGAAACCAGTCCCACTAACTCGGATTACTGAGAGTTCACATCTACATTAGTGCAGGAATTCAATTAATGTTGAAAGTGAAGCCTATAATTTACAAAGACTGAGGCAAACATTAAAATGATCAGCTGTGTCGTGGTCGAACTGTTAATGTTCTGAAGCACAGTCACAGTTTAATAAAAGACAGATCTGACAGAAAGCTTTCTCTGAACTGGGCTCAATGTGAAGCAGGTAAAACAGTGGAGTCACGAAGAGCCCACACAGAGCCCCCGAAACCAGCCCGAAACCAGCCCGAAACCAGCCCGAAACCAGCCCGAAACCAGCCCGAAACCAGCCCGAAACCAGCCCGAAACCAGCCCGAAACCTGCCTGAAACCAGCCCGAAACCTGCCCGAAACCAGCTCGAAACCAGCCCGAAACCAGCCCGAAACCTGCCCGAAACCAGCCCACAACAAGTATGAAACCAGCTCGAAACCAGCCCAAAACCAGCTCGAAACCAGCTCGAAACCAGCTCGAAACCAGCCCGAAACCAGTCCGAAACCAGCCGGGAACCAGCCCACAACCAGTATGAAACCAGCTCGAAACCAGGACTTCATTTAGACCAAGAAAATACTGCTCCAGTCCAAAATAAGTCCAAAACTAGGACTTTATATGGACCAGGTAAAAACAAGAGGCTAGACCAACAGGACCAGGACTAAACTAAGACTAGACCTGACACATGTCCAGGTTTTAAATCAGAAAACACTGGGAGTCTACATTCGTCTGAACCTGTCAGAGCCAAATGAAGACGTCAATACAGTCCTGATGAAGACCTGATGAAGACCGTTCTGAACTAAGACCTGGATCTGTGAAGTCCATTGTGCTTCATCGATCGAGGCTTTTTGTCCAAATCCACTTCTGAGTCCATCGCACGGCGGCGTCACCGAGCTGACCTCAGAGTGACATTCAGAGTCGAACGGGAGATTAACGGGGATCACGGAGGACTGAGGGGTCCCTGGAGGGTCCTGGGGAGACCGGCGAGGGAGGAGGGGCAGAGGGAGGTAGCCGTCGTGTGATGGACGTTGAAAACAGTGGAAAACATGGGAAATATGAATGAAATTATAAAGAACAGCTGCAGAAAGTGAGGTTTGAATCTGGACCTAATCAACATGAGATTAATAAGACTGGTTAAGTCCTGGTTTAGGCCTGGTTTAGTCCTGGTTAAGTCCTGGTTAAGTCCTGGTTAAGGCCTGGTTAAGGCCTGGTTAAGGCCTGGTTAAGGCCTGGTTAAGGCCTGGTTTAGAACCAATTTAATTCGAGTGGTAATCCTTGTTGTATACAAGATCTAAACTGGGTCCAAGCCAGGTCTAAACCGGGTCTAAACCAGGTCTAAACCAGGACTAAGCCAGGACTAAACCAGGTCTAAACCAGGTCTGAACCGGGTCTAAACCAGGCCTAAACTGGGTCTGAACCAGGTCTAAACCAGGTCTAAACCGGGTCTAAACCAGGTCTAAACCAGGTCTAAACCGGGTCTAAACCAGGTCTGAACCAGGTCTGAACCGGGACTAGACTGCTCTCAGTATATTTCTGGTGTTTGTTTAACTCTGTCACACGGCGTCAGAGCTGTTTTTCTGCAGGACTCTGTGGGATTATGGTGGTCGTGTGATGGATGGACCACGCTCAGATCTGATCAGGACTCTTTATCACCGAGTACGGTCTAACGGAGACTAGGACTGAGTCTGTGAAGTCGTCCTTTAGACCGGACTGTGAGCTGTCCTTCAGTCGGACCTGGTCTTATCGCCTCTATTTACAGAAAAACAAACACCACCAGGTTTCCATCACGTCCTGGAGACAGCTGTTTACAGCTCAAGGAGAACAGAAGAAGGAGAAAGATGAAGGTTATTTTAGACTCTGACGAACAAACGAACCAATAAAAAGAACGACAGTACCTGGAACTGAATCAAGTCTGAAGCAGGTTCGACCAGAACTGAAACCAGACTGAACTAAAACATTAATATTGGAACAGCCTCCACTTTCAATAAAACTGGATAAAAACAAACCAGGCATGACCTTTGACCGCTTCTCTCTAATCCTTGTTTCCTCCACTTCCTTCTTTCCTTTGGTTCCTCTTTTCCTCTCCTCCTTAAGCTCTCCTTCCTCCTCTTCCTCTCTAATCCTTCTCGCCTCCAGGTCTCTGGTCAGAATTCCCGTCGTTGGGAATGCTAAAGATATTCCTGCTGCTCCTGGAGGAACAGCGGTGGACTCTTGGTTGGAAAAGTTTTAATTTCTCGTGGGTGTTGAGAGTGTGCGTCGTGCGATGGTCTGTAACGCCTGCTCCGACTCCGAGCGAGGTGTTGTTGCTTTAATTGTGTCTGTTCTGTTTTCACTGAGGACCTGAGACCGACTCAAACCAATCAACCAGGACGGAAAAAACAACAGACCGAGTTCAGAGCTTTAGAACACAGTGACCACAGGAAGTGATTATTCTCAAACGCACCGAGCTGACCCTGCAGTATGTCAGAAATTTCATTTTTACATAAAAGGGTAAATGCCCTTGTCTTCTTTGGAAAAATACATGTAAAGTTCAATAGAACCCAATTGAAAACCAACAGCTCAAGTCGCCAAAGGCCTGTATAAAATACCAAATACTGAGAAGGGATTATAAGCATTTTTTTACAGCTATTTTCACCAGATCTTTTATGGTTCAAGCTGTTAACTTCCTCTCACGAACACACCAAGACTCTCTGAATCTCTGAGTAACGACCTCTGTTACAAACTCTTGGGCTCGTTCCTTTCACCTGATAATCCAAAAACCAGACTGTGTCACGACCCGTCATTAGGTTTTAACGAACAGGACGGTATTAAACATTCAGCGGTTTTTCATTTCAAGTGGCCCCTGAGCAGATTTAAACCTTCCACATAAATAAATAAGTCTCTTGTGCAGCCCTTTGTTAAATATCAGCCTCAAACACATCCGTCCAGTGTTGTTGACTGTTACTGTGACCCCTCTCAGCGTTAACAAGGGCCCCAAGTGAGGGGCCCCGGCTCCGCGTCAACAAGGGCCCCTCACTCTCACACCAACCCTCAGAGAGAGGGGCCCCGGCTCCGCGTCAACAAGGGCCCCTCACTCTCACACCAACCCTCAGAGAGAGAGAGACAGGGGCCCGGCTCCGCGTCAACAAGGGCCCCTCACTCTCACACCAACCCTCAGAGAGAGGGGCCCCGGCTCTGCGTCAACAAGGGCCCCTCACTCTCACACCAACCCTCAGAGAGAGGGGCCCCGGCTCCTCGTCAACAAGGGCCCCTCACTCTCACATCAACCCTCAGAGAGAGAGAGAGAGAGGGGCCCGGCTCCGCGTCAACAAGGGCCCCTCACTCTCACATCAACCCTCAGAGAGAGGGGCCCCGGCTCTGCGTCAACAAGGGCCCCTCACTCTCACATCAACCCTCAGAGAGAGGGGCCCGGCTCCGCGTCAACAAGGGCCCCTCACTCTCACATCAACCCTCAGAGAGAGGGGCCCCGGCTCCTCGTCAACAAGGGCCCCTCACTCTCACATCAACCCTCAGAGAGAGAGAGAGAGAGAGGGGCCCGGCTCCGCGTCAACAAGGGCCCCTCACTCTCACATCAACCCTCAGAGAGAGAGGGGCCCCGGCTCCGCGTCAACAAGGGCCCCTCACTCTCACACCAACCCTCAGAGAGAGAGAGAGAGGGGCCCGGCTCTGCGTCAACAAGGGCCCCTCAAGGTAAGAGAGAGGAAAGAGGGAGGAAAGAGAGGAAAGAGGGAGGAAAGAGAGAAGAAAGAGGGAGGAAAGAGGGAGGAAAGAGGGAGGAAAGAGGGAGGAAAGAGAGGAAAGAGGGAGGAAAGAGGGAGGAAAGAGGGAGGAAAGAGGGAGGAAAGAGAGGAAAGAGGGAGGAAAGAGAGAAGAAAGAGGGAGGAAAGAGAGAGGAAAGAGGGAGGAAAGAGAGAGGAAAGAGAGAGGAAAGAGAGAGGAAAGAGGGAAGAAAGAGGGAGGAAAGAGAGAGGAAAGAGGGAGGAAAGAGGGAGGAAAGAGAGAGGAAAGAGGGAGGAAAGAGGGAAGAAAGAGGGAGGAAAGAGAGAAAAAAGAGAGAAAAAAGAGGGAGGAAAGAGAGAGGAAAGAGAGAGGAAAGAGGGAGGAAAGAGAGGAAAGAGGGAGGAAAGAGAGGAAAGAGGGAGGAAAGAGAGGAAAGAGGGAGGAAAGAGGGAGGAAAGAGAGGAAAGAGAGAAGAAAGAGGGAGGAAAGAGAGGAAAGAGAGAGGAAAGAGGGAGGAAAGAGAGAGGAAAGAGAGAGGAAAGAGAGGAAAGAGGGAGGAAAGAGAGAGGAAAGAGAGGAAAGAGAGAGGAAAGAGAGAGGAAAGAGGGAGGAAAGAGGGAGGAAAGAGGGAGGAAAGAGAGAGGAAAGAGAGAAGAAAGAGAGGAAAGAGAGAAGAAAGAGGGAGGAAAGAGAGGAAAGAGAGAGGAAAGAGGGAGGAAAGAGGGAGGAAAGAGAGAAAAAAGAGGGAGGAAAGAGAGAAGAAAGAGAGAGGAAAGAGGGAGGAAAGAGAGGAAAGAGGGAGGAAAGAGGGAGGAAAGAGAGGAAAGAGGGAGGAAAGAGAGGAAAGAGGGAGGAAAGAGGGAGGAAAGAGAGAAGAAAGAGGGAGGAAAGAGGGAGGAAAGAGAGAGGAAAGAGAGGAAAGAGGGAGGAAAGAGAGAGGAAAGAGAGGAAAGAGGGAGGAAAGAGAGAGGAAAGAGAGGAAAGAGAGGAAAGAGAGAGGAAAGAGAGGAAAGAGAGGAAAGAGAGAGGAAAGAGGGAGGAAAGAGGGAGGAAAGAGAGGAAAGAGGGAGGAAAGAGAGGAAAGAGGGAGGAAAGAGAGAGGAAAGAGAGAAGAAAGAGAGGAAAGAGAGAAGAAAGAGGGAGGAAAGAGGGAGGAAAGAGAGGAAAGAGGGAGGAAAAAGAGGAAAGAGGGAGGAAAGAGAGAGGAAAGAGGGAGGAAAGAGGGAGGAAAGAGGGAGGAAAGAGAGAAGAAAGAGAGAAGAAAGAGGGAGGAAAGAGAGGAAAGAGGGAGGAAAGAGGGAGGAAAGAGAGGAAAGAGAGGAAAGAGGGAGGAAAGAGAGGAAAGAGGGAGGAAAGAGAGAAGAAAGAGAGAAGAAAGAGGGAGGAAAGAGGGAGGAAAGAGAGAAGAAAGAGGGAGGAAAGAGAGAAGAAAGACAGAGGAAAGAGAGGAAAGAGGGAAAAAAGAGGGAGGAAAGAGAGAAGAAAGAGAGAGGAAAGAGAGAAGAAAGAGAGAGGAAAGAGAGAAGAAAGAGAGAGGAAAGAGGGAGGAAAGAGAGAAGAAAGAGGGAGGAAAGAGAGGAAAGAGGGAGGAAAGAGGGAGGAAAGAGAGGAAAGAGAGAAGAAAGAGGGAGGAAAGAGAGGAAAGAGAGAGGAAAGAGGGAGGAAAGAGAGGAAAGAGAGAGGAAAGAGAGAGGAAAGAGGGAGGAAAGAGAGAGGAAAGAGAGGAAAGAGAGAGGAAAGAGAGAGGAAAGAGGGAGGAAAGAGGGAGGAAAGAGGGAGGAAAGAGAGAGAGGAAAGAGAGAGAAGAAAGAGAGGAAAGAGAGAAGAAAGAGGGAGGAAAGAGAGGAAAGAGGGAAAAAGAGGGAGGAAAGAGGGAGGAAAGAGAGAAGAAAGAGGGAGGAAAGAGAGAAGAAAGAGAGAAGAAAGAGGGAGGAAAGAGAGGAAAGAGAGAAGAAAGAGGGAGGAAAGAGAGAAGAAAGAGGGAGGAAAGAGAGAAGAAAGAGGGAGGAAAGAGAGAGGAAAGAGAGAGGAAAGAGGGAGGAAAGAGAGAGGAAAGAGAGAGGAAAGAGGGAGGAAAGAGGGAGGAAAGAGAGAAGAAAGAGGGAGGAAAGAGAGAAGAAAGAGGGAGGAAAGAGAGAGGAAAGAGGGAGGAAAGAGGGAGGAAAGAGAGAGGAAAGAGAGGAAAGAGGGAGGAAAGAGAGAGGAAAGAGGGAGGAAAGAGAGAGGAAAGAGAGGAAAGAGAGAAGAAAGAGAGGAAAGAGAGAAGAAAGAGAGAAGAAAGAGGGAGGAAAGAGAGAGGAAAGAGAGAAGAAAGAGGGAGGAAAGAGGGAGGAAAGAGAGGAAAGAGGGAGGAAAGAGAGGAAAGAGAGGAAAGAGGGAGGAAAGAGAGGAAAGAGAGGAAAGAGGGAGGAAAGAGAGAAGAAAGAGGGAGGAAAGAGAGGAAAGAGAGGAAAGAGAGGAAAGAGGGAGGAAAGAGGGAGGAAAGAGGGAGGAAAGAGGGAGGAAAGAGAGGAAAGAGAGGAAAGAGGGAGGAAAGAGAGGAAAGAGAGGAAAGAGGGAGGAAAGAGAGGAAAGAGAGGAAAGAGGGAGGGAGGTATGGCGCTGAACAGACGAGGAATACATTTAGAAAACAAGAGAAAACTCAACAATGTACAAAAGCACAACCTTGATTCTTTGGAGATTTCTTTTCTTTCTTCTTCTCAGACTTCATTAAATGTGAAGAGAAATAAAGCTTTTTCCACTAAACCCCGAGATACATCTGCTTCCACTTTTATCTGAAGTGTCTTTGTAAAATAAAACTGCACAATTTAAAAAAGCACCTGTAATAAAAGGTTATTTTGCTAAACTGCAGTTTGTGTCATTTTCTTGACTTCAGTGTTTTTCTCCCTCGGCCTTGACTTCAGGCTCAGTTAAAGCCTGACTGAGTCTTCAAGACTAAAACTGGTCTCAGTCCCGCTCTGATCTCACTGGTCCTCAGAGTCCAGACCAAGTCCATGTGGAACCAGGACTAAACCAGGACTTGTCTCCTAAATGAAACCACTTTATTTTTTTGACCTCCCGTCTCTTTCTTTCTGCTTGGATTTGTTTCATCGATGTTAAAAAAGTTTTGATTGAAGTCCTACTTTTTGCTCTGAACAAATCCTTGTTTAGTCTTGGTTTGGACTAAAACAAGCCTCTACTCCTGTAACGCGTTTCAAAGACTTTCGTTTCTCCACGTTGTCTGTCGGGTTTTGTTTCACGGCTGTAAAAAAGCGGCGCTGCTGTTGCGGCTGGCATCACGGCGGAGGAATGCTGAAGTCCACATTTTTCCCATTCACGGCGGAAAAGTGTCTTTGAGAGGCGCTGGGCTGGAAATGTTGCTCTGTTTTTATTTTGGCCTGACTTCCTGGCAGCCATTATGGAGCTGTCACCGCTGTGTGTTTAGCTTATGGCAACACGGCCTCCCCTCAGCACTGCTCCCCCGAGGCCTGTCGCATCACATGAACACAGCTCACCTCCAGGGACCAGCGCTGGGACCAGGGGACCAGCTTTAGTCCTGGTCAAGACCTGGTTACGCACTGCATTTAAAGGCCATGTACAGAAGTGCTCAGAAGTTTACCCAGGCAGAATTTTTCAGAGAATATGAATGATACACAAAACTGATTTCTCACTCATAGACTGTGTTTGGGTGAAGCTATTTATTGTAAATCAACTGTGTTTACTCTTTAAATCATAAAGACTACTACCACAAAGACCCTGATCTAGAGTTTCCATACACTGATGTTTCTGTCTGAGTCAAGTGGGGAAAGAAAAAGAATTGACAAAGCATCTGCAGGAAAAGGTAATTGAACTGTATCAAACAGGAAAGGGATATAAAAACATATCCAAGGAACTGAGAATGCCAGTCAGCAGTGTTTAAACTCTAATAAAGAAGTGGAAAATGAGAGATTCTGTTTAAACCAAACTAAAATTTCAGCCACAACTGTAGGGAAATTGTTTAGGATTCAAAAAGAAAAAAAAAAGAAAAAAATAACACAAATAACTTCTGCTGAAATACAGGACTTAGTGGTGTGGCTGTTTCAAGCACATAAAGGAGGCACTTGAAGAAAAATGGGCTTCATGGTCGAGTCGCCAGAAGAAGCCATTACATTTACATCTGAGAAAATAAAGAGCCTCATCCACAACTGCCACAAAAGACTTCAAGTGTCATTGATGCTAACGGTGCAGTACATGGTATTAAGAACTGGGGTATGTAAACTTTTGATCAGGGTCATTTGGGTAGTTTCTGTGTCATTATGATTTAAAAAGAGTAAACAGTTGTTTGAGAATTAATGGCTTCATCCAAACACTAGCTATGAGTAAAAAAAGGTTTGTGTTATTTATATTGTTAGAAAAATGTCCAAAAAATCCAAATTCTGAGAATGAGCATAACTGTATATTAGAGCTGCACAATATAATCACAAAAGTGTCACAGTATCAATAAAGCTTTACACTGTACAAATGTAATGACTGCGCAGTCAGAGCCTTAAAGCTGTGGTGATCAATTATAAAAAAAGTTCAGGAGGTAAAAAGTACTTGGTTTTGTTCCGATTCATTCTTGGTTTAAGTCAGTCCAGAGCCTGGTATTTCTACATAAATAAAAATTTCACTTTAACCATTTCCAAAATGTTATTGAAATATCTGAGATCATATCGATGAGTGCAGTTAGAGGACTTGGACGAGGACTATCTTTGCTAAATTAGAGAAACATCTGAACAGAAGCGGTGCTGTGGGCCAAGTGTTGGTCTTTGAGCTAAATCTCTCCGACGTGCGGCGGATAATTGGTCCAGAGACGACTCCTGTTGCTGCGATTGGTCGTTTAGACTCCGCCTCCACATGAAGCGCTCACAGCTCCACAAAGAAACACAGCTTCATTAATATTCATTATTTGACGTCTGACATGTTTCAAGATACAGTTTAGATACAGATCAAATTTCTTTCATTAGCAATCTCTTATCAGAAGAGATCTCGGTAGAAATGGCCAATCAAGCAACAACAAAAGAGGCTCATACTGCTGATAAAGTCTGACCACCCTGAGACAGAAGTGTTGTTGACAGAGCAGCAGTGGGGGCAGATGTGCTCAGCTCTGGGGGTAGTTAGTTTGGAGACCTGGGCCTGGCCTGAAGCTGGTGGCTCTGAGCCTTAATCCTGCTGCGTCTGGAGCTCAATCCCACTCTGCTCTCACTTAATAAACCTGTGAGCAGCAGCACACGAACACTGTGCACACACCAGAGTCAGCGAGATGAGACCTTCTGTTACTGCAGCACAAAGCCTTAGTCAGAACGATATCTCCACCGACGAGTCTCAGGGTTCCACACGAACCTCTTCACGTTCTCCCACAGGCTTCAGAGGCTGCTTTTACAAACTTAGATCTGAGGAAACCTGATGGAGCGCAACTTCAGAGGGTCGTCATCAAATAAACCACAAGAACAGATCTCAACTGGTCCTGGTTTAGTCCTGGTTTAGTCCTGGTTTAGTCCTGGTTTAGTCCTGGTTTAGTCCTGGTTTAGTCCTGGTTTAGTCCCGGTTTAGTCCCGGTTAAGTCCTGGTTTAGTCCTGGTTAAGACCTGGTTAAGTCCTGGTTAAGTCCTGGTTAAATCCTGGTTTAGACCTAGTTTAGACCTGGTTAAGTCCTTGTTAAGTCCTGGTTAAGTCCTGGTTAAGTCCTGGTTTAGTCCTGGTTTAGACCTAGTTTAGTCCTGGTTAAGTCCTGGTTAAGTCCTGGTTTAGTCCTGGTTTAGTCCTGGTTAAGTCCTGGTTTAGTCCTGGTTTAGTCCTGGTTTAGTCCTGGTTTAGTCCTTGTTAAGTCCTGGTTAAGTCCTGGTTAAGACCTGGTTTAGTCCTGGTTAAGACCTGGTTAAGACCTAGTTTAGTCCTGGTTAAGTCCTGGTTAAGTCCTGGTTAAGACCTAGTTTAGTCCTAGTTTAGTCCTAGTTTAGTCCTGGTTAAGTCCTGGTTAAGACCTGGTTTAGTCCTTGTTAAGTCCTGGTTAAGTCCTGGTTAAGTCCTGGTTAAGACCTAGTTTAGTCCTAGTTTAGTCCTGGTTAAGTCCTGGTTAAGTCCTGGTTAAGTCCTGGTTAAGACCTAGTTTAGTCCTAGTTTAGTCCTGGTTAAGTCCTGGTTAAGTCCTGGTTTAGTCCTGGTTTAGTCCTGGTTTAGTCCTGGTTAAGTCCTGGTTAAGACCTAGTTTAGTCCTGGTTTAGTCCTGGTTTAGTCCTGGTTTAGTCCTGGTTTAGACCTGGTTTAGTCCTGGTTTAGTCCTGGTTAAGTCCTGGTTTAGTCCTGGGTTAGTCTACATTTGGTTGAATCAGAAACAGTGTCTCCAGAACGTTCTTAGGTTCAATTGGACAAACCTTAATCTGGTCTTGTGTTCGTCGTGGGTTTAATGAGCTGTACATTTGTCCAGAGTCAGAGCCGAGGAGGGAAACATATAAACGCTCCTATTTTAGTCTCACAAACTCTTTTACAACTGGCCCCAACCTGGCAACCGCAGTAGCTGTCAACCCGAGTGACAGTTATCAGCCTGAGTTATGAAGTGTGCAGCGCTAACGACTCCGCTTTAAGTTTTTAAAAGCAATAAACGGACGGCGGCTGGTGAAAATACCTCCACAGATGTTCAGAGAGGTTGGAAGGACAAGGTCTGGGATAAAAATATCTTGGCACACGGTGGAAACTTCTGCTGCAGACCCCAGGTTTAAGAACAAGAATAATACAGGGTTTAAGACCAGGTTTAGAAAGTTTGGCCTTTACTTAGAACTGATTTAATCCTGGTTTAGTCCAACATAACCCCATCTTTTTACCCTGAAGCTCCACTCAGTTGTTGTCTTCTGTCCCCGTCTCAGAGCTCTCCTCCAGCAGCAGAGGGGCCGCTCCTGCTTTTAGATTATTTAAACAGTCCAACTGGACAAATGTTTTCCTCCAATAGACTAATACATTCCAAAAAGACAGTCCACCAAACAGAAGTTTAGAGCTGACTGTTAACGTTTAGGACAGTTGTTAAACATCTTGTGACTGAAGCCAATATTCCAGTATTTTAGAGAAGAAACGATAAAGAAGAGCATGTCCGAGGCACTCTGATTTGCTTTTGTTTTTATTTCACCTTCATCAGTCTTCATCAGGGCAGTGCCCGTCTAAAAACAAAGGCAAATCAGAGTGCCTGGGACAGCCTCTTCTCTATTTGCATTACTGTATTTTATACCAACTGTGGTTGTCGTAAATGTATATTACTTTTTTTTTTACATTTTTTTTGTAAAAAAAAAAAAAAAAAAAACAACCCCAAAAAAAAGAGACTTTAGACCAAACCCAGTTTTTTTTCTTTCAGACCTTCAGGTCTAGACCCAGGGGCTCATCTCGGATGGGACTTGGAGGTTTTAGTGTTTTCCGATGTCGCCTGCGTTCACGAGCGGACAAGCGTTGCTGCTTTGTGGACGTCCCTAAGTTTAGCCCGTCACACGGAGGTATCGGCGGTCGAAGTGTGGACACTCACACGACTCAGGGTTTAACAGAGTGTGTCCATCTTCAGGAACAAAGTGACTAATGAGCGAGAGCCGAACCGTAATCCGTCATGTTTAAAAGACAAATGTGACCAACACATTTCTCACTTTTTGAATAAAGTCAGTGTTTCAGGTTAGAACCCAGTATGTTTCCATTAAGCCCTGGGTCTGTCTCATGGAGCGTCTAATTGACGACTAAGCTATGCACCTGGGATTTTACACAAACTACCCACTGCCATTACCTGACCTTTGGGATTTTTGAAGGTGACACTAAAGCTTGATTAACCTTTGACCTACAAATGTACCAGATTTACTTTTCAGTCCAAAGGTCAGACATGTCAGAAAGGTTCTGCTGCTGTTGAATGAGCTCTAACCTTAAACAGGAACGGGATGAGGTGAGTTTTAAAGATATTTTATAATGCCTTTTGTTTCCAGATTAATGGGACTTTGGCAAAAGTTGTCATTCAAAGAGTCAAACACAAACAGCATCCGTCCAAATAAATGTCAGGCTCTTAAGGCAGGGCCTTAAACTCTTCATTTCATCAGTCGATTATAAAAAAGACTTGGAGTCAGTTTGAATATTTTAACAGCGTTAACAGTTGAAGAGTCGAAGAAGCTCTTTTGTAAATGTGTCTTTATGCTCTTATTACATGAATGGTTTATCACAGTGTTTTAAGTACATCCTAAAACCAAGTTCAAAAAGTAACTTTGATTTTTCTTCCAAAAAATGTAAATAAATAAAACAAATCTTCCCAAAAGCTATACGAGTATGTACAGTATTTAATAACATGTGTGCTCCTGGGGCCGGAGCAGAACAGCTGAAGTGTGCAGTCTTTGTGAAGGCGGTACATTCCTGCCTCGCTCTGTTCTGCTCTGTTCTTGGGGGGCTCTCGGGGCACAGTTTGTTTTGCTCTCATCTCTGCTCCGCTGTTGCTGTCAGCGCGTCCCACTCCTGGTTGGAGAGGGGGGTGATTAATGTCGCTCTTCTGGGACGCTCCGAGCCGTCAGCGCCTCGTCCCGGAGCTCTGAGACGGAGCGACAGTTGGGCCTAAGCCTCGCTGTCAGTGTCCCGTTAGAGCGGTGTTAACTGGGCCAGATTTACGGCCGGTAACCAGCGCGCTCGGTTTGGTCCCGACGTGACGCGGAGCAGAAGGATTAGTCCGGGACGACACCTGTGTAATCCACAACGCCCCGCGCTCACATCAATCACAGAGAAAGAGTGAAGACGACAGAGACACACACAGACAGTTTAACCTAAATATGAGATAAAACCAGGAGGAAACACAACAAAGTTAATCTGGTCTAAACTAGGACTGAATCTGGACTAAACTATAGACTAAACAAAGACTATTAAAACAAGATAAATCCAGACAAACCCAAAACAACAGTATAACCTTAAACAAACAGGCCTAAACCAGTAATAAACACGGACGAATCACGCAAAATACCTCCGTCCCCCAGGGGGCAGGCTCCAAAAGCGTATATATATATATAAAAGGAGAAACCCAATGGCGACTTTACAAGAGTAAAAATCATGTTTACAGCCTGGTACAAAGGTTTTTACTACGTGACAACTCCGGGGTTACATTTTTTTGATTGATATGTCCGTTTAGGCTATCTAAAAACTATTGTTTTACTCTGCAGTAAAAGCTGAACGGATGTAACCATCATTTTATTGCCCTGTGGTGAGAACAATATCTGAGAAAAGGGGACCAATGGGCAGAAAACGTCCATGATTTCACAATCATTGGGACCAATGCACTTAATCCAGACTACATGTTCGGTCTAGATCCAGGCTTCACAGGAATAAACCAGACCTGAATCAGGACCAAGAGGATTATTGATCTTAAAAAAGAAACTGTTCATGGTTGAGGATATTCACACCATCTCAGCTGAAAAGTCTCAAAATCGTGGTGGATTTGTGACAATCTGTCAACAAAAAAAAAAAAAAAAACCCCGACAAAAAAATGTGGAGAGAACTACAAAGACCATCATGCTTTGCGCTCAGACTCAGCCAACATGGCCGGTGTTGTGAGCATAAACACAGAAGAGACAGAAAAACACAGACAACTGGTCGACCCGAAAACTCTGAAAAGATAGATACATCAAGAAATCACAGAAAGACCACAGAGTGGAGCCAAAGTATTAAAGTATTAAACCCGGTCACACACTCTATAAGCTGTCCTCTACAACGGCACAAAGTGAGGAGCTGTTAGAGCGTCATTCTTGTGTTACAAATACTGTGAGCGATAATATCACGATAACGATACATTTCAACGATATATTATGCAGCCCTACTCCACACTTTGTCCCACCAGAACAGAGGGGTGTAGACAAAAGGTAGATCAAAACAAAATGGGACGGAGGGCTCTCTCCGGGTACTCTGGTTCCTCCCACTGCCTAAACACATGCACGTACAGATCAGTTTGCAACTCTAGTGTCCCTAGAGAAAGACTGAGTCAATGGTTGTCAGTGACTGTCTCTAAATGTTAACCCTGCAACTAACTGGCCACTGTCCAGGGTGAGCCCCGCCTCAGGCCCAAAGCTGCTGGGATAGGCTCCAGTCACTGTGTCCAATTCACTAGGAGAAAAATCTGGACTTATTTATATTTTCACAGTTCTGCCGCTCAGTTTTAAGGTCCTTGTATGAATTTTCTCCCAAGACGCTGTAAAGTTTACAGTGGCTCTTGTGTGTTTAAGGGATTAACCGAAGCATAAATTAATCCAGGTTTAATCTAACCCGGCTTTAGTCTAAGTGTCAGACTCCAGACTGGTATACTGTCGCTGGAGTGTGTCGTAAAAACAACACGAGGCGGAGGGTCCTGACTCACATTTCAGTCCGAGACAGTCTGCTCTAACATGTCCAGCTCCACTCGTTCTGTCCTCACCTGGTATTTATCAGATCAGTCTCACTTTTACACTTTCATTCTCCACAAAACTCTATCAACTGCACTTTTCTGTGAAGTTCTATAGAACCTCTTCAACAGAAAGAATGAGCTGGGTCTGTCACTTGAAAAGAAATTTGTAGATGTGGGCCATAAAGACTAAAAAGAAATGCAACTGAAAACAAAAACATAACATCCTCGCAACAGTGATTCATCAAATAAAAAAAACAGCTAAAACCTGTTTAAAACCAATTAAATCCTGTTCAAAGTTTCTCTTTTCTGATCATTTTCATGTCCCTGTGAATAAACTTCCCTTTTGTGTGATTTATTATAAACCAGCCGTAAACCTTATAAGTCTGAGATTCAACGTTCCTCAAAAAAACAAACTAAAAAAAACAAGTGTTTTATTAATTTGCAGCTCTGGATACAGTCTTGTACAAAAGGTGATTCCCGTTCGGCGTGTGTATTTCCGGTCTGAGGAGAACATGTTCTGAAGGAGGCCCGTGGCGGGACGTGTCTGTGACTTTGCCCTGATCTCTGTCTGTCAGGCTCAACTCGACGACTGGGCAGAGTAAACAGATTTGCATAAGTGGCTGAGAACATGAATTATGAGCTCGTCCTCGGAGGAATCCAGCAGCTGCCTCCTGCCAAACGCCATTGGGGCTGATTTATGAGAGGGATCAGGTGACGGGGTGAGACTGAGGGGTGAGAGGGGAGTAACGGGGGTAAGAGACGACAGTGGGGTCCAAAGAGATGGAGCTGGGGCAAACACAGACAGAAGCTGCACTGTAAAAATATGAGAAAATATCAGTACACTCAAGTGTTTCCCGCCATAACCTCCACACAAACCAAAAATATATATCGGTCAGATATCGGATTTGACGAAGGAAATTACACAGATCGTTTATATTTTGGACACGGCCCTGCCTTCCTGCTCTGAGAGAAGCGCTGTAACACACTCTGGAGCAGAACCTGAGTGCTTCAGGAGAGGCTCTGACGCAGACACACTCCAGAGACATGTCCAGCTCCAGATGAACGTCTGTTTAATGACACACACCTCGTTTATGAGCGTCTATTACAGCTCCATCTAAAGCTAAAGAAGTGCTATACCCACCGCACACCCACTGTACAACCAGTGACTGCAGAAAACCAGATCTAGAAGACAACAATTGAATAATGGTTGTAGCGTTTGAGGTTAAGAGTTCATAGTAATGCTACAAAACCACATTTTTAATATTCAGTCTAAAGCTCTGAGGGTAATCTCTAGATAATATTTCAGCTCTATGACTCGCTGAGGTTTAGTCTGTAGATATTTTTACAGTGCAGGGTCCACAGCTGTGAGGGAGGGTCTCAGAGCTGACCTTGTTCAAGACTTGTGCTGAATGACTCTGACGACAGACGGCAGCGAAATGAACAGAATTAGTAAAAATGTCTCTGACGCTGGGATTAGATGCAGAGTGGGCTCTTAAAAACACACTCCAGAGCGTCATGTACGAAGGAGAACCACACTTAACGGGTCACTTAAACCAGGAAGAGCTGCACTCTATCCAGCAGATTACCGTACGGCTTGAACAAAAGCCAACAGTAGAACATACGCCCCTGTTTTTTACCACAGAGTCAATAAAACATCTGTTTATAAAAGAACAAGGACTAAACCAGGACTTAACTTTAACTAACCCTTGGAATCTAAATATTTATACGGGAATATATCGTTATGTACTCGTCGATACCTGCATCGATTCAGAAGATACTGTATCGTTGTGCAATAGAGACGGCTCTTGTAAAATGCACCTCAGTGCAGTACACTTTTCCTCCAAAGATGGCAGCAATGAACAAACTGCACAAGATTCAAATGAGCAAAGGAAGGAAAGGAAGAAGACGGGCAAAATATTTTCACCGCCAAGAACAGTAAATAAAACAGGGCAGTATTTGGATATGACACCTGCAGTACGTCAGCTCTGCAGAAACAAAGTAAGAACTGCAGTAACACAACAAAGCCTCTTGTGACCAATGATGAGGCAGCACGAACAGGAAGAGGCGGGTTTTTAATTTGACAAATGCATTAAGTGTTCTCTACTTCTCTTTGTCATCAACATGGCTACGCTAACGCTACAAAATGTGGCACTAGAGGATTTTATGGAAGGGAAAGATGTTTGTGCTCTTCTTCCTACACACTCTTTTCATCTTTTCAATTTAGAGTTCGTTTACGTTATTTTATTCACAGATCTGCTCAAAAACTGTTCCTGTTACAGCGGGTTGTTGTTTCTTCAGCTGCACTGTTGCAATATGAACTGTTGCTATGATTGGCTGAAACAAATCTCGTGGTAGGTGCTTTATCCAATCACATACCAAGTTTCCGACAGAAGACACCTCCCTTTTGCAAACGTTTTAAACCAGAGCCTTCCCAAAAGCTTCTGTGAAACAGACTGTTCTGTGAGCAGTTCTACCCCCAGCCCCTGTCAATCAGCACTAAACCAAACCAGGTCTTAACCAGGACTAACCCTGGAACTAAACCAGGACTAACCCTAGAACTGGACCAGGACTAACCCTGGAACTGGACCAGGACTAACCCTGGAACTAAATCAGGACTAACCCTGGAACTGGACCAGGACTAACCCTGGAACTGGACCAGGACTAACCCTAGAACTGGACCAGGACTAACCCTAGAACTGGACCAGGACTAACCCTAGAACTAAACCAGGACTAACCCTAGAACTGGACCAGGACTAACCCTAGAACTGGACCAGGACTAACCCTGGAACTAAACCAGGACTAACCCTGGAACTAAACCAGGACTAACCCTAGAACTAAACCAGGACTAACCCTAACCCTGGAACTGGACCAGGACTAACCCTGGAACTGGACCAGGACTAACCCTGGAACTAAATCAGGACTAACCCTGGAACTGGACCAGGACTAACCCTGGAACTGGACCAGGACTAACCCTGGAACTGGACCAGGACTAACCCTGGAACTGGACCAGGACTAACCCTGGAACTGGACCAGGACTAACCCTGGAACTAAACCAGGACTAACCCTAGAACTGGACCAGGCCTAACCCTGGAACTGGACCAGGACTAACCCTGGAACTGGACCAGGACTAACCCTGGAACTGGACCAGGACTAACCCTGGAACTGGACCAGGCCTAACCCTGGAACTGGACCAGGACTAACCCTGGAACTAAATCAGGACTAACCCTAGAACTGGACCAGGCCTAACCCTGGAACTGGACCAGGACTAACCCTGGAACTGGACCAGGACTAACCCTGGAACTGGACCAGGACTAACCCTGGAACTGGACCAGGCCTAACCCTAGAACTGGACCAGGACTAACCCTGGAACTAAACCAGGACTAACCCTGGAACTGGACCAGGCCTAACCCTAGAACTGGACCAGGACTAACCCTGGAACTAAACCAGGACTAACCCTAGAACTGGACCAGGACTAACCCTGGAACTAAACCAGGACTAACCCTAGAACTGGACCAGGACTAACCCTAGAACTGGACCAGGACTAACCCTGGAACTGGACCAGGACTAACCCTAGCACTGGACCAGGCCTAACCCTGGAACTGGACCAGGCCTAACCCTAGCACTGGACCAGGACTAACCCTGGAACTGGACCAGGACTAACCCTGGAACTAAATCAGGACTAACCCTGGAACTGGACCAGGACTAACCCTGGAACTGGACCAGGCCTAACCCTGGAACTGGACCAGGCCTAACCCTGGAACTGGACCAGGCCTAACCCTAGAACTGGACCAGGCCTAACCCTAGAACTGGACCAGGACTAACCCTGGAACTAAACCAGGACTAACCCTAGAACTGGACCAGGCCTAACCCTAGAACTGGACCAGGACTAACCCTGGAACTAAACCAGGACTAACCCTAGAACTGGACCAGGACTAACCCTGGAACTGGACCAGGACTAACCCTAGAACTGGACCAGGACTAACCCTAGAACTGGACCAGGACTAACCCTAGAACTGGACCAGGACTAACCCTGGAACTAAATCAGGACTAACCCTAGAACTAAACCAGGACTAACCCTGGAACTAAACCAGGACTAACCCTAGAACTAAACCAGGACTAACCCTAGAACTGGACCAGGACTAACCCTAGAACTAAACCAGGACTAACCCTAGAACTGGACCAGGACTAACCCTGGAACTAAACCAGGACTAACCCTAGAACTGGACCAGGACTAACCCTAGAACTGGACCAGAACTAACCCTAGAACTGGACCAGGACTAACCCTGGAACTGGACCAGGACAACCCTAGAACTGGACCAGGACTAACCCTAGAACTGGACCAGGACTAACCCTGGAACTAAACCAGGACTAACCCTGGAACTAAACCAGGACTAACCCTGGAACTAAACCAGGACTAACCCTAGAACTGGACCAGGACTAACCCTGGAACTGGACCAGGACTAACCCTAGAACTGGACCAGGACTAACCCTAGAACTGGACCAGGACTAACCCTGGAACTAAACCAGGACTAACCCTGGACTGGACCAGGACTAACCCTGGAACTGGACCAGGACTAAACCAGGACTTGTGTATTCTTCTGACAAACACAGAGCTACAAAGACCCCAGAAGGAATAATAACAGGTTTTTGGTGGAAATATTAGCCCAATTTACTTTAGGTTTTTTCTTAATTTTTTAGATGATGTAGAAGAAAAAGAATATATAAAAAATAAAATAAAAGCTTTATTGAAATAAATTTGTTGCATATTTTCAGTCTTTAACAGCGACAAATCTTGAAAAGCCGGTCATTTTGTTCATGTTTACTGCAGCGTGGTGCTTTTAGAAACACACTGTATTCTTGCACCGTATCACGTCTCATCGACCTTTTTTCTGCGACAGAGCTGAGTTTTTTCTGCGGCTGCTTCGGGGAAAAGTGTGTCCAGTACTAATGACGGAGCGGGGAGAGGTCAGTGTGGCGTAATGAAGCTCCTCTCGGTAAATCCCAACAAAACCTTCCATCCCGCTCCTCAATTAGAGCGAAGAGGCTGAATTTCGTTAGGACTCGGAGACCGCAGACTCCGGCGAGCTGTCAGTCAAAACGAGGGCCACTGCGGCTCGTGTCCGGCCGTCTGTGGGGGTTTTCTACCAAAGCCGTATGAATAAAAATGAAGGGATTTAAGATCTCCTCCTCGGCTGCTGTAAAACAAAGAGACGGGAGCTGTTGAATAAAAACAATATGTGTGAGTGTAGAATTATTCAGCGGAGATCTGAGCGAGTGATGCTGATCCCAGAGTGAATCAGAGCCGTCAGAACCAACGAGAACAGACGGAAAAACTCAATTCAAACAGGACAGAGCTCTGAATAAAAATAGGCCTGTACCTGGAGTAGACCTAGAGTAAAAACAAAAACATGGACTTAAGACTGAACCAGGTCTACATCAGGTCTAAACTGTGTCAACTGAGCTGCAAAAGACCCAAAAACCTGGTCTAAACCTGGACTTAAGAAAGTCTAGACATTTTATTCACTGCTTTTAGTTTGCACCTTGTTTAAAAAATAAGTATAAATTTAATTAAGCCAGGTGTGGACCAGGACTTAACTTCCTTCAAAGGCTTCCTTGTGATTAACCATAACAAACCAGTTTTATGAAAGAGAAATCTCAACAGAATGAGACTAAATGGAGTCTGCACGCCTGTCCCTCCTGTATTTCCTCTTCTCCGTCCAGTTTTTCCCTCAGTTTCTCAGACGGACAGCGACAGGTGGTGGCTCCGGAGCTCGGGACTGGGCCGGACGTGTTTGAGGCGGCTGCACTCGGTAAATTTAGATTTTTCTCAGAGCTCTGTCAGACGCAGAGATGGATGACTCTGGGAACGGAAACACCTCAGAACCGTTTCCTCCGAGTCTTTAACAGAGTCTGCAGTGATCCGCCATGTGTCGGGACGCTTCATCCTCAGAGTCCGGACTGAGCCAGGACTGGGAACTGGACTAAAGAGGGACTAACCTGAGAGAAACTGGAACCAATGGAACCAAGAAAGGAACAGGACAAACGTGAAATAAAAGAATGGACTGAGGTTCATTTATATTTATATTTATATATATATATATATATATATATATATATATATATATATATATATATATATATATATATATATATATATATATATATATATATATATATATATATATATATATATATATATATATATATATATATATATATATATATATATATATATATATATATATATATATATATATATATATATATATATATATATACATGTTTTAGACCTGATGAAACCTGAGTCTGTTTTAGACCTGATGAAACCTGAGTCTGTTTTAGACCTGATTAAACCTGAGTCTGTTTTAGACCTGATGAAACCTGAGTCTGTTTTAGACCTGATTAAACCTTAGTCTGTTTTAGACCTGATTAAACCTGAGTCTGTTTTAGACCTGATGAAACCTGAGTCTGTTTTAGACCTGATTAAACCTGAGTCTGTTTTAGACCTGATTAAACCTTAGTCTGTTTTAGACCTGATTAAACCTGAGTCTGTTTTAGACCTGATGAAACCTGAGTCTGTTTTAGACCTGATTAAACCTGAGTCTGTTTTAGACCTGATTAAACCTGAGTCTGTTTTAGACCTGATTAAACCTTAGTCTGTTTTAGACCTGATTAAACCTTAGTCTGTTTTAGACCTGATGAAACCTGAGTATGTTTTAGACCTGATTAAACCTGAGTCTGTTTTAGACCTGATTAAACCTGAGTCTGTTTTAGACCTGATTAAACCTGAGTCTGTTTTAGACCTGATTAAACCTGAGTCTGTTTTAGACCTGATTAAACCTGAGTCTGTTTTAGACCTGATGAAACCTGAGTCTGTTTTAGACCTGATGAAACCTGAGTCTGTTTTAGACCTGATTAAACCTGAGTCTGTTTTAGACCTGATTAAACCTTAGTCTGTTTTAGACCTGATGAAACCTTAGTCTGTTTTAGACCTGATGAAACCTGAGTCTGTTTTAGACCTGATTAAACCTGAGTCTGTTTTAGACCTGATGAAACCTGAGTCTGTTTTAGACCTGATGAAACCTGAGTCTGTTTTAGACCTGATGAAACCTGAGTCTGTTTTAGACCTGATTAAACCTTAGTCTGTTTTAGACCTGATTAAACCTTAGTCTGTTTTAGACCTGATGAAACCTGAGTCTGTTTAGACCTGATGAAACCTGAGTCTGTTTTAGACCTGATTAAACCTTAGTCTGTTTTAGACCTGATGAAACCTGAGTCTGTTTAGACCTGATTAAACCTGAGTCTGTTTTAGACCTGATTAAACCTGAGTCTGTTTAGACCTGATTAAACCTTAGTCTGTTTTAGACCTGATTAAACCTGAGTCTGTTTTAGACCTGATTAAACCTGAGTCTGTTTAGACCTGATTAAACCTGAGTCTGTTTTAGACCTGATGAAACCTGAGTCTGTTTTAGACCTGATTAAACCTGAGTCTGTTTTAGACCTGATTAAACCTGAGTCTGTTTTAGACCTGATTAAACCTGAGTCTGTTTTAGACCTGATTAAACCTGAGTCTGTTTTAGACCTGATGAAACCTGAGTCTGTTTTAGACCTGATGAAACCTGAGTCTGTTTTAGACCTGATGAAACCTGATCTGTTTTAGACCTGATTAAACCTGAGTCTGTTTTAGACCTGATGAAACCTGAGTCTGTTTTAGACCTGATGAAACCTGAGTCTGTTTTAGACCTGATGAAACCTGAGTCTGTTTTAGACCTGATTAAACCTGAGTCTGTTTTAGACCTGATGAAACCTGAGTCTGTTTTAGACCTGATGAAACCTGAGTCTGTTTTAGACCTGATTAAACCTTAGTCTGTTTTAGACCTGATGAAACCTGAGTCTGTTTTAGACCTGATGAAACCTGAGTCTGTTTAGACCTGATTAAACCTGAGTCTGTTTTAGACCTGATTAAACCTTAGTCTGTTTTAGACCTGATGAAACCTGAGTCTGTTTTAGACCTGATTAAACCTGAGTCTGTTTTAGACCTGATTAAACCTGAGTCTGTTTTAGACCTGATGAAACCTGAGTCTGTTTTAGACCTGATTAAACCTGAGTCTGTTTAGACCTGATTAAACCTTAGTCTGTTTTAGACCTGATGAAACCTGAGTCTGTTTTAGACCTGATTAAACCTGAGTCTGTTTTAGACCTGATTAAACCTGAGTCTGTTTTAGACCTGATGAAACCTGAGTCTGTTTTAGACCTGATGAAACCTGAGTCTGTTTTAGACCTGATTAAACCTTAGTCTGTTTTAGACCTGATTAAACCTTAGTCTGTTTTATATCTGATGAAACCCGAGTCTGTTTAGACCTGATTAAACCTGAGTCTGTTTTAGACCTGATTAAACCTTAGTCTGTTTTAGACCTGATTAAACCTGAGTCTGTTTTAGACTGAGTCTGTTTTAGACCTGATTAAACCTGAGTCTGTTTTAGACCTGATTAAACCTTAGTCTGTTTTAGACCTGATTAAACCTTATTCTGTTTTAGACCTGATGAAACCTGAGTCTGTTTTAGACCTGATAAAACCTGAGTCTGTTTTAGACCTGATAAAACCTGAGTCTGTTTTAGACCTGATTAAACCTGAGTCTGTTTTAGACCTGATTAAACCTGAGTCTGTTTTAGACCTGATTAAACCTGAGTCTGTTTAGACCTGATTAAACCTGAGTCTGTTTTAGACCTGATGAAACCTGAGTCTGTTTTAGACCTGATGAAACCTGAGTCTGTTTTAGACCTGATGAAACCCGAGTCTGTTTAGACCTGATTAAACCCGAGTCTGTTTTAGACCTGATTAAACCTTAGTCTGTTTTAGACCTGATTAAACCTGAGTCTGTTTTAGACTGAGTCTGTTTTAGACCTGATTAAACCTGAGTCTGTTTTAGACCTGATTAAACCTTAGTCTGTTTTAGACCTGATTAAACCTTAGTCTGTTTTAGACCTGATTAAACCTTAGTCTGTTTTAGACCTGATGAAACCCGAGTCTGTTTTAGACCTGATTAAACCTGAGTCTGTTTTAGACCTGATTAAACCTGAGTCTGTTTAGACCTGATTAAACCTTAGTCTGTTTTAGACCTGATTAAACCTGAGTCTGTTTTAGACCTGATTAAACCTGAGTCTGTTTAGACCTGATTAAACCTGAGTCTGTTTTAGACCTGATGAAACCTGAGTCTGTTTTAGACCTGATTAAACCTGAGTCTGTTTAGACCTGATTAAACCTTAGTCTGTTTTAGACCTGATTAAACCTGAGTCTGTTTTAGACCTGATTAAACCTGAGTCTGTTTAGACCTGATTAAACCTGAGTCTGTTTTAGACCTGATGAAACCTGAGTCTGTTTTAGACCTGATTAAACCTTAGTCAGTTTTAGACCTGATGAAACCTGAGTCTGTTTTAGACCTGATGAAACCTGAGTCTGTTTTAGACCTGATTAAACCTGAGTCTGTTTTAGACCTGATTAAACCTGAGTCTGTTTTAGACCTGATTAAACCTGAGTCTGTTTTAGACCTGATGAAACCCGAGTCTGTTTAGACCTGATTAAACCTGAGTCTGTTTTAGACCTGATTAAACCTGAGTCTGTTTTAGACCTGATGAAACCTGAGTCTGTTTTAGACCTGATGAAACCTGAGTCTGTTTTAGACCTGATTAAACCTGAGTCTGTTTTAGACCTGATTAAACCTGAGTCTGTTTTAGACCTGATGAAACCTGAGTCTGTTTTAGACCTGATTAAACCTGAGTCTGTTTTAGACCTGATTAAACCTGAGTCTGTTTTAGACCTGATGAAACCTGAGTCTGTTTTAGACCTGATGAAACCTGAGTCTGTTTTAGACCTGATGAAACCTGAGTCTGTTTTAGACCTGATGAAACCTGAGTCTGTTTTAGACCTGATGAAACCTGAGTCTGTTTTAGACCTGATTAAACCTTAGTCTGTTTTAGACCTGATTAAACCTGAGTCTGTTTAGACCTGATTAAACCTGAGTCTGTTTTAGACCTGATTAAACCTGAGTCTGTTTAGACCTGATTAAACCTTAGTCTGTTTTAGACCTCATGAAACCTGAGTCTGTTTTAGACCTGATTAAACCTGAGTCTGTTTTAGACTGAGTCTGTTTTAGACCTGATTAAACCTGAGTCTGTTTTAGACCTGATGAAACCTGAGTCTGTTTTAGACCTGATTAAACCTGAGTCTGTTTTAGACCTGATTAAACCCGAGTCTGTTTTAGACCTGATTAAACCTGAGTCTGTTTTAGACTGAGTCTGTTTTAGACCTGATTAAACCTGAGTCTGTTTTAGACTGAGTCTGTTTTAGACCTGATGAAACCTGAGTCTGTTTTAGACCTGATTAAACCCGAGTCTGTTTTAGACCTGATTAAACCTGAGTCTGTTTAGACCTGATTAAACCTGAGTCTGTTTTAGACCTGATGAAACCTGAGTCTGTTTTAGACCTGATGAAACCTGAGTCTGTTTTAGACCTGATGAAACCTGAGTCTGTTTTAGACCTGATGAAACCTGAGTCTGTTTTAGACCTGATTAAACCTTAGTCTGTTTTAGACCTGATGAAACCTGAGTCTGTTTAGACCTGATTAAACCTGAGTCTGTTTAGACCTGATTAAACCTGAGTCTGTTTTAGACCTGATGAAACCTGAGTCTGTTTAGACCTGATTAAACCTGAGTCTGTTTTAGACCTGATTAAACCTGAGTCTGTTTTAGACCTGATTAAACCTGAGTCTGTTTTAGACCTGATTAAACCTGAGTCTGTTTTAGACCTGATTAAACCTGAGTCTGTTTTAGACCTGATGAAACCTGAGTCTGTTTTAGACCTGATTAAACCTGAGTCTGTTTTAGACTGAGTCTGTTTTAGACCTGATTAAACCTGAGTCTGTTTAGACCTGATTAAACCTGAGTCTGTTTAGACCTGATTAAACCTGAGTCTGTTTAGACCTGATTAAACCTGAGTCTGTTTAGACCTGATTAAACCTGAGTCTGTTTAGACCTGATTAAACCTGAGTCTGTTTAGACCTGATTAAACCTTAGTCTGTTTTAGACCTGATTAAACCTGAGTCTGTTTTAGACCTGATGAAACCTGAGTCTGTTTTAGACCTGATTAAACCTGAGTCTGTTTTAGACCTGATTAAACCTGAGTCTGTTTTAGACCTGATTAAACCTGAGTCTGTTTTAGACCTGATTAAACCTGAGTCTGTTTAGACCTGATTAAACCTGAGTCTGTTTAGACCTGATGAAACCTGAGTCTGTTTTAGACCTGATTAAACCTGAGTCTGTTTTAGACCTGATTAAACCTGAGTCTGTTTTAGACCTGATTAAACCTGAGTCTGTTTTAGACCTGATGAAACCTGAGTCTGTTTTAGACCTGATTAAACCTGAGTCTGTTTTAGACCTGATTAAACCTGAGTCTGTTTTAGACCTGATTAAACCTGAGTCTGTTTTAGACCTGATGAAACCTGAGTCTGTTTTAGACCTGATTAAACCTGAGTCTGTTTTAGACCTGATTAAACCTGAGTCTGTTTTAGACCTGATGAAACCTGAGTCTGTTTTAGACCTGATTAAACCTGAGTCTGTTTAGACCTGATTAAACCTGAGTCTGTTTTAGACCTGATTAAACCTGAGTCTGTTTTAGACCTGATTAAACCCGAGTCTGTTTTAGACCTGATTAAACCTGAGTCTGTTTTAGACCTGATTAAACCTGAGTCTGTTTTAGACCTGATTAAACCTGAGTCTGTTTTAGACCTGATTAAACCTGAGTCTGTTTTAGACCTGATTAAACCTGAGTCTGTTTTAGACCTGATTAAACCTGAGTCTGTTTTAGACCTGATTAAACCTGAGTCTGTTTTAGACCTGATTAAACCTGAGTCTGTTTTAGACCTGATTAAACCTGAGTCTGTTTAGACCTGATTAAACCTGAGTCTGTTTAGACCTGATGAAACCTGAGTCTGTTTTAGACCTGATTAAACCTGAGTCTGTTTTAGACCTGATTAAACCTGAGTCTGTTTTAGACCTGATTAAACCCGAGTCTGTTTTAGACCTGATGAAACCTGAGTCTGTTTAGACCTGATTAAACCTGAGTCTGTTTAGACCTGATTAAACCTGAGTCTGTTTAGACCTGATTAAACCTGAGTCTGTTTTAGACCTGATGAAACCTGAGTCTGTTTTAGACCTGATTAAACCTGAGTCTGTTTAGACCTGATTAAACCTGAGTCTGTTTTAGACCTGATTAAACCTGAGTCTGTTTTAGACCTGATTAAACCTGAGTCTGTTTTAGACCTGATTAAACCTGAGTCTGTTTAGACCTGATTAAACCTGAGTCTGTTTTAGACCTGATGAAACCTGAGTCTGTTTTAGACCTGATTAAACCTGAGTCTGTTTAGACCTGATTAAACCTGAGTCTGTTTTAGACCTGATGAAACCGGAGTAAAGCTCAGGTAAAAACAGTAAAAATCCCAGCGAGTCGAACCCAGAGGGAGCTCCTTTTGTTGTTGGAAACAGAGTGGAATTACTTTGGCTTTCATTAAGGAGACAGC
This sequence comes from Neodontobutis hainanensis, assembly GCA_024349245.1. Taxonomy (NCBI): domain Eukaryota; kingdom Metazoa; phylum Chordata; class Actinopteri; order Gobiiformes; family Odontobutidae; genus Neodontobutis; species Neodontobutis hainanensis. The sequence goes on along the minus strand of JALDNG010000168.1, from coordinate 593,139 downwards.
TGCTGCAGCCCACACACCGCTCCACGCCTCCCGCCTTTTCCCTTCGTTTGTCTCCAGAGCCATTAGGCCGGCAAAAGAGCAAACAAAACAAATTGATCAGTGTCTGTCGGCGCCATCATCGTACGGCGGAGCGAGCGTTCAGGGAGAGACGGGGGCTTAGAGCGAGGACCGGGACTCGACTCATTACCTCATGCAAATGCTGGAGAGGAAAGAGATGAGGTTCAAACTGTGAGAAAACTACAGCTTTAACAAAATCAACTGGAGCTAAACAAGGTCAAAATGAGTAAAAACAAATGAGAACAAGCCAAAAAATTAGGCTTAAAGCAAGAAATAAAATCCAAACAGTCCAAGTCCGGTCTTAGACCAGGTCCAGACTCACGGAGACAGAGTTAGTCCAGTCTTAGACCAGGTCCAGACTCACAGACAGAGTTAGTCTGGTCTTAGACCAGGTCCAGACTCACAGACAGAGTTAGTCCAGTCTTAGACCAGGTCCAGACTCACGGAGGTCAGAGTTAGTCCGGTCTTAGACCAGGTCCAGACTCACGGAGGTCAGAGTTAGTCCAGACTTAGACCAGGTCCAGACTCACGGAGGTCAGAGTTAGTCCGGTCTTAGACCAGGTCCAGACTCACGGAGGTCAGAGTTAGTCCGGTCTTAGACCAGGTCCAGACTCACGGAGGTCAGAGTTAGTCCGGTCTTAGACCAGGTCCAGACTCACAGACAGAGTTAGTCCGGTCTTAGACCAGGTCCAGACTCACGGAGGTCAGAGTTAGTCCAGTCTTAGACCAGGTCCAGACTCACGGAGGTCAGAGTTAGTCCAGTCTTAGACCAGGTCCAGACTCACAGACAGAGTTAGTCCAGACTTAGACCAGGTCCAGACTCACAGACAGAGTTAGTCCAGTCTTAGACCAGGTCCAGACTCACAGACAGAGTTAGTCCGGTCTTAGACCAGGTCCAGACTCACGGAGGTCAGAGTTAGTCCGGTCTTAGACCAGGTCCAGACTCACAGACAGAGTTAGTCCGGTCTTAGACCAGGTCCAGACTCACAGACAGAGTTAGTCCGGTCTTAGACCAGGTCCAGACTCACAGACAGAGTGAGGAGGGTTTTTAATTAAATATAAAATGATAGAGGTTCCTCAGAACAGACAAACATGCTATTTGTGGTCTTGGTTGGTCTTGATGTCTGGGACCAAGACAAGACCAAGACTTTTAGAGTTTGTCTTATTTATATTGTCCTGACTTGGTCTCAAAGGACAAGAAGTAAAACCAAGTAAAGCCGTGTCTAAACCAGAGGTAGGTCAGGACTAAAGGCCATGCTGTGACCGCTCGACTCTTTCATCCACACATCCTGCTGCCGGGCCTTGCTAGGATTTGGAGAGGGCTGAGAATGATGTCCGGAGATCCTCCGGAGAGCCTCTGGAGGATCTCAGAGTGAGCATGAGGACGCGGCGAGCGGCTGGTGCAGTCAGCATAGTTCACGGAGCCTCTTTGTATTTAACCATCACGGTTTTAACCTCTTCCTTCTCCTTTTTAATCATTGGATTTTTATTTACTAGTGTGTTTATTTTTGGCTGAACACAAGAACAAAGACATTTCAGTTCTATCTTTTACCTTTCCCGTTTTCGCTTGAGTGAGGATTATCTCTCGCCCAATCAGCTGACCTCAGGGTTTAGCTCCACCTTCACCTCCTGCTGAGGTTCACAAAAGCAACTCAACTCTAGCTCCACTCTCCACAATCTAACCAGATTAAAATTTAGCAGCAAATGATGCTAAAGAACAAACCTAGCTCATATTGTCAGGTTATTAAACCCTAATTTATGCCACACACTGCTCAAAGAAGTAGCTTTTCAAAGTCAACTACTGCACCGACAAGACAAAAACCAGGTCTAAACCAGGACTTTACACGGGTCTAAACTTTGAATAAAACATGTTGCAGACGGTGTTTGTCTGGATCCAGAGAGCTGAGCTTTTTGTTTTTGCGTTGTACAAATTGAGCAGAAGAGAAGCTGAGGGTCTGAGACAGAAAGAGGAGGGTTCACAGAGGATTGTTGTGGAGCCACAAGCGCCTGTCCATCTCCCGGAGTCCCCCAAGGACCAGGCCCGGGACCGAGCAGGAGGGGTGATGTTCCCACTGCCCCAGAGCAGAGGCTGGGGGGGAGAGGGGGAGGTAGAGTTCCCACTGTGGGTGAATGTCCAACTGGAGCTGCCTCATCGCAAAGGCATGACAATATTGTTCACACGATGGAGGACGGCCGGGCCGGAGGAATTCTCACTTGTACACTTTTAGATTCAGGCTGAAGGTTTACACAATTCATTTTTTTTAAAACAAAAAAATGGCATCCTTTTTCTTTTTTTGCTTTTTTCAAGACTTTTTAGCACATTTTATTCTGACCCTTTGATACATTTTTCACTTTTGTGGACAACTATCTTAGGAACATAATAGAAACTCTTGTTAGTTTCTCAGTTTGATTGATTGGCAAAATCATAAACCAAGCCAAACACCAATATACTGACACTTTACCTCAGAGCATCCCTCCGTCGACAAAGTTCAACAGTGCAGTGACTTACAAAGTCAATTGTTTAAATAAGATCAGACACAAACGACAGATATCACTTGTTCAAAGAGTTTTTAAATCTCTCCAAACGCCACCACGAGACAAAGATACCCCGTTTCAGTTTTGCAGCGTTAATAAAGCCTGAACAAACCAGTGTGTCGTAAAGTGTTCACTGAACCGACCTTTGATGTTGTTGAGGATGTCCTTGAGTTGAGCAAAGCTGTTCAGAAGTGGGTCCTGTTCTTCGTCCTGAGACACAAAGACACAAATAAAAGGGTTATAATCTTATTAAAGCACATTCTACAAACCTCTCACACAGATTTAATGCAGAGGGGATTGAATAAAGTCGATATTTCCCGCTTTACCATGTTTGGGTTTGCTTCATATTTGCAGGATTTGGAAGTTTTTTTTTGTTTTTTTTAATGTGAGCGTTTGCAGTATAACGTTTAATGAAATGTAGAGATGATAACATACTGTGATATTACATATCTTTAAAATAAATAGTCGTGTGAATGTTCTTGATTAGCAAAGTGCATTTATCTTAATAGAATATCATGTTTCTGATTTATTAAACATGACAAAGATTGTGTTTTCAGACAAATATGGAAGACACCATCTACAACATACACAATTATACTTTTGGAAACAGCTGAAGTCTGTTGTAAGAAGTGTTTGTTGGACATGGATTACATCAAGTTTGAAGTAATTCAGGAATGAGCCTAAAGTAAATCTGCAAATACGGCTGGTTTTGTCAGCTCTAATTTGACTAAATATATAATTTCTGTTTTTACGGTGGATTGGCCAGAAGAGGTTTGTCAGTTTGTCTTTATACACGTTTTCCTTTTAGCTCTTTATTCTCCAGACTTTCTCTGGAGTCACTGCAGGAATAAACACTAAACCTCCAGAGTTTTAGGTAACTGTGTGAATGAACAGGTCAGTCCTGAGACGTTTGTGAAAAACAGGCTCCGATTTGTTTAAATAGAACCTGTTTGGCTAACGTCACTTCCTCAGGGGACGGTGTTAAAAAAGGCTAAAACTAAAAACTGCAAAAGAATCCAGAAGAAAACAGGACAAAAGCCCGAGTGTCATGTGTCGTCTGCTCACGTTTTGTTAAAAGCATAAATTTAAGTTAAGTTAAGGAACCTCATTGTCTCAAAGAATCTGAAAATATACTGTTGATTTCTACAAAGACCTGCTTGACATTTTGTGTTTCTCTAGGTTAATAGCTCTGGATTTTTTTCCATATTGGTCAAAAAGAATTAAGTGAGCAGAGTCATCACAAAACCTGTAACCTAAAAACTCCCCCGGAGCTCCAGCGGAGAACAGCCTTGTGCTTCATTAAAGTGGCTATAAGCCTGTGCCTCGCTGATCAGTGTCTCTCGAATGAAAAAGGGCCAAAGCTCATCGGCCAGATTCACATTCACTTTGTTTTGATCCAACATAAAATGTGATATTTGGCACAGCTCCAGGTGAAGGTGTTGTGAAAGTGCTTTAGTGTTGACTCTCACCAGAGGAGTGTGAGTGTTCCACCTGGAGTTCCTCTTTATGGCTCCGACCACCAGCCCCACCTGCCCCTGGACGATATACACACTCCTCTCAATCATATCTGTGGAGACAGAACGGGTCAGAACGGGTCAGAACGGGTCAGAGCCAGAGCACGGGTCAGAGCCAGGACTCAACCGGGTCAGAACGGGTCAGCACGGGTAAGAGCCAGGACTCAACCAGGTCAGAACGGGTCAGAGCCAGGACTCAACCAGGTCAGAACGGGTCAGCACGGGTCAGAGCCAGGGCACGGGTCAGAGCCAGGACTCAACCGGGTCAGAGCCAGGGCACGGGTCAGAGCCAGGACTCAACCAGGTCAGAACGGGTCAGAGCCAGGACTCAACCAGGTCAGAACGGGTCAGAGCCAGGACTCAACCAGGTCAGAACGGGTCAGAACGGGTCAGAGCCAGGACTCAACCGGGTCAGAACGGGTCAGCACGGGTCAGAGCCAGGACTCAACCGGGTCAGAGCCAGGACTCAACCAGGTCAGAACGGGTCAGAGCCAGGACTCAACCAGGTCAGAACGGGTCAGAGCCAGGACTCAACCAGGTCAGAACGGGTCAGAGCCAGGACTCAACCAGGCCAGAACAGGTCAGAACGGGTCAGAGCCAGGACTCAACCAGGTCAGAACGGGTCAGAGCCAGGACTCAACCAGGCCAGAACAGGTCAGAACGGGTCAGAGCCAGGACTCAACCAGGTCAGAACAGGTCAGAGCCAGGACTCAACCAGGTCAGAAAAGGTCAGAAAGGGTCAGAAGAAGGATTCAACAAGGCCAGAACGGGTCAGAACCAGGACTAAACCAGGTCAGAACCAGGACTAAACAGATCTTAGGTTTACATTTCATTTTTATTTTTCAGTTTAAAGTTTATGCTCCTTTTACAGAAGCGTAGTACTGTCAATGTTGTTTTTCTGACTTTTTTTGGGGGAATTATTTTGTCGGGTTTTTTTTGCCAATATAATTTTTACAAAATAACGTTATACTATCATGTTATTTCATGATAATTACCATGTTATTTTATGATAATTATTACGTTATTTCGTGATAACTTTTCTTTTTTTAATGCTTTATCAGAAGCAACGTACTCCGTAGCCTATTACGCTTCCGTATTTTTGTGTCCATCCAGTTGATCAATAAGAAATGCTGCTACAGCCAACGGATCTGAAAGATTCTTCCGCCTATACAATCTCTCAGCTTCCTCACGTTGCTACGGAAGCGTAGTAGGCTACGGAGTACGTTGCTTCCGATATAAAGCATTAAAAAGTTATCAAGAAATAACGTGATAGAATAACTGGCAAAAAAAAAAAAAAGGTTCCGTACCTTTTACTTCACTTATGTTGTATTTTTTTAATATGTTCACTGTATTTGTTTTGTTTATTGAATAAAATAAAATAAGGAAATAAAAACATTAAAGTTCAAATGCTCCATTAGATTCTGTGTCTGTAAATACCCTTCCTTTTGTTCAACACAGATTTAAAAAAGTCAATGTAGGAAACATAAATTCCACATTATCTGAACATGTAGAGCTTTAAAAGTCAAACACAGCGATCTCCAAGTCATGACTTCACAATGTGTCGACGAAAAACCAAACAGAGAGGAATATAGACCCGGGAAACGAGGGATTAACCTGGACTTAGACAGAAGAGACGGGTTTAGACTTGCTTGGTTTGACAAAAGGATCAAAAAGACACAGAAGATGGACGTGTAGCCGTTAGATCCATAGACATGAGGAGCTCTCACTTTAATTTAACCAGTCCATTCTCTGTCTCCACTGCATTAAACAGGAACAGGACTTAGACCTGGTTTAGATCTGGTTTATTCCTGCTTTAGACCTGCTTAAGAACTGGTTAAGACCTGGTTAAGACCTGGTTAAGACCTGGTTTAGACCTGGTTTAGACCTGGTTTAGACCTGGTTTAGACCTGGTTTAGACCTGGTTTAGACCTGGTTTAGACCTGCTTAAGAACTGGTTTAGACCTGGTTTAGACCTGGTTTAGACCTGGTTTAGACCTGGTTTAGACCTGGTTTAGAACTGGTTTAGAACTGGTTTAGAACTGGTTTAGAACTGGTTTAGAACTGGTTTATTCCTGGTTTAGACCTGGTTTAGACCTGGTTTATTCCTGGTTTATTCCTGGTTTAGACCTGGTTTAGACCTGGTTTAGTCCTGGTTTAGACCTGGTTTAGACCTGGTTTAGACCTGGTTTAGACCTGGTTTAGTCCTGGTTTAGTCCTGGTTTAGACCTGGTTTAGACCTGGTTTATTCCTGGTTTAGACCTGGTTTAGACCTGGTTTAGACCTGGTTTAGACCTGGTTTAGACCTGGTTTAGACCTGGTTTAGTCTATTTTATCTGTTGCAATTCCTACTCCTGACCAGGTGGTGGCGACTGTACATATCAATTATCAATTATCTTGAATTGTGTTGTCTTTGTCGCTGCAGTCAGCAGCAAAAAGGTTGCGGCAGCTAAATGTGAGTAGTTTTTTCTAACCGCCAAATAGTTGTGATATTGTTAATAAAGGTGGAAAAAAGAGGACATGATGCAGTGGAGGATGAAGGAGGACAAACAGAGATCACTGAGCAGTCACTGACAACTGTTACAGGACAATCAGCAGCAAAAAGGAGATGAAGAAGAGGGAGTATCGTGTTCAGAGGGAACAGGAGTTTACGAGACGGAGGTGGGAAGGATGAAAAATGTTCTGTGACATCTGTAGAAAAGCAAACACAAGTAACGGACTTGTCAAGGAGTGCACAACAACAGCGATTGAATTAAGTTCAGTTCATTGTTGTTATTTCCTTTTGTCAAAATCATTTTGTGTAATATACTGCGTTTTCCAGACTTCAAGCTCAAAATATCCTTCCACTTTTTTGTGTATTTGTTGTTCATAAATAAAATGTATAATCTGTCCTCTGTGCTTGTCTTGAATTTTCTTAAAATGTGAGTAAAACAAAAAGCCATTACAAGTATTATTAAAATATAAAAATGTAGTCCTGGTTTAGACCTGGTTTAGACCTGGTTTAGACCTGGTTTAGACCTGGTTTAGACCTGGTTTAGACCTGGTTTAGACCTATTTAAGGCCTGGTTAAGTCCTGGTGATATTTTTCGGCTCTACTGTAAAAGTGTCACAGCAGGACTGAGTTAAACAGTTGATGTTGTCTTTATTTCTACAGATTTTGTTAAATCATTGTGCTCTTTGTCCAGAGAGACGCATGACTGTTCACATAAATCTGAGCTCGACACTTCTTCCTCAGAGCTGTGAAAAGGGAAAGGGCTAATCTGATTAAACCTGTCTCTACCTCAGTGTCAGAGCTCTACACAAAAATGACAGCCGTTTTAGATCATAAACAGGACAACCAGACATATAGTAATACCGTTTACATGTATTTTTCTCACAATGGAAAGGTTTGATATTCTTTGCAAATTAAATGCTAACAAGTTAGCTCAGCTTGTTAGCATTTAAACCGGTCAATCTTGTAAGTACACCGATTAAAATATATTATATTTATGTGAAAGGATAATCATACGTCTGTTAAAGCGATACCCACGCTGTGGAGGCTGAAAGAATAAAAATATTACCTATTTTTTGCTGATTGTTCGAAGTTGGAGGCCAGGTGATGCTAACGTTAGCCTAGCTCTACAGGCTAGCCGGGCCGTGAGTGAATGAAGAAGGAGCAAAGTTCAGTCTTTCGCGTTAAATAAACCAGGTCACGGCGGAGTAAGGACATAACACGGAGAGAGGAGCTTGCGTTCGTTGAGTCTGTACCATTCAATGAGCAGAAAACAGCGCCATTCTTGGAGAAAAAAGCTGAAAAGTGCGGCTAGCTGTCACTCTGCTCCGAGTAAACACACTGACGTGGAAAAGCTTTGCGCTCTCAACCTAACGCGATGACGTCAGCTGATTGACAGACGACTAAACTGTATCATTTTACTTTTTAAATTCAAAATAAACACATCACACTTTTAAATTATACGTTTGAGGATATCTTTTACCGTTTAAAACTGTATTTAGGATGATAACAAAAACACAAAAAGATGATATGAAACGTTACAGAAAAAAGAGGTGGGACAAACATAACAGCGACGTCGTGACGGTAGGTTGATTCTTGGCCGTGATGACGGAATCACGTAAGTGCGCTGCTGTAACAGGTCGCTGAAAGAAAACTACGAAATATTTGTTGAACTCTTACTCACCCAGAATACATTTATCAGCGCTGTAATAACTAAAAGCCTGAAAAAGGTAATGTTTTATGTGTGCTACATGTTTCTCCCTTGACACTTTTATTCATCACTTCATTATTATTTTGGTTTGACAAATGATGGAATGGAATAAACATTTTGTATTTTTTCTTTAAAATAAAAACGCTGGGTTGTTACAAATAAATTAACCAATTAATAAATAAGAATCAAATCTTACAAATCCAACTAAAACCTGCTTAAATCCATCTAAAACCTGTTCAAAACCAACTTAAACCTGTTCAAATCTATAAAAAAAAGTTGCTGCTTCCACATTATTCCCACATGTTCTGTTAAATCCTGTCGTATTCATGTCCAACAGCTGCATTTCCATTCGACCAAACTGAAATATGTTCATGTAAATATTTATATCTGCTCTCGGACGTGACTATCATTAATTATAGACACAGACACTTTAGACGCTCAGTTATTGTGTTGATTCCAAACTTACATTGCTTTATTTCTCCTCGTGTGAAGGTCAGAGTTCACATTCAACATCAGAACTTATAAAACTGGTTTCAATGTTGGGTTTTGGTAGAATCTGTCTTAAACCTGAGACAAGAGAAGTAGGAAGTGCATTATGGTCTAATATTTGGCAGTGTTTTTGTTTGAAGCATATCGGAGGAAATGGAGAGTTGTTTATGGTAGCTCATTAAATATTTGTAAACACGGACATATCATAAAGACAAGAAGCTGTTTACATCCGAACATTTATGAGCAGCGTTTGATGGAAATGACAAAACATGAGCATCTGGCCAGTTCCATTTCCCCAGAGACACTTCTGGGTCCAGCCTAGTCCACACCGGCCCCTCGCTGTCCCTCCTGAAGGGTTTGTCCACACCGGCCCCTCGCTGTCCCTCCTGAAGGGTTCGTCCACACCGGCCCCTCGCTGTCCCTCCTGAAGGGTTCGTCCACACCGGCCCCTCGCTGTCCCTCCTGAAGGGTTCGTCCACACCGGCCCCTCGCTGTCCCTCCTGAAGGGTTTGTCCACACCGGCCCCTGTTCTTCCTGAAGGGTTCGTCCACACCGGCCCCTGTTCTTCCTGAAGGGTTTGTCCACACCGGCCCCTCGCTGTCCCTCCTGAAGGGTTTGTCCACACCTGCTCCTCGCTGTCCCTCCTGAAGGGTTTGTCCACACCGGCCCCTCGCTGTCCCTCCTGAAGGGTTTGTCCACACCGACCCCTGTTCCGCCTGAAGGGTTTGTCCACACCGGCCCCTGTTCTTCCTGAAGGGTTTGTCCACACCGGCCCCTGTCCCTCCTGAAGGGTTCGTCCACACCGGCCCCTGTTCTTCCTGAAGGGTTTGTCCACACCGGCCCCTCGCTGTCCCTCCTGAAGGGTTTGTCCACACCTGCTCCTCGCTGTCCCTCCTGAAGGGTTTGTCCACACCGGCCCCTCGCTGTCCCTCCTGAAGGGTTTGTCCACACCGACCCCTGTTCCGCCTGAAGGGTTTGTCCACACCGGCCCCTGTTCTTCCTGAAGGGTTTGTCCACACCGGCCCCTGTCCCTCCTGAAGGGTTCGTCCACACCGGCCCCTGTCCCTCCTGAAGGGTTCGTCCACACCGGCCCCTGTACCTCCTGAAGGGTTCGTCCACACCGGCCCCTCGCTGTCCCTCTTGAAGGGTTCGTCCACACCGGCCCCTCGCTGTCCCTCTTGAAGGGTTCGTCCACACCGGCCCCTCGCTGTCCCTCCTGAAGGGTTTGTCCAATCCGGCCCCTGTCCCTCCTGAAGAGTTTGTCCACACTGGCCCCTGTCCTTCCTGAAGGGTTCGTCCACACCGGCCCCTCGCTGTCCCTCCTGAAGAGTTCGTCCACACCGGCCCCTGTCCTTCCTGAAGGGTTCGTCCACACCGGCCCCTCGCTGTCCCTCCTGAAGGGTTCGTCCACACCGGCCCCTCGCTGTTCCTCCTGAAGAGTTTGTCCACTTTGGCCCCTGTCCCTCCTGAAGAGTTTGTCCACTTTGGCCCCTGTCCCTCCTGAAGAGTTTGTCCACACCGGCCCCTGTCCCTCCTGAAGGGTTCGTCCACACCGGCCCCTGTCCCTCCTGAAGGGTTCGTCCACACCGGCCCCTGTCCCTCCTGAAGAGTTTGTCCACACCGGCCCCTGTCCCTCCTGAAGGGTTCGTCCACACCGGCCCCTCGCTGTCCCTCCTGAAGGGTTCGTCCACACCGGCCCCTGTCCCTCCTGAAGGGTTCGTCCACACCGGCCCCTGTCCCTCCTGAAGAGTTTGTCCACACCGGCCCCTGTCCCTCCTGAAGGGTTCGTCCACACCGGCCCCTCGCTGTCCCTCCTGAAGGGTTCGTCCACACCAGCCCCTGTCCCTCCTGAAGAGTTTGTCCACACCGGCCCCTGTCCCTCCTGAAGGGTTCGTCCACACCGGCCCCTGTCCCTCCTGAAGGGTTCGTCCACACCGGCCCCTGTCCCTCCTGAAGGGTTTGTCCACACTGGTCCCTGCTCTTCTGACAAGGTCGTCCACAGGAGGGAGGGCCTATTCGGACCAGAGGTTGCAGTAACCAAATATTTTCCGTCATTGACGTTTTATTTTTTAGCAGGGACGGAAAAATCTGAATGCCATCCGTCATTTTGACGAATTATTCTGAGGGCGATCTGTTGCAATTCCTACTCCTGACCAGGTGGTGGCGACTGTACATATCAATTATCAATTATCTTGAATTGTGTTGTCTTTGTCGCTGCAGTCAGCAGCAAAAAGGTTGCGGCAGCTAAATGTGAGTAGTTTTTTCTAACCGCCAAATAGTTGTGATATTGTTAATAAAGGTGGAAAAAAGAGGACATGATGCAGTGGAGGATGAAGGAGGACAAACAGAGATCACTGAGCAGTCACTGACAACTGTTACAGGACAATCAGCAGCAAAAAGGAGATGAAGAAGAGGGAGTATCGTGTTCAGAGGGAACAGGAGTTTACGAGACGGAGGTGGGAAGGATGAAAAATGTTCTGTGACATCTGTAGAAAAGCAAACACAAGTAACGGACTTGTCAAGGAGTGCACAACAACAGCGATTGAATTAAGTTCAGTTCATTGTTGTTATTTCCTTTTGTCAAAATCATTTTGTGTAATATACTGCGTTTTCCAGACTTCAAGCTCAAAATATCCTTCCACTTTTTGTGTATTTGTTGTTCATAAATAAAATGAATAATCTGTCCTCTGTGCTTGTCTTGAATTTTCTTAATAAAACGTAAAGCCATTATAAGTATTATTAAAATATGAAAAATTGTAAATGACAGGTAGTATTAGACAAAGACGGAAATTTTACAACTCTGTCCGTCAAAATGAGAGTGAGAAAGTCTAGTGCGACCTGTGATCCGAACTGAACCTTCGTGGGCCAGCCCAACCCCAGGCCTGCAGGGCTCTGTATTTTACATGAAGGGGCCCCTGACCTGCTCTGGTCTGGCCTGTCTAGAACCTAGGACCTGTTAACGTTGGGAGACCACCCTGACAACATGGCTCCATTAGGTCTGGTTTTAAATGGATCTGAACAGGTTTGAGTTGGATTTGAACATGTTTTAAATGGATTTGAACAGGTTTGAGTTGGATTTGAACAGGTTTTAGATGGATTTGAACAGGTTTGAGTTGGATTTGAACAGGTTTGAGTTGGATTGGAACAGGTTTTAGATGGATTTGAACAGGTTTGAGTTGGATTGGAACAGGTTTGTGTTGGATTTTAACAGGTTTGAGTTGGATTTGAACAGGTTTGAGTTGGATTTGAACAGGTTTTAGATGGATCTGAACAGGTTTGAGTTGGATTTGAACAGGTTTTAGATGGATTGGAACAGGTTTGAGTTGGATTGGAACAGGTTTGAGTTGGATTGGAACAGGTTTTAGATGGATCTGAACAGGTTTGAGTTGGATTGGAACAGGTTTTAGATGGATTGGAACAGGTTTGAGTTGGATTGGAACAGGTTTGAGTTGGATTGGAACAGGTTTGAGTTGGATTGGAACAGGTTTTAGATGGATCTGAACAGGTTTGAGTTGGATTGGAACAGGTTTGAGTTGGATTTGAACAGGTTTGAGTTGGATTTGAACAGGTTTGAGTTGGATCTGAACAGGTTTGAGTTGGATTTGAACAGGTTTTAGATGGATCTGAACAGGTTTTAGATGGATTGGAACAGGTTTGAGTTGGATTTGAACAGGTTTTTAGATGGATCTGAACAGGTTTGAGTTGGATTTGAACAGGTTTAAGTTGGATTGGAACAGGTTTTAGATGGATTTGAACAGGTTTGAGTTGGATTGGAACAGGTTTGAGTTGGATTTGAACAGGTTTAAGTTGGATTGGAACAGGTTTTAGATGGATTTGAACAGGTTTGAGTTGGATTGGAACAGGTTTGAGTTGGATTTGAACAGGTTTAAGTTGGATTGGAACAGGTTTTAGTTGGATTTGAACAGGTTTAAGTTGGATTGGAACAGGTTTTAGATGGATTTGAACAGGTTTAAGTTGGATTGGAACAGGTTTTAGATGGATTTGAACAGGTTTTAGATGGATTTGAACAGGTTTAAGTTGGATTGAAACAGGTTTTAGATGGATTGGAACAGGTTTGAGTTGGATTGGAACAGGTTTAAGTTGGATTGGAACAGGTTTTAGATGGATCTGAACAGGTTTGAGTTGGATTGGAACAGGTTTGAGTTGGATTCAAATGGGGTTTATTCTTTTTCTTTCTTCTGAACCCAGAACAGTCCTAAAGCATCAGGAGGGTAATGTTCTTTATCTGATTCAGTAATAATAGTTCATAATAATAGTTGAAAAGCATGTTTAAGTCAGACTCTGTGACTCAGCCCTGATCCAGACTGAGGTTTGTTAAACCAGCTGATAAGAGTGTTATCGCAGGCTCTTCTGATTCTGAGATGTTTGAGCAGCTGTGACTTTAATGACACACTTCTTCCTCAAACACCGCAGAGTCGTTCCTTCAGTCCAACACAGAACAGGACTGTTTAAGAAGAAAACACTCATTCATTCAATAAAGAAGGAAAGTGAGAAAGCACAAGAGGAAGTGGTTATTGTAAACACAGTTAATATATATTCATTGTTTTTTGCATATTTACCATTAGTTCCCACTTTAGACTTGGACAGATCTAAAAGTCTGAGAGAAATTAAAAATATAGCACTACTTAACAGGGACTAGACTTACTTTGTACAAAGCGTGTGTTATTGGACTTTTGTGTCAGTCACAGTTTGTTCAGAACAAACACGTGTCCCAGCCTCAGGTCCATCAGAAGCTCCAGGACACTCCAACTCAGCGGTATAGGACCGTCGGAGTCGTTTCTACACCAGGGACTGAAGAGGAGAACTCAGATCCAGGAGTGACCATGTGGTCCTGGTCTTGGACTGGACCAGCTCTAGACCCTCTCTCTGGTGTTTCTCGTGGCCCCTGTGGGGGGCGCTCTGGGATGGGTCTGGGGCCCTCAGGTAAAGACTGTCAGGAGCCTGGGTCACTGGTCAGACCAGACAGGAACTTTTCAAAAAGGCAAGTGTGATTCATAAAACTTCATCAAAATATAAATACTGTACTTTTATTGTTGAAATAACGAGTGTTAAAACTGAGCGTCCGTCTTGGTTTAAGTTAGACAAGATAAATACTTGTTTTTGTTTTATGCACGTTATAGTGTGTCACTAAATTCATGGTAAATGCATTTATTTAAAAATGTAAATGTAAAATATATTGCTTTTGTAACCTCATACACACCATCGCTCTCCAACCTGCACCAAACTCACCTGAGTCTCACCTGAGTCTCACCTGAGTCTCACCTGAGTCTCACCTGAGTCTCACCTGAGTCTCACCTGAGTCACAAACACAGCTGTATGAGTTCTACACTAGAGTCAATATGAGACAGTATTCCTCTTCATATCTCCACAACTGTGTCAGGAATGTCTCACACTGTAAATACTGTTTAAGAGCGGGTTTTAAACCAGGACTAAACCAGGTTTAGACCTGTTTTTCTCTCATTTGTTGCCCACGACCTGAAGTCAGAACACTTTTCGTCCTCGTCTCATTTGTTCTTTTGTTGCTGAAGAACGCCTGCAGGTTTTATTTGTGGAGGAGCGTTTGATTCGTTCGGCCTCGGGCCTTGGTTATTATCATGTGTCTTTGTGTTTTTAATGTTTTAAAAATGAAACAGTGAAGACACACAAAGGCCAGGGAGAGGTCACTACAGGACGAGCTGCTGCTATTCTCTCCGAAATAAAAGAATAATGATATAATAACTACTGCTGGAAAACCTGTCTCAGCTAAAAACATGTTGCAGTTCATCACAGCAGCAATATTCTTTATGTTTTTTGAGACCGGTCTGTGAAGGTCTTAGTCTTGTCTCGGTCTCAGATGCAAAGACCAACCAAGACTATAATGAGTTTGTTTGTCTGGTCTAAGACCGGACTAACTCTGTCTCCGTGAGTCTGGACCTGGTCTAAGACTGGACTAACTCTGTCTCCGTGAGTCTGGACCTGGTCTAAGACCGGACTAACTCTGTCTCCTTCAAACTCTGACCTCAGTGAGTCTGGACCTGGTCTAAGTCTGGACTAACTCTGTCTCCTTCAAACTCTGACCTCCGTGAGTCTGGACCTGGTCTAAGTCTGGACTAACTCTGTCTCCGTGAGTCTGGACCTGGTCTAAGACTGGACCTGGTCTAAGTCTGGACATGGTCTAAGTCTGGACTAACTCTGACCTCCGTGAGTCTGGACCTGGTCTAAGACCGGACTAACTCTGTCTCCTTCAAACTCTGACCTCCGTGAGTCTGGACCTGGTCTAAGACTGGACTAACTCTGTCTCCGTGAGTCTGGACCTGGTCTAAGACCGGACTAACTCTGTCTCCGTGAGTCTGGACCTGGTCTAAGACTGGACCTGGTCTAAGACTGGACTAACTCTGTCTCCGTGAGTCTGGACCTGGTCTAAGACCGGACTAACTCTGTCTCCGTGAGTCTGGACCTGGTCTAAGACTGGACCTGGTCTAAGTCTGGACCTGGTCTAAGTCTGGACCTGGTCTAAGACTGGACCTGGTCTAAGTCTGGACTAACTCTGACCTCCGTGAGTCTGGACCTGGTCTAAGACCGGACTAACTCTGTCTCCTTCAAACTCTGACCTCCGTGAGTCTGGACCTGGTCTAAGTCTGGACTAACTCTGACCTCCGTGAGTCTGGACCTGGTCTAAGTCTGGACTAACTCTGTCTCCGTGAGTCTGGACCTGGTCTAAGACTGGACCTGGTCTAAGTCTGGACATGGTCTAAGTCTGGACTAACTCTGACCTCCGTGAGTCTGGACCTGGTCTAAGACCGGACTAACTCTGTCTCCGTGAGTCTGGACCTGGTCTAAGACTGGACCTGGTCTAAGACTGGACTAACTCTGTCTCCGTGAGTCTGGACCTGGTCTAAGACTGGACCTGGTCTAAGTCTGGACCTGGTCTAAGTCTGGACCTGGTCTAAGACTGGACCTGGTCTAAGTCTGGACTAACTCTGACCTCCGTGAGTCTGGACCTGGTCTAAGACCGGACTAACTCTGTCTCCTTCAAACTCTGACCTCCGTGAGTCTGGACCTGGTCTAAGTCTGGACTAACTCTGACCTCCGTGAGTCTGGACCTGGTCTAAGTCTGGACTAACTCTGTCTCCGTGAGTCTGGACCTGGTCTAAGACTGGACCTGGTCTAAGTCTGGACATGGTCTAAGTCTGGACTAACTCTGACCTCCGTGAGTCTGGACCTGGTCTAAGACTGGACTAACTCTGTCTCCGTGAGTCTGGACCTGGTCTAAGACCGGACTAACTCTGTCTCCGTGAGTCTGGACCTGGTCTAAGACTGGACCTGGTCTAAGTCTGGACCTGGTCTAAGTCTGGACCTGGTCTAAGACTGGACCTGGTCTAAGTCTGGACTAACTCTGACCTCCGTGAGTCTGGACCTGGTCTAAGACCGGACTAACTCTGTCTCCTTCAAACTCTGACCTCCGTGAGTCTGGACCTGGTCTAAGTCTGGACTAACTCTGACCTCCGTGAGTCTGGACCTGGTCTAAGTCTGGACTAACTCTGTCTCCGTGAGTCTGGACCTGGTCTAAGTCTGGACTAACTCTGTCTCCGTGAGTCTGGACCTGGTCTAAGTGTGGACTAACTCTGTCTCCGTGAGTCTGGACCTGGTCTAAGACCGGACTAACTCTGACCTCCGTGAGTCTGGACCTGGTCTAAGTCTGGACTAACTCTGTCTCCGTGAGTCTGGACCTGGTCTAAGACCGGACTAACTCTGACCTCCGTGAGTCTGGACCTGATCTAAGTCTGGACCTGGTCTAAGACTGGACCTGGTCTAAGACTGGACCTGGTCTAAGTCTGGACTAACTCTGACCTCCGTGAGTCTGGACCTGGTCTAAGTCTGGACTAACTCTGTCTCCGTGAGTCTGGACCTGGTCTAAGTCTGGACTAACTCTGTCTCCGTGAGTCTGGACCTGGTCTAAGTCTGGACTAACTCTGTCTCCGTGAGTCTGGACCTGGTCTAAGTCTGGACTAACTCTGTCTCCGTGAGTCTGGACCTGGTCTAAGTCTGGACTAACTCTGACCTCCGTGAGTCTGGACCTGGTCTAAGACCGGACTAACTCTGTCTCCTTCAAACTCTGACCTCCGTGAGTCTGGACCTGGTCTAAGTCTGGACTAACTCTGACCTCCGTGAGTCTGGACCTGGTCTAAGTCTGGACTAACTCTGTCTCCGTGAGTCTGGACCTGGTCTAAGTCTGGACTAACTCTGTCTCCGTGAGTCTGGACCTGATCTAAGTCTGGACCTGGTCTAAGACTGGACCTGGTCTAAGACTGGACCTGGTCTAAGTCTGGACTAACTCTGACCTCCGTGAGTCTGGACCTGGTCTAAGTCTGGACTAACTCTGTCTCCGTGAGTCTGGACCTGGTCTAAGTCTGGACTAACTCTGTCTCCGTGAGTCTGGACCTGGTCTAAGTCTGGACTAACTCTGTCTCCGTAAGTCTGGACCTGGTCTAAGTCTGGACTAACTCTGTCTCCGTGAGTCTGGACCTGGTCTAAGTCTGGACTAACTCTGTCTCCGTGAGTCTTTAGACCAGGTCCAGACTCACTCAAAAACTCTTTTACAAGAGGTGTTTATAAGTCTTATATCTGAACTGTATTTAGAGTCATTATTTACTCTCAGCGTGAGGCCACAACTCTCCAAACAGAGTAATATTAACTCTAATCTGAGGGGTCACATTTAAACACTGGAGTTCATTTAACCTGGGTTTGCAGTGTATTGGAATATTCCATAAAGTGAGCTCAACCTGATAAGTCCGGCTCATTTTGGTGGATTTCTGTTGAAGCTCGTTCACATGAACATTTATGAAGTTATAAACCACTTTTTTCCACCAAACCTTTAGCTCCGACTTCAGCGTCAGAACGGACCTCGTTAAACGTCCACTGAAGCCCATGTTGATCCCAGTTTAGGGATGCTCATTTCGATTAATTTTCCCAACTGACAACCGCCGCTCCTTAATCGATTATTAACTGTTAACTGATAAGATTATAATATTGAATTGGCATTAAATACAAATAAAATTGACGCACATGGCGTTGCTTTGGCTCCAGCTTGGGTAGCAGACACCGCTTTCTCATCTCATTCCGCATTGGCCATTACCAAAGCAGCACACATTTCAATAAGTTTTGCTTTTACAGCTTCCTTCTCCGTTTGTGAAAAAAAAGGGAGATGTTTATGGCGTGGGTCCAGGACAAAGACGATCACGTGTGTGGTTGCGCGTGCCGATGCGCTCCGTACGTTAATAAATATAAGCTATATAGTAGGCTATTTTAGTTTTAAACCATTCAGCAAACAAAAAAAAAGAACCTTAAAAAAACTTTTAAACCGTTTAACTGATAGTATTAATTGGTCAAAATTTTTACTTTCGGTTAACGGTTAAACGTCCACTGAAGCCCATGTTGATCCCAGTTTTCTCTGTTTTGGGCTGTTTCTCTGTAAAAATACGTGTCCAGAGCTGAATTTTCCTGTTCAATCGGCAGCTGTTACTTCCTTATTAACATTCGTGTCGACCAATGGGGGCGCTCCTTTTCCTGAAGTGAGCTGTGATTGGACAAAGCTTGTGTTCAAGAATATTCTCATATATTAAAATCCTAAAAATCTAAATGGTTAAACCTTAATAAACATAAGGGTTGTATTTTTTATTATTATTTTAGTTTGTTTATTGTAAACAAAGACAACAAGTCAGGCACAGTCCGTTTAAATAATGTTTTCTAATGTTTTACTTCTTTTGTTTTCGGTGATCATTCATTTGATAAAACTTGAAACATGAACCAGGACCAGGTCTGGACCTAGACCAGGACTAGGTCTAAACCTGGACAGGACCAGGTCTGAACCTCCTTCATCAGTTTCTTTTGTGAGACTGAGTCTGACTAAAATAGGTTAGACTTCTTAAATGAACGCACAGATTTATGTAAATATCACAAGAATGACTCGATATCTCCTTCTGGACATAAATGTGCCCAGATTCCAACCAGACAAGCACACACTACACTCTTCTAACGTTACATTTCTTCAGATCCTAAAATACCTGAATAATGCGGACTTTGTTTAAAAACGCAGTAAAAGTGAGTGTTTTAGACGAAAAGGCGTTAATGTGGACGTGTCCAGCGGCAGATAAAGAACACAGACTTGTGAGCGCGCGAGCACAAACCCTCCTCTTCTGCAGCTCGTCCCCGCGCGTGCCCAACTCTTCCTCTCCTCGTGCACGTGGGCTCAAAGCCCGTCAGGCTCAGGGTCTCCAGCTCAGAGCTCCGCGGACGAGCAGCCCACGCGCAACGGAGACGCGCACAAACCAACTTATTCATCTTTTATCCGCGTTTTTGTGACTTTAATTTGAAACCAACGCAAAGGACGCGAGGAAAGAAGTAAAGGACGAGGAAAGGAGGGAGTTTTGTCCATGTCCCGCTGAGCCGAGGCCCGGAGCAGCTCTGCCTCGTTCTTCTTTCCACGGATTTATTTTTGATCGGGACACGGACCTGGTGAGTACAGCCTCCGCAGCTTTACGCACAGTTCACGCCTGGTTTTCTGCGTCAAAAATGTTCAAACACTGCTCACTTATAATCGGTCACATGGACTAACCCCCTGGTTACTGGAAACCCTGAGGCTTTCTGTTTTTAAAGTTGGATTTCTCACTAGAAGCAGACAGGTTTATGATGGAAATAAACGGGGATGAGGTTCGTTTGAAGAACTGGAAAACACGGACAAATTCAATATAAACCTTTGTTTTTGAGATAAACGTGTTTAAAAGAGTCTCTGAATGAATCTGAGCCTTGTTCTGGATGACTTCTGGAGTGACTTTAAGTTGTTTGAGTTAGATTTGTTTTTTAATCCCGTTTGAAATAAACAGACTCGGTTCAGGCTCGAGTTTAGTTTAGGCTTTTCTCAAAGGTAAGTCTGTGTTTTAGGTCCGTTTTTAGGACGAACTTGACAATGTTAGAACCAAAAACAGACACAGGGTGATTTCTGGCAGAAAATAAACTTTAATAATGAAGATGCATCTTCATTATTAAAGTTTTTTTTTTTTTTTTTTATTTAAAACCAAAGTTTTGGGGCGCGTTATGTTGAAATTAGAGACAATACCTTCGTGTTTCTCTAACTTCTGCAAAAAACTCTAAATCAAACCACAAACACTTTTTGAGAATGTTTTCTTCATTTAAACTCTCGTGTTTAGCTCCACATGTTTCTGTTGAAGCGCCGGCCTCTCGGACACAAGACAAATATCAGGTTCAATTTTAGGATTTATTCAAAGCAAAGGCGTTTATTTAAAAAAGCCTCAGGTCACTTTAGGCTTCGTTTTATTAATCTTTGTCTAAAACATTTCCAGAAGAAATTTACAGCTAAAGCTCTTTTTATTTATTTCTCCAACGCGTCGGGCTCGAGACAAAGATTAAAGATAAAGTCTTTATTTACATTTAACACGAATACACCTGCTTTGTCCCAGAATGCACCGGGCTCCGTATTTAGATGTGCCTTAAATAATCCAGAGCTCACACAAAGAGAAGACTTTGTGCAGGATTTGAAACAGGTTCTCTTCCAGAGCGCGCGCACACGCCTCCGGCCTTTGAGAACAAAGTGTGTTCTGTAAAACATCTTCCTCTAAAGCCTCACAACTGCGCTGTTAACCTCGAACCTGAGCCGGAATCATCAGGACTCAACAGAAAGAGCGCTCTTTCATCGGTTATTTTTATTATCTTCAGTCGCGTGACTCACGTGAAGCTCGTTTTCTCCGTCAGCCGCGGGAAAAAAAGAGTTTTTTCTCAGAAACACACCTATATTATATTAATTATATAATATCATATATTATATTGATTATAATATAATATAATATAATAATTAATATAATATAATATTAATTATTATATAATGTAATATAATAATTAATATAATATAATATTAATTATTATATAATGTAATATAATAATTAATATAATATAATATTAATTATTATATTATATTATATATATTATATTATATCTACATTCATCTCTAAAAGGCTCGGAGTTCAACCTGAAAGACATGGTCAGTCTTTAATCACGCGCTCTCTGTCGAAGCGCGTGCATGGCTCATTTCAGAGTGAGGTGTTAAAAGAAAGAGTTTTAGGGTTTATTTGTGTTTCTGCTGCAGTCCGTGAACTCTGTCGAGACGTTTCAGAAAAGAACGAAGAGTCGGCCGTGTTTTTCATTTTAATCAAATTAATGAGGTTTTATTTATTTAGATTTAATTATGGAAGAGTTTTCTCACGTTTTTAATGAATTATTGTTATTATTATTGTAATTGTTATTATTATTATTATTATTATTATTGCAAAAATGCGGATGAACTAATGCTTTTATGTCATAATCATAATTTATTTGATGCAGTAGTTTATTTTGAAACCAATCATAAAAGCTATATTTCTGACTGCGCCGCAGATGAGCTCAGGTTCAATAAATTATAATATTTTTTACAAAAGAGTCTATTACAGAACGAAAGACAAAGCGGAATAAACGGCTCGGAGTCTTTATGGACTTATTATATTCTGGAGTTATTATATTCTTCAGGCGTTAAGGCCTTTTAGAAACACGTTAAAGGTCTTTAAATTTAAATATTGTATTTTATCAAAGAACATTAATAAATGTTGACCTGGTGTTTTTAAAGATGGAGCGGTTTTAGTGGAAATGTAAAAACTAAATTCATGAATATTAATAAAATAAATAAAGAATAAAGTGATGCATAATAAGTTATTTGTCTTTTATTAAAGCCACGTGCACTGTTTTCTGTTAATTATTAGAGTTCATTTATAACAAAATTAAGAAATAAAAAGAATGTGTTAAATATTAAATAAAGCAGGACTTTCTCAGAATCCGTTTGAGAAGAACCTTTAATTAACAAAACAAATGTGATAAAATGGAGAGTTTGTTTTTTTTGGTTCAGATTTATTTAATTTCAGAAAAAGGCTCGCTTTTAATAAAAATAAAACGCGGGAAATGCTTGAAACCCAAAGGTTCCTTTTCTGATGTTTTCTGTAAAAAGAAAAGATGCTGTGTTTTTTATTAAAACGCACTCAAAAATCTGCTGGGTTAAAAAATAACCTTAACCACGCTGCTGTCATTCATTTGACCCTGACATTAACCCTGGTTAAGTCAAACAAATAGTTATCATTTAATAATAAATAGATTATGTCCTGTCTCACTGCCTTTATACATTATTACATTAAATATATTTTATTTACGAATGTAAAATAATTATTGTCTAATACAATAAAGAGCCCATGTGATTTCAATCTCATTTAAAACATTATTTCTTTAAAAACAATACATTTCTTTAATACTTTGTTTGTATATAATATTAAATACACCCCCCCCCCCATCCCGACCCCCTCCCACACACCCTCTGACCTTCACCCTTCCCCACAGACTTTATAACAAATGTAAATCTCTCCAAATATTCAGGCATTAAAACTCACTAAACAACTATTTTTTTGAGAGCGCCGGCATTTTGAAACATTTATGTAAAATAATTGCGTAAATTTGACTGAAAATGAGGTCTTTTCTTATTTTCTTTTAAACACAACAATAAAAGCCACAGAAGTCTCTTTAAAATTCGTTCAAACAAACACCTTTAATTCTTGCGCTCCAGAAACACCTCACTGTGTTTTTAAAATCCCGGCTCGTGCGTCTTTAGCTTTGTGACGTCACTCCTGATTTATGCGCGAGACTGCGTCAAAAGATAAATAAAAGGAGAAAGAGTCCTAATCCTTTAGATCCACAGCCGAGGTTTGAGACAGACCTGCGCATGCGCGGGTGTCTCAAAAATGACTGGGATTTATTCAGAACTTTAGTTTGATTTTCTTGGTTTTTGTTTCCTTTATTTGTGTTTTTTATTAATATTATTGTAGTTCCTTAGCGTTTCCTAATGTTGAGGCTTTAGACGGTTTTGTTCACATTTAGTGGTTTTTTGAAAAAGATATTTTTTTGTTTACAGATGTTGTTCAACCTTTGGGTCTAACCAATGTTCCGTTCAAAATAAAAGCATTCATCAAAATTCAAAATAAAACATGGAAAAGACTAATATCTTCATCACGTCTTCATCAGCGTCACGTTTATTCCTCTTCATCAAAGTTGTTCTAAATTAAAATCTGAAGTCGCTCTGTGACCTTTTCCTTTTTTAGATTCTTTCTGTGAAACGTGTCTGAGAGGAAACGACTGGGGTCAAGGGGTCAGGACTCTGACCTCTGACCTCAAGGTGCCCTGAATCAAACTAATTATACCTAACTCCAGCTTCTTCTAAGAGTAAACCCAACTAAACCCTGTTCAGGTCCATCTAAAACCTGTTCAGATCCACCTAAAACCTGTTCAAATCCACCTAAAACCTGTTCAGATCCAACTAAAACCTGTTCAGATCCAACTAAAACCTGTTCAGATCCACCTAAAACCTGTTCAAATCCACCTAAAACCTGTTCAGATCCACCTAAAACCTGTTCAAATCCAACTAAAACCTGTTCAAATCCACCTAAAACCTGTTCAGATCCAACTAAAACCTTTTCAGATCCAACTAAAACCTGTTCAGATCCACCTAAAACCTGTTCAAATCCACCTAAAACCTGTTCAAATCCACCTAAAACCTGTTCAGATCCACCTAAAACCTGTTCAAATACACCTAAAACCTGTTCAGATTCATCTAAAACCTGTTCAGATCCACCTAAAACCTGTTCAGATCCAACTAAAACCTGTTCAGATCCATCTAAAACCTGTTCAGATCCAACTAAAACCTGTTCAGATCCATCTAAAACCTGTTCAAATCCAACTAAACCCTGTTCAGATCCAACTAAAACCTGTTCAGATCCACCTAAAACCTGTTCAAATCCACCTAAAACCTGTTCAGATCCAACTAAATCCTGTTCAGATCCACCTAAAACCTGTTCAAATCCAACTAAAACCTGTTCAGATCCAACTAAATCCTGTTCAGATCCATCTAAAACCTGTTCAAATCCATCTAAACCCTGTTCAGATCCAACTAAAACCTGTTCAGATCCAACTAAAACCTGTTCAGATCCATCTAAAACCTGTTCAAATCCATCTAAAACCTGTTCAGATCCAACTAAAACCTGTTCAGATCCAACTAAAACCTGTTCAGATCCATCTAAAACCTGTTCAGATCCATCTAAAACCTGTTCAAATCCAACTAAAACCTGTTCAGATCCAACTAAAACCTGTTCAAATCCAACTAAAACCTGTTCAGAGTCA
The DNA here is from genome assembly GCA_024349245.1 of Neodontobutis hainanensis. Lineage (NCBI taxonomy): Eukaryota > Metazoa > Chordata > Actinopteri > Gobiiformes > Odontobutidae > Neodontobutis > Neodontobutis hainanensis. The sequence goes on along the minus strand of JALDNG010000168.1, from coordinate 569,084 downwards.
ACTAAAACCTGTTCAGATCCAAGTAAATCCTGTTCAAGTCCATCTAGCCCACTTGCTAGAGATCATGTACGTGGGAGACCTGGGTTTGAGTCCTGCTCAGGTTGTTGTCCTCAGGGGGAGCAGCACTGGCTGACTTTTATTTAAAAGGTCGAGTCCTAAGTCCCCAGAATAAACTCAGAGCGTCACATCCCTGTCCAGCTCCAACCTCTCAGTCCGAACAGAACCTCTCAAACAGAACCTCTCAGTCCGAACAGAACCTCTCAGTCCGAACCTCTCAAACAGAACCTCTCAGTCCGAACAGAACCTCTCAGTCCTTTCAACGTTCAACAGAACTCAGTCACTAAAGATTAAACTTTTAATAAAAGAAATATGCCCCTCTTCCTGTTTTATTCATGAACACATGATGCGTGAGGAGTCCTATGTAAATCCTATTTGTTTACTCTGGAGTCGTTTGGCCCCGGGACACGATGGAAATGTACTTTTATTGGCCCTTGTCCAATCAGAACGCAGCACGGCCTCAGAGTCAAAACACAGCATTTACATCTGACGCCAGACAATAAAATCATATTTGAACCTCAAATAATTAACTTTCAGAGGAAACCTGGGTTAGAGAGGGAGGGAGGGAGAGGAGGAGGAGAGGGGAGAGGAGGAGGAGAGGAGAGGAGAGGAGAGGAGAGGGAGAGGAGGAGGAGAGGGGAGAGGAGAGGGAGAGGAGGAGGAGGAGGAGGAGAGGAGGAGGAGGAGGAGGAGAGGAGGAGGAGAGGAGAGGGAGAGGAGGAGGAGAGGGGAGAGGAGAGGAGAGGAGGAGGGGGAGGAGAGGGAGAGGACAGGGAGAGGAGGAGGAGAGGGGAGAGGAGAGGGAGAGGAGGAGGAGGAAGAGGAGGAGGAGAGGAGGAGGAGAGGAGGAGGAGGAGGAGGAGGAGGAGAGGAGAGGGAGAGGGGAGAGGAGAGGAGGAGAAGAGGAGGAGGAGAGGAGAGGAGAGAGGAGGAGGAGGAGGAGGAGAGGAGGAGGAGAGGAGGAGGAGAGGAGGAGGAGGAGGAGAGGAGAGGGAGAGGAGAGGAGAGGGAGAGGAGAGGGAGAGGAGGAGAGGAGAGGAGGAGGAGGAGGAGGAGAGGAGAGGAGAGGGAGAGGAGGAGGAGAGGAGGAGGAGGAGGAGAGGAGAGGGAGAGGGGAGAGGAGAGGAGGAGAAGAGGAGGAGGAGAGGAGAGGGAGAGGAGGAGGAGGAGGAGAGGAGGAGGAGGAGAGAGGAGGAGGAGGAGAGGAGGAGGAGAGGAGGAGGAGAGAGGAGGAGGAGAGGGAGAGGAGGAGGAGAGGAGAGAGGAGGAGGAGGAGAGGAGAGGAGGAGGAGAGGAGAGGAGGAGGAGAGGGAGAGGAGGAGGAGAGGAGAGGAGAGGAGGAGGAGAGGAGAGGAGAGGGAGAGGAGGAGGAGAGGAGAGGAGGAGGAGAGGAGGAGGAGAGGAGGAGGAGAGGAGAGGAGGAGGAGAGGAGAGGGAGAGGAGGAGGAGAGGAGGAGGAGGAGGAGAGGAGGAGGAGAGGAGGAGGAGAGGAGGAGGAGAGGGAGAGGAGGAGGAGAGGAGAGGAGGAGGAGGAGAGGAGAGGGAGAGGAGGAGGAGAGGAGAGGAGGAGGAGAGGGAGAGGAGGAGGAGAGGAGAGGGAGAGGAGGAGGAGAGGAGAGGAGAGGGAGAGGAGGAGGAGAGAGGAGGAGGAGAGAGGAGGAGGAGAGGAGGAGGAGAGGAGAGGAGGAGGAGAGGAGAGGAGAGGAGGAGGAGAGGAGGAGGAGGAGGAGGAGAGGAGAGGAGAGGGAGAGGAGGAGGAGAGGAGAGAGGAGGAGGAGAGGAGGAGGAGAGGAGGAGGAGAGGAGAGGAGGAGGAGAGGAGGAGGAGAGGAGAGGGAGAGGAGGAGGAGAGGAGAGGGAGAGGAGGAGGAGGAGAGGAGGAGGAGAGGAGAGGGAGAGGAGGAGGAGGAGAGGAGGAGGAGAGGAGAGGGAGAGGAGGAGGAGGAGGAGGAGGAGAGGAGGAGGAGGAGGAGAGGAGAGGGAGAGGAGGAGAAGAGGAGAGGGAGAGGAGGAGGAGGAGAGGAGAGGGAGAGGAGGAGGAGGAGAAGAGGAGAGGGAGAGGACAGGAGGAGGAAGAGGAGGAGGAGAGGGAGAGGAGGAGAAGAGGAGAGGGAGAGGAGGAGGAGGAGGAGAGGAGAGGGAGAGGAGGAGGAGGAGGAGAGGAGAGGGAGAGGAGGAGGAGGAGAAGAGGAGAGGAGAGGAGGAGGAGAGGGAGAGGAGGAGAAGAGGAGAGGGAGAGGGAGAGGAGGAGGAGGAGGAGAGGAGAGGGAGAGGAGGAGGAGAGGAGGAGGAGGGGGGAGGAGAGGTATTATTAGAACTTTCAGCTCACCCTCTGAAGGCGGTCTCACTCGGGCTCGGGTTCTGGACGAGTCCTGGGAGCTCGAGGGTTCTGTGCAGTATCTTGGCTGTTCCCGGGACTCTTCTGGACCGAGACACTCCTCAGTTTGGGGGGGGTCACTGCTCCGAGTGCTCGATGACACAGTGACCACTGTTGCCTTGACTTTCCAGGCCTTCTCCAGTTCTTCTTTGAGCCCTTGGTATTTCTCTAGTTTCTCTCGGTGTTGCTGTCCTGCCGTTTGTCCACCACCACGATGTCGGTTCCATAACCATTCTGTCTGGACCTGGAAGTCCCACAGGATCTTGGCTCGGTCGTTCTCTCCCACCTTCAGAGGTGTTTCACTTTGACCTCGGGGTTTCCAGTCCGTACTCAGATGTTCCTGATGCTCCATGTGTGCACTTCCTGCCAACACCTTACACCCTGCCGTTAGGAGCTGGATTGTCTTGGATCTTGTGGTAGACCTGGGTCTCTATTGCTCTGGTGCTCAGGACCTGTTCCATGATGAGTTCTAGTTAAACCCGAGAGCCCCCATTTTTGGGGACCCTGTGACGTCCAAAACAATGCAGCTTTAAAAACTACATTTACTTTTTCACAATATGGGCATGCCGTATATAAAAACGCTCACGGAAAGCTCCTCTACGCTAACATCAAGCCATTTCCTAGCTCAGACCAAACGGGAAGCCAAAAAAAAAAATTTAGTCAAGGTGTGAAGAGCGCCACCTAGGCTGACAAGCCGCGACATTTTTAGGAGCAGCTGGCCCCCACCTCACCGAGGACGGCTGAGCGGGGTGTCAAATTACACAGCAGACGCTAACGCTCACAGCGGAGCATAGCAAGCTAGGATCATATTCTTTTACAACCACCCAGCAGCGGCTAAAGACTAAAAAAAAACTTCTCTCACAGCTACGAGGGCAAGGTGAACCTTACCTTTACTGTGTAGTGACGAAAGCCAAGTTTATTTTACAACGTCCGCTAATTTCTGGGTAATTCTGTGGCTGCCTGTTCGAAGGAGCCCATGGACAGGCATACAACTCCTGCTCATGGTGTAGAAAACATAAGATGCACTACCCAGCATTCCCTGCTTTGGCCACAGACTGTGATTGGCTCAAGGACCACTTTCTTATGTGTCATCGGAGCAAGGCTCATGTGACCAGGAAATAAACAGTTTCCCTCGATTCTCCCGCCTCTAAGGATTCAAATGAGGTCACATGTTCAATTTGACCAATGGGCTGCGGAGAACCGTCTCTCACCAGCTGCAGCATCTCTCAGCATCCACAATACACACAGAGTCAGGAGGAAGAATAGAGACAGAAAACACAAATAAATACATAAAAGTCTGGTTTAAATTCTCAAAAATGTATTTAATAAACACCATTAGTGATATAAACATAAAATATATAGTATTTACATGACTAAACTGAAATTTATCAGACTGGATCAAAGTGGGCCAAAGTGGGCTTTTTTGAAAGCTCGCCTAATTTATCTGTACTAAAATCTCTTGAGTTTCATTCTGCTTCACATTATCAGTTTAATACTTTGCAGGGATAATGTAAACATGTTTTATTTACATTTTAGGAAGTACATGGTCTTGAATTCAGCATCCTAAAGAGCTCATATCATAAAATACTGGGGTTTTTTTTAGGCGAGGCAAAAATAATACATTTTAGCTGTGTGCCATCTTCATTTTCTCTTTATTAGTAACACATATTCATATGATAACACTTTTTTAACAAATCTACAAATGTTCCCTTTATAATGACACCAAAATTATTCAAATACACCTTATGGTTGCTGAAATATAGCCATTTCTTTATGGGAATGCATTTTTCGAGCAGTGGTCTTGAAAATAGGGTATTATTTTGAAATATTAAGTGACAAGATGGAATCAGAACTAAGCGCTTGTGTTTTTTTTTCACCAGTAAAAGTCTCTAAGTGACGCTCAGTGGATTTATTTCCTGTTTAGATGCTCTGGACTGGTCTAAAGGTCCTTTAGCCCTCCTTTTATTATTTTCTGTCTAAATGAAGATCAGTGCTCACTGCTCAAAACTCCAAATCTGACAAAAACTGTCCTCAGACCAGCCTCAGGCCTCATTATAATATCATCTGCAGAAATATTAAAGAGCTTCTGCTGCAGACCGGCTCCGTCTGCGATTCTCAAGAGCATCATTCTGACTCAGGCTGGACTCCCTTTACATAGGACTAGACCTGGACTAGACCTGGACTAGACCTGGACTAGACCTGGCTTTAGGCCCAGACTCCAGCTGAACCTGAAATGAACAAGCCAGGTTTCTCCTGCTGGAGTTCTTTTCCTGAGTTTTGCATTTGTTCTGTCGATGCAAACGTCTGTAAATCCCTCAGACTTTGAGTTTCCGTTTAAAGCCTGAGAGCAGGAAGGCGCTGCTGCAGGGAGCCTCTGTAACTCGTGTAACAATGACCCTCTTCTGTTTTAAGTGACCGGGACTTCTCTTTAAACGTCTGAAAACTTTGCTTTGGAAGAAGTTTAATATATTGCTTTGTGTGACAGAGAATTGTCTGGTACCCAATACATCACTCTCCTGGAGTTTGTTAAGAGTCCTGCGTCACTCGGGTTTATCTCGTCTACATCAGCAGCTGTAGCTTGAATTTTAGAGCCACACCTGTAGAAAATTGAAAATTCTTTATAATCTAAATAATGTCCCCAGGAACAGTTTTTGTGGAGGTTTTCTTTCTTGTGGAGGCTGAATTCTTTGTTGCGTTTGTTGAATGTCGTCCTGGACACAGGCCCTGTTTCAGAGTTCAGATGGGTTTTTCGGAGCGTGGACAGAGCACAGGGTTGAATGCTGGTTGTGGAGGATTATGTCACGTTTCTAAAAAGGGATCTCAGTCCAATGGAAAACAGTGGAATGGAAATCTACAAATAGACAGTGACCACAACAAACAGAGGAGTTTAAAAAAAGACCTGAACTTTCACTGCTCCTCTTTTCTGTCTCTGCTTTGGCTTGAGTTTGTGTTTAGTGTGGACGCTCCCCTTCTGCCCCGTCTCTGGTGTAGGTTTAGTGTGGACGCTCCCCTTCTGCCCCGTCTCTGGTTTGGGTTTAGTGTGGACGCTCCCCTTCTGCCCCGTCTCTGGTTTGGGTTTAGTGTGGACGGTCCCCTTCTGCCCAGTCTCTGGTGTGGGTTTAGTGTGGGCGCTCCCCTTCTGCCCCGTCTCTGGTGTAGGTTTAGTGTGGACGCTCCCCTTCTGCCCCGTCTCTGGTGTAGGTTTAGTGTGGACGCTCCCCTTCTGCCCCGTCTCTGGTGTGGGTTTAGTGTGGACCCTCCCCTTCTGCCCCGTCTCTGGTGTAGGTTTAGTGTGGACGCTCCCCTTCTGCCCCGTCTCTGGTGTAGGTTTAGTGTGGACGCTCCCCTTCTGCCCTTTGTCTCTGGTGTGGGTTTAGTGTGGACGCTCCCCTTCTGCCCCGTCTCTGGTTTGGGTTTAGTGTGGACGCTCCCCTTCTGCCCTTTGTCTCTGGTGTGGGTTTAGTGTGGACGCTCCCCTTCTGCCCCGTCTCTGGTTTGGGTTTAGTGTGGACGGTCCCCTTCTGCCCCGTCTCTGGTGTAGGTTTAGTGTGGACGCTCCCCTTCTGCCCCGTCTCTGGTTTGGGTTTAGTGTGGACGCTCCCCTTCTGCCCCGTCTCTGGTGTAGGTTTAGTGTGGACGCTCCCCTTCTGCCCCGTCTCTGGTTTGGGTTTAGTGTGGACGCTCCCCTTCTGCCCAGTCTCTGGTTTGGGTTTAGTGTGGACGCTCCCCTTCTGCCCCGTCTCTGGTGTAGGATTAGTGTGGACCCTCCCCTTCTGCCCCGTCTCTGGTGTGGGTTTAGTGTGGACGCTCCCCTTCTGCCCCGTCTCTGGTTTGGGTTTAGTGTGGACGCTCCCCTTCTGCCCCGTCTCTGGTTTGTGTTTAGTGTGGATGCTCCCCTTCTGCCCCGTCTCTGGTGTAGGTTTAGTGTGGACGCTCCCCTTCTGCCCCGTCTCTGGTTTGGGTTTAGTGTGGACGCTCCCCTTCTGCCCCGTCTCTGGTTTGGGTTTAGTGTGGACGCTCCCCTTCTGCCCTTTGTCTCTGGTGTAGGTTTAGTGTGGACGCTCCCCTTCTGCCCCGTCTCTGGTGTGGGTTTAGTGTGGACCCTCCCCTTCTGCCCCGTCTCTGGTGTAGGTTTAGTGTGGACGCTCCCCTTCTGCCCCGTCTCTGGTTTGGGTTTAGTGTGGACGCTCCCCTTCTGCCCTTTGTCTCTGGTGTGGGTTTAGTGTGGACGCTCCCCTTCTGCCCTTTGTCTCTGGTGTAGGTTTAGTGTGGACGCTCCCCTTCTGCCCCGTCTCTGGTGTGGGTTTAGTGTGGACGCTCCCCTTCTGCCCCGTCTCTGGTGTGGGTTTAGTGTGGACGCTCCCCTTCTGCCCCGTCTCTGGTGTGGGTTTAGTGTGGACGCTCCCCTTCTGCCCTTTGTCTCTGGTGTGGGTTTAGTGTGGACGCTCCCCTTCTGCCCCGTCTCTGGTTTGGGTTTAGTGTGGACGCTCCCCTTCTGCCCTTTGTCTCTGGTGTAGGTTTAGTGTGGACGCTCCCCTTCTGCCCCGTCTCTGGTGTGGGTTTAGTGTGGACGCTCCCCTTCTGCCCTTTGTCTCTGGTTTGGGTTTAGTGTGGACGCTCCCCTTCTGCCCTTTGTCTCTGGTGTAGGTTTAGTGTGGACGCTCCCCTTCTGCCCTTTGTCTCTGGTGTAGGTTTAGTGTGGACCCTCCCCTTCTGCCCCGTCTCTGGTTTGTGTTTAGTGTGGACGCTCCCCTTCTGCCCTTTGTCTCTGGTGTAGGTTTAGTGTGGACCCTCCCCTTCTGCCCCGTCTCTGGTTTGTGTTTAGTGTGGATGCTCCCCTTCTGCCCCGTCTCTGGTGTAGGTTTAGTGTGGACGCTCCCCTTCTGCCCCGTCTCTGGTTTGGGTTTAGTGTGGACGCTCCCCTTCTGCCCTTTGTCTCTGGTGTGGGTTTAGTGTGGACGGTCCCCTTCTGCCCCGTCTCTGGTGTGGGTTTAGTGTGGACCCTCCCCTTCTGCCCCGTCTCTGGTGTAGGTTTAGTGTGGACGCTCCCCTTCTGCCCCGTCTCTGGTTTGGGTTTAGTGTGGACGCTCCCCTTCTGCCCTTTGTCTCTGGTGGGTTTAGTGTGGACGCTCCTTCTGCCCCGCCTCTGGTGTGGGTTTAGTGTGGACCTCCCCTTCTGCCCCGCCTCTGGTGTAGGTTTAGTGTGGACGCCCCTTCTGCCCCGCCTCTGGTTTGGGTTTAGTGTGACGCCCCTTCTGCCCCGTCTCTGGTGGGTTTAGTGTGGACGCTCCCCTTCTGCCCTTTGTCTCTGGTGTAGGTTTAGTGTGGACGCTCCCCTTCTGCCCCGTCTCTGGTGTGGGTTTAGTGTGGACGCTCCCCTTCTGCCCCGTCTCTGGTGTGGGTTTAGTGTGGACGCTCCCCTTCTGCCCCGTCTCTGGTGTGGGTTTAGTGTGGACGCTCCCCTTCTGCCCTTTGTCTCTGGTGTGGGTTTAGTGTGGACGCTCCCCTTCTGCCCTTTGTCTCTGGTGTGGGTTTAGTGTGGACGCTCCCCTTCTGCCCTTTGTCTCTGGTGTGGGTTTAGTGTGGACCCTCCCCTTCTGCCCCGTCTCTGGTGTGGGTTTAGTGTGGACGCTCCCCTTCTGCCCCGTCTCTGGTTTGGGTTTAGTGTGGACGCTCCCCTTCTGCCCCGTCTCTGGTGTGGGTTTAGTGTGGACGCTCCCCTTCTGCCCTTTGTCTCTGGTGTGGGTTTAGTGTGGACGCTCCCCTTCTGCCCCGTCTCTGGTGTGGGTTTAGTGTGGACGCTCCCCTTCTGCCCTTTGTCTCTGGTGTGGGTTTAGTGTGGACGCTCCCCTTCTGCCCCGTCTCTGGTGTGGGTTTAGTGTGGACGCTCCCCTTCTGCCCTTTGTCTCTGGTTTGGGTTTAGTGTGGACGCTCCCCTTCTGCCCTTTGTCTCTGGTTTGGGTTTAGTGTGGACGCTCCCCTTCTGCCCTTTGTCTCTGGTGTAGGTTTAGTGTGGACGCTCCCCTTCTGCCCTTTGTCTCTGGTGTAGGTTTAGTGTGGACGCTCCCCTTCTGCCCCGTCTCTGGTGTAGGTTTAGTGTGGGCGCTCCCCTTCTGCCCCGTCTCTGGTTTGTGTTTAGTGTGGACGCTCCCCTTCTGCCCCGTCTCTGGTGTGGGTTTAGTGTGGACGCTCCCCTTCTGCCCCGTCTCTGGTGTAGGTTTAGTGTGGACGCTCCCCTTCTTCCCCGTCTCTGGTTTGTGTTTAGTGTGGACGCTCCCCTTCTGCCCCGTCTCTGGTGTGGGTTAAATTCCTCACTCGACGCATTATATTTCTCCTTATCCTTCTGCTTTTGGAGCCTGCCCTCTGGTGGACGGGGGTATAAGCAGTAAAACGCTGTGTATGGCTGAAGGGTGGTGCCTTTACTCGAGGACCTTTAAGACGTTCCATGAGAGCATGTTGATCTAAATGTACAGAAGGTTGAATGGGCAGATCATTTCCCATAATGCAGTGTGTTCAGCGGCTCCACAGCTGAGAGAGAGGCATAAATGTAACTCATAAACATTAATGAAAACAAGGACACTTTTCTGTTCCTCGGTTATGCACAGATCAGAACGGTCTCCTGGCTCTAATGCAAATGCAACCTACACGTATAAAAAACTAGAAGAAGAACCTTCTGCCACTGGGACCCGTCTGGACTTACAAATATTAAAGGTCCACTTCCTGAGTTTCTGTTTTTGTCCCTCCCTCACCTTTCTCCCCCGAACCACAGCAGAGGGGCCGCTTCCAAGTCTTTCATTAAAAAACGGTAAAACCAGACCAATTTTCCACAAAACTCTAAAACATGACATTAACCCAAAGTTGAGTTTCCTGTCGGACTGTAGACAGGCCTGGAATTATCTCAAGTTTTTTTCCTTTTGCTGTAAAATAACACCATTTAACATGAAAAACATTTCCTGGTTTATTTCCTTGTTGACTTTAGCCTCGACCAATGGGAGCGCTCTTTTTTGCTTAAGCGAGCTGTGATTGGACACTCCCGCTGTGGGCTGATCATTATAAAGTCTCGTTTGTTCCAGTTTTATTGATTAAACTGTCTGTGATCCCGGTTTGGGTTGGGGTTCCGATGATGAACGCTGAAGAGGCACACATGGACAGTATTCTTGCTTTTAAACTCAATGTTTCACAAAGAAATTTTATATTATATATTATATTTAGTTCTTATTTGTCTTTGGCACAGATCAGCTTCTGTTCAAACACAGAGTCTCAGTGTCGTCGCGGTGAAGACCACTCGGTCCAGTCGTTCCTTTTCTGAAATCAGATCTGTAATATTTCTAACGTCCACTGGTCTGTGTTTCCAGGACAAAGAAACCAAAGTCCGTGTGTCGTCTCCTGAAAGTCACCTGCGTTTATGATTTTTGTGAGTTCTTTGTGTACTCGTTCATTATTGATGCGCTGCTGCAGTTTCTGAACGTTATCCCATTAGAGCTGTGTTTAGACAGAAGCTCAGGTCAATTAAACGCCGACAGAGACGCACCTGAGCAGAGTAACAATCAGGACAGAGCCAGGATGAAGAGGAGCGACTGAGCCTCTGACTCCACCGCCTCAAACCAGAGCGGGACAGAACCACGAGGAAGCGCTCCAACAGGGCAGAGTGCACGTGTCTGAACACCGCTGTCAATAATAATAATAATAACTTTATCTGACGATGACGTGAAGATTCACTCTGAACCAAACCCGACTGAAGTTTATTAACGCTGAATAATGCTTTTATTCGATTCTTTTGTTATAACCATTTAAAAAAACAACAGGAAGCAAAGATGTGGTAAAGTCTTGCTTTGATCTTATTAAACTCTGGTTGGACTGAAGAGAACTTAAATGTGTTTCTTTATCGTTCATCGAGACAATACTTTAGGTTTTACTTTAGCGTTGCTCAGTGTTTTAGAGCTGACAGAAATGTTCCTCTTGTGGTTGCAGCGGTGATGGACTTTAACCTCCTGACGGACAGCGAGGCTCGGAGCCCGGCCCTGTCCCTGTCCGACTCCGGGACGCCCCAACACGAGCCGAGCTGTAAGGGACAGGAGCACAGCGGTCAGTAACAAACACTACATCCACCGTTGTCTTTGTTTTAGCTCAGCCCAGGCTCCTCCAGAGGAAAGCTCCTGGTCGGCTCTTCGGGGGCTCCGGGGTCTTTGGGGGCTCCGGCCTTCGGGGCTCTGGGGTCTTTGGGGCCCGGCCTCGGGGCTCTGGGGTCTTTGGGGCCCGGGTCTTTGGGGCCCGGCCTCGGGGCTCTGGGGTCTTTGGGGCCCGGTCTCGGGGCCCGGGGCTCCTGTGGGCCCGGGTCTTTGGGGCCCGGGTCTTTGGGGCCCGGTCTTTGGGGCCCGGGGCTCCTGTGGGCCCGGTCTTTGGGGCTCCGGGTCTTTGGGGCCCGGGGCTCCTGTGGGCTCCGGGTCTTTGGGGCCCGGGTCTTTGGGGCCCGGTCTCGGGCCCGGCCTTTGGGGCTCCGGGTCTTTGGGGCTCCGGGTCTTTGGGGCTCCGGGTCTTTGGGGCTCCGGGGCTCCTGTGGGCTCCGGGTCTTTGGGGGCTCCAGGGTCTTTGGGGCCCGGTCTCGGGGCCCGGGTCTTCGGGCCCGGCCTCGGGGCCCGGCCTCGGGCCTGGCCTCGGGGCCTGGGGTCTTCAGGAGCCCGGGGCCCGGGTCTTTGGGGCCCGGGTCTTTGGGGCCTGGGGCCCGGGTCTTCGGGGCCTGGTCTTCAGGAGCCCGGGGCCCGGCCTTCGGGGCCTGGGGCCCGGGTCCTCGGGGCCCGCCTCGGGGCCCGGGTCTTTGGGGCTCTGGGGCTCTTCAGGAGCCCGGGGCCCGGCCTTCGGGGCCCGTGGTCTTTGGGGCTCTGGGGCTCTTCAGGAGTTCCGGGGCCCGGTCTTCAGGAGTTCCGGGGCCCGGCCTCGGGGCCTGGTCTCGGGAGCTCCGGGGCCCGGCCTTCGGGGCCTGGGGCCTGGGTCTTCAGGAGCCCGGGGCCCGGCCTTCGGGGCTCCGGGGCCTGGGTCTTCAGGAGCCCGGGGCCCGGCCTTCGGGGCCCGGGTCTTTGGGGGCTCTGGGGGGCTCTTCAGGAGCTCCGGGGCCCGCCTTCGGGGCCCGGCTCTTCGGGGCCCGGGTCTTTGGGGCTCTGGGGCTCTTCAGGAGCCCGGGGCCCGGCCTTCGGGGCCCGGCCTTCGGGGCCCGGCCTTCGGGGCCCGCTCTTCGGGGCCTGGGGCCTGGGAACCTCCAGGACACACAGATGATTCCTGTTACATGCTGTGTCTTTTCCTTTAGCGCAGGACGAGCCTCTCTTTAGTCGACTGGACTCGACCCACGAACGACCCCTGACCTGTCACGGTCCTGAAGGTTTATCTCTTTGTGGACGTCCTGCTGACGTTTCAGATGTTTTTGTGTCTTGCTTCGTCTCGTGTTTTCATTTCTGGCCACATTATGGTTCCTGTTTAATAAAGAGTGTAAAGATGAAGGCTTGTGTTCAATAAAAGTGGTTTAGATTAATGAAAATGTAAAGCGTGATTCCAGTTAAAGCCAGAGCTAAAACGGTGATTTCTCTCTTTGACATCATCCAACTACAGCTGAGTGTCCATCATTATTTTATTTTCTGAACAGGTCTGAAGTTGCATATTTAAATTTAGAGTGTGTCCCGTGTGTTCGATTCATCCTGTTCTTCCGTTTGACAGTGTCCTGCAGCTAGCCTCTGTTTTATTCACGGATCGTTTCTCTTCGATTCATGTTAATGTTGTCTTTTGTTGCTTTTGTTAAAGAGTATTTTTGAGCCGCTCCCAACGACGACGCCTCGAGCTAAACCGTCTCCCTGAACAAACAGTGGGATTAATGACTGAACGGAGCCGGTGTGTTCGTCTAGAACAGGTTTCATTTGAGCTGACTTTGATTTGAAATGTTTGATTTTATTGTTGGACCGAAGCTGAATTGTGATTTAGACGACAATAAGAATTAAATCTCACATCCTTTTTTGGTCTTGGTTTAGACTTCACTCATTTCCCTTCTCTGGCCCTAGTCTTAGTTTTGTCCTCAGTTTATTCTGGTTTTGTGTCTCGATAAAAAATACATGAAAAAATAAAAACATTAAAGTTCAGACCTGAACAAAAATGTAAATAAGAAAAGATAAACCAGGCCTATGACCTATGACCCTAACTGTGTATTACTTTAGCCTTTGTTTTTCAAAAGACACATAAGTCCAGACAAAGTCCTGGTTTAGTCTTTGTCCTCAGACACAGGTAAATCCAGGTTAAGTCCTGGTCTTTCTTTGTCACAGAAGTCCTGTTCAACACTGACTTCTTTCTCCTCGATCACGAAAAGCTTTTAAAGTACGTCCAGATGAAAGAAGACGGTCTGGGACCCGGTCTAACCAGGTCTAACCCGGTCTCTCCCTGTCCCCTCAGACACAGATAAGTCCGGTCTGGGACCAGGTCTAACCCGGTCTCTCCCTGTCCCCTCAGACACAGATAAGTCCGGTCTGGGACCAGGTCTAACCCGGTCTCTCCCTGCCCCCTCAGACACAGATAAGTCCGGTCTGGGACCAGGTCTAACCCGGCCCTCCCTGTCCCCTCAGACACAGATAAGTCCGGTCTGGGACCAGGTCTAACCCGGCCCTCCCTGTCCCCTCAGACACAGATAAGTCCGGTCTGGGACCAGGTCTAACCCGGCCCTCCCTGTCCCCTCAGACACAGATAAGTCCGGTCTGGGACCAGGTCTAACCCGGCCCTCCCTGTCCCCTCAGACACAGATAAGTCCGGTCTGGGACCAGGTCTAACCCGGCCCTCCCTGTCCCCTCAGACACAGATAAGTCCGGTCTGGGACCAGGTCTAACCCGGCCCTCCCTGTCCCCTCAGACACAGATAAGTCCGGTCTGGGACCAGGTCTAACCCGGCCTCTCCCTGTCCCCTCAGACACAGATAAGTCCGGTCTGGGACCAGGTCTAACCCGGCCCTCCCTGTCCCCTCAGACACAGATAAGTCCGGTCTGGGACCAGGTCTAACCCGGCCCTCCCTGTCCCCTCAGACACAGATAAGTCCGGTCTGGGACCAGGTCTAACCCGCCCTCCCCTGTCCCCTCAGACACAGATAAGTCCGGTCTGGGACCAGGTCTAACCCGGTCTCTCCCTGTCCCCTCAGACACAGATAAGTCCGGTCTGGGACCAGGTCTAACCCGGTCTCTCCCTGTCCCCTCAGACACAGATAAGTCCGGTCTGGGACCAGGTCTAACCCGGTCTCTCCCTGTCCCCTCAGACACAGATAAGTCCGGTCTGGGGCCCCTGGAGGACTCGGTGGAGGACGGGGCTCTGAAGAAGAAACAGCGGCGACAGAGAACTCACTTCACGTCGCAGCAGCTTCAGGAACTGGAGTCGACTTTCCAACGGAACCGTTACCCAGACATGTCCACGAGAGAGGAGATCGCCGTCTGGACCAACCTGACCGAGGCCCGAGTCCGGGTGAGTACCAGGACTAACCAGGACTAAACCCAGACATGTCCACGAGAGAGGAGATCGCCGTCTGGACCAACCTGACCGAGGCCCGAGTCCGGGTGAGTACCAGGACTAACCAGGACTAAACCCAGACATGTCCACGAGAGAGGAGATCGCCGTCTGGACCAACCTGACCGAGGCCCGAGTCCGGGTGAGTACCAGGACTAACCAGGACTAAACCCAGACATGTCCACGAGAGAGGAGATCGCCGTCTGGACCAACCTGACCGAGGCCCGAGTCCGGGTGAGTACCAGGACTAACCAGGACTAAACCCAGACATGTCCACGAGAGAGGAGATCGCCGTCTGGACCAACCTGACCGAGGCCCGAGTCCGGGTGAGTACCAGGACTAACCAGGACTAAACCCAGACATGTGGACCAGGTCTAAGCAGGTCTAAAACAGAGTTCAATCTAACTCTAAATGAGGTCTATGCTGCCGGTTATATTATATTTCAACACTGACAGTGTTCGTCTGCGTCTCGTCTGAACCTCATAAAACTCCTCGGGGCCCGGTGCTCGTTCACACCTGAGCTCTGGGGGCCTCGTGTTTCTGACCCATGCTCACCTCTGATTGGCTCAGATCACGTTTCCTCTGGAATCTGTCTCTTTAGCTTCTGTTAGTGTAGCTAACGCTGCTAACTCCTTTCAAGAGGCATGTCTCAGGAAGTACTACATGACCCGGTTTAGACCCGGTTTAGACCCGGATTAGACACGGTTTAGTCCTGGTTTAGACCTGGTTTAGGCCCTGGTTTAGACCTGGTTTAGTCCCGGTTTAGACCCGGTTTAGACCCGGTTTAGACCCGGTTTAGTCCTGGTTTAGTCCTAGTTTAGTCCTGGTTTAGACCTGGTTTAGACCTGGTTTAGTCCTGGTTTAGATCCTGGTTTAGGTCCACGGTTTAGACCTGGTTTAGACCTGGTTTAGACCTGGTTTAGACCTGGTTTAGACCTGGTTTAGTCCCGGTTTAGACCCGGTTTAGACCCGGTTTAGACCCGGTTTAGTCCTGGTTTAGTCCTGGTTTAGTCCTGGTTTAGACCTGGTTTAGACCTGGTTTAGTCCTGGTTTAGATCCTGGTTTAGGTCCACGGTTTAGACCTGGTTTAGACCTGGTTTAGACCTGGTTTAGTCCTGGTTTAGTCCTGGTTTAGACCTGGTTTAGTCCCGGTTTAGGCCCTGGTTTAGTCCTGGTTTAGACCTGGTTTAGACCTGGTTTAGTCCTGGTTTAGATCCTGGTTTAGGTCCACGGTTTAGACCTGGTTTAGACCTGGTTTAGACCTGGTTTAGTCCTGGTTTAGTCCTGGTTTAGACCTGGTTTAGTCCCGGTTTAGGCCCTGGTTTAGACCTGGTTTAGACCTGGTTTAGTCCTGGTTTAGATCCTGGTTTAGGTCCACGGTTTAGACCTGGTTTAGACCTGGTTTAGACCTGGTTTAGTCCTGGTTTAGTCCTGGTTTAGACCTGGTTTAGTCCCGGTTTAGGCCCTGGTTTAGGACCTGGTTTAGACCTGGTTTAGACCTGGTTTAGACCTGGTTTAGTCCTGGTTTAGTCCTGGTTTAGACCTGGTTTAGTCCCGGTTTAGGCCCTGGTTTAGGACCTGGTTTAGACCCGGTTTAGACCTGGTTTAGTCCTGGTTTAGTCCAGTTTTCGTGGATGATCTCATGGCCCAAACCTCCCGCTGCCTGCTGCGTTGTGATTGGCTGATGCAGAGGTATGTGGTTCATTGTGGTCCACAAAGACCAGCTCTAGACCCGGGTCTGGGACAATGGACTTTTGTAGATCTAAAATAACAGGCTCGGACTCAGTTATGTGACCTTTGACCTGGCCTGGCTCTGGTCTCTGCCAAAACAAACCGGACCCAGGAACGAGGCTTTGTCCAATCACAGCTCGCTTCAGGAAAAAGGAGCGCTCCCATTGGTCGACGCTACTGTCAGTAAGGAAGTAATGATCAGCTCCGGAGCCGTGTGTTTACAGAGAATTACTCAGGTTTGGTAATGGGTTTGGACAGAGTCTTGGACAGAGTTAGAGGTGAGTGTCTAACCTTGCGGTCCATGTTTGGGTTCTGGTCTGTGTGGGGTCCGTCCAGGTGGACTTCCCCTGCTGCCTCGGACACATTACAGACCACGCACTAACACATCAGAAACAGATCAACGCGCAGCAGCCTCGTGTTTCTGTGAAATGTCAGAGCGGTCAGTGATACTCTGAGTGAGAGGCCAGAACAGCAGCGACAGGAACAGGCCGTTAAAGTTCACCACATGCTTCAGATTCTGACCAAGAGAGAACATGTCCTGCAGCTGGACCGGGACCAAGGGTCAGCCCCAGTGTCCGATCCAGCTAAAACCTGTTCAGATCCACCTAAAACCTGTTCATAACCACCTAAAACCTGTTCATAACCACATAAAACCTGTTCATAACCACATAAAACCTGTTCATAACCATCTAAAACCTGTTCAAATCCACCTAAAACCTGTTCAAATCCACCTAAAACCTGTTCAAATCCACCTAAAACCTGTTCATAACCACATAAAACCTGTTCATAACCACATAAAACCTGTTCATAACCACATAAAACCTGTTCAAATCCACCTAAAACCTGTTCAAATCCACCTAAAACCTGTTCAAATCCACATAAAACCTGTTCATAACCACCTAAAACCTGTTCATAACCACATAAAACCTGTTCAAATCCACCTAAAACCTGTTCAAATCCACCTAAAACCTGTTCAGATCCATCTAAAACCTGTTCAAATCCACCTAAAACCTGTTCATAACCACATAAAACCTGTTCAAATCCACCTAAAACCTGTTCAAATCCATCTAAAACCTGTTCAAATCCACCTAAAACCTGTTCAAATCCATCTAAAACCTGTTCAAATCCACCTAAACCTGTTCAAATCCACCTAAAACCTGTTCAAATCCACCTAAAACCTGTTCAGATCCATCTAAAACCTGTTCAAATCCATCTAAAACCTGTTCAAATCCATCTAAAACCTGTTCAAATCCATCTAAAACCTGTTCATAACCACCTAAAACCTGTTCAGATCCACCTAAAACCTGTTCAAATCCACCTAAAACCTGTTCAGATCCATCTAAAACCTGTTCAAATCCACCTAAAACCTGTTCAAATCCACCTAAAACCTGTTCAGATCCATCTAAAACCTGTTCAAATCCACCTAAAACCTGTTCAAATCAACCTAAAACCTGTTCAGATCCATCTAAAACCTGTTCAAATCCACCTAAAACCTGTTCAGATCCATCTAAAACCTGTTCAAATCCACCTAAAACCTGTTCAAATCCACCTAAAACCTGTTCAAATCCACCTAAAACCTGTTCAGATCCATCTAAAACCTGTTCAAATCCACCTAAAACCTGTTCATAACCACATAAAACCTGTTCAAATCCACCTAAAACCTGTTCAAATCCATCTAAAACCTGTTTAAATCCACCTAAAACCTGTTCAAATCCATCTAAAACCTGTTCAGATCCACCTAAAATCTGTTCATAACCATCTAAAACCTGTTCAGATCCACCTAAACCTGTTCATAACCACCTAAAACCTGTTCAGATCCACCTAAAACCTGTTCAGATCCACCTAAAACCTGTTCAGATCCACCTAAAACCTGTTCAAATCCACCTAAAACCTGTTCAGATTCATCTAAAACCTGTTCATAACCACCTAAAACCTGTTCATAACCATCTAAAACCTGTTCATAACCACCTAAAACCTGTTCAAATCCACCTAAAACCTGTTCAAATCCACCTAAAACCTGTTCAGATCCACCTAAAACCTGTTCAGATCCACCTAAAACCTGTTCAGATCCACCTAAAACCTGTTCAAATCCATCTAAAACCTGTTCAGATTCATCTAAAACCTGTTCATAACCACCTAAAACCTGTTCAAATCCACCTAAAACCTGTTCAGATCCACCTAAAACCTGTTCAGATCCACCTAAAACCTGTTCAGATCCACCTAAAACCTGTTCAAATCCATCTAAAACCTGTTCAGATCCATCTAAAACCTGTTCAGATCCACCTAAAACCTGTTCAGATCCACCTAAAACCTGTTCAGATACACCTAAAACCTGTTCAGATCCATCTAAAACCTGTTCAGATCCACCTAAAACCTGTTCATAACCACCTAAAACCTGTTCAGATCCACCTAAAACCTGTTCAGATCCACCTAAAACCTGTTCAGATCCACCTAAAACCTGTTCAGATCCACCTAAAACCTGTTCAGATACACCTAAAACCTGTTCAGATCCATCTAAAACCTGTTCAGATCCACCTAAAACCTGTTCATAACCACCTAAAACCTGTTCAGATCCACCTAAAACCTGTTCAGATCCACCTAAAACCTGTTCAAATCCACCTAAAACCTGTTCAGATCCACCTAAAACCTGTTCAGATCCACCTAAAACCTGTTCAAATCCACCTAAAACCTGTTCAGATCCATCTAAAACCTGTTCATAACCACCTAAAACCTGTTCATAACCACCTAAAACCTGTTCATAACCACCTAAAACCTGTTCAGATCCACCTAAAACCTGTTCAAATCCATCTAAAACCTGTTCAGATCCACCTAAAACCTGTTCATAACCACCTAAAACCTGTTCAGATCCACCTAAAACCTGTTCAGATCCACCTAAAACCTGTTCAAATCCACCTAAAACCTGTTCAGATCCACCTAAAACCTGTTCAGATCCACCTAAAACCTGTTCAGATCCACCTAAAACCTGTTCAAATCCACCTAAAACCTGTTCAGATCCACCTAAAACCTGTTCAGATCCACCTAAAACCTGTTCAAATCCACCTAAAACCTGTTCAGATCCACCTAAAACCTGTTCATAACCACCTAAAACCTGTTCAAATCCATCTAAAACCTGTTCAGATCCACCTAAAACCTGTTCAGATCCATCTAAAACCTGTTCAGATCCATCTAAAACCTGTTCATAACCATCTACAACCTGTTCATAACCATCTACAACCTGTTCAAATCCACCTAAAACCTGTTCAAATCCACCTAAAACCTGTTCAGATCCACCTAAAACCTGTTCAAATCCATCTAAAACCTGTTCAGATCCACCTAAAACCTGTTCATAACCATCTAAAACCTGTTCAGATCCACCTAAAACCTGTTCAAATCCACCTAAAACCTGTTCAGATCCACCTAAAACCTGTTCATAACCATCTAAAACCTGTTCAGATCCACCTAAAACCTGTTCAAATCCACCTAAAACCTGTTCAGATCCACCTAAAACCTGTTCATAACCTTCTAAAACCTGTTCAGATCCATCTAAAACCATGTTCAGATCCATCTAAAACCTGTTCAAATCCACCTAAAACCTGTTCAAATCAACCTAAAACCTGTTCAGATCCATCTAAAACCTGTTCAAATCCACCTAAAACCTGTTCAGATCCATCTAAAACCTGTTCAAATCCACCCAAAACCTGTTCAAATCCATCTAAAACCTGTTCAAATCCACCTAAAACCTGTTCAAATCCATCTAAAACCTGTTCAAATCCACCTAAACCTGTTCATAACCACCTAAACCTGTTCATAACCATCTAAAACCTGTTCAGATCCACCTAAAACCTGTTCATAACCAAATAAACCTGTTCATAACCACCTAAACCTGTTCATAACCACCTAAAACCTGTTCAAATCCACCTAAAACCTGTTCAGATCCACCTAAAACCTGTTCATAACCACCTAAAACCTGTTCAAATCCACCTAAACCTGTTCATAACCACCTAAACCTGTTCATAACCACCTAAACCTGTTCATAACCACCTAAACCTGTTCATAACCACCTAAACCTGTTCATAACCATCTAAAACCTGTTCAGATCCACCTAAAACCTGTTCATAACCACCTAAAACCTGTTCAAATCCACCTAAAACCTGTTCAGATCCACCTAAAACCTGTTCAGATCCACCTAAAACCTGTTCATAACCATCTAAAACCTGTTCAAAACCACCTAAAACCTGTTCAGATCCACCTAAAACCTGTTCAAATCCACCTAAAACCTGTTCAAATCCACCTAAAACTGTTCAGATCCACCTAAAACTGTTCAGATCCACCTAAAACCTGTTCAGATCCACCTAAAACCTGTTCAAATCCACCTAAAACCTGTTCAAATCCACCTAAAACCTGTTCAAATCCATCTAAAACCTGTTCAGATCCAGCTAAAACCTGTTCATAACCACCTAAAACCTGTTCAGATCCACCTAAAACCTGTTCAGATCCACCTAAAACCTGTTCAAATCCACCTAAAACCTGTTCATAACCATCTAAAACCTGTTCAAAACCACCTAAAACCTGTTCAAATCCACCTAAAACCTGTCCAGATCCAATCAGGGCTGGAGTAAGACCTGAGAATTTTACCAAGACCAGCTCTCATTCAGCCTTTTTTTGGGATATGTATTTAACTTTAATTATGAATAAAACAAGATTAATACAAAGAACTGGTAAAAGCAAGTACCTGAGGCTTGTGGGTTTGTTTTTTTGATCAGGCACACGGTTTTATTGTAAACATTAAACCCACACAGTGAAAATATTTAGTCTTAGATATTGGCGTTGTTATATTTAGTTGTTCCAGGGTAAAACCTCAGCTCGTAATGAAAGAAGAAAGTAGCCCCAACAGCTTCCACGGACTCACACGAGGAACAGGTTCTGAAAGCAGTAGTTTTAATATCCTCTGTGGATTAAACCTGAGTTTTATTAGAGCCGACGTTAAAATGTAAAAAATGATTACATCTAATATCCATCCACCCCCAGTTCCAGCCTTTCTTCTTCAAACTAAAGTTCTCTTATGAGAAGTTCATTTATCAAACTCATATTTAACCTGCTCCATTAAAACATAATCCAATAAAACAATATTTGGGACCTGGCTCTGCCTCTTCAAATATGATTAGTTTTAATAATCTGTGCTAATATTTCTGTTTGACACACTTTTACTTTGAAAGATCATTATGTCTTTCTGCTAAGTCTCCATCTGCACACATTCTTATCACATCCACTGTTTTAGAAGTATTCTTTGTTGACTCTCGACACGTTTGGTTCAGAGGAATATTATCTTTAATTTAGCACAAAGCGGCTGAAAATTAAAGACTTTTTTTTACAATTTTAATCATTTTAAATTGGAAATGTCACTTGTATTCAGGCTAAAGAAAGTCTGCGGAAGATGTCTCTGTTCGAGGAAAAGATGTAAAGTCAGGGTCAAAGAAGTCCAGTCCGGCTTCTGTTACAGAGTGTGTGTGTGTGTGTGTGTGTGTGTGTGTGTGTGTGTGTGTGTGTGTGTGTGTGTGTGTGTGTGTGTGTGTGTGTGTGTGTGTGTGTGTGTGTGTGTGTGTGTGTGTGTGTGTGTGTGTACCCACGTGACCCTGACCCTGACCTAAAGGTTACACGCCCCAGGTCTCCTTTAATCGGTCACAGCAGATTATTATATTATATTATTAATTATTGTGCTTGAAACAGCCTCAGCACAGTTTTCCACAGAGTGCAGTATCTCAGCTGAAGTTTTTTGTGGGGTTTTCTTCCTTGAATATCTTTTTATCTCTTTCCTGTTTTATACAGTTCCATTACCTTTTCAGTTCCAGTTCTTTTTCTTTCCCGGGACTCAGACAGAAACATCAGCAGCTCTGGCTCTGTCAGGAGACTCACTGACCTTTTATCCACACACTGATCACAAACAGGTCACAGGTCAAAGGTCACAGGTGTAGAGGGTCACCTTTAGTTCCATTCAAACCTGTTTGTGTCACTTGTGCAGGTTTTCAGGCCAAACTCACCGGGGTCTGTAATCTTTGGATCAGGGTCATTATGATCTAAAAAGAGTAAACACAGTTGCAGTTAATGGCTTCACCTTAACACTAACTAGAGTTAATGTGCCAGAGTAAACTTATGAACACAACTGTATGTGTCCCGTTTACCTTTGTGAAACTGGAACAGGCCCAGTCCTGTTTCTCCCTCAGTCCTTCCTCTTGTTCGAGTCCAGTGTGGTCCTTAAATGTCCGTTTGGAGCGGCCTGGATCTAAGACAGAACCTCAGGTCTTAGTCTGAGCTTCACATCAGAGCAGCTTATTCACAAAACTGTCTCCAGACTGACCTCTTTATGGGAACATTATTCAGTTCATCGTGTGGCGCAGTGTAAAGTGTGTTTAAATATATATATTCAAATCTAAAACAGAACTTTTGGGACAGGGAACGCGTCTGTTCTTGTAGAAAGGCCTCATGTTGTCTCCGTCTGTGTGTCCTGTCCAGGTCTGGTTCAAAAACCGGCGAGCGAAGTGGAGGAAGCGTGAGAGGAACCAGCAGGCGGAGCTGTGTAAGAACGGCTTCGGCGCTCAGTTTAACGGACTCATGCAGCCGTACGACGACGTCTACGCCGGGTACTCCTACAACAACTGGGCCACAAAGAGCCTGGCCTCCAGCCCGCTCTCCTCCAAGACCTTCCCCTTCTTCAACTCCATGAACGTCAGCCCGCTCTCGTCGCAGCCCATGTTCTCCGCGCCCAGCTCCATCCCGTCGATGAACATGGGGCCCAGCATGGTGCCCTCGGCCGTGGCGGGGGTCCCCAACAACTTGAGCGGCCTGAATAACTTGAACGGCCCGGCGGCGCTGAACTCGGCGGCGGGCTGCCCGTACGCCGGCAGCGCCAGCCCCTACATGTACAGAGACACCTGTAACTCCAGCCTGGCCAGTCTCAGGCTCAAGGCAAAGCAGCACGCCAACTTCAGCTACCCCGCCGTGCAGACCCCCGTGTCCAACCTCAGCCCGTGCCAGTACGCCGTGGACCGGCCCGTATGAAGGACAGACCCCGAGAACACCGCTGCAGCGCCACAGGTCGGGTCGATACAGGAACCATTCAGACGGCTTTCTGTTCAAAAGATAAAAAGGGAATCAATAAAAGGTGGAGCAAAAGTCTGCGTCTCAATGAAGCTTGTCTTGTTTTTGTGATACTCGTCAGATTCATGAAGAAAGACCATGTTCTGGTGTTGTTCCTGGTTTTCGGCAGAGACCGTCTCCTCGGCTTTAAACCGGAGCAGGACTGTAGGTCTGCAGCCTCTGAAGCTAAAGTTTAGAAAGATGGGAACAAAGCAGAAACATCTCTGTATAGACCCGACCTGTATGGTGCCGCTCGGTGGAAACATGGCTTTAACCTTTAACACAAAAGCAGTCCAGTCTCCAGAAGCAAGTCTCTACGAACCACAGTCACCGCAGATATCAGCGTTTAACGTCAACCTTTCTAGAATTAGTCTTTTACCAAATGAACGTGACAGCAGGGCTCAGTTTGATTAGAAATGAAAGCACCTGGGGAGGGTTCAGGAAAGACTAGACCTACCTTTAATTCAGAAAAAACTGCTTCAACCAAAACCTGCTTTCAACTCAACCCAAGGGCTATTCGTCTAAAATGTTTGATTCAAGCTCTGGGTAAGTCCTGGTTTAGTCCTGTTTGGTTTGCCTACCCGTATATGTTAATCTTTTAAAATGAAACGTTGTATAAACTGAAGAAGGAGAGAAATGATGTTGAGTTTGGTTTTGGAGACGTTCTTTCCAGAGACTGGGCTGACTGTCCCTGTTTTGTTTCGTTTTTTTATTCCTGAAGTGAACCTGGAGACGGACCACAGCTTTAATGGACTTCCTCTGAACGGAACCGACCAATTCTTTCAAAAGCATTTATAAGGATTATAATTATTCTATGAGTTATTCTTTGAGTAGGGTTTCCTTTCACTGCAGCAAACGTTTCATTGGATTGAAAGTTCCCAGGCCACTGTCCCACTGTGCTCTAACCATCATACACTTGAATAAACTGAGGGTGTTTAAAAAGAATCACATCACACAAGATAATCTGGAGTTGGATAAAAATGAAAATGACACTAAACTTCAGTGTTCATTGGACCCAGGTTCGACTCGAGACTCTGAGGTTTGGACAGAGTCTGACACATTCCCCGTGTGTCCCTGATCGAACAAATCTGTGGGACGTGGGTTTTAGAAAACCCCGTTGCCATGGCAACGCTTCAGATTTAAAAAGTGCTATAGTTCCACGTGGATGAAGCCAATGGGACGCCAGGATGGACTGTAACGAAGAGAGCGCCCCCTGGAAAAACAAAAACATTAGCATCTAATAAACATCCTCAGCTTTAATGTTTTTTAAGATTTCAAAGTCTTTGAGCCCCTTTATTTCTTTAGGACTCACAAACGCCTGGAGTGACCCTTACATCCCACGTTGAAGACAAAAGTGTCTTTTGATTCTTGACTGAAAATCCACGGAGCCTTTCTCAGTCATTTCTCTTTAAAAAGCTTTACTCGAGGCAGTTTATTCACTGGCTCATTCAAAGTTTCAAATACATTTGTATTTATTCTTCAGAAATCATTCAGTGAAAAAGAACTTAACACAGACTTGTCTGCTCAGTTGGTTTGGTTCTTTTTGCTGCTCTGTTTTAGATTCACCTAAAACCCATCTGTGATAAAAACAAAGGAGCTGCCGCTTGTGAAAGCAGGAGGAAACATTAGAAACTGGAAGGTTGTACATAAAGACTTGACTGTTTTGTATGTGATAAAAATATATGAGAAACGTAGTACTTTAAGAGGAGGAAAAGCATGTTCCAGAGGCTTTTATTGTGAAAAACTAGGTCAGTTTGGACAAAATAAAACCAAAAAGAGACGGAGGAGACAACTTTTACGATGCTTTTTCGACTCGACAAAGCCATGAGTATCTAGATCTGTGTGGAGTCTTCGGCCGTTTGTCAGAGTGCAGCTTTTCTTTCTGGTGTAGCTTGCTTTTGTCTCATTAAGAAACAATTAAAGATATGTTTTTATGAACCACATCTGGATCTGGGCTGAGAATGTGACTTTTATTTGACTCAAGGGATTGTGTACTTTTGTCTTTTCTCACATATTTAACTCCCACGTGCAAGGCAGGAATTAAACTCAGAATTACAGCGTCAAGCCTCAAAGTGAAAGGAAGTCCACAGAACCTGAGACAGGACCTTTTTGGTAAAATCTTGGTTAAAAATGTTTATAAAATATAAATATATAGTGCAGTATAAAAGACTTGGATAGTATTGGAGTTAGTAATACACTGGCTCAGTGACCGGTGACCCGGTGACCCCTCTCATCATGAGCGTGAGGATAAAAGATGTAGGGTTTACATTTTCAAATGAACTAAGTTAAATGTAGAAGGCCGTGTGCAGTTAGTGCTGAGCCGTCTTTATTTGTGAAAAACGATCCCAAACCTGATGTTCCTTTGATAATAAGCCCTCACAGGTTTCTATAGAGACGTCTGCGTCATGGACCGAGGCCGAGGGAGGCGGACCTAAGACACCTGACAACAATAACAGACACATTTAGGATTAAAGTCTCAAATATTACACAAACCAGTCTTTTACTGTATTTTACTAGAATTCTTGTTGCCATATGAATCATCTCAAATCTTTTTTTTTGCCGGACCCCTGACTCTGGGCCGTATATAATCGTCCCGTCACTGAACACACGTCTGAACACTGACCAGTTTAAAAGGACAAACAGAGAATGTAGTGGAACACTTTAGTTTTTAAATCAAACAAAGGCACAGGATTTTGAAGAAGACTGGGAAAGGTATCAGAGCAATAATGTTGACAGATTACCAGGTAAAAGGTTAGATAAACAGGTCCATAAATGAAAAAGAACGGCTGAAGGCAACCTCCGTTTTCTTTTTATTTTCTCGAGCGAAATAAGAAATGTGATGGTAACATTCGAACAAAGCTTTTACAGAAGAAAGACAAACGTGACTTGAGTCTAAAACACAAAAATACATTTACTCTACGTCCGCTGGAGACGTCCTTATTCTGCAGGTCCAGTCCCTGGTCTGTGGAGCCGTCTCAGTGACCGCTCTCGATCCCAGGTCCTGCAGCTGAAACCGAGGAAACGACCACAGCAGAGGCCGGATTATTCGAGCCAATTTGATTTGTACAGCCCAATATCACCAGAGCAGTTCCCTCAGAGGGCTTTGAGACGACAAAAGCACCAGACAGAGTGTAGGCCTACTGAACAGACTGTAGGTCTACCAAACAGACTGTAGGCCTACCAAACAGACTATCAGACAACCAAACAGACTGTAGGCCTACCGGACAGACTGTAGGCCTACCAAACAGACTGTATGCCTACCAAACAGACTGTAGGCCTACTAAAAAAGACTGTAGAACCTACAAAACAGGCTGTAGGCATACCGGACAGACTGTAGGCCTACTGGACAGACTGTAGACCTACTAAACATGTTGTAGGCCTACTGGACAGACTGTAGGCCTACCGGACAGACTGTCGGACTACCAAACAGGCTGTAGGCCTACTGGACAGACTGTAGACCTACTGAACAGACTGTAGGCCTACTGGACAGACTGTCGGACTACCAAACAGGCTGTAGGCCTACCGGACAGACTGTAGGCCTACTGGACAGACAGTAGACCTACTAAACAGGCTGTAGGCCTACTGGACAGACTGTAGGCCTACTGGACAGACTGTCGGACTACCAAACAGGCTGTAGGCCTACTGGACAGACTGTAAACCTACTAAACAAACTGTAGGCCTACTGGACAGACTGTCGGACTACCAAACAGGCTGTAGGCCTACCGGACAGACTGTAGGCCTACTGGACAGACAGTAGACCTACTAAACAGGCTGTAGGCCTACTGGACAGACTGTAGGCCTACTGGACAGACTGTCGGACTACCAAACAGGCTGTAGGCCTACCTGACAGACAGTAGACCTACTAAACAGACTGTAGGCCTACTGGACAACACCCCGTCCTTAGTGCACGGGCGTAGCAAGGGTAAGAGGGTTTTGTTGGATTGGAACAGATTTAGTTAAACATTTTGGTAATGAGTCAGACAGAATGGAGAGTTGAGAGTCAGATCTGATATAATCACAGCAGGTTGTTGTAAATGACCCGAAGCCTGTTTACAGAAGCTTATCTCTGTAAAGTCTAAAGTCGTGGGTCAGTCCAGAGTGAGACCTCTGTCTGTGTCGAACGTCTCTGTTTACTTTTAATTAGCTCTCAGTGAAATGACACATTTTTGTCTGAAGATCGGTAAAATTATCCTCACGAATGAAGCTGAAAACACCTTCACAGAAATTAAAAGGAGACGAGAGTGTTTGGGGCTCTGACGGCTCGTTCCTGGAAGAGGATTAGCAGAAATGAACACGTCCTCGCTGAGTTCTTCACTAAACAAAGGGACTTTTATGAGCTGTTTGCTGAAAGTGTTTAAAGTTAATTGGTAAAGTTTTAGTGGAAGAACACGTGGAGCTAAACTGAAGTGAGAACAGTCCATTAGAATCAGAAACAGGGACACGTTAATATTTAATAATACTCTACTGTTTGTGAAGACGTTTTCTGGAAACATTTCGTAGTTTTAAAGTTAAGCCCACACAAACCAAACTAAGACTGGATGGAGACGTGTGTCGTGTGAAGATATCGATCACTTTTCGTCAAGAAGAACAACAGGAAAAGAACTCGTTTTGGGTCATAGCTGGATTCCTCTGGTTTAGTTCTCGCCAGGTTCTAATCATTCACACGTTTTAGTTCTGCACCGATTCTTTTCACCAGAGACGCACTAGAGGGCGCTGTCACTGAACATAATACAAAAAACACATTGCACTATGTATTTATTTGTTGAGTCATTGCTCTTTTAAAGACATAGAAACATTTATGAAAGTCCTAATAACGTGCACAAAACTAATATTTATGCATCTTTGGAATGAGTCTTTAACTAAAATCCTTCGAGATGTGCTGAGTTAACTTTCCTCACCGTGAGGCGTTTGTGTTTAAAGACTGTTTACACGAGGGATGTCTGAGTGTTTTCTCCGACAGCTCACAGACAAAAGGAAAGCTCAGAACCCGGTTGTTTATTGAGCCTTTAATACTCCTTCATAAATGTGTGAGAACATTTGAACTCAAGCCAACACAGATTTGTTAACGAAACAGGACAAAGATGCAGTCATAATTCATCTCTTCCTTTGTCCTCTGAAAACAACAGCACAAGGACAAATGGACAAACTATTTCAGGTTCATCTTAAACAGGTCCAAAATACAAAGATGTATTTCCTGTGTTTTCCCCGTGTGGCGTTTTATAATTATAATTATAAAATGATTATGTTAGTTTTGTGACAGCATTTAGGATTCCCACAGAAACTAACACAACGTAAGGCAGCATTATGTCCCTCGGCTCAGATTTTAATCACCCACATTAACATATGTTGGATCGAATGAGCAGCTAATTATTCACATCCTTCGTTTAAATGAGGTCAAATATGAGACGAACGGGATTTAACCAGAATAAAGACGTTCATTCTTAGACGTCTTTTTAATCCTGACCTGACGGTCCCAGGCTCAAGCTTTTGACTTTAGTTGTTCCTAACTCATTAAAGGCGACACGACACAGGTTTAATCTGCTGCTGCTGTGACCGTAAGGACCCTGAGGACCCAGGACCAAAGCCTGTCCAAGTCCTGCCTCATAGAGACGTTTTCAACACCAGAGACTGACAAAATAAAAACAGAAAAGTTGCAATGGTAGAGTATTGGAAAAAATCCACAACGTTGCATCGACACAGCTAACGATATGCAAAAAATAAAAACAAAGAAATGTCCCGGGACCAGGAGGGTTATTATTTTGAAACATAAAGGTAGACAAACTGACAAAGAGGATTCTATTTAATCTGGTTTTTAACTTTGTACCAGGTTTAAACAAAGGTTTTATCCTTTCACATTATTTCTTCAGGACAATAACGCAACGAGCCACTTTGACCTTCAGGGGTCAATCAGAGAACAACACAGAACAGGTGAGACAGGTGAGACAGGTGAGACAGGTGAGAGCGTCCACACAAAGAGCCATGTCCTGGAGCAGAAAGAACACCTGCTCAAACCTGTTTAAACTGTGTTCCACAAAACCAGGACTAAACCGGGTCTAACCCCAAGCCTCGAGGCCAAACTGTCGTAAAAGTCTGTGTCAGAGCCTCAGAAAAAAAACATTAAAGAAGAACTCACCATTGTTTCTTTATGGCCCCTGTTCCATCGAAACAAAGACAAGAGTCGGGTCTGAGCAAGAAAAAGAAGGCCTGGTTCAGTCCTGAGCAGTTCCAGACCTGGTTTAGTCCAGGTTTCAGTCCCACACTCTTTTATCGATGTAGGTTCAGAGCTCTTTGTTGCAGGTCGTCAGCAGCAGTTTTTTTAAGAACAAAGCAAGAAAGTCCTGCGGGAAATGAAGCCCTGAGGAAACAGAGCGGACTTAGAGTGGACCTCACTCAGGACCAGACGGACCTCACTCAGGACCAGACGGACCTCACTCAGGACCAGACGGACCTCACTCAGGACTCCACGGACCTCACTCTGGACCAGACGGACCTCACTCTGGACCAGACGGACCTCACTCAGGACCAGACGGACCTCACTCTGGACCCGACGGACCTCACTCAGGACCCGACGGACCTCACTCAGGACCCGACGGACCTCACTCAGGACCCCACGGACCTCACTCTGGACCCCACGGACCTCACTCAGGACCAGACGGACCTCACTCAGGACTCCACGGACCTCACTCTGGACCCGACGGACCTCACTCAGGACCCGACGGACCTCACTCAGGACCCCACGGACCTCACTCTGGACCCCACGGACCTCACTCAGGACCCGACGGACCTCACTCAGGACTCCACGGACCTCACTCAGGACCAGACGGACCTCACTCTGGACCAGACGGACCTCACTCTGGACCAGACGGACCTCACTCAGGACCAGACGGACCTCACTCAGGACTCCACGGACCTCACTCTGGACCCGACGGACCTCACTCAGGACCCGACGGACCTCACTCAGGACCCGACGGACCTCACTCTGGACCCGACGGACCTCACTCAGGACCCCACGGACCTCACTCAGGACCCGACGGACCTCACTCAGGACCAGACGGACCTCACTCAGGACTCCACGGACCTCACTCTGGACCCGACGGACCTCACTCAGGACCCGACGGACCTCACTCAGGACCCCACGGACCTCACTCTGGACCCCACGGACCTCACTCAGGACCCGACGGACCTCACTCAGGACTCCACGGACCTCACTCAGGACCAGACGGACCTCACTCTGGACCAGACGGACCTCACTCAGGACTCCACGGACCTCACTCAGGACCAGACGGACCTCACTCTGGACCAGACGGACCTCACTCAGGACTCCACGGACCTCACTCAGGACTCCACGGACCTCACTCAGGACCCGACGGACCTCACTCAGGACCAGACGGACCTCACTCAGGACCAGACGGACCTCACTCAGGACTCCACGGACCTCACTCAGGACCCGACGGACCTCACTCAGGACCAGACGGACCTCACTCAGGACTCCACGGACCTCACTCTGGACCAGACGGACCTCACTCAGGACTCCACGGACCTCACTCAGGACCAGACGGACCTCACTCTGGACCAGACGGACCTCACTCAGGACTCGACGGACCTCACTCAGGACCAGACGGACCTCACTCTGGACCAGACGGACCTCACTCAGGACTCCACGGACCTCACTCAACCAGGACTAACCAGGTCTAAACCAGGTCTAAACCAGAACAAGACCAGGACTAAACCAGGTCTAAACCAGGACAAGACCAGACTAAACCAGGACTAAACCAGGACTAAACCAGGACTAAACCAGGTCTAAACCAGGTCTAAACCAGGACTAAACCAGGTCTAAACCAGGACTAAACCAGGTCTAAACCAGGTCTAAACCAGGACTAAACCAGGACTAAACCAGGACAAGACCAGGACAAGACCAGACTAAACCAGGACTAAACCAGGACAAGACCAGGACAAGACCAGACTAAAGCAGGTCTAAACCAGGACTAAACCAGACTAAAGCAGGTCTAAACCAGAACAAGACCAGGACTAAACCAGGTCTAAACCAGGTCTAAGTCAGGACTAAACCAGGTCTAAACCAGGTCTAAACCAGGACTAAACCAGGACTAAAGCAGGACTAAAGCAGGACTAAAGCAGGTCTAAAGCAGGTCTAAAGCAGGTCTAAAGCAGGACTAAAGCAGGTCTAAAGCAGGACTAAAGCAGGTCTAAACCAGGACTAAACCAGACTAAAGCAGGTCTAAACCAGGACTAAACCAGGACTAAACCAGGACTAAAGCAGGACTAAAGCAGGACTAAAGCAGGTCTAAGTCAGGACTAAACCAGGACTAAACCAGGACTAAACCAGGACTAAACCAGGACTAAAGCAGGACTAAAGCAGGACTAAAGCAGGTCTAAGTCAGGACTAAACCAGGACTAAACCAGGACTAAACCAGGACTAAAGCAGAACTAAAGCAGGTCTAAAGCAGAACTAAAGCAGGTCGACGTGGCTATGCTGCAGCTGCTCTTTTCTCACGTCTCGTCGGACAGTGTTGACTTCAGCAGGACTCTCGTCGGACAGTGTTGACTTCAGCAGGACTCTCGTCGGACAGTGTTGACTTCAGCAGGGCTCTCGTCGGACAGTGTTGACTTCAGCAGGACTCTCGTCGGACAGTGTTGACTTCAGCAGGACTCTCGTCGGACAGTGTTGACTTCAGCAGGACTCTCGTCGGACAGTGTTGACTTCAGCAGGACTCTCGGACAGTGTTGACTTCAGCAGGACTCTCGTCGGACAGTGTTGACTTCAGCAGGACTCTCGTCGGACAGTGTTGACTTCAGCAGGACTCTCGTCGGACAGTGTTGACTTCAGCAGGACTCTCGTCGGACAGTGTTGACTTCAGCAGGACTCTCGTTGGACAGTGTTGATTTCAGAGTCTCGTCTGAAGCGAAGGTAAGAACACGTCGTCTGGACAGCTGTACACATTACTCTTATGTTCTTTTTTTAATTTCCTGTGTTTTTGTGAAACAGATGTGGCGTTTGTGTTTTCTGTCTTTCCTGATCGGAGCCTCGTACGGTCAGTTCAATGACACTATAAAAGCTGGGACAGTATTCCGTAAATGAAGATCTGTTCGTTCTTGCTGTGGTTCCAGGTGCAGAGGTGTGCATGGGAGACCTGGGCTGCTTCAGTGACTTCCCTCCCTGGGGAGGGACCGAGCAGAGACCGGCCTCAGTCCTGCCCTGGACCCCCGAGCAGCTCGGGACCAGGTTCCTGCTCTTCACTCAGAAGAACAAGTATTACCAGGTGAGAAACCAGGATTTTTATAGTTTCCTTTTGGTGTTTGAGGTATTAACCTGATTTATATTATTCATTATTTAGCATCGATGATTACAGACAGTCAGTTTTCAAAAGTAAACACGACCTGTTTAGGTGAGTATTAGCTGTACCTGTTCCTGTTCCTTTCACTGATAACGCTGTGTAAATGTGCAGGAGATAAAACCTGACAGCACCATCTCTGCCTCCAACTACAACGGCAAGAAGATGAGCCGCTTCATCATCCACGGCTACCTGGAGAAATCAGACGAGGACTGGGCCCAGGCCACCTGTAAGGTGGGATAATTACAGATCAGGATTAATAAAAGTTAAGAAGTATTTGAAATGGAACAGAGCTGGTCCTGACCTGACAGAGGCCCTGCTCTGGGACTTTCTCAAAGATCTGTTTTTCCTTCACTCACTGACGAATGTAACCACCTTCCCTCTTCTAGACCGGCCCCTCCCCTGACACTTCCTCCAGCTGCTCCGGGAGAAAACAGAAACCTCCCCCTCCCTCAGAAGAGCTGGAGGAAGTGTCTGGGGAGGGGGAGGTTTGTTCACATGCAGAGCCTTTTGAACTCTGACCTTTCTGAACGTGTTTAGTCGATGCTGAAGTGGGAGAGCCTGAACTGTGTGGTGGTGGAGTGGAAGAGCGGAGTTAAGACGACGTACGCTCAGGCGGCCAACAACGCCCGAGTGGTGGGGGCTCAGGTGGCCCACATGCTCACGTTCCTCAAGGTGAGAAGCACAGGTTATGTTCTGATCACAAACAGACGGTGCTTTTCTCACGACTGAAGCTGCTTATCCACGTCTCATACCGTCCTTATCTGTCGCTGCAACAGAGCACTTTTGGGCAGAAGTCGGACCGCTTCCACGTCATCGGACACAGCGTCGGGGCTCACGCTGCAGGAGACGCAGGCCGCAGGGTCAAAGGGCTGCTCAGGATCACAGGTAACCAGATTTTACCTGGCACTAGTTATGGCAGAAACCAAAATAAAAGCACAATTCAAACACTGCATTTTGTAAAATCCAATGTCATCAACTTCGTTTCCTCATTTGAACAGGTTTTAGTCAGATCTGAACTGGTTTTAGTCAGATCTGAACTGGTTTTAGTCAGATCTGAACTGGTTTAAGTCAGATTTGAACAGGTTTTAGTCAGATTTGAACAGGTTTTAGTCAGATCTGAACAGGTTTTAGTCAGATCTGAACTGGTTTTAGTCAGATCTGAACTGGTTTAAGTCAGATTTGAACAGGTTTTAGTCAGATCTGAACAGGTTTTAGTCAGATCTGAACTGGTTTTAGTCAGATCTGAACAGGTTTTAGTCAGATCTGAACTGGTTTAAGTCAGATCTGAACAGGTTTTAGTCAGATCTGAACTGGTTTAAGTCAGGTCTGAACTGGTTTAAGTCAGGTCTGAACAGGTTTTAGTCAGGTCTGAACTGGTTTAAGTCAGGTCTGAACAGGTTTTAGTCAGGTCTGAACTGGTTTTAGTCAGATCTGAACTGGTTTTAGTCAGATCTGAACTGGTTTAAGTCAGATTTGAACAGGTTTTAGTCAGATTTGAACAGGTTTTAGTCAGATCTGAACAGGTTTTAGTCAGATCTGAACTGGTTTTAGTCAGATCTGAACTGGTTTAAGTCAGATTTGAACAGGTTTTAGTCAGATCTGAACAGGTTTTAGTCAGATCTGAACTGGTTTTAGTCAGATCTGAACAGGTTTTAGTCAGATCTGAACTGGTTTAAGTCAGATTTGAACAGGTTTTAGTCAGATCTGAACTGGTTTAAGTCAGATCTGAACAGGTTTTAGTCAGATCTGAACTGGTTTAAGTCAGGTCTGAACTGGTTTAAGTCAGGTCTGAACAGGTTTTAGTCAGGTCTGAACTGGTTTAAGTCAGGTCTGAACAGGTTTTAGTCAGGTCTGAACAGGTTTTAGTCAGGTCTGAACAGGTTTTAGTCAGGTCTGAACAGGTTTTAGTCAGGTCTGAACTGGTTTTAGTCACCTGTCTGAAAGCCCAGACCTGGGGGTTTAAAGACTCTGGTCCTGTCCCGGGTCTGGACTGGTCTTTAAGACTCTGGTCCTGTCCCGGGTCTGGACTGGTCTTTAAGACTCTGGTCCTGTCCCAGGTCTGGACTGGTCTTAAAGCCTCTGGTCCTGTCCCGGGTCTGATGGTCTTTAAGACTCTGGTCCTGTCCCAGGGTCTGGACTGGTCTTAAAGACTCTGGTCCTGTCCCAGGGTCTGGACTGGTCTTTAAGACTCTGGTCCTGTCCCAGGGTCTGGACTGGTCTTTAAGACTCTGGTCCTGTCCCAGGGTCTGGACTGGTCTTAAAGACTCTGGTCCTGTCCCGGGTCTGATGGTCTTTAAGACTCTGGTCCTGTCCCAGGTCTGGACTGGTCTTAAAGCCTCTGGTCCTGTCCCAGGGTCTGGACTGGTCTTTAAGACTCTGGTCCTGTCCCAGGTCTGATGGTCTTTAAGACTCTGGTCCTGTCCCAGGTCTGGACTGGTCTTTAAGACTCTGGTCCTGTCCCGGGTCTGATGGTCTTAAAGCCTCTGGTCCTGTCCCGGGTCTGATGGTCTTTAAGACTCTGGTCCTGTCCCAGGTCTGGACTGGTCTTTAAGACTCTGGTCCTGTCCCGGGTCTGATGGTCTTAAAGCCTCTGGTCCTGTCCCGGGTCTGATGGTATTTAAGACTCTGGTTCTGTCCTGGGTCTGGACTGGTCTTTAAGACTCTGGTCCTGTCCCAGGTCTGGACTGGTCTTAAAGCCTCTGGTCCTGTCCCGGGTCTGATGGTCTTTAAGACTCTGGTCCTGTCCCAGGTCTGGACTGGTCTTTAAGACTCTGGTCCTGTCCCGGGTCTGGACTGGTCTTTAAGACTCTGGTCCTGTCCCAGGTCTGGACTGGTCTTAAAGCCTCTGGTCCTGTCCCGGGTCTGATGGTCTTTAAGACTCTGGTCCTGTCCCAGGTCTGGACTGGTCTTAAAGACTCTGGTCCTGTCCCAGGTCTGGACTGGTCTTAAAGCCTCTGGTCCTGTCCCGGGTCTGGACTGGTCTTTAAGACTCTGGTCCTGTCCCGGGTCTGATGGTCTTTAAGACTCTGGTCCTGTCCCGGGTCTGGACTGGTCTTTAAGACTCTGGTCCTGTCCCGGGTCTGATGGTCTTTAAGACTCTGGTCCTGTCCCGGGTCTGGACTGGTCTTAAAGCCTCTGGTCCTGTCCCGGGTCTGATGGTCTTTAAGACTCTGGTCCTGTCCCGGGTCTGGACTGGTCTTTAAGACTCTGGTCCTGTCCCAGGTCTGGACTGGTCTTTAAGACTCTGGTCCTGTCCCAGGTCTGGACTGGTCTTAAAGCCTCTGGTCCTGTCCCGGGTCTGATGGTCTTTAAGACTCTGGTCCTGTCCCAGGTCTGGACTGGTCTTTAAGACTCTGGTCCTGTCCCGGGTCTGGACTGGTCTTTAAGACTCTGGTCCTGTCCCAGGTCTGGACTGGTCTTAAAGCCTCTGGTCCTGTCCCGGGTCTGGACTGGTCTTAAAGCCTCTGGTCCTGTCCCGGGTCTGGACTGGTCTTAAAGCCTCTGGTCCTGTCCCGGGTCTGGACTGGTCTTTAAGACTCTGGTCCTGTCCCGGGTCTGGACTGGTCTTTAAGACTCTGGTCCTGTCCCGGGTCTGGACTGGTCTTAAAGACTCTGGTCCTGTCCCGGGTCTGATGGTCTTTAAGCCTCTGGTCCTGTCCCGGGTCTGGACTGGTCTTTAAGACTCTGGTCCTGTCCCGGGTCTGATGGTCTTTAAGACTCTGGTCCTGTCCCGGGTCTGGACTGGTCTTTAAGACTCTGGTCCTGTCCCGGGTCTTGACTGGTCTTAAAGACTCTGGTCCTGTCCCAGGTCTGGACTGGTCTTAAAGACTCTGGTCCTGTCCCGGGTCTGATGGTCTTAAAGACTCTGGTCTTGTCCCAGGTCTGGACTGGTCTTAAAGACTCTGGTCCTGTCCCGGGTCTGATGGTCTTTAAGACTCTGGTCCTGTCCCAGGTCTGGACTGGTCTTTAAGACTCTGGTCCTGTCCCAGGTCTGGACTGGTCTTAAAGACTCTGGTCCTGTCCCGGGTCTGGACTGGTCTTAAAGACTCTGGTCCTGTTCCAGGTCTGGACTGGTCTTAAAGACTCTGGTCCTGTCCCGGGTCTGATGGTCTTTAAGACTCTGGTCCTGTCCCGGGTCTGGACTGGTCTTTAAGACTCTGGTCCTGTCCCGGGTCTGGACTGGTCTTTAAGACTCTGGTCCTGTCCCGGGTCTGATGGTCTTTAAGACTCTGGTCCTGTCCCAGGTCTGGACTGGTCTTTAAGACTCTGGTCCTGTCCCAGGTCTGGACTGGTCTTAAAGACTCTGGTCCTGTCCCGGGTCTGATGGTCTTTAAGACTCTGGTCCTGTCCCGGGTCTGGACTGGTCTTTAAGACTCTGGTCCTGTCCCGGGTCTGGACTGGTCTTTAAGACTCTGGTCCTGTCCCGGGTCTGATGGTCTTTAAGACTCTGGTCCTGTCCCGGGTCTGGACTGGTCTTTAAGACTCTGGTCCTGTCCCAGGTCTGGACTGGTCTTAAAGACTCTGGTCCTGTCCCAGGTCTGATGGTCTTTAAGACTCTGGTCCTGTCCCAGGTCTGGACTGGTCTTAAAGACTCTGGTCCTGTCCCAGGTCTGATGGTCTTAAAGACTCTGGTCCTGTCCCGGGTCTGGACTGGTCTTTAAGACTCTGGTCCTGTCCCAGGTCTGGACTGGTCTTAAAGACTCTGGTCCTGTCCCAGGTCTGGACCCCACAGAGCCGTACTTCGAAGGCTGTGACGCCTCTGTTCGTCTGGACGTCACTGATGCTGCGTTTGTGGACGTCGTTCACACGGACGGCGCCCCCTTCAGCTCCAGGCTCGGGCTGGGACTGTCCCGGCCGGTGGGCCACGCGGACTTCTATCCGAACGGAGGAGAGAAGATGCCCGGCTGCTCCGTCAACAAAGGGAAACCCACCAACCTGGACGCAATGTGGCAAGGTACGTCCCGCGTAGATTTAACGAGATTAAAGGAGGCGTGTTGGTTACAGAGCCAGAAGCCATATATAAAACCAAAAGACAAATGGTTGAGGAAGCGAACAGAACTGGACCAGGAGCAGTGTTGAGACACTTCTGATCCTTTGGTGCAAGGGTCAGAGGTCACTACATGATGCACACCAGTGTCCACCATCTTGTTTTTGTTTGTCTGCTCCATGTTGTGTCAGGGACGGTGAAGTTTGACCCCTGTAACCACATCAGAGCCTATCAGTTCTACACCGAGAGCATCGTCAAACCTCAGGGCTTCATCGGCTTCTCCTGCAGCGACAAGGACAGCTTCGACAAGGTGAGTGTGACCTGAGTGAACTCAGGCCCACGTACAGCACATCTGTAGACCTTTTAATGCACCCTTTCACTCTGGGGTCATCCTGGGGGTAGCAGGTTATTGAGGGCTTTATTTAAGCATGAACTTGTCCCGTGTGTCCAGGGCCAGTGCTTTCCTTGTGCTGAAGACAAGTGTCCTCAAATGGGACACCACGCCCTTAAACTGCCCACAGATGGGACGTACTTCCTGACCACCGGGGCCTCCACTCCTTTTGGACGTATGTGCCACAGCAGCGCGGTCTGACCTTATTCGAATCCGTCTGGATTAGCGTCACATTAAAGGTTGAACTATAATATGTCAGATATGTCAAACTAACGGGACAAAATGTGTAAGTGAAGTTCTTCCCACACAGCGGATTTAACTTCTTTTCCACAAATGTGATTGTATGCTAAGGTCATCCTAAGATGCAAAAATGTTTGTTCTATAAACAACTGAAAAGATTAGATTTTCCTTCCTTGGCCCCTTGAGACACCATTTTGTCAGTTTTAGGCTTTAGGACACGTCCAGCAGAGATGAGTGTCTTTAAAAACCTTCTGTGTACATTTCTGAGCACAGGTTACACCTACAAAGTGCGCCTGACTCTGGACGGGCCCTGGTGGCCCAACCCCGGCTACATGTACGTGTCTCTGAGCGGAGTCGCCCTCACGACGAAGGAGTACCAGCTGCACGTGTAAGAACCCTGGACATGTGGTCTTTGTTCTGTTTCTTACTGAGGTCTGAGAGCTGCTCTACCCTCTGCAGTGGGACGCTGACGCCGGGCAGGAACTACGAGATGCTGCTCCACGCTGAGGTGGACGTGGGAGAAGTGACGGAGGTGAGGTTCAGGTGGAACAACAACATCTTTAACCCCTTGAACCCCAAATACGGAGCGTCCACGGTGGAGCTGCTGCGTGGCCGGGACAAGAAAACGTGAGTGAATGCAAACTCTTCTATAATTTATACCTTTAAGTCCAGACTTTTCAGGATTTATGTTGAGGAAAGACCAGGTTAAATCAGAATTATTCAATCATAACTTCTCATCGTTTTTCAACACAAAAACAATGACTTATATATATATTTATATATAGAATATTTTTACATTTTAATATTTAGACTTTTCAGGATTTGTGGATTCTTAGTGTTACAATTGACTTTATTTTACTTTTTAGGTAAGAAATTATTACAAAAGAGTTTTAATGTGAAAACGTTATAATTTTATTAGTCTTTTAAGGCAGAGTTTTGAAAATCCCTTCAAAACAGGACAAGGAAGCAGTTTTAGGGTTTGTCCACTAGAGAGCAGTGCAGGTCTAAACCAGTCCTTAACCGGGACAAACCAGGACCAAACCAGGACTAAACCAGGACTAAACCAGGACAGTAAAGACTTTTTACAAGAGAAAATAGTCAATCTACAGAAGTGGGAATAATAATAATAATAATAAAAATAATAATATTAAAAAAACGAATTCAACCCCAGCCTTTTTGGAGCAGACCCTAGAGTTTTATTTGTTTACTTAAACGACTGTAACCCAGCTGTAATCAGTGTTTCTGAGTCTTTTTACTCACTTTCCTCTCCCTCTCTGTGTTCTTTTATTTACCCAGGATGCACTTCTGTGGGACGGGGAACGTGGCGGAGAACAAAGTCCAGACGGTTCTGCCTTGTCCTCTGTGAGGCGCTCAATAAAGATCCACTCAAAGTCTTTGTTCGGTTCATTATTTAACAGTTACACATGAAAACAAGAACCTCAGAATCACCTGCTCCGTTTTATTTTAGCTCCGATCATTTTTCTTTTTGTTTCAGGTTTTATTCTTTACAGTGCCAATTAATCATTTTTATTTTATCATAGTTTTGATTAGTTTCTACCACTTTACAAAAGCAGTTCTTATATATATATATATATATATATATATATATATATATATATATATATATATATATTCAATAAAACGCAATTGACTTATACAAATATATTTATGGATTTTTAAATGTTGAGCTCAAAACAAATCTCCTTAGGATTAATTCTGTAAACTGACCTTTTGGAAAAGAAAACAAATTATAATTTTTTTCACAAGAAACAAAATGAGAAACCACATTTAGTCCTGCAGTCAATCTAGACTTTCTTTTTCTTCAGACTTTTTTTCATCCCATGAACACAAATTTTGATAAAATTGTTATTGTTTGCTCAGTCAGCCGTGTCCCGAGGACACAAAAAGGTGTTAAATGGTTGCCATGGAAACAAGAAGGGATAAAATATAAAAAAGATTCATTAAGAACAGAATGTTAAAATGGAAGCGTACTGAGGGAGTCAGTGGAACAAAATAATGCCAAAGGGACAACAAAAAAAAAACAAAAAAAAAAATGAAAATAAACTTTCACCCTGAACTTCACAACCTGCCCAAATCTCAACACTAACAAAGTTATAGAGAAAAAATACAGATTCCAGGGACCAGGACGGTCACGGAAAGACAAATGTTTTGAACAATAGTTAATGTGACGAGTTTCTGTTCTTTTAGGAAAACCACTGCGTTTATTACTGCACCCTTGTGATTTTTGTACTTTAAAAAGAAGAAACTGAATTGTAAGCGAGGAGACAAGGTTACTGTTGAAATTGTACACAATGTGTAAAGATAAAATTTGTATTTTGAATGGTTTTTAAATCTTATCGTCTCAGTTTACCCTCTAGTTAGCCTGCACTAGAGAATTCTGGCTAAAACTACACTGTTCATTATTTCAAATGTCGAAGAATAAAACTATTTATTTTAATTTATTTTTTAGAAACAGCTCTTTCCAATAATTTGTGACTTTAAGCCCGCGAGCCCCCAAAAACGGGGGCCGCGTGGCGTAGTAAACTTAGCAGCCCGATAAACTACACTTCCCCATTCTTTATATGGGCATGCCGTATATCAAAACACTCAGGAGAAGCTCCTCTACGCCAACATCAAGCCATTTCCAAACACAGACCAAACGGCACGCCTACAAAAAATATTTTGTCAAGGTGTGTAGAGCGCCACCTAGGCAAACACGGCGACACATTGTTACGAACAGCTGGCCCCCACTTCTACCTACGTAACTGTGCCGGGTGTCAAATTACACAGCAGGAGCTAACGCTTACAACATTGTACAGCAGAGGTCACTAATAGTTGGAGCGCGGTCCGGATCCGGACCCCGAGATGCTTTGATCTGGACCGCAAGACAGTATTCATAATTACAAGTAAAACCTTTTTTTTGAACCGGCACTCCTAGGACAGCTATGTCCACACGGGGGTCCTCAGGTTACTATGGTTACGGACAGAGCGGCGGGAAATTTCAACATGTTTAGCGTAGCCCGATAATGCGTTAGAAACGAATAAAATCTAAAAGTTGAGCCTTGACAAAACATAACGAAGATTCACTGACGTTATGGACGCAGAGGGAACGTTTGTTTCAATCTGAAAATACAGCTCCTACAGCCCTTTTCCTCTTGTCCCGGCTGCTGCGATAATCAGAGAATCAATCCAGAACTGAACCAGGACTGGACAGTTTTCATGTCGGGATTAAAAAGACTCAGAGGAAAGTGAGGACGTCTAATAATGCGGTGAGTTGTACATTTGTCTGTCAACTTCTTTATTGTGTTGTAATTTAGGGACTTGACTCGTTTGTTGCATATTTGACCTCATTTACAAACAACGTGAGGAATTAGCTCATGCTATTTGTGTTCATTTGAACACAACACACGTTCATTTGAACCAAACACACGTTCATTTGAACCCAACACACGTTCATTTGAACACAACACACGTTCATTTGAACACAACACATGTTCATTTGAACCTAACACACGTTCATTTGAACCTAACACACGTTCATTTGAACACAACACACGTTCATTTGAACCCAACACACGTTCATTTGAACACAACACACGTTCATTTGAACCTAACACACGTTCATTTGAACCTAACACACGTTCATTTGAACACAACACACGTTCATTTGAACCTAACACACGTTCATTTGAACACAACACACGTTCATTTGAACCCAACACACGTTCATTTGAACACAACACACGTTCATTTGAACACAACACACGTTCATTTGAACCCAACACACGTTCATTTGAACCTAACACACGTTCATTTGAACCCAACACACGTTCATTTGAACACAACACACGTTCATTTGAACACAACACACGTTCATTTGAACACAACACACGTTCATTTGAACCTAACACACGTTCATTTGAACACAACACACGTTCATTTGAACCCAACACACGTTCATTTGAACACAACACACGTTCATTTGAACACAACACATGTTCATTTGAACCTAACACACGTTCATTTGAACCTAACACACGTTCATTTGAACCTAACACATGTTCATTTGAACCTAACACACGTTCATTTGAACCTAACACACGTTCATTTGAACCCAACACACGTTCATTTGAACCCAACACATGTTCATTTGAACCTAACACACGTTCATTTGAACCCAACACACCTTCATTTGAACCTAACACACGTTCATTTGAACCCAACACACGTTCATTTGAACCCAACACACGTTCATTTGAACCTAACACATGTTCATTTGAACCCAACACACGTTCATTTGAACCCAACACACGTTCATTTGAACCCAACACACGTTCATTTGAACCTAACACACGTTCATTTGAACCTAACACACGTTCATTTGAACACAACACACGTTCATTTGAACCCAACACACGTTCATTTGAACCTAACACACGTTCATTTGAACCTAACACACGTTCATTTGAACACAACACACGTTCATTTGAACCTAACACACGTTCATTTGAACCTAACACACGTTCATTTGAATCTAACACATGTTCATTTGAACCTAACACATGTTCATTTGAACCCAACACACGTTCATTTGAACCTAACACATGTTCATTTGAACCTAACACACGTTCATTTGAACCTAACACATGTTCATTTGAACCTAACACATGTTCATTTGAACCCAACACACGTTCATTTGAACCCAACACACGTTCATTTGAACCTAACACACGTTCATTTGAACCTAACACATGTTCATTTGAACTCAACACACGTTCATTTGAACACAACACACACGTTCATTTGAACACAACACACGTTCATTTGAACACAACACATGTTCATTTGAACACAACACACGTTCATTTGAACACAACACACGTTCATTTGAACCTAACACACGTTCATTTGAACCCAACACACGTTCATTTGAACACAACACACGTTCATTTGAACCTAACACACGTTCATTTGAACACAACACACGTTCATTTGAACCCAACACACGTTCATTTGAACCCAACACACGTTCATTTGAACACAACACACGTTCATTTGAACACAACACACGTTCATTTGAACCTAACACATGTTCATTTGAACCTA
Source organism: Neodontobutis hainanensis (assembly GCA_024349245.1). Lineage (NCBI taxonomy): Eukaryota > Metazoa > Chordata > Actinopteri > Gobiiformes > Odontobutidae > Neodontobutis > Neodontobutis hainanensis. Next base: position 526,190 of record JALDNG010000168.1, on the reverse strand, counting down.
ACACATGTTCATTTGAACCTAACACACGTTCATTTGAACCTAACACACGTTCATTTGAACCCAACACACGTTCATTTGAACCCAACACACGTTCATTTGAACACAACACACGTTCATTTGAACCCAACACACGTTCATTTGAACCCAACACACGTTCATTTGAACCCAACACACGTTCATTTGAACACAACACACGTTCATTTGAACCTAACACATGTTCATTTGAACCCAACACACGTTCATTTGAACACAACACACGTTCATTTGAACCCAACACACGTTCATTTGAACACAACACACGTTCATTTGAACCCAACACACGTTCATTTGAACCCAACACACGTTCATTTGAACCCAACACACGTTCATTTGAACCCAACACACGTTCATTTGAACACAACACACGTTCATTTGAACCTAACACATGTTCATTTGAACCCAACACACGTTCATTTGAACACAACACACGTTCATTTGAACCTAACACACGTTCATTTGAACACAACACACGTTCATTTGAACCCAACACACGTTCATTTGAACCCAACACACGTTCATTTGAACACAACACACGTTCATTTGAACACAACACACGTTCATTTGAACCTAACACATGTTCATTTGAACCTAACACATGTTCATTTGAACCTAACACACGTTCATTTGAACCCAACACACGTTCATTTGAACCCAACACACGTTCATTTGAACACAACACACGTTCATTTGAACCCAACACACGTTCATTTGAACCCAACACACGTTCATTTGAACCCAACACACGTTCATTTGAACACAACACACGTTCATTTGAACCTAACACATGTTCATTTGAACCTAACACATGTTCATTTGAACCTAACACATGTTCATTTGAACCTAACACACGTTCATTTGAACACAACACACGTTCATTTGAACCCAACACACGTTCATTTGAACCTAACACACGTTCATTTGAACCTAACACACGTTCATTTGAACCTAACACACGTTCATTTGAACCCAACACACGTTCATTTGAACACAACACGTGTTCATTTGAACACAACACACGTTCATTTGAACCCAACACATGTTCATTTGAACACAACACACGTTCATTTGGGAGATTAAAAACAGAAAAGGTGTAAAGGAGGGTTTGGAGATGAGACACAGGTTAAGTCTTCCTTTAGTTGTGTTAGCATTAGCTGTTGCTAATAACTATCAGTAACAGTTATTTTTTAGCAACAGATAATGCTAAAGAAATGCTCAGTGCATTTGTCCTTGTTCCTGTTGTTTTCAGAGGAATGACAATAGAAAGAAATCAATCATGACTGCATCTTTGTCATATTTATTTAAAAATTTGTTTTTGTTTGATTTGATTATTTTGTATTTAAAATGCTCTCACACATGTATAAAGGAGTATTAGGACTTATCTGCAGGATTCCAGGCTATTGTCAATAAACCACCAGGTCCTGAGCTTTAGCTTTAGCCTCTTTTGATTTGTTTTTTTTACCTGTTGTCTGTGAGCTGTGTTGGTGAAAGCTAAACACTCAAACATGGAAACAAAGGATAAAATACAGAAAACAGTGGATTATCTTCATTCATCTCCAGATTGTTTAAGAGGCTGTAGATGTGGAATAAATGAGACATTTACTTTAAAGAATTATATTCAAACACATATCCTTTTATTTAAATTTTCCGGATCCCTCACTTGAGGAAAGTTAACTAAGTGGACCTCGGCTGATTTTAATGTAGGACCCCCGGTGTATAGCAAGCTAGGAGCATTTTTCTTTACAACAATCCAGCAACAGCTTAACACCAAGAGAAGTTGCTCTTGCTCAACAAGGAGAGTAAGGAGAACCGTACCTTTGCTGTTTAGTGAAGGAAGCGAAGTTTCTTTAGCTAATCCCGCTGATTTCTAGGAAACACCCTATGAACACACATACTAGTCTCACTCATGTTCTCACTCACGTTCAGAAACATAGAATGAGTTTCCCAGCATTCCCAGCTTTGGCCACAGACTGTGATTGGCTCTAGGACCACTTTCTTATGTGTCATCAGAGCAAGGCTCATGTGACCCGGATATAAACAGTTTCCCTCGATTCTCCCGCCTCTAAGGATTCCACCGAGGTGTCACATGCTCAATTTGACCAATGGGCTGCGGAGAACCGTCTCTCACCAGCATCCACAACACACACAGAGTCAGGAGGAAGAATAGAGACAGACAACACAAATAAATACATAGAAGTCTGGTTTAACTTCTCAAAAATGTATTTAATAAACACCATTAGTGATATAAACATAAAATATATTGAATTTACATGACTAAACTGAAGTGGAACAGACTGGACCAAAGTGGACCAACGTGGGCTTTTTGGAAAGCTCGCCTAATCTTTCTGTACTAAAATCTCTTGAGTTTTATTATGCTTCACAATATCACTTTAAACCTTTCCAGGAATAATGCTAGCATGTTTATTTACAAGTTATGAAGTACAGAGTCTGCAAAGCAGCATTCCAAAGAGTTTCTCATCATAAAATACTGTTTTTTTTTAGGCGAGACAAAAAAAAAGACATTTTAGCTGTGTGCCATCTTCATTTTCTCTTCATTAGTAACAGATATTCATATGATAACACTTTTAACAAATCTTCACAATGTTCACTTTACAATGACACCAAAATTATTCAAATACACCTTATGGTTGCTGAAATACAGTCATTTCTTCAGGGGAATGCATTTTTCGAGCTGTGGTCTTGAAAATAGGCATCGTCAAAAAAGAGTTAAGAACTAGATCTTTTTTCCGTTGCCCATAATTTAAGAGCATAAGCATGATCTCTATCGTCCGGGCCATAAACACTTTACAGCTGTTTATCCAGCTGTAAGTAAAAAAGCAGCAGACAGTCCAGCACACCTCAGTAAACCCGTACACTGGATTATAATGTTATGCCAGGATCCTAATTGACTTTTGAAAGTCCAGATAAAACTAATATTTCTTGATAATAAATCGTTTAATCCAACCTTTCTCTTTGTGTTCATTCTCTGTGTTTGAGGCAAAAGCTTCTTGTCATTGTCACATTAGCTGTTCCCCAAAACGAAATATTCTGACACATTTGGAAAAGTCAGCAAACATAAGATACTTACATTATTCGTTAAAAAAAAAACACAAAAAAAAACGAGGCAATTGTTTCTTGTTTCTTCTTCTTCTTTCTTCTTTTTACAGTTAGTAAAAGTCTGTAAAAAGCACCTGCTGAGCCACAGACGAAAGTATCAGCCTTTTACTCTCGTCCTTATGTCACTGTGGCAGGCTCACCCGAGGCACCTACCAGGCCCTCGTAGGACTCTGGGGTCAGGAGTAAAGGTCACTGTGGCAGGCTCACCCGAGGCACCTACCAGGCCCTCGTAGGACCCTGGGGTCAGGCGTAAAGGTCACTGTGGCAGGCACACCCGAGGCACCTACCAGGCCCTCGTAGGACCCTGGGGTCAGGCGTAAAGGTCACTGTGGCAGGCTCACCCGAGGCACCTACCAGGCCCTCGTAGGACCCTGGGGTCAGGAGTAAAGGTCACTGTGGCAGGCTCACCCGAGGCACCTACCAGGCCCTCGTAGGACCCTGGGGTCAGGAGTAAAGGTCACTGTGGCAGGCTCACCCGAGGCACCTACCAGGCCCTCGTAGGACCCTGGGGTCAAGAGTAAAGGTCACTGTGGTCAACAGAACAGCGTGGAACAGAAAAATGGTCAGTGGTAGATTATTTTTGTGCTTTAGTTTTGGAAAGTCCCATTCATTTCCGCGAAAGCCAAATTTGTAAATATTAAATATTAAAGGAGCGGCTGCAGCTGACGAAGAGTGGAACCCTGATTATGTTTTTGTTTTGGGTCAGAACCCGTCCCCCTTGGTGATGTGCTTTTTGTCTGTTTCAGGAAGAACAATCTTTTCTTTAAAGGTTAGTTTCTAGTCTGGATGACTTTGGGAAGAACACATTTCTGGCACGTGACGTACTTTGATTCAAGTAACAAATAAACAAATCACTTTACGTCCAACCACACTTTCCTCTTGATGCCTCGTCCTACTGTCGTCGTCTTAGAGCACAACCCATCAGGAGTCTTTGTCTTCAGCATTAATTAAGTCTCTCTGAAGTCCATTTCCTTTGACTCCAGACTTTCCTCCGTCGTTAAACTTGACGTCTTCATTGGTGTTTTCCTCGCTCTGTGTCATTACCGTCGGATACTTCTGCCGTCCGCGCGTCTGTCAGCGCCAACCTCGACATTAGCCGCATTAATGTTGAGAGACACCGGACGCTTTTGTGCAAACACTAATCAGGGCTAAATTACACGTTTGACGCGGCTCCGAGGCTCGTCTAATGTGTCACATGTGAGCTCCGCCGAGCCCTCATTAACGTGTCCTGGCCTTTTCGCCGGATTATCAAGCACTGATTGCGCGTCATTGTTTTGCGCGTTTATCCCTAACCTATAATCACGAATATAACACACTGCCGAGCTGCCATTTTTCCACAAATCAGCGGTCTTTCAGCCGATCAGACAATACCAATCAAGGCGACTGCGGAAAACGCTCCACGCCATAATCATATTAATAAAACGCTAAAATGGAGTGTGTGGGCTTCGGAAAGTGTCTTAAAGTCCTCCACAAGACGTCGGCCTTTGTCTGCGAGTTTCTCTTTTCATTATTGGTTCATTGAAAGTGAAGGCTAATGACAAAATAGCGGCTAATTCCAGTAATTATGGGGGGAATTGTGCGAGTGACAGCGCGTCTTCTTCTGCCGCTGCTTTCTGTGAAAACGCAGAGCGACGGGGGAGGCTCACAGACGAACAAAGACAAAAAACAGACAGATCCTGACGGAGAGGGCTTCCCGGGGAACGATGGCACAACAAACCTGACCTCTGCTCCATAAGCTGTTAAATATATTCGACAGGAGACGGAGAAGAGCGAGGGAAGAAAGACAAGAGAGAAGTCACATGGAAGGGACTCGAGCTTTGATTTAAACCAGAAAACAAATGACAGTCGTCTCACTTTTTATGTTTCTCACAGACTTACTGCATGTATCTGAATCAGAAAGGTACTTTAATGCATTCTTTCTACAAAAGTGTCTGTTTGGGGCAGTTTTTAATTGAACTGAGACATTAAGTCTGTGTTCGGTCTGTTCTGTGGCACACAGCCTGAAGAAACACAACGAAAGAACTATGACAGAAAAACAGACCGATTCATTTGGACAAATATTAAACTCAAACGTTTTGTCTAATTGTGACAGGAATCCTCAAAAAAGGGGCGCTCCTATTGGTCGACACTGTCTACAGGGAAGAAATGGCTGCTAAAAATCTTTTCTTTGTTTTGTTAAATTTCCTCAGGTTCTTTAATAACGTAAACACCTGTGTAAAATAGATCAAGTGAATATCAGATTATGTTTGTCCAAGTGGTGTTGCCGTATCAACAAACGGACAAACACAACTGTGGTACTGACCCAAACCGAGGAGCGACATCTATTCTATCAAACACGGGATACGTTTGAGTCTCCCAGGGTTCATTGTGTTTGTCTTTGTGCTGCAAACACTAGTCTGGTTTAAGGAAGGACTGGTCCCTTTCTCACAGCAAATCCCTTCCTACGAGATTTTGTGGATGAACCAATCAAAAGCCGTTTGTCTGCAGCGGGGCGTGGTTTGTCGGCAGCGGGGCGTGGTTTGTCGGCAGCGGGGCGTGGTTTGTCTGCAGCGGGGCGTGGTTTGTCGGCAGCGGGGCGTGGTTTGTCGGCAGCGGGGCGTGGTTTGTCTGCAGCGGGGCGTGGTTTGTCTGCAGAGGGTGTGGTTTGTCGGCAGCGGGGCGTGGTTTGTCGGCAGCGGGGCGTGGTTTGTCTGCAGCGGGGCGTGGTTTGTCTGCAGCGGGGCGTGGTTTGTCTGCAGTGGGCGTGGTTTGTCTGCAGCGGGGCGTGGTTTGTCTGCAGCGGGGCGTGGTTTGTCGGCAGCAGGGCGTGGTTTGTCTGCAGTGGGTGTGGTTTGTCTGCAGCGGGGCGTGGTTTGTCTGCAGCAGGGCGTGGTTTGTCGGCAGCAGGGCGTGGTTTGTCTGCAGTGGGTGTGGTTTGTCTGCAGCGGGTGTGGTTTGTCTGCAGTGGGTGTGGTTTGTCTGCAGCGGGGCGTGGTTTGTCTGCAGTGGGTGTGGTTTGTCGGCAGCGGGGCGTGGTTTGTCTGCAGCGGGGCGTGGTTTGTCGGCAGCGGGGCGTGGTTTGTCGGCAGCGGGGCGTGGTTTGTCTGCAGTGGGTGTGGTTTGTCTGCAGCGGGGCGTGGTTTGTCTGCAGAGGGTGTGGTTTGTCGGCAGCGGGGCGTGGTTTGTCTGCAGCGGGGCGTGGTTTGTCGGCAGCGGGGCGTGGTTTGTCTGCAGCGGGGCGTGGTTTGTCTGCAGAGGGTGTGGTTTGTCGGCAGCGGGGCGTGGTTTGTCGGCAGCGGGGCGTGGTTTGTCTGCAGCGGGGCGTGGTTTGTCTGCAGCGGGGCGTGGTTTGTCGGCAGCGGGGCGTGGTTTGTCGGCAGCGGGGCGTGGTTTGTCTGCAGAGGGTGTGGTTTGTCGGCAGCGGGGCGTGGTTTGTCTGCAGCGGGGCGTGGTTTGTCGGCAGCAGGGCGTGGTTTGTCTGCAGTGGGTGTGGTTTGTCTGCAGCGGGGCGTGGTTTGTCTGCAGCAGGGCGTGGTTTGTCGGCAGCAGGGCGTGGTTTGTCTGCAGTGGGTGTGGTTTGTCTGCAGCGGGTGTGGTTTGTCTGCAGTGGGTGTGGTTTGTCTGCAGCGGGGCGTGGTTTGTCTGCAGTGGGTGTGGTTTGTCGGCAGCGGGGCGTGGTTTGTCTGCAGCGGGGCGTGGTTTGTCGGCAGCGGGGCGTGGTTTGTCGGCAGCGGGGTGTGGTTTGTCTGCAGCGGGGCGTGGTTTGTCTGCAGTGGGTGTGGTTTGTCTGCAGCGGGGCGTGGTTTGTCTGCAGCGGGGCGTGGTTTGTCGGCAGCGGGGCGTGGTTTGTCTGCAGCGGGGCGTGGTTTGTCTGCAGTGGGTGTGGTTTGTCTGCAGCGGGGCGTGGTTTGTCTGCAGTGGGTGTGGTTTGTCGGCAGCGGGGTGTGGTTTGTCGGCAGCGGGGCGTGGTTTGTCTGCAGCGGGGCGTGGTTTGTCGGCAGCGGGGCGTGGTTTGTCGGCAGCGGGGCGTGGTTTGCTAACCACATCATACACAGTACCTCGGCTCACTAAAACATTCAACATGGCGGACGTGCTACTAAGAGGCCGTTTATTTCTGCTCTCACCTCTGTTTTTAAAAACCATCAAAGTATAAAAACGGTGAAACCGCTCTGGTGTCCGCTCTACTGCTGGGCAGGATAACTAGCGGCATTAATGTGGCTTCCTTGTTGACAACTGAGTGTGGTTTTACCATTTTACATCCGCCGTTTGATCCGTTAACATTACTCTTCTCATCCTTCTCTGACACAGCAGCTCACTCCAGTCAAAGTCAGAAAATGTTTCAAACTCCGATAAGTTCACTGTGATTTTGTCCAACTTAGTGAATCCTCATTCTGTTGTTCATTATCTGCCCGTGTTTCTCTGAGGAACATAAACCTTATATCCTGAATATTGGGTTATATCCGGGATGAGGCCTCATAACCATGAACCTCAAGTTCACACTGACGTAACCAGTCTGTACCAGCTAAAAGGAGACGCAGTCCCTGGTGGAGCATAAATGGGACTCAGACTGGAGGCTGGGTTCTGCAGTGGAAGCAGGTCTGAGTGTAAATTCTAAGTCTGATGGTTTTATAGTTGCTCTGGTGTTTGTCATGCGGGCCTGGAGTGTATGAAAACATCCATATTGAGTTTATTTGTGTTTGAAGTGTGTGTGAATGTGTTTGGAGTGTCCGTCTGAACCGCTGGCCCCCGGCTCTCAGCAGAGGTTACACAAATACTCCAGTCGCACAAACAAACCGCTCTGAACTCACACTCTCTCTCCGTTTGTTCCCGATCACAGCGGGTCAAGCTTCCGGTCACCATTTCTCGCGTCGCCATTGGCTCGCGGCGTTGTTCCGAAACCCTGCCTTTAAAAACGACAAAACGTGGGAGGTCCTCGTGGAGAGCCGGTCCCCTGGCAACGACTCCACTCCAGAGCCATTTGAGCGAAAACGGGCCGCGCCTGAGTGAACCGTCTGCGTTAACCTTCGCACGTTTCACAGAAAAAACTGAGCGGGAAAAGCAGCCTTGGCCCCCGAGGTTCGAGTGGCTCTTGTGCTGGAATAATACACTCACTGTGCAGATTCATATTCTACTGCGAGGCACAGTCGGAGGAGGTTACACAGAAAAACTGAAGCTTTTATGGAACTCTGTCCTCGGTCAAACAGATGCAATGATTTTGGAGAAAGTCATAAAACTATTTGTAAAATCTGAATTAACTCTGAAAAATGAACTGATCAACGAGGAACAAACGTTTTCTGCGATAGGACCTATACATTTAAAAATAATTGTTTTTAACCAGGTAGACTGACAATGATCAAACTTTGCATTTATGTTTAGTCTGTTTATCTTTTAAGACTTTTAAGTCCTTAAAACAGCTCATCTGTTTTCTACAGTGCGTAGGAGAGGAGGGGGCAGCCTATTACGCATCAAAAAACACACCAGCCAAAATCCCAAAGTGAGGTTTTTATTCAGACTCAAATCACATTTTGGATATTTTAAATAAAAACCTCACCTTTTCAAGAGTCTCAGATTTTTGGGCTCTTTTCGGGTTCTATACATGTTCCTTCTGGTCCTACTGTTTTACTGTCGTTTTCCTGCTCCTTTTCAAACATTTTTTCATGATAAAACATTAATGGCAACCTAATATTTCTGCAAATCCCATAACACTAAGGCCTTGTTTTTGACACAAAAAAGGACGTGCTCTTTCCAGATTTACGAAAGGCTCAGCGCTGTTTATCTCAGGAAAGGTCTCGTGACTCTGCGACTGCGCTCATCTGTGCACGTTTCCATTTTACAGAACATAAATTGGAGAATAATATTTTAAATAAAATTGTTCGTAAACTCATAATTAACTGGTTGTGCTGCAGGTTCATGAAACAGGTTTGTGACTGAGTGGTGCTGAATGAATGTGCCTCGTGTCTGTCGTTCTGGCCGGTTTTATTTAAAAGTAATTGAAAGTTTCTCACAATGTAATAATAAAAGACAATAATACACAGTGAAACAAACATTGTCCTTGTATAATCTGTTGCACTAGTGCCTTTACAATAAAAGGTAACTCATGCTCCTGGTGTAGTGCACTGTCGACTCTTTAGAGATACACTGCATTTTCAAGACAAAGTGTTGAATCTACTCCAGCCACATCCTACTCGTTTGTTTTATACTTTAATACCGTCACTAAACCTAGACATGATAATCTTTCATGCTCCCTCCTCCCGCTGCAGGTTCATCACTATTACACATCGTAGAGAACACTCGTCGCTGTTTTCCTGACGTTTTGTATTACATTATTTATTCGTATAAAAAATAGCTGTCTGCAGTTTCAGTGAAGACTAAGTTCAACATTTTTGCTGTAGTTGTTGAATGGATCCTGTCAGTCACTGTCAGTGCCTCACTACTAACGTTTGTACAGATTAAAAGTATTTTTGAGTAATGTTGCAGATCTTTGGGCCTGGTCTCATCTTGGACTTGGACTTGGACCTGGACCTGGACTTGGACCTGGACCTGGACCTGGACTTGAACCTGGACCTGGACCTGGACTTGGACCTGGACTTGTACTTGGACCTGGACCTGGACCTGGACCTGGACCTGGACTTGGACCTGGACCTGGACCTGGACTTAAACCTGGACTTGGACTTGGACTTGGACCTGGACCTGGACCTGGACTTGAACCTGGACCTGGACCTGGACTTGGACCTGGACTTGTACTTGGACCTGGACCTGGACCTGGACCTGACCTGACTTAGACCTGACCTGGACCTGACTTGGACCTGACCTGGACCTGGACTTAAACCTAGACTTAGACTTAGACTTAGACTTGACCTGACCTGACCTGACCTGAACCTGACTTAGACCTGACCTGGACCTGACTTAAACCTGACTTGACTTGGACCTGACCTGACCTGACTTGACCTGACCTAGACCTGGACCTGACTTGGACCTGACTTGTACTTGACCTGACCTGACCTGACTTGACCTGACCTGACCTGACTTAAACCTGACTTAGACTTGACTTGACCTGACCTGACCTGACTTGAACCTGACCTGACCTAGACTTGGACCTGACTTGTACTTGACCTGACCTAGACCTGACCTGGACCTGGACTTGGACCTGACCTGACCTGACTTGAACCTGACCTGGACCTGACTTAAACCTGACTTAGACTTAGACTTAGACTTAGACCTGACCTGACCTGACCTGACCTGACTTGACCTGACCTGGACCTGGACTTAAACCTGGACTTGGACTTGGACCTGGACCTGGACCTGGACTTGAACCTGGACCTGGACCTGGACTTGGACCTGGACTTGTACTTGGACCTGGACCTGGACCTGGACCTGGACTTGGACCTGGACTTGGACTTGGACTTGGACCTGGACCTGGACTTGGATGTGACTGCAGCTTTATTGATTACCTTTGAAACTCACAGACCGCTAGAGTTTAATTTTGGACAGTATTTCTGTAGGAGTCCATTTGGGGGCAGTGTTGCATCAATAAAACCCTCACAGACTATCATCGGACTGAGGCTCACTCTGGTTAAAGATGTTCAGTAAAGAGTCCATTATGTTGATCACTTTCCAGACATTATAAAATAAAACCATAGCACTTTACTTTAAATGTTATGTCAGTAGCATTACCTCAATGTTAGGTACAGGCCTAGAACCAGACTTCATCTTTAGAACTTCAAGTCCCAGACCAGTCCTTGTTCAATCTTTCACTTTAAAAAAAATATTTTACAGAAAAGCTTGCTCATCCTCATTGGTCTTATTGACCTGCCCCGCAGACGAGGGGAGGACTCCTGGCCTTTTATTACTCAGACCCTGGCAGAATAATGCTTGTGTGCTTCTATCTGTCCCGCTCTGGCCTGCTCTGTCCCGCTCTGGCCCAGTCTGTCCCACTCTGGCCTGCTCTGTCCCGCTCTGGCCCAGTCTGTCCCACTCTGGCCTGCTCTGTCCCGCTCTGGCCCAGTCTGTCCCACTCTGGCCTGTTCTGTCCCGCTCTGGCCCGCTCTTTCCCGGTCTGTCCCGCTCTGGCCTGCTTTGGCCTGCTCTGGCCCGCTTTGGCCTGCTCTGTCCCGCTCTGGCCTGCTCTGTCCATCTCTGGCCCGGTCTGTCCCGCTCTGTCCTGCTTTGGCCTGCTCTGTCCCGGTCTGTCCCGCTCTGTCCTGCTTTGGCCTGCTCTGTCCCGGTCTGTCCCGCTCTGTCCTGCTCTGGCCCGCTCTGTCCTGCTTTGGCCTGCTCTGTCTTGCTCTGGCCCGGTCTGTCCCACTCTGTCCTGCTTTGGCCTGCTCTGTCCCGCTCTGGCCGGTCTGTCCCGCTCTGGCCTGCTCTGGCCCGGTCTGTCCCGCTCTGTCCCGCTCTGTCCCGGTCTGTTCCGCTCGGTCCTGCTTTGGCCTGCTCTGTCCCGGTCTGTCCCGCTCTGTCCTGCTTTGGCCTGCTCTGTCCCGCTCTGTCCCGGTCTGGCCCGCTCTGTCCCGCTCTGTCCTGCTCTGTCCCGGTCTGTCCTGCTCTGTCCCGCTCTGTCCCGGTCTGTCCCGGTCTGTTCCGCTCTGTCCTGCTCTGGCCTGCTCTGTCCCGCTCTGGCCCGGTCTGTCCCGCTCTGGCCTGCTCTGTCCCGGTCTGTCCTGCTCTGTCCCGGTCTGTCCCGCTCTGTCCTGCTTTGGCCTGCTCTGTCCCGCTCTGTCCCGCTCTGTCCGTCCTGGGAGTGGATTCTTCGGCGATTCTTCCTGAGGTTACTTTCACGCGAGGGTCTCTGAACACATTTATGTTACTTAAACTTGGGGTTTTAGTTTTTTCTTTAATCATTTCAACAAACACAAGTAAACTAAACTAAACTAGCTTGTTAAAGTGCTTTTGAAGTTTATTGTTTTGAAGCACTGGAGAGAAAAAATAAAATAAAAATGTACTGTAGAATTAAATAAAGTAACCTAGAGCGGTTTAAGGCATGGTTTTCTTCTGGTTTATAGCTTAGCCATAACTGAGCGTTCTTTTTGAGGTTACACCTGTGGTGACGCAGACATGCTACTCAGAACACTTTCACCAACAACAACACAGTAACCCTCAAGTCTGCACCAGGATAACTGTTACCTCGTCTAAACACAATCAAACCAACATAACCTCACCTTAGGACACTCTCCCACCTGCACCTCCTGGTCTCTCCTGAGAGCAGCCCACAGGTGAGCACCAACACACCTGCACACAGCTGCACTCGTCCTCTCCTGAGAGCAGCCCACAGGTGAGCACCAACACACCTGCACACAGCTGCACTCGTCCTCTCCTGAGAGCAGCCCACAGGTGAGTACCAACACACCTGCACACAGCTGCACTCATGTCCTCTCCTGAGAGCAGCCCACAGGTGAGTACCAACACACCTGCACACAGCTGCACTCATGTCCTCTCCTGAGAGCAGCCCACAGGTGAGCACCAACACACCTGCACACAGGTGAGCACCAACACACCTGCACACAGCTGCACTCGTCCTCTCCTGAGAGCAGCCCACAGGTGAGCACCAACACACCTGCACACAGCTGCACTCGTCCTCTCCTGAGAGCAGCCCACAGGTGAGTACCAACACACCTGCACACAGCTGCACTCATGTCCTCTCCTGAGAGCAGCCCACAGGTGAGTACCAACACACCTGCACACAGCTGCACTCATGTCCTCTCCTGAGAGCAGCCCACAGGTGAGCACCAACACACCTGCACACAGGTGAGCACCAACACACCTGCACACAGGTGAGCACCAACACACCTGCACACAGGTGAGCACCAACACACCTGCACACAGCTGCACTCGTCCTCTCCTGAGAGCAGCCCACAGGTGAGCACCAACACACCTGCACACAGCTGCACTCGTCCTCTCCTGAGAGCAGCCCACAGGTGAGCACCAACACACCTGCACACAGCTGCACTCGTCCTCTCCTGAGAGCAGCCCACAGGTGAGCACCAACACACCTGCACACAGCTGCACTCATGTCCTCTCCTGAGAGCAGCCCACAGGTAAGTACCAACACACCTGCACACAGGTGAGCACCAACACACCTGCACACAGCTGCACTCGTCCTCTCCTGAGAGCAGCCCACAGGTGAGCACCAACACACCTGCACACAGCTGCACTCATGTCCTCTCCTGAGAGCAGCCCACAGGTGAGCACCAACACACCTGCACACAGGTGAGCACCAACACACCTGCACACAGCTGCACTCATGTCCTCTCCTGAGAGCAGCCCACAGGTGAGCACCAACCCTTCAACAGGTATAAGGCATCCAACAGTGGCAGGTGAGTAATCACTGATGTTAGTACCTAAACCAGTTCCCCCTCTCCACGTGGTACAGCCCATGACGTCACCGAGGGTTCAACTGGAGGCAGGACACACCTCCTCTTCGTCTGAGGTGTAGGCCTACCTTAAATAAATATTAACGTATGAAGCAGAAAAAACAGCAGGACACTGGTTCTTTTGAATTACACAGGTTTTATTGGTGACAGTGGAGACCTGGCGTAACTGAGTGAAAATCTCAAGACTTCAACAGAAAAGTATAAAGTTAAAAGCAAAAACAGACAAAATAACGTGTGTCTGAGACGTAGCTACGGTCAGTTCAGAGTTATCGTGTACAGTTTGTTAGATATGAACAAAGCAGTATTTTACAGCCGGCTTCTTTCACTTCACATTTGAAATATATCTGCTGCCAAAAAATACAATTTTAAGTCAGAAAAACGTGTCTCAGTTTGCAGTTCTTCTGTTTTTACCATCTTTGCCGTTTTTGTGCCGTTTAGATTCTACAGTAAAAGTATGAAGAAGAGGAGGGTTTCTTTCTAAACGTGAAATTTAGACTTTAACTTCGTACATTTTAGAGCTTCAGTCTTTCATGTCACAGGTTTTAGTTGGATTTGAACAGGTTTTAGTTGGATTTGAACAGGTTTTATTTGGATCTGAACAGGTTTTAGTTGGATCTGAACATGTTTTAGTTGGATTTGAACAGATTTTAGTTGGGTTTAAAGCTAAAATTGGAAAATAATGCATAGTAGAAACCCAAAGAAGCCTTACATATCCATTATTCAGTCACTCCACAGTCACACACTGGTGGTGGTAAGCTACATCTGTAGCCACAGCTGCCCTGCGACAGACGTGGCAGCCATTTTGTGCCTAAGGCCCAAATATTCTCACAGTTACACCCCGTGACACTGGAGGGTTAAGTGTCTTGCCCAAGGACACGACTGAATGAGAGCAGGAATCAAACCTTCAACCTTCAGGTTATAGGTCGACCGCTCTACCACTGAGCAACTGCACCTCGACTGTAAAAACAGAAGGCAGCAAAATGAGACGCAGCTACGGTTCGGAACTGCTAACACTTTCCAGAAATCACATTTTTGTTCAAGTTTCAAAGTAAACCTCAGCAAAACCAGTAAACACAAGGAATACAGTGTTATTCAAGACTTTTGCGCATGAAATTTTATAAATGATACTCTATTATTTCAAGTAGTGTATATGTTTTTTGCTCAGCTTAGCGCTAGTCGCAGTAGCTAACGTCAAGCAAATTTTCCGTTTAAAGACAGTTATTGGTTAAAGCCGTTGACCTACCGTTTGTCATTCCTACAGGAAGTGTCACATCATGCGGACAACGTGCAGAAAAAGTGTGGGAAAACAACAGAACGTGCTAACTGCGACTTTGAGCGACTTTGTACAAGTGAAACAACCCTCGTTTCAAATCCAGACCGAAGATATATATTAACAACTCCTTATATGGTAGATTTTCCAAAAGCACAGACTTGCTAAACTATCTGCCATGTTTTTGTCCGGAACTAAAGTCGTCCTCAGACTAAGCTAGTTATTTGCTTCAGAAACAGTTAGCGATACGCAGATAACTGTAAGTAACAAAAATAAAAATAAATCAAGCTCATAACAAACATTTGGACTTGGTTAAGTTAATATAATAAAGAAAAAACTGTGAATGTATGTGATTTTGTAGTGTTTGCTGTAAACCAACAACATGACGGTTGTTTTATCTTGCTTTTGCTAATGCTAACTAGCGCTAAAACAACAAGGGGCTATAAAAGTCACAGTTTTACCCCAGAAATTCAAAATGATAAATCTCAGATATTGATTAACGTGGATTATTTATAATGTCAAGGACTTACAGAATAATTTGAACATTAGGAATGGAAGCTAACAGTAGAAATGTTAGCAAAGAAAGCTGAAGTTAACGGAAAAGCTTGACATCACATTATGTACACGCTAGGCACTATTACAGACAGTTCACAGCAGATGCACTGCCTTAAAGAAAAGAATTAGCCCCATTCATTTCCTTTGAGACTTCTTACTCTTCGTGAAAAACCTTGCTGTAGTCACTAGTAAATGCTGTGCAGTGAAGAACTAATGGAGTAATTCACAAAGGCTCCACTCTCAGTGACTTAAATCAATCAGAAAACCCAGGTACACTACTGTGTCTGGGTTTTGAGCAGGTGTGAAGGAAATAAACATACTTCAGTGTCATTAGGGACTATCTTGAATGTAAAGGAGAACAGTGAGTCCTAATGTGATGGACATCCAGAGAGATTCCAGGAGCCTACATCCAGAAGATCTGTCGTTAAAGCAACTTTATGTAACTTTTAACCACACAATATGGAGCCTGAAAATTATTGGGCTTCATTCGTTAATGTTTTCATATAGTGCTATTTCTACAAATTATCTACGAGGGGTTTATGAAGCATTCTCAGATTTATCTGAGTTTTGTGTGTAACTCCAAGCCGCACGCTCCTCATTAACATATGATTAACATTTCATTAACAGAAACGTCCTGCCAATGCCATGGACACAATATAATATGACAGCTATTCATTTTGAGGGTTAAGGTGTTTTTGGGATGTTAGCGTCGAACGTAAGAATCTGCTAACGTAAACCACAAGGAGCTTTATCCAATCACCTCCAGGTTTTTCTCTCTAGCATTTCTTCCAGGCTTTGAACCTACCAAACACTTGCATTTTAGTTTATGTTGCCAATAAAACGTTCTATTTTCTCGGGTCATTAACAGAACATTTCCCAGACGGTGAGACGGTTCATAAATAAAGATTTGAAAGGACCTCAAAGTGAACCTCAGTCCTGGAGCCAGACTACAGTGGTCCAGACCACAATCATATATTTTTACTGACCTAAATCATTTCAGGTTGCATTACCATATCTTACATCAATCTTACAATTCTGAGCATCTCTGATCAGAAAACACAGCTGAATATAATAAATATTTGTTCCCTTTTAACTGTAACGTGTTCCCTTTAAACCATTTATTGTTCCTTCGTTGTTCTTTATTTAAGACATTCACGTGGTGCAGTTTGTCGACGGAGGTATTCAAGTTTCCTACATGACTGTTAATTTTAAAAAACAAACACAAATGAGTGGCACTTTCAAAATAAAATGACAAACGTGCGCTGAAATAAAGTGAATGGCTGGTGGTATAAAAAAAGTAAAGATACTGTCGGAAGCACAAAAGTGGCACTAGCACCAAACTCTCGGCTCTGAAGCTGCTGCTGCTACAAATCTGTACAAAATTTAAACACTGTATTTACACAATTGAACACTTCATTTCCTCCTGGACTCACAGCTGAAAACACAAAAATAAAAAAGCAAAGTCCAATGGCTGTAAGATTGTGAGGTCGGGCTGTTTCACATTCTCAGGTTTTGATCAATTTTAATTTTGCTAAAACTTATTTACTTTTTCTCTTAGGGCTTCAAGACAAATGTGACCAAATTTAAAGAGTTTGTTGAAGACTTAAATAGAGAAATGTATCGCAAAGCTTACATCTCACAATAAATATCCTTTTATTAGGCCAAGCACAAATGGCATTTTTAAAAAATATTTTGCAAACGTAAAAATTTGCTAAATATTTGAATAGTTATAATATTGTTTGTTGTTATTTGCTCAGATTTTTAAATGGACTGTCTTTAATTCTTTCATAATTAGCCACAACCCTGTTCTTTCACGTTCTCTCTAGTGTTTGATTGTAATAAGCATTTATGTCTTAAATATTAAATCTGTAAAATAATTTTGTTCCAAACGTGGCTCAGTTATTTTGTTTTAATTCTATGCAACTATTTAATGTCATAATAATTCACAAAAAAATATGTTTTATATCATAATTTTATCTACATTTAGACAAAGAACAGATTATTTTTACAAAACAAGGACAGAGTGGCGTCTTGTACAGTTTATAAAGTTAAGGTGACTGTTGCTTTACTGTTAAATATGTCCAATTCATCCTTTTTCTGTTGTTTATAAAGATTTTGTCTGCTGTCTGTGGATTAGAGTCGGAGGCAGTAGCAACAGACGCAGAATATACTGCCTCTGGACACAACTGCATAGAACCAATCAGAGAAAAGAACCATCACATAAAGCCTGCCCTATATTAAATAAACGGTTATGATTGGTCTGACAAGAAATAGTGGTAAATAGCTGTGAATGGCAGGGTTTCTAGAAAAGTGAATGAGTTCAACTGCACAGGCTGGACGTGATAAACAAACAAATAAAACCGAATAACCTTCAGCGTCCACACTTTTCCAACAGTTCTGGGTCTAAAGGCCCGTACACACCGGGACGAATATTCGCCAGCGTTTTTCAACGCGTTTTCTGTGTTCACACCCAAGCAATTTTCGCTGACGATGGGCCGAGTAAACATGCAAATTCATTCCCTGACATTAGATGGCGCTTAATGTAAAACAGAAATACCCCGGTACACAAGGTGGCGCTGCGCAACTTTACGCTTCTGACACTCACTTTTCACTCAGAAGAAGAGAGCAAGTCATTTCTTTAATCGATGTCGCGTTTGTCATAAGTTCTTTGTGTGTTCCGACACCAACGAGCCCAGCAGCTCTACATTCATCTTGCCTTGCATCTTCTTCTTCTTATTTCTTCCCGGCAGTGTGTACCATAGATCGTAAATAAAGGTGTGTAGACGCCACTTGGCGTATATCTTCTTCGCCGTTAAGTACGTGTGCTCGGCAAGACCGTTTTGTGTTTGAGCGCCCCCAAGTTGTGTTTTACTGTAACTTCAGAAGCTCCAGACATGTGAGCAAAAGCGCTAATCTCATTGGTCGTATAGTTTTTGACGCGGCGCGTCAAACCAAAAAAACAAACCCGCGGCGTTTTTTTAAAAACTGACGCTTTTACGGGTGGCGTTATTCGCGTCGGTGTGAACACTCACATTGGCGCCCATTGTTTAGTCGCGAGGCGTTAAACGGCGCCGAATAACGTTGGCGAAATTTGTCCCAGTGTGAACAGGCCTTAAAGCTAAAACAGAGACTTGTTGATTTATTTGGGAAATTTCTTTGCTGATTGGTTCTGAACAAAAAATAAAAAACGTATCAACCCAGCCTTATTCTGACTGAGCTGTGGGGGGCGCTGTTACTCTATTTGTAATAATACGTCTTTGTTGCACGTTTGGAACAATATTATTTAGCCACAACTGACACCGTGTGGTTGCTTTTGTCTTTAAACATAAAAATACCAAAATTGTAAACAAAACTATGCACATAAATTATTAAAATGACGTGAAGCAGATCCTGACCCTTTGTTCACGTTTCCAGCTGTGTTTGTTTTGCAGAACTGATGTTGGAGATGATGCTCGGGCCTTTGTTGCTGATTTTTTTTAAAGCGTTCGAGTCCACATTTATACAGATATTTTTTATGAACAAGCAATTTCCGAACATTTAAGCTTGAACTCCGCAACAAAAAAAACATAGCATCATCATTTCCTCGGAGTCACAGCTGAATTCAGAAAAATATAAATAAAAAGTCCAATGGCAGTACATTTTTGAGGTCCCAACCTTAAATTTTACTCAACTTACTCAATTTATTCACACTTAGAACAAGAACTGGTGTGTATTTTAAAATATATATTCTATATTCTCTGATTTTCTTTTATGAAACTTTTAGCCAGAAATTGTCCCGTAGTATTTGTAACTCACAGATTTTTACCATCTAAATGGTTTTGGCTCATATTCCACCAGGTTTTTACACAAATATCTGTAACGCACGTATGTTCAATGGGCAAAGATATTTTGTTCGGAATAATTCCTGTTTATAAAAATGTCTGTGTAGATGTGGACTTGGTCTAAATGTATGTTGCAGGTTCTGACATTTTTTGTGTATTTTTTTTTTAATGGCTTAAGAAGTCAATGCTGGCTTTGACGGTGCGTCCGGTCGCCACGTCCACCGCCATGGCTCGTATCTCCGTGTCTCCGAACTGCATTAGCGTCTGGATCTCCCTCCTCGGCGCTGCGCTCTCCGTCCCGCTCACGTCCAACCGCAGCGTCCCGCACTTCCTCACGCCCGGCTCGCTGATGAACGCCACGCTCTCCTTCTCCGAGCAGTAGACGTGGATGACGATCACCGGCTGCGAAGGTTTGGCCGGAGTGTAGCTGCGTTTGACCGACTCGCCCAGAGCCACGGACTGATCGGCGGAGATGAAGGTGTCGAAGACATCGGTGCACCAGCGCGTCCCGTCTTTCACCAGCAGCTTCTCCGGGGGGTGCTTTCCTTCGACGAAGCGGTTGAGGACGCCCACGCCGTACGTCAGAGGCGAGCGGCGAACTTTGATGATGCTGGGGTCGAGCCCGAAGAGGACGGCGCCCTTGAGGATGGTCAGGCCCACGTCGTGAGGGATGATGATGCGACTCCTGCCCTGGAGCATCTCCTGAACGGCCGCCTGCAACAGAGGAGACTCGGCGAACCCTCCGACCAGGAACAGGAACTTAATGTCGGACACTTCCGGTTTATCAAAGAGCTCATCTGGAGAAACAAGACAAGAACTATCATAACTCTCATTAGATTCCCATAAATACCAGCTAATAAAAAGTATGTAATCATTTTTCTCCATAATTGTGACAAATTTTACCTTCTCTCTAGCAACATGTGACTACAGATATAAAAAAGAGACGGAAAAAAGACTGAATTCAGAAGAGGAACGAGTAAAAATAGTCTCCCATTTGTCTCTCAGACAGTGGCTCTACATTAAACATGACGCAGCAGAAAGTAGGACACATTACTTTAGGCTCAATGGGTCTGTGCTGGACAGAAACAGGACTGAGATTATCACTTATCCCCTTTCTTGACTGATGGGCAGAACAACCATCATTAACTTCTTGAGGAGTATAAATCAAACGTTCAGTTCTCGGTTATTCTGTGGAACTGGTAAAATTTATCATGAATTATCCAAAATGTAGCTTTAAAAGTAAACAGAGGACAGGAAACTGTGGCAGATACAGAACAAAGAAGAAAAAGCCACTTGGAGACATCCTTTTAAGAGAAGTTTTGAAACGTTCAAAAGAAAAATGCAAATGAGATGTGTTTTCATAAACTCCTGAGAAACTGATAAAACGTTTGTGAATCACAGAATAATTTTTCTACAAAGTGTGTCTGAAAGTGGACCAGCCTTTTATCAAAGAGGTCAATGTAGTCTTAGAGTCTGAGTCTGCAATGGACAACACAGACACAAGTTTAATACGTTCATCAATAATATAGCAGTATGATGTCAAACATTTGAACTAAGACGAGTCTGGGGTTAAAGCTTTTCTATTAATGCCTGAGATATATATATATAAAAGGTCTGCTGCGGTGATTGATGGTCGAAATCTCTCTCTTTGAGCAACAACACAGGACTAAACCTGTAAGTCTGTAAAGTAGTGCTCATTCGCCCGGACTCTCATCCGACATGTTCTGTGTTGGTCCAAGTCCTGAACAGGTTTCACTGAGAAAGACCGAGCTAACACGGAGCTAGCGGACAGATGAGCCGATAATTTGGTTTAGGGTGTACAGTCTTTTTCACAAAGATGTAAATTCTAAAGAGATGTTCTTGAACAGGTTGATGTGGGGAAATACTCACTGAGATGCTGGATGATGTGGTCGATGGTGGGTTTAAACAGAGAGTTCATGGCGTCTGGACTCATTCGGAGCATTCCCTGAGACGACCACTTCACAAAGTCCACACTGACGAAGACGAGGAGCGGAGACAAGAAGAGAGGAGGTCAGGTCCAGTTTCATTAGAACAATGCACTGAGGCAAACCAAAGGCTCTTCACTAAAGTAAAGATGTAAACATATTCCATTTAAATATTCATCCTCCATCTTTAAAAAGACATTACTGTGAAGACATTTAAAATCATTATACAAATACAATTCACATTTTTTATTTCACCGTGTCATCTGAGTCTAGGCCTAGACCTCACTAATACGGAGATGTATAAAGGTATTTGCTACACACATTTGCCTTAAAAATTACCGGAAAATTCAGACAAAACGATGTGCCCAATTAACGTTCAAAAACTTTAATGTTGCTTAATTTGACATTTGTAAAAGGAGCTTATAGAACGTTTAGTTCAAGGAAACAAATCACAGATTTAAGCTAATTGGTGAAAAAAAGTAATACAGCAATAATGTAGTATTCAATATCTTTAAACAAAGGAGGGATAAAAGGATAAAAAAGACAAAGCATCATCACTTACGGACCACGTAGTGTTAGCTCAGCCTCTCTTAATGCTGCTTATACTGCGCTGACATCAGACGTCTGCAATATTTATGAACGTCTGTGACTGTGTGGCTCTGTTTCGGTGATAAACGTTCATCAGGCTCCATTTACAGATTACAGACTCGTACTCTAACACTTCATTGTAAATGTTTCTCTAATGATCCCTTTGAGATGAGGGTCATACTCTTCGGCGCTTGATGAGACCAATGATTGTGTTTATAGTGGAAAGCATGAGCTCATTACTCATTGGCCTTACCACAGGGCCATAAAATGGCAGTTACATCCGTGATTTTCAGCTTTTACTGCAGTAAAACAATAGTTTTCAGATAGCATAAAGGGACAACGGACGTATTAATCAAAAATTGTCACGTAGTAAAAGTAAAAGCTCTAGAGACCGGAGCCATCTTTTGTACCAGGCTCTAAACATGATTTTTACACTTGTAAAATCACCATTGGATTTCTCCTTATATTTCTGCTTTTGGAGCCTGCCCCCTGGTGGACGGAGGTACATTGCTGCACACCCCAGAGTCATGTTACAGAAGGTCTAAACCAGGTCTAAACCATGACTAAAACAGGACTAGACCAGGTCTAACCCCGCTCTAAACCAAGTCTCAACAGGTATCAGGTGTTCTTATCGACCCTCTCTCTCGGTCTGAGTCTGACAGAGGCAGGCGTCAGAGGAGGCTCCAGTTTCTCTCATAAATCTGTTTAATGTCCCTCAAAGAAACCGAGAGGAGCAGGAGCCATTAGCAGTGGCCCCAGGGTCTGGCTAATGAGCTGACGTTAGCTCACTGAACAGACCAGGAAACAGTCCTGAATGAAGCATTTGTAGGAGTTGGTCAAGATCAAGTCCAGCTCTACCCCAGTCCTACCCCAGCTCTACCCCAGTCCTACCTCAGTCCTACCCCAGTCCTACCCCAGCTCTACCCCAGTCCTACCTCAGTTCTACCACATGCCTACCCCAGTTCTACCCCAGTCCTACCCCAGCTCTACCCCAGTCCTACCTCAGTTCTACCACAAGCCTACCCCAGCTCTACCCCAGCCCTACCCCAGTCCTACCCCAGCTCTACCCCAGTCCTACCCCAGTCCTACCCCAGCTCTACCCCAGCTCTACCCCAGTCCTACCCTAGCTCTACCCTAGTCCTACCCCAGCTCTACCCCAGCTCTACCCCAGTCCTACCTCAGTTCTACCACAAGCCTACCCCAGCTCTACCCCAGTCCTACCCCAGCTCTACCCCAGTCCTACCTCAGTTCTACCACAAGCCTACCCCAGCTCTACCCCAGCCCTACCCCAGCTCTACCCCAGTCCTACCCCAGCTCTACCCCAGTCCTACCCCAGCTCTACCCCAGTCCTACCCCAGTCCCACCCCAGCTCTACCCCAGTCCTACCCCAGCTCTACCCTAGTCCTACCCTAGCTCTACCCTAGTCCTACCCCAGCTCTACCCCAGCTCTACCCCAGCTCTACCCCAGCTCTACCCCAGTCCTACCCCAGTTCTACCCCAGTCCTACCCCAGCTCTACCTCAGTCCTACCCCAGTTCTACCACAAGCCTACCCCAGCTCTACCCCAGTCCTACCCCAGCTCTACCCCAGTCCTACCCCAGCTCTACCCCAGTCCTACCCCAGTCCTACCCCAGCTCTACCCCAGTCCTACCCCAGCTCTACCACAGTCCTACCCCAGTCCTACCCCAGCTCTACCACAGTCCTACCCCAGCTCTACCCCAGCTCTACCCCAGCTCTACCCCAGTCCTACCCCAGCTCTACCACAGTCCTACCCCAGCTCTACCCCAGCTCTACCCCAGCTCTACCCCAGCTCTACCCCAGCTCTACCCCAGTCCTACCCCAGCTCTACCCCAGTCCTACCCCAGTCCTACCCCAGCTCTACCCCAGCTCTACCCCAGTCCTACCCCAGTCGCCCACAGGTCCGTACTTGCTCTTGCGCAGGGCGTGCTCCACACTGTGACCTCTGAACTTCTTGTAGTAGTCGATGAAGGAGAAGGGCAGGTTGATGTTGAGGGGGTTGGTCCTGTTGGGGGCTGCGGCTCGTTTACGGGACTCGAAGGCAATCATGAGGTCGACCCACGCGGCCGGACGCTTCAGCTTGAACTGGTCAATGAAGTCCTGCCCAAAGATCCTACACAGCAGCTTCTCGAACTCGTAGTCGATACCGATGGAACCGTACGGACCTCCTGAGGATTTAAATAGAAAGTTTTTTTTACTGAAGAAAACCTGTTTGGACCAACTAAGACCTGTTCAAATCCAGCTAAAACCTGTTTGAATCCATTTTCTACCTGAGGCCTTGTAGAGCTCCTTCAGGTGTCCCTCTGGAAGTCTGATCTGATGAACTGTCAGGTCCACAGTCCCTCCTCCACAGTCCACCACCACGTACCGGTCCCCTGAAGGGACAAAATACCAAACTTCAACAAGAAGACTTTCATTTCTGTTTAGAATTATACATTTTAATTTAACAGCAGTACTGTAAAATCTTGGACTTTGTTTTGTTCACTTTTAGTTCGTGAATTAACAGAATTTTTAATTTTTTTTATTGATGCACTGTGCACTTTTCAGAAATTTTGTAAATAAAGTGACACTTTGTATAATATTTGCTTTTAACTTATTGTGAATGAATAAAATTGTATTTTAATGCATTTTAAATTAAAATGACTTTTAGTGTGTGTATATATATACATATATATATATATATATATATATATATATATATATAGTTTTTTTTAACATTATGGCTCTTATACAATTAACGATGAAGGTTAATTCTGCTCTATCTGGGCAGAAGGACCTCAGGCTGAGGTCTAAACCAGGACAAAGTAGTACAAAGGACAAAGTAAATGAAGAAAAAAAACTACGTTCAAAATTCTATGAAGGTCTAAAATGAAAGGTTGAAAGGGGAACAGCCAAAGCCAAGAAGAAACTGGAAGAGTTAGAGAAGAATAAACCAGGTCCAGGCACGGACTCCCCAGGGTGAGAGGACTCTACCTTCCTGAAGCTCTGCCCACAGCTCTCCTATCACATTCTCCACCAGGAAAGTGCGGCTCTGCCTGTTTCTCCGAACGTGCTCCTTAGCTGTCGTTAGAGAGAGAACAGAGTGAAGCTCAGGCTGAGGGCAATCAGTGAGGTCAGAGGTCAAAGGTCACGAGGCAAGCAAAAGGATAAAAGAGGGATAAACTGAGGTCATAACGTAACAGTGACTAGAATCATAAGAAGCACTGAAAATAATATAAATATAGTGGCTCAACCCATTTACTGCTGACTATTACTTTAACTGTTCATGTTAAAATGTGTTAATGCAGTGTCAAAAGAGTAAACCACACTGCTGGTACAAAGTAAAAACAGCAGAAGCAGGTTAAAGTGGTTGTTAAAGTGGTTTAAGCCTCATGCAGTTTGTGAGAAGAGGACAGTATTTACCTGGAGAAACTACAACACAACATTCAACAAGAAGAAGAAAGAGACTGACATTAGTCACATTAGTCGGTTTAACTGTTCTTCTGTCTGAGTTCACAGTTCATTTTTTTATATGGCTTCAGTTTGAACAAAAAGGATATTTTGGTGATGGCACTTAACCAAAAGGAAGCTCTTAAATGATCATGTGACCTGCCGCCGGGGCAGAACTTTAGTCCTGAGCCGTTTAACCCAGTGACACCAAACGTATTCAACATTATCTGGAAGTGCAGCATTAAAAGTTGTCAAGGGTTTTGTAAAATATTTAACACATTGTCCAACACAACCACTCTGGCTCAAATCTGAATCTGTCCCCGGCCTTGAACACCGACAAAAAAAATAAATGCATCTACAGTATATGGGACGCATAAAATGAACTTCAAACAGAACAAAATCTGGTTCATCTTGTCACATGACCCATGGCCAGCAAACGTTTAGAATGCACCATCCTGAGCTGTAGTTTTTAAAAGCATCTTTAATGTGGTCGGTGGAAAACTGAAATACTTGACAAACTAAGGCTCTTCTCGGGTTGAGCTGAAGTTTGTGAAGCGTCAGAGCCAAGAGCCAATAATCATATTTAAAGCTCTGTGTAATAGTAACACTTTAAAAGAAACTCTCGATGTTGTAACTTAAACAGTTTTTTTCACTGTAATTTATTATAAGTCTAGTTCTGCTGTGGGGTCTGACCTTGTGTCATGGCCGAGCCCACGTTCTCGGTCGGACTGAGCCCGTTCTCGGTGCTCTGTGAGTTCAGGTCCACCATCTGATGCAGGCGCAGTTTCCTGCAGTAAATGGAGGCGGCCTCCGGCTCCAGAGCAATGATCAGCTGCTCCGGGTTTTCACGAGGAACCAGACCCGACTGCGGAGGAAAATACAGCTTAATATCACTAAATCCTGTTTTATTCAAGGGTTTACTCGTGGATCAGTCCTGTTTAAATCACATTTAAGTCTTAAAGTTAGTCCTACTTTATTCCTGGTGTAGAGTTTGTTTAGATCTAATACATTTATAAAATGACTGTGAATAAGAACCAATGATTCGGATGTTTCTGTTTTTACTTTCAAACTGTTTTAAGCACATTTTGGGTTCATATAAAAGATCTTTAATATGTCTTCTCACCGGTTTCTTCTCTCTGCACTCCTGCATCGTCCGGAGGGAGACTGTATTTAATTTATGACCTGTACTCGTGCCCTTCCTCTCTCCTCCTCCTCAGTGTTCAGTCTGAGTCTCACTGCAGACACCACACCCTGCTTTAACCAGAACTGAGCCTCAAAGACAGCTCCATCACTGCTCCAAAGACGAGGACACGAGGAGGACACGAGGACATGAGGACACGAGGAGGACACGAGGACACGAGGACACGAGGACGACACGAGGAGGACACGAGGACGACACGAGGAGGACACGAGGAGGACACGAGGAGGACATGAGGAGGACACAAGGAGGACACAAGGACATGAGGACACGAGGAGGACACGAGGACATGAGGAGGACACGAGGACATGAGGAGGACACAAGAACACGAGGACATGAGGAGAACACGAGGACATGAGGAGAACACGAGGACATGAGGAGAACACGAGGAGGACACGAGGACATGAGGACATGAGGAGGACACAAGGACATGAGGACACGAGGAGGACACGAGGACATGAGGAGGACACGAGGACAAGAGGACGACACGAGGAGGACACGAGGAGGACACAAGGAGGACACAAGGACATGAGGACACGAGGAGGACACGAGGACATGAGGAGGACACGAGGACATGAGGAGGACACAAGAACACGAGGACATGAGGAGGACACGAGGACATGAGGACATTAGGACACGAGGAGGACACGAGGACATGAGGAGGACACGAGGACATGAGGAGAACACGAGGAGGACACGAGGACATGAGGAGGACACGAGGACATGAGGAGGACACGAGGACATGAGGAGAACACGAGGACATGAGGAGAACACGAGGACATGAGGAGAACACGAGGACATGAGGAGAACACGAGGACATGAGGAGGACACAAGGACACGAGGACATGAGGAGAACACGAGGACATGAGGAGAACACGAGGACATGAGGAGGACATGAGGACACGAGGACATGAGGACACGAGGAGGACACGAGGACATGAGGAGGACACAAGAACACGAGGAGAACACGAGGACATGAGGAGAACACGAGGAGGACACGAGGACATGAGGAGGACACGAGGACATGAGGACACGAGGACACGAGGAGGACACGAGGACATGAGGAGGAGGACACGAGGAGGACACGAGGACAGGAGGACACGAGGACACGGAAAGAATACGAGGACACAAGGAGGATACGAGGACACAAGAACACGAGGAAGACACGAGGAGTACATGAGGACACGAGGAGGAGTACACGAGGACACGAGGACGAGGGCACGAGAACAAGGACACGAGGATGAGGACACGAGGAGAACACGAGGACGAGGACACGAGGACAAGGACACGAGGATGAGGACACGAGGATGAGGACACGAGGAGAACACGAGGATGAGGACACGAGGACAAGGACACGAGGATGAGGACACGAGGAGAACACGAGAATGAGGACACGAGGATGAGGACACGAGGACAAGGACACGAGGATGAGGACACGAGGAGAACACGAGGATGAGGACACGAGGATGAGGACAAGGGACTGTTCGTATACTGAGAATCCAGCTGCTGCACAAAGTAAAGAAGCATTTGCTTTCAGACCAAAGACATAATAAAGTGCTGTATTCAGTGCAGCTCTGTTTGAGACGGTGTTGTGTTGTTCAGTGTCCTCTGCTGCAGCTGTCTGAAGGTCTGTGTGTGTGTGTGTGTGTGTGTGTGTGAGTGTGAGTGTGAGTGTGTGTGTGTGTGAGTGTGAGTGTGAGTGTGTGTGAGTGTGTGTGAGTGTGAGTGTGAGTGTGTGTGTGTGAGTGTGTGTGTGTGTGTGTGTGTGTGTGTGTGTGTGTGTGTGAGTGTGTGTGAGTGTGTGTGAGTGTGTGTGTGTGTGTGTGTGTGTGTGTGTGTGTGTGTGTGTGTGTGTGTGTCTGTGTGTGTGTCTGTGTGTGTGTGTGTGTGTCTGTGTGTGTGTGTGTGTGTCTGTGTGTGTGTGTGTGTGTGTCTGTGTGTGTGTGTGTGTGTGTGTCTGTGTGTGTGTGTGTGTGTGTGTGTGTGTGTGTGTGTGTGTGTGTGTGTGTGTGAGTGTGTGTGTGTGTGTGTGTGTGTGTGTGTGTGTGTGTGTGTGTGTGTGTGTGTGTGTGTGTCTGTGTGTGTGTCTGTGTGTGTGTGTGTGAGTGTGTGTGTGTGTGTGTGTGTGTGTGTGTGTGTGTGTGTGTCTGTGTGTGTGTGTGTGTGTGTGTGTGTGTGTGTGTGTGTGTGTGTGTGAGACAGGAATATAACACTGATACAGACAATACATAAAACAGCAAGAGGTTAAACCTGTAAAACCTGTTCAAATCCATCTAAAACCTCTTCAAATCCATCTAAAACCTGTTGAAATCCAACTAAAACCTGTTCAATTCCATCTAAAACCTGTTCAAATCCACCTAAAACCTGTTCAAATCCATCTAAAACCTGTTCAAATCCAACTAAAACCTGTTCAATTCCATCTAAAACCTGTTCAAATCCATCTAAAACCTGTTCAAATCCATCTAAAACCTGTTGAAATCCAACTAAAACCTGTTCAAATCCATCTAAAACCTGTTCAAATCCATCTAAAACCTGTTCAAATCCAACTAAAACCTGTTCAAATCCATCTAAAACCTGTTCAATTCCATCTAAAACCTGTTCAAATCCATCTAAAACCTGTTCAAATCCATCTAAAACCTGTCGGTACCTTATAAGCTGCTTCTCTCATGAACTGTTTGGCCGGCATCTTCCAAATGGCCGGAACAGTGATGACCCATCTGACGTCATTATTGTCAAACTCTCCTCCGGTTTGATCACTCAGCTCCTGAAACGTGGGCAGAAAAACATTTTTAATGGATTTTATATTATATTTTGATAAAGGTTACAGATATACACAGGTGACTGATCAGGGAGTGAAGAGCAGTATTACCTTCAGAGCCTGTTCTCTGAAAAACGCCAGAGCATAGGCGAAAATATCCAGAGCTTTCACTCGTTTCCCGTTGGCCGCCTGCAGCTCAGTGTTGACCGACAGGTTCTGATTGGACGAGGAGATAAAATCAATATTAAAAACACACTAATAAGTTGCTTCACTAAAGCGGCGTGGCTACAGTACGACACGTAACCACCGGCTCCACCTGTCGTTGATGGAACTCCACAATCAGCCCAAAAAGATTTACAGCAAATCTCTGTCAATAGAGTCACTAGGTTTGGGGACTGTTTCATTGTTTATCTGTGAGCTGTCATGTTCAGTACTGCACACTGTTTCAAAAGGCACTACGAGTTTTCTTACGTCTGCGACAAGAGCTCAGTGCAGACTCTGTAGCAGCTGCTGCAGGAGCGTCCTGGAGAGAGACTTCTGACGCCAGCTGAGTAATATTTCAGATGTTATTCTTCAGAGAAAGGCCAGAGTGAACCTGTTCCTAACCTCAGGACCTGAATGTGTGAAAACCCCCTTCCACAGTTTCCCCTGTGTTAGCTCGGTTTATGGCATGCATCAACACAGAGTCAGAGGTCAGAGGTCAGAGGTCAGAGGAGAGGGAATAATCCTGAGTACATCTGAAGAGAAGGTGAGAAAAGGACTGTATGTGACTTCTGTGCTGCTCGAGACAATAGAAGAATAGAGAAAGATAAACGAGAGTCTCTGTCTGAACCTGTGCTGACGCGCCTTTATTCAGACACTGCAGTGCGGAGACAGCCGCTCTACTCTGGTCACGTCCTGCAGTGCATCATGGGAAGTGGAGTCTGAGCCAAAACAACAGAACGGCTCCTGAGCAGCAAACACAGAGATGTGCTGAGTCAACGTTAGTTCGTGAAGGACGAGCCGACAGAGACCTGAGAGGGAGGAGCCACTGCTCAGCATCGACACCAGAGGGTTATTATGGGATGGACACATGGGGCCTACATTTTAATACCAACCACATCTAAAACTGGTTTAAATCCAACTAAAACTTATTCAAAGCCATTTAAAATATATTATGGGATAAAACAAGAATCAAAACAGATTTAATTTCCCAGAATTTCCCAGTCTTTCTTCTTGAATATGACATTTCTCAGGAACAAAACAAGCTTTGAGATGCTTCAGATGTTTGTCGTGAGTGTGTGCTGTTCTTACGGCGGTGGTGTGCAGCTTCATCTTGAACTTCTCCAGGTACAGCCACTGTTTGGACTCGCTGGTGTCCAGGTCGTGGTAAAAGTCCCGCGCGGCGTAACCAAAGCTGTGGAACTTCCTGTCGGGCGTCAGCAGGATGGTGGTGGGGGTCTTCTGGTTGGACACGCCGGGGTCTCCGCCCTCCCACCGCCTGTGGGGGGGTCAAACAAGAATAAACCAGGACAAACACTAAACCTGGTGTAAACCTGGATTAATTTTAAAATAAACCAGGATGAGACAAGGACTAAACCTAGAACTTCAGCAAGACAAGCTCTCGTGAACCCTCTAGAGCGGGTCAGTGTGGGGTGGATGATTATGACTGTGTGGTGCCGAGGGGTTTGATTTGGTTCATGGTTCTGATGCATGTTCCTCGAAAGATTCTGTTTAGGTAGGTTTATGAATGTGTGCACATTTGCACAAATTAGTTAATAAAGTCTACATTTAGTCCTGTGTTGATGGATGTTTGACAGGTCTGGGTCAAAACATAGCTGGCCTCACCAGACTCCAGATTATACTCAAGTCAAAACAAGCTTTTATAAATGTTACTCTCTCCCAAAAAACTAAAATTGAAAAACACAAATGTATGAGTTGCTATAAAAGAACAGAATTTAGTCCAGTTTTCTCTGAAACGATAAAAATAGCACTGTCCTGATAATCCTCTGACCTGGAGCTTCAGGACAGACTCCAAATCCCATGATGCACCTGTGTCTGCTGCCTCTAATAATATCTGACCTCTTTTTGAAAACGCAGGGAGGTTTTAATTAGTTTTTATCATAGTTCAGCCTCTTCGGAGAGTTTAACAACTGATGAGAAACCTGATGAAGACCAGTTATAGAAGTCTAAATTAAGTCCTGGTCCAGACCTGGTTAGACCTGGTCCAGACCCGGTCTCATCAGGACTTACCTCATGGTGTGGATACACTCTGGTTCTTTGGTAAAGGCGTAAGCGTAACCGCTGGACGTCGTCCCGAAGTCGATGGCCACCACCACAACGAAGGACGGACTTTGTGGGACTTGCTCCGACTCATTCTGGACCACAAACAGGAACACAGTTAGTCCTGGTTTGGACCTGGTTTGGACCTGGTTTGGACCTGGTTTGGACCTGGTTTGGACCTGGTTTGGACCTGGTTTACTCCTTAGCTTGGAGCAGATTTAATTCTAGATTTTGGGCTGGTTTAGTCCTGTCCTAATTTTAAATATATATAATTGTACATAATCCTGTGTAAGAACATGTTTCCTGAAGCTTTAAAAACATCACTTTTTCCTGTTAAAAGGTTCTATTCTTCTTCTTGAAGAAGTCCTGGTCTAACTAGGTCTAACAGGGTCTGATTGGGTCTAACGGGGTCTAAAGGGGTCTGATTATTGTTGTGCACTCAGTCTTACATCACACGGTGCAAACACTGAGCTGTGAGGCCCCTCAGAGGGTCTAACCCGTTAGACTCGAGCAGAGAAATAATCCACCCAGAAAACACAGAACCCCAACATTTTGGATTTGAACAGGTTTTAGCTGGATTTGAACAGGTTTTAGCTAGAGTTGAACAGGTTTTAGCTAGAGTTGAACAGGTTTTAGCTGGATTTGAACAGGTTTTAGCTGGATTTGAACAGGTTTTAGCTGGATTTGAACAGGTTTTAGCTGGATTTGAACAGGTTTTAGCTGGATTTGAACAGGTTTTAGCTGGATTTGAACAGGTTTTAGCTGGATTTGAACAGGTTTTAGCTAGATTTGAACAGGTTTTAGCTGGAGTTAGACCTGTATAAAGCCTGTTGGGGCCTACACAGGTTATCTCTGAAGCTGAGGTGCTGTGATCTGCCCCTGGGCCTGGCTCTGGACAGGTGTGAGGGGTGCAGGCTCTGGACAGGTGTGAGGGGGGGCCTGGCTCTGGACAGGTGTGAGAGGTGCAGGCTCTGGACAGGTGTGAGAGGGGGCCTGGCTCTGGACAGGTGTGAGGGGGCCTGGCTCTGGACAGGTGTGAGGGGTTCAGGCTCTGGACAGGTGTGAGGGGGCCTGGCTCTGGACAGGTGTGAGGGGTGCAGGCTCTGGACAGGTGTGAGGGGGCCTGGCTCTGGACAGGTGTGAGGGTGCAGGCTCTGGACAGGTGTGAGGGGTTCAGGCTCTGGACAGGTGTGAGGGGGCCTGGCTCTGGACAGGTGTGAGGGGTTCAGGCTCTGGACAGGTGTGAGGGGGCCTGGCTCTGGACAGGTGTGAGGGGGCCTGGCTCTGGACAGGTGTGAGGGGTGCAGGCTCTGGACAGGTGTGAGGGGGGCCTGGCTCTGGACAGGTGTGAGGGTGCAGGCTCTGGACAGGTGTGAGGGGTGCAGGCTCTGGACAGGTGTGAGGGGGGCCTGGCTCTGGACAGGTGTGAGGGGGGGCCTGGCTCTGGACAGGTGTGAGGAGTTCAGGCTCTGGACAGGTGTGAGGAGTGCAGGCTCTGGACAGGTGTGAGGGTGCAGGATCTGGACAGGTGTGAGGGGCCTGGCTCTGGACAGGTGTGAGAGGGTTCAGGCTCTGGACAGGTGTGAGAGGTGCAGGCTCTGGACAGGTGTGAGAGGGGCCTGGCTCTGGACAGGTGTGAGGGGGCCTGGCTCTGGACAGGTGTGAGGGGGCCTGGCTCTGGACAGGTGTGAGGGGTTCAGGCTCTGGACAGGTGTGAGGGGGCCTGGCTCTGGACAGGTGTGAGGGGTGCAGGCTCTGGACAGGTGTGAGGGGCCTGGCTCTGGACAGGTGTGAGGGGTGCAGGCTCTGGACAGGTGTGAGGGGTTCAGGCTCTGGACAGGTGTGAGGGGGCCTGGCTCTGGACAGGTGTGAGGGTGCAGGCTCTGGACAGGTGTGAGGGGGCCTGGCTCTGGACAGGTGTGAGGGGTGCAGGCTCTGGACAGGTGTGAGGGGTGCAGGCTCTGGACAGGTGTGTGAGGGGTTCAGGCTCTGGACAGGTGTGAGGGGTTCAGGCTCTGGACAGGTGTGAGGGTGCAGGCTCTGGACAGGTGTGAGGGGCCTGGCTCTGGACAGGTGTGAGGGGGCCTGGCTCTGGACAGGTGTGAGGGGTGCAGGCTCTGGACAGGTGTGAGGGGGCCTGGCTCTGGACAGGTGTGAGGGTGCAGGCTCTGGACAGGTGTGAGGGGTTCAGGCTCTGGACAGGTGTGAGGGGGGGCCTGGCTCTGGACAGGTGTGAGGGGTTCAGGCTCTGGACAGGTGTGAGGGGGGGCCTGGCTCTGGACAGGTGTGAGGGGTTCAGGCTCTGGACAGGTGTGAGGGGTGCAGGCTCTGGACAGGTGTGAGGGGTGCAGGCTCTGGACAGGTGTGAGGGTGCAGGCTCTGGACAGGTGTGAGGAGTTCAGGCTCTGGACAGGTGTGAGGGTGCAGGATCTGGACAGGTGTGAGGGGCCTGGCTCTGGACAGGTGTGAGGGGTTCAGGCTCTGGACAGGTGTGAGAGGTGCAGGCTCTGGACAGGTGTGAGGGGCCTGGCTCTGGACAGGTGTGAGGGGGCCTGGCTCTGGACAGGTGTGAGGGGGCCTGGCTCTGGACAGGTGTGAGGGGTTCAGGCTCTGGACAGGTGTGAGGGGGCCTGGCTCTGGACAGGTGTGAGGGGTGCAGGCTCTGGACAGGTGTGAGGGGGCCTGGCTCTGGACAGGTGTGAGGGGTGCAGGCTCTGGACAGGTGTGAGGGGTTCAGGCTCTGGACAGGTGTGAGGGGGGGCCTGGCTCTGGACAGGTGTGAGGGGTTCAGGCTCTGGACAGGTGTGAGGGGGGGCCTGGCTCTGGACAGGTGTGAGGGGTGCAGGCTCTGGACAGGTGTGTGAGGGGTTCAGGCTCTGGACAGGTGTGAGGGGTTCAGGCTCTGGACAGGTGTGAGGGGGGGCCTGGCTCTGGACAGGTGTGAGGGTGCAGGCTCTGGACAGGTGTGAGGGGTGCAGGCTCTGGACAGGTGTGAGGGGTGCAGGCTCTGGACAGGTGTGAGGGTGCAGGCTCTGGACAGGTGTGAGGAGTTCAGGCTCTGGACAGGTGTGAGGAGTGCAGGCTCTGGACAGGTGTGAGGGTGCAGGATCTGGACAGGTGTGAGGGGCCTGGCTCTGGACAGGTGTGAGAGGGTTCAGGCTCTGGACAGGTGTGAGAGGTGCAGGCTCTGGACAGGTGTGAGAGGGGCCTGGCTCTGGACAGGTGTGAGGGGGCCTGGCTCTGGACAGGTGTGAGGGGGCCTGGCTCTGGACAGGTGTGAGGGGTTCAGGCTCTGGACAGGTGTGAGGGGGCCTGGCTCTGGACAGGTGTGAGGGGTGCAGGCTCTGGACAGGTGTGAGGGGGCCTGGCTCTGGACAGGTGTGAGGTGCAGGCTCTGGACAGGTGTGAGGGGTGCAGGCTCTGGACAGGTGTGAGGGGGGCCTGGCTCTGGACAGGTGTGAGGGGGGGCCTGGCTCTGGACAGGTGTGAGGAGTTCAGGCTCTGGACAGGTGTGAGGAGTGCAGGCTCTGGACAGGTGTGAGGGTGCAGGATCTGGACAGGTGTGAGGGGCCTGGCTCTGGACAGGTGTGAGGGGTGCAGGCTCTGGACAGGTGTGAGGGGTGCAGGCTCTGGACAGGTGTGAGGGGTTCAGGCTCTGGACAGGTGTGAGGGTGCAGGCTTTGGACAGGTGTGAGGGGGCCTGGCTCTGGACAGGTGTGAGGGGGCCTGGCTCTGGACAGGTGTGAGGGGTGCAGGCTCTGGACAGGTGTGAGGGGGCCTGGCTCTGGACAGGTGTGAGTGCAGGCTCTGGACAGGTGTGAGGGTGCAGGCTCTGGACAGGTGTGAGGGGGCCTGGCTCTGGACAGGTGTGAGGGGCCTGGCTCTGGACAGGTGTGAGGAGTTCAGGCTCTGGACAGGTGTGAGGGGTGCAGGCTCTGGACAGGTGTGAGGGGGGGCCTGGCTCTGGACAGGTGTGAGGGTGCAGGCTCTGGACAGGTGTGAGGGGTGCAGGCTCTGGACAGGTGTGAGGGGGGCCTGGCTCTGGACAGGTGTGAGGGGTGCAGGCTCTGGACAGGTGTGAGGGGTTCAGGCTCTGGACAGGTGTGAGGAGTGCAGGCTCTGGACAGGTGTGAGGGTGCAGGATCTGGACAGGTGTGAGGGGCCTGGCTCTGGACAGGTGTGAGAGGGTTCAGGCTCTGGACAGGTGTGAGGGGTGCAGGCTCTGGACAGGTGTGAGGGGTTCAGGCTCTGGACAGGTGTGAGGGGGTGCAGGCTCTGGACAGGTGTGAGGGGTTCAGGCTCTGGACAGGTGTGAGGGGTGCAGGCTCTGGACAGGTGTGAGAGGGTTCAGGCTCTGGACAGGTGTGAGGGGTGCAGGCTCTGGACAGGTGTGAGAGGGTGCAGGCTCTGGACAGGTGTGAGGGGGGGCCTGGCTCTGGACAGGTGTGAGGGGTGCAGGCTCTGGACAGGTGTGAGGGGTGCAGGCTCTGGACAGGTGTGAGAGGGTTCAGGCTCTGGACAGGTGTGAGGGGTGCAGGCTCTGGACAGGTGTGAGGGGGGGCCTGGCTCTGGACAGGTGTGAGGGGGGGCCTGGCTCTGGACAGGTGTGAGGGGTGCAGGCTCTGGACAGGTGTGAGGGGTGCAGGCTCTGGACAGGTGTGAGAGGGTTCAGGCTCTGGACAGGTGTGAGGCAGACCTGAGTGTGTGTGGGAGACAGAGGAGTGATGCCTGGGTCTCCGATGCTCTTCGCTGGAGACGGATTCGCCATCGCGTCTGAAAAACACACAGAGGAAAGACAGACTCAGAACAGTTTCACAATAAGACGACAAAACCTGAGAGAAATGGCTGTAACGGAAACTTAAAAACAGAAATATATAGATTTGAAGTGAAAGCAGCAAAGAAGCGTATTTGCCTGAAGACCAGAACAATCAAACCCAAAAGTCTGTTTAAAGCAGGACTTAAAGTGTGAACACGTCTTTAACAGCAACAAACCTGAACAAAACTAAAGTTAAAAAACTGAGACAAAGCTAATCAGAAAAGGTCAGTCCACATTTAGTCCTCGTTTAGTCTGGGTTCAGCCAAGGTTTACTTCTGGGTTTAGTCCCATCTTTTGTCCCAAATTAATCTTATTTAGTCTTGAGCTCAGGACAGGTTTGAGTCAGGTTTAGTCTAGGCTATTGAACTTAATCTTGTGACTAAGGAACTGTGACAGCTCTGCTCAGGTACAAGTCACCTTAATAAAAAGAACTCACGCTAACTCTTCACTTCATATGCTCTGCTTTTAGAACAAAGTGAGCCAGAGAGAGATCCAGAAGATGGACGTTTCAGCTGAGACATTCCAGTTTATTTACCATCTACAGTTTAATCTGAGTCTCAGAAGTCACAAATGAATAGGTCTAAACCAGCAGCTGTAAGAGCTGCGTGACTAAACTGTTAACAGAGACTAAATGACTCAAGTGAGAACAAATCCTGACTCAAGTGAGAACAAATCCTGACTCAAGTGAGAACAAATCCTGACTCAAGTGAGAACAAATCCTGACTCAAGTGAGAACAAATCCTGACTCAAGTGAGAACAAATCCTGACTCAAGTGAGAACAAATCCTGACTCAAGTGAGAACAAATCCTGGCTCAAGTGAGAACAAATCCTGACACAGGGACATTTTCTGAGTTCATGGAAACGTCAAATCCTGTTGAACTTGCTCCAAAGCCTCCATAAAAACTCTCTGAGATCCAGCTCCAGGTTGTACTTTTCTCTTTTTAAATCCGTAATGTTCCTCTGATCAGTGCTCTGGACTCTCTCCACGTCACTGAATTGTATTTGTCCGACTTCACAAACCCATCTCTGACCCATACTCTGTCTTTGTTCCCGGCACCTGTCGCTTTAAAAACCACACTGACATTTATTCTGTGTCCATTTAGTGCCATCGCTTTGATTAATCATGTTCAAAGCACTGCGTCCCTTTTTTCAAACACAGTCATAATCATAATAATAATCGCGACGGGACGCTGCGTTTGGGAGCCCCCCGTCGCGAGGATGAGTGCCTCACATAAAGCACTCCGTCTGCAATTACCTTCGGCAGAAAGAGGGACCACCTGTGGCTACACTTTCCCCCAAAAAGGAGTTTTATCTTCCACAAAAGGCCACGAGAATCAGGCAGCGGCCATTAGAGATGAGCGTCTGCGCGAAATAAAAACTGAAAATGGACGACACATTTTGTTTACAGCCGTCGTTGAATATGAGTTTTACAAAGTGGTTCATCTGCAGCCACGAGAAAAAAGAGGAAAATACAGAAAAAAGATGACACTTATTATTTATTGGGTTGAAATGGGTTTGTGGAAAAAAGGGACTAGATTTATTGAAAAAGAGAAAAGCACAAACTGGAGCTGGATTGGAGAGAGATTTGTGGAGGTTTTGATTTGACAAAGATGCTCGGTTGAGTTTGGAGCTGGTTTAGGTCAGACTAAATCTAGCTCAAACCAGGTTTAAACCAGCTTAGTCCTAGTTTAATCCAGGTTGCTAGACTGACATGGTTTATTCTGGTCTTTGACCTTTTCTCGTCCCACTGCAGACCCGGCTTTAGGCTTGATTTAATCCAGGGTTTAGTTCTGGTTCAGACCCCACAGACCTCACAGACCCCACAGACCAACATCCAGACCTCACAGACCCCACAGACCAACATCCAGACCCCACAGACCAACATCCAGACCCCACAGACCAACATCCAGACCCCACAGACCAACATCCAGACCTCACAGACCAACATCCAGACCCCACAGACCCCACAGACCTCACAGACCTCACAGACCTCACAGACCTCACAGACCAACATCGAGACCCCACAGACCCCACAGACCAACATCGAGACCCCACAGACCCCACAGACCAACATCCAGACCCCACAGACCTCACAGACCTCACAGACCCCACAGACCAACATCCAGACCTCACAGACCAACATCCAGACCCCACAGACCAACATCCAGACCTCACAGACCTCACAGACCAACATCCAGACCTCATAGACCCCACAGACCTCACAGACCAACATCCAGACCTCACAGACCAACATCCAGACCTCACAGACCCCACAGACCAACATCCAGACCTCATAGACCAACATCCAGACCTCACAGACCCCACAGACCTCACAGACCTCACAGACCCCACAGACCAACATCCAGACCTCATAGACCAACATCCAGACCTCATAGACCCCACAGACCTCACAGACCAACATCCAGACCCCACAGACCAACATCCAGACCTCACAGACCTCACAGACCAATATCCAGACCTCATAGACCCCACAGACCTCACAGACCAACATCCAGACCTCACAGACCAACATCCAGACCTCACAGACCCCACAGACCAACATCCAGACCTCATAGACCAACATCCAGACCTCACAGACCCCACAGACCTCACAGACCTCACAGACCCCACAGACCAACATCCAGACCTCACAGACCCCACAGACCAACATCCAGACCTCACAGACCCCACAGACCAACATCCAGACCTCACAGACCCCACAGACCAACATCCAGACCTCACAGACCTCACAGACCCCACAGACCAACATCCAGACCCCACAGACCCCACAGACCTCACAGACCTCACAGACCAACATCCAGACCTCACAGACCAACATCCAGACCTCACAGACCCCACAGACCAACATCCAGACCTCACAGACCAACATCCAGACCTCACAGACCCCACAGACCAACATCCAGACCTCACAGACCAACATCCAGACCTCACAGACCCCACAGACCAACATCCAGACCTCATAGACCAACATCCAGACCCCACAGACCTCACAGACCCCACAGACCAACATCCAGACCCCACAGACCAACATCCAGACCCCACAGACCCCACAGACCAACATCCAGACCTCATAGACCCCACAGACCCCACAGACCAACATCCAGACCCCACAGACCCCACAGACCAACATCCAAACCTCACAGACCCCACAGACCAACATCCAGACCTCACAGACCCCACAGACCAACATCCAGACCCCACAGACCCCACAGACCACCATCCAGACCTCACAGACCTCACAGACCAACATCCAGACCCCACAGACCTCACAGACCTCACAGACCCCACAGACCTCACAGACCTCACAGACCCCACAGACCAACATCCAGACCCCACAGACCAACATCCAGACCCCACAGACCCCACAGACCAACATCCAGACCCCACAGACCAACATCCAGACCTCACAGACCTCACAGACCCCACAGACCAACATCCAGACCTCACAGACCTCACAGACCAACATCCAGACCTCACAGACCAACATCCAGACCTCACAGACCAACATCCAGACCTCACAGACCCCACAGACCAACATCCAGACCTCACAGACCCCACAGACCAACATCCAGACCTCACAGACCTCACAGACCTCACAGACCCCACAGACCAACATCCAGACCCCACAGACCAACATCCAGACCTCACAGACCCCACAGACCAACATCCAGACCTCACAGACCTCACAGACCAACATCCAGACCTCACAGACCAACATCCAGACCTCACAGACCCCACAGACCAACATCCAGACCCCACAGACCCCACAGACCAACATCCAGACCTCACAGACCCCACAGACCAACATCGAGACCTCACAGACCAACATCCAGACCTCACAGACCAACATCCAGACCTCACAGACCAACATCCAGACCCCACAGACCAACATCCAGACCCCACAGACCCCACAGACCAACATCCAGACCTCACAGACCAACATCCAGACCCCACAGACCAACATCCAGACCCCACAGACCCCACAGACCAACATCCAGACCTCACAGACCCCACAGACCAACATCCAGACCCCACAGACCCCACAGACCAACATCCAGACCTCACAGACCAACATCCAGACCTCACAGACCCCACAGACCAACATCCAGACCCCACAGACCCCACAGACCAACATCCAGACCTCACAGACCTCACAGACCAACATCCAGACCTCACAGACCCCACAGACCTCACAGACCTCACAGACCAACATCCAGACCTCACAGACCAACATCCAGACCTCACAGACCAACATCCAGACCCCACAGACCCCACAGACCAACATCCAGACCTCACAGACCCCACAGACCTCACAGACCTCACAGACCCCACAGACCAACATCCAGACCTCACAGACCCCACAGACCAACATCCAGACCTCACAGACCAACATCCAGACCTCACAGACCTCACAGACCCCACAGACCAACATCCAGACCCCACAGACCCCACAGACCTCACAGACCTCACAGACCAACATCCAGACCTCACAGACCAACATCCAGACCTCACAGACCCCACAGACCAACATCCAGACCCCACAGACCCCACAGACCCCACAGACCAACATCCAGACCCCACAGACCTCACAGACCTCACAGACCCCACAGACCTCACAGACCTCACAGACCCCACAGACCAACATCCAGACCCCACAGACCAACATCCAGACCTCACAGACCAACATCCAGACCTCACAGACCCCACAGACCAACATCCAGACCCCACAGACCCCACAGACCCCACAGACCAACATCCAGACCTCACAGACCTCACAGACCCCACAGACCAACATCCAGACCCCACAGACCAACATCCAGAGCCCACAGACCCCACAGACCAACATCCAGACCTCACAGACCCCACAGACCAACATCCAGACCTCATAGACCCCACAGACCCCACAGACCAACATCCAGACCTCACAGACCCCACAGACCAACATCCAGACCTCACAGACCCCACAGACCAACATCCAGACCTCACAGACCCCACAGACCAACATCCAGACCTCACAGACCTCACAGACCAACATCCAGACCTCACAGACCTCACAGACCAACATCCAGACCTCACAGACCCCACAGACCCCACAGACCAACATCCAGACCCCACAGACCTCACAGACCAACATCCAGACCTCACAGACCCCACAGACCAACATCCAGACCTCACAGACCAACATCCAGACCTCACAGACCAACATCCAGACCTCACAGACCTCACAGACCAACATCCAGACCTCACAGACCAACATCCAGACCTCACAGACCAACATCCAGACCCCACAGACCAACATCCAGACCTCACAGACCCCACAGACCTCACAGACCTCACAGACCCCACAGACCTCACAGACCTCACAGACCAACATCCAGACCTCACAGACCAACATCCAGACCTCACAGACCCCACAGACCAACATCCAGACCTCACAGACCCCACAGACCAACATCCAGACCTCACAGACCTCACAGACCAACATCCAGACCTCACAGACCCCACAGACCCCACAGACCAACATCCAGACCTCACAGACCTCACAGACCAACATCCAGACCTCACAGACCCCACAGACCCCACAGACCAACATCCAGACCCCACAGACCTCACAGACCAACATCCAGACCTCACAGACCCCACAGACCAACATCCAGACCTCACAGACCAACATCCAGACCCCACAGACCAACATCCAGACCCCACAGACCAACATCCAGACCCCACAGACCTCACAGACCAACATCCAGACCTCACAGACCTCACAGACCAACATCCAGACCTCACAGACCAACATCCAGACCCCACAGACCAACATCCAGACCTCACAGACCAACATCCAGACCTCACAGACCCCACAGACCCCACAGACCAACATCCAGACCCCACAGACCAACATCCAGACCCCACAGACCCCACAGACCCCACAGACCTCACAGACCCCACAGACCAACATCCAGACCCCACAGACCAACATCCAGACCCCACAGACCAACATCCAGACCCCACAGACCCCACAGACCTCACAGACCCCACAGACCAACATCCAGACCTCACAGACCAACATCCAGACCCCACAGATTATCTAGCTGACCAATCAGAGCAGACGAGGGTTAGTGGGAGGGGCTTAAAAAAGGATTCTCAGGCTTTTCCAAATAATTTTTCCAGGCCTGATATTTCAGCCTAATGCCTCTGACTAAAACCTGACCCGGTCTCCTCCAGAGTCTGGTCCAGCTCCAGCCTCAGCCGGTCCCCGGGGCCCGAGGTAAAAGCCTGTATTGAACTGTCATCAGTGAACGTGAGCTCAGTCCTGTTCCTCAGGGACTCTTCCCGGATTCTGCTCTGAAACAAACCTACTCCAGAAATAACAGCCGCCACTACAGCCCACTGCTGTTTTCTGATTGAGCCCTGAGCTTCGTCCTAAGGTTTAGAGTTTACCCAGACCGTGAGACTGAGGTCTTCAGTGACAGGCCTCAGCTTCACTCACAGTCTTTCTGTTGAAATAAAAGGTCCAGGAAGTCTGGGGTCACAAACTCCAGACTAAACCTGAATGTAACGGTCCACAGCCAAACAAAGAGCAGCTTTAATGGGACACGGAACAGGGACTAAAAGGCTGTATTTAGACCTGGTCTAGACCTGGTCTAGACCAGATGCTGGAGTTCTGTTCAACACGGCGTCTAGTCTCTGAGTCCGAGGAAAGTGTTTGTGTCGGTGAGGCTCTAATGGCATTAGTCCTGGGTCTGAAGCGGTCTGGGGTCATTAGAGCGTCAGTGTGAAGAGTCGGGAGGAAGAGGAGGAAGAGGAGTTAACACCTCATTCATGAAGTCCTCACACTTAGAGCTCCAGGTCTAAACCAGGTCTGATCCAGGTCTAAACCAGGTCTGATCCAGGTCTAAACCAGGTCTGATCCAGGTCTAAACCAGGTCTGATCCAGGTCTAAACCAGGTCTAAACCAGGTCTAAACCAGGTCTAAACCAGGTCTGATCCAGGTCTAAACCAGGTCTAAACCAGGTCTGATCCAGGTCTAAACCAGGTCTGATCCAGGTCTAAACCAGGTCTGATCCAGGTCTAAACCAGGTCTAAACCAGGTCTAAACCAGGTCTAAACCAGGTTTGATCCAGGTCTAAACCAGGTCTAAACCAGGTCTGATCCAGGTCTAAACCAGGTTTGATCCAGGTCTAAACCAGGTCTGATCCAGGTCTAAACCAGGTCTAAACCAGGTCTGAACCAGGTCTAAACCAGGTCTGATCCAGGTCTAAACCAGGTCTAAACCAGGTCTGAACCAGGTCTAAACCAGGTCTAAACCAGGTCTGATCCAGGTCTAAACCAGGTCTGATCCAGGTCTAAACCAGGTCTGATCCAGGTCTAAACCAGGTCTAAACCAGGTCTAAACCAGGTCTAAACCAGGTCTGATCCAGGTCTAAACCAGGTCTAAACCAGGTCTAAACCAGGTCTAAACCAGGTCTGATCCAGGTCTAAACCAGGTCTGATCCAGGTCTAAACCAGGTCTAAACCAGGTTTGATCCAGGTCTAAACCAGGTCTAAACCAGGTCTGATCCAGGTCTAAACCAGGTCTGATCCAGGTCTAAACCAGGTCTAAACCAGGTCTAAACCAGGTCTAAACCAGGTTTGATCCAGGTCTAAACCAGGTCTAAACCAGGTCTGATCCAGGTCTAAACCAGGTCTAAACCAGGTCTGAACCAGGTCTGATCCAGGTCTAAACCAGGTCTAAACCAGGTCTGATCCAGGTCTGATCCAGGTCTAAACCAGGTCTAAACCAGGTCTAAACCAGGTCTGATCCAGGTCTGATCCAGATCTAAACCAGGTCTGATCCAGGTCTAAACCAGGTCTAAACCAGGTCTAAACCAGGTCTGATCCAGGTCTGATCCAGGTCTAAACCAGGTCTAAACCAGGTCTGATCCAGGTCTAAACCAGGTCTAAACCAGGTCTGAACCAGGTCTGATCCAGGTCTAAACCAGGTCTAAACCAGGTCTAAACCAGGACTGATCCAGGTCTGAACCAGGTCTAAACCAGGTCTGATCCAGGTCTGAACCAGGTCTGAACCAGGTCTGAACCAGGTCTGAACCAGGTCTAAACCAGGTCTAAACCAGGTCTAAACCAGGTCTAAACCAGGTCTGGAGACTGTAAAGGTGACACTGAGGTTTAGTGTTTCTGGGGTTGTTTTTTTTTTTATAAGCCTTTACTTTGTTAAAACTCTAAACACATCCAAATTCTGACAAATAGGCCACACCCACTTCCAGAGCCTAGAGTTAAAGGTGCCTCCCTTCTTCTCAGAGTCATGTTTAACTCATCGAGCG
This sequence comes from Neodontobutis hainanensis, assembly GCA_024349245.1. Lineage (NCBI taxonomy): Eukaryota > Metazoa > Chordata > Actinopteri > Gobiiformes > Odontobutidae > Neodontobutis > Neodontobutis hainanensis. The sequence goes on along the minus strand of JALDNG010000168.1, from coordinate 481,689 downwards.
CTGCAGATAAACGCAGCTCTGAGCTGACGTCTCTCCTTCTTAGATTATCGACTGTTTCAGTCTGTCTGGACTTTAGAAATACTCCAGACTCATCAGAGCGGCCGAAAGAAACATGTGCTGTCTGCATCTAAAGATGTTTAGAAAGAAAAACGAGGATGTGAACACACAAATGACCAGAAAGGCCTCAAACTCAGATGAATTTGGATAAAACGAGAGTATCCCATTTAAATCCTTCTCCAGACGGAAGTACGGGTAAAGAAGTATTTAAGTCAGGTTGAGCTGCGCTGGAATGTTTGAAGACAAAGACTTAAGACATTGCTGAAAATATTGAGCGTCCAAACTGAATTTAAAGGAATGTTTACAGTAGTTCGTTGGCTCAGAACTTGAGGGAAGCGTTTCTCTGAACCTTCAGCTCAGATCTCAGAACAGTCTGAGGCAGGCTCTGTGTTTGTTCCACAGATTCTTCTTCTGTGAATAGGTTTAATCCAATCAGAGCAGCTCTCTGTCTACATCAGTGAGTGTCTCTACGCTGTGATTGGTCAGGAGCAGATGCTTTGATTGAACTCATAAATCTCAGAATCCAGCTGCTGCAGCGAAACTATTCTCAGACTGAACAAGATCTAATCAAAGTTTGAGCCTCAGCAGCAAAAGGCTTCAGTCACTTTTTCAAATCGATTTTTGTGAAGTGGAAGTTTACGGAGAAAACACAAATGATAAATGGAAATGAAGAAAAAGATCAGATGCACTGGGCGTAAATGTATCTGAATGGAAAGAGTTTTAAAGAGTTACTTTTCCGTTTCCTTTTTGAAAGCCAGATTTCTGCGGAAATGAAAGTCATGGGACATTAATGAGTTTTTAGTTTAGAGCCAGCATTGATCAGAAGAAGCTACTGTTAAAGTTGGATAAACGTTGCCCTGAATCAATTAAGATAATGTTTCCACACAAAGCTTTGAGGTCAGAGGTCATCTTCAGTCAAACAGAACCATGTTCTTTACAGGACGTTTCATTTCTGCATTTATCAAGAGGAAGAGTTTTGTGTTAAAAAGAGTCGCTGGTTTCGGGAGGAAATGCCTGGATGTGTGAACAATGGGCTTCCTTCCTGAGACTGGACTAAACAGGGCTCCCTCCGACGACAGTGTCAGCTGGATTTATCTCTGTGTCCCCAGCCTCTGCTCAGGCCAAAGCTGCGTTCATCTGCTCTTTCTTTTAAACAGCCTTTTTCACAGTTTTTCCAAATGCTTTCACACTTTTTCAAATATATGTGACTTTTTTTCAAAACTTTACTCAAACTGCAAATTCCTCACATCTTCAGACTGTAACTGAAATAAACTCTTCTTTCATGATCGTACATGTCGGAGATTCCAAGTAAACACTGGGTTATATCTACATTTCAGTACAAACCCATAAACATATGGGGTCCCGGGGCCTGTCCTGCAGTGACGCGGGGTTTGGAGCAGTGTGAGTGTGACCTGCTGAATAAGTGTAGCATCTGGACCGTTTCTTTTCGATCTTTGTGTTTTAGGTAAAAAACTGTGTTGTGTTTTGAAGACTAAGTTAAAGACTCAGAAACGGCTGGTTTTGGTGTGTACTTTTGACCTTTTGAGTCTCTAAACTCTTCTTCTGTTTCGTGTTCGTCCGTGTCTCTGTCCGACTCTGGAGCTGCTCCTTAAACCTGCTGCAGGACTTTCTCCAGGTGTTTAACGCCGTTAGTTAAAACCAGGCTTTATTTAACAGTAACTCGGACTAACCCTGACTTTGTCTAAATACACTTTGTGCTTGACAAACTCAACATGTACAAAGTGAATATTACATGTTCGGCTCTGTGTCTTTCTTTTCTCTAGTTCTACAGTCACTGTCTCACTTTATTCTGCAGGACGTGAGCACAGCAGTGAGCTAACGCTAACAGAGCGCGTTTGTGATCTAATAAAGCCCGTGTTTATTGGTTCAAACGCTCTGACAGTGGAGTCAATTGAGCAGCGGCCGAAGCTACAGTGAGACGTTTGAGCCGAGGCCTTGTCCCGAACAAAGAGCTCTTTTTAAACTTGAGAAAGGCAGCACAAACTCACATTAAACAGATTAAACTCAGATTAGACACAGTTATCGAAGAAAATCACGTCAGAAACAAACGAGTCACACCGGATTTAACTGGACCTGGTCTAAGTCTGGACTAACTCTGTCTCCTTCAAACACTGACCTCTGAGTCTGGACCTGGTCTAAGTCTGGACTAACTCTGACCTCGATGAGTCTGGACCTGGTCTAAGATTGGACTAACTCTGACCTCCGTGAGTCTGGACCTGGTCTAAGTCTGGACTAACTCTGACCTCCGTGAGTCTGGACCTGGTCTAAGACTGGACTAACTCTGACCTCAGTGAGTCTGGACCTGGTCTAAGACCGGACTAACACTGACCTCTGAGTCTGGACCTGGTCTAAGACTGGACTAACACTGACCTCCGTGAGTCTGGACCTGGTCTAAGTCTGGACTAACACTGACCTCTGAGTCTGGACCTGGTCTAAGTCTGGACCTGGTCTGAGCCTGGACTAACTCTGACCTCCGTGAGTCTGGACCTGGTCTAAGACTGGACTAACACTGACCTCCGTAAGTCTGGACCTGGTCTAAGACCGGACTAACACTGACCTCTGAGTCTGGACCTGGTCTGAGTCTGGACCTGGTCTAAGACTGGACTAACTCTGACCTCGATGAGTCTGGACCTGGTCTAAGACTGGACTAACACTGACCTCTGAGTCTGGACCTGGTCTAAGACTGGACTAACACTGACCTCCGTGAGTCTGGACCTGGTCTAAGACTGGACTAACACTGACCTCCGTGAGTCTGGACCTGGTCTAAGACCGGACTAACACTGACCTCTGAGTCTGGACCTGGTCTAAGACCGGACTAACACTGACCTCCGTGAGTCTGGACCTGGTCTAAGACCGGACTAACACTGACCTCTGAGTCTGGACCTGGTCTAAGACTGGACTAACTCTGACCTCCGTGAGTCTGGACCTGGTCTAAGACTGGACCTGGTCTGAGCCTGGACTAACACTGACCTCTGAGTCTGGACCTCGTCTAAGTCTGGACCTGGTCTGAGCCTGGACTAACTCTGACCTCTGAGTCTGGACCTGGTCTAAGACTGGACTAACTCTGACCTCCGTGAGTCTGGACCTGGTCTAAGTCTGGACCTGGTCTGAGCCTGGACTAACACTGACCTCTGAGTCTGGACCTGGTCTAAGACTGGACTAACACTGACCTCCGTGAGTCTGGACCTGGTCTAAGACTGGACTAACACTGACCTCCGTGAGTCTGGACCTGGTCTAAGACCGGACTAACACTGACCTGTGAGTCTGGACCTGGTCTAAGACTGGACTAACTCTGACCTCCGTGAGTCTGGACCTGGTCTAAGACCGGACTAACACTGACCTCTGAGTCTGGACCTGGTCTAAGACTGGACTAACTCTGACCTCCGTGAGTCTGGACCTGGTCTAAGACTGGACTAACACTGACCTCTGTGAGTCTGGACCTGGTCTAAGTCTGGACTAACACTGACCTCTGAGTCTGGACCTGGTCTAAGTCTGGACCTGGTCTGAGCCTGGACTAACTCTGACCTCTGAGTCTGGACCTGGTCTAAGACTGGACTAACACTGACCTCCGTGAGTCTGGACCTGGTCTGAGCCTGGACTAACTCTGACCTCTGAGTCTGGACCTGGTCTAAGACTGGACTAACTCTGACCTCCGTGAGTCTGGACCTGGTCTAAGTCTGGACCTGGTCTGAGCCTGGACTAACTCTGACCTCCGTGAGTCTGGACCTGGTCTAAGTCTGGACTAACACTGACCTCCGTGAGTCTGGACCTGGTCTAAGACCGGACTAACACTGACCTCTGAGTCTGGACCTGGTCTAAGTCTGGACCTGGTCTAAGACCGGACTAACACTGACCTCCGTGAGTCTGGACCTGGTCTAAGACCGGACTAACACTGACCTCTGAGTCTGGACCTGGTCTAAGTCTGGACCTGGTCTAAGATTGGACTAACTCTGACCTCGATGAGTCTGGACCTGGTCTAAGATTGGACTAACTCTGACCTCCGTGAGTCTGGACCTGGTCTAAATCTGGACTAACACTGACCTCCGTGAGTCTGGACCTGGTCTAAGTCTGGACTAACTCTGACCTCGATGAGTCTGGACCTGGTCTAAGACTAGACTAACTCTGACCTCGATGAGTCTGGACCTGGTCTAAGTCTGGACTAACACTGACCTCCGTGAGTCTGGACCTGGTCTAAGACTGGACTAACACTGACCTCTGAGTCTGGACCTGGTCTAAGACCGGACTAACACTGACCTCTGAGTCTGGACCTGGTCTGAGTCTGGACTAACACTGACCTCTGAGTCTGGACCTGGTCCGAGCCTGGACTAACTCTGACCTCCGTGAGTCTGGACCTGGTCTAAGACCGGACTAACACTGACCTCCGTGAGTCTGGACCTGGTCTAAGACCGGACTAACACTGACCTCTGAGTCTGGACCTGGTCTGAGTCTGGACTAACACTGACCTCTGAGTCTGGACCTGGTCTAAGTCTGGACCTGGTCTGAGCCTGGACTAACTCTGACCTCCGTGAGTCTGGACCTGGTCTAAGACCGGACTAACACTGACCTCTGAGTCTGGACCTGGTCTAAGACCGGACTAACACTGACCTCTGAGTCTGGACCTGGTCTAAGTCTGGACTAACTCTGACCTCGATGAGTCTGGACCTGGTCTAAGATTGGACTAACTCTGACCTCGATGAGTCTGGACCTGGTCTAAGATTGGACTAACTCTGACCTCCGTGAGTCTGGACCTGGTCTAAATCTGGACTAACACTGACCTCCGTGAGTCTGGACCTGGTCTAAGTCTGGACTAACTCTGACCTCGATGAGTCTGGACCTGGTCTAAGACTAGACTAACTCTGACCTCGATGAGTCTGGACCTGGTCTAAGTCTGGACTAACACTGACCTCCGTGAGTCTGGACCTGGTCTAAGACTGGACTAACACTGACCTCTGAGTCTGGACCTGGTCTGAGTCTGGACTAACACTGACCTCTGAGTCTGGACCTGGTCCGAGCCTGGGCCTGGACCTGGTCTGAGTCTAGTTTAAGATAATAAACAGGAGAAAGGTGTCCATCTTCCTCTCAGTCCTGGCGCCTCTTCTTCTTCAGCCTTTTCCTAAAACCTCATCTAAAGCTGAGCACAAAGAGTTAAAAAAGACTCTGAAGCCGCTGAGTCACTGCTGTCCTCCGGGCTTCCGTACTCTGCACCTGAACATTACAGCACTGCAGTCTGCACCGGGACAGCGCCACGTGACCGCGCACACGCGCACACTGCTCTCCTCACGCACGCTGACGCACGGGGGTCTGCCTCTTTTACGCACGTGCCTCTGTCTCTGAGGCGAGGGGCTGCTGCCGAGAATAAACTTCTGAGCATCGCCATTTTTTTTCTCTGGAGCCCGTTGCTTCTTCACTGCGGACTCTCACGCACGCGGCGCACACGCACGCTGCGGTAAAACACTCGTGCGCAACAAACACACCCCAAAACCGTGCTAAAGAAACAAAACACGCCCCGAAAACTGAGCAAACCTGCGGGAAAGTCTGCCTAGAGCCACAAAACTAACGGTTTATCTGTCCCTCTCTAAACCAGGTCTTAACAAGGTCTTAACAAGGACTAAACAAGGACTGACCAGGACTAACTCGTGCCTAAAGCTGGCCCAAAACTAGGACTAAACAGAGACTAAAAGTACGGCCAGGACTTGACCGGGTCCAAAGCAGAAAACAAGGACTAGACAAGGACTAAACCAGGACTTAAGAAGGGTTTAACCTGGACTAAAACCAGGACTAGACCAGGACTAAACTGTGGACCACACCAAGGACAAATCTCGGCACAGATTCCAGCACTAAAACAAGACTTAACCAGGACTAAAGCAGGAGTAGATCCAGCCCAGGTCCAGTCCCAGGTCTAGCCCAGGTCTGGTCCGTTATTTTCGTACCTGAGATGATCTTGTCCGTGTCTTTCTCGCTCATGTCGCCCTCCTCTCGACGCTGCTCCGCGACGCAGCTGCTGCACCACGCAATCTTCGTCCTCCTCCTCGCGCTGCAGAGAGGCGCAGACAGGGCTGAGGACGGGCCGGGACCGGGGGCTGGACCGGGGGCTGGACCGGGGTTCTGTGGAGGAGTGTAGCGGGCTGAAGCTGCTGCTGCTGCGGGGAGTTGGCTGCAGATGGACTCAGGACCCTCCCTCTTCACTGAGCTCCACGGGACAGAGTTACAGCCACAGTTTTCAGAAGAAGCGCCCTCTACAGGTGTCCGGGGGAAGCATCAGTGACTGGAGAGAAACAGAGGCGTGAGTCTCAGAGACCCCAGGAGGGACAGGACCCCCTCTTAATGAAAACGAATCATGGGATTTTTGTTTTATTTCACAGGTTCAGGACATTGTTAGCTGCTCGACTTTAGAGCAAAGGAACAAATGCACAAACAATCGAAAAGTGCATGAAGCCTGGTCATTATCTGGACCAAAACTGGAGCATTCCCGCTCTCCCCACAGTTCATACTGTCGTTGTGTCCTTGGGCACACTTAACCCACCTTGCCTCCAGTGTTGTTCCAGCTGTAACACTGGTAGAACCTTTGTGTAAGTGGCTTTGGATAAAAGCTGCTAAATGACTAAATATAAGTTAATTATAAAGAGCTGATAAAAGGATGGACGACCCAAAAATATTCAAAGGCCTGGAGTTTGTCTTAAGGCCTTGTGTCTTTGTTGGAGTTTTAGTCCAAGGTTTGATTTATTAAATCTGCCTAAATCCTGTAGAGGGCGCTGCAGGGTCCAGACCGGTCAAGCTCCTGCAGAAGATTAAATAAAAGTTTGTGCAACCCCTGGTTAATAAAACCAAGACCTTAATTTAAGGCTTCTCGTTATGTTATATTCAGTATATATATATTATATTATTAAGTTATGTATAAATTATTATCTCTGGTAGCTCAACCTTCAAATGTTTGTTCAAAAACAGATTCAGTGACCTGTCTAAACTATCTTCTTTACAAAGAGGTGACTTTCTCCTGCGACATGTTTAAACCTGAACCAGAGCTGCTTTAACGTTTGTGTTTTTGGCTTCAAATGAGATCACTTACAAAAATACTCCATTTCACCTGAACAGGTGTGTATTGAGAGGAGCAGCTGAGGTGGCTCGGGCATCTGTTTCGGACGCCTCCCGGACGCCTCCCTAGAGAGGTGTTCCGGGCATGTCCCACCGGGAGGAGACCTCGGGGAAGACCTAGGACATGCTGGAGGGACTATGTCCCTCGTCTGGCCTGGGACCCCCTCCGTATCCCCCCGGAAGAGCTGGAGGGAGTGTCTGGGGAGAGGGAAGTCTGGGCGTCTCTGCTTAGACTGCTGCCCCGCGACCCGGCCCCGGATAAGAGGTAGAAGATGGATGGATGGAGGTCTGTAATGTGGCTCTAACGCAGAGGTGTCCAAACTAAGGCCCGGGGGCCACATGCGGTCCGTGGGGCTGTACAATGTGGCCCGCCAAGCATTTACTAATATTTTATTGATGCTTAAACACTGCATATATTTTGCCTTTTCCTTCAATATTTTGCAAAAATCAGTTGATTAAACTATACGACATTCTCCAAAAGGCAAATACCTTTCCTATCGGCAAAATAAACGTGTTTTTATTGAGCATAAGTAAGTTCCTTGTGTTGGCCCGGCTCTCCACAAGAGTTCCATCTTCTAATGTGGCCCTTGGGGAAAAAATAATTGCCCACTTCTGACGTCTTCATCATAAGACGTGTTCGGAATTTATTCCTGAGCTTGATTCTGAGCCTAAGTTTGAGTTTGAGCCTGAGTCTGAGCCTAAGTTTGAGCCTGAGTTTGAGTCTGAGCCTGAGTTTGAGTTTGAGCCTGAGTCTGAGCCTAAGTTTGAGCCTGAGTTTGAGTCTGAGCCTGAGTCTGAGCCTAAGTTTGAGCCTGAGTTTGAGTCTGAGCCTGAGTTTGAGTTTGAGCCTGAGTCTGAGCCTAAGTTTGAGCCTGAGTTTGAGTCTGAGCCTGAGTTTGAGTTTGAGCCTGAGTCTCAGCCTAAGTTTGAGCCTGAGTATGAGTCTGAGCCTGAGTTTGAGCCTGAGTCTGAGCCTAAGTTTGAGACTGAGTTTGAGTCTGAGCCTGAGTTTGAGCCTGAGTCTGAGCCTAAGTTTGAGCCTGAGTTTGAGTCTGAGCCTGAGTTTGAGCCTGAGTCTGAGCCTAAGTTTGAGCCTGAGTTTGAGTCAGAGCCTGAGTTTGAGTCTAAGTCTGTGTTTGAGTCAGAGTCTGAACCTGAGTTTGAGTTTAAGCCTGAGTTTGAGTCTAAGCCTGAGTTTGAGTCTGAGTCTGAGCCTGCGTTTGAATCTGAGCCTGAGTTTGAGTCTAAGCCTGAGTTTGAGTATGAGTCTAAGCCTGAGTCTGAGCCTGAGCCTGAGTTTGAGCCTGATTTTGAGCCTGGGTTTGAGTCTAAGCCTGAGTTTGAGTCAGAGCCTGAGTTTGAGCCTGAGTTTGAGTCTAAGCCTGAGTTTGAGTATGAGTCTGAGCCTGAGTTTGAGTTTGAGTATGAGTCAGAGCCTGAGTTTGAGTATGAGTCTAAGCCTGAGTTTGAGCCTGATTTTGAGCCTGAGTTTGAGCCTAAGTTTGAGCCTGAGTTTGAGTCTAAGTCTGTGTTTGAGTCAGAGTCTGAACCTGAGTTTGAGTTTAAGCCTGAGTTTGAGTCTAAGCCTGAGTCTGAGCCTGAGTATGAGTCTAAGCCTGAGTCTGAGTCTGAGTCTGAGCCTGAGTTTGAGTCTAAGCCTGGTTTTAAGCCTGAGTTTGAGCCTGAGTTTGAGCCTGATTTTGAGCCTGAGTTTGAGTCTAAGCCTGAGTTTGAGTATGAGTCTGAGCCTGAGTTTGAGTTTGAGTATGAGTCAGAGCCTGAGTTTGAGTATGAGTCTAAGCCTGAGTTTGAGCCTGATTTTGAGCCTGAGTTTGAGCCTAAGTTTGAGCCTGAGTTTGAGTCTAAGTCTGTGTTTGAGTCAGAGTCTGAACCTGAGTTTGAGTTTAAGCCTGAGTTTGAGTCTAAGCCTGAGTCTGAGCCTGAGTATGAGTCTAAGCCTGAGTCTGAGTCTGAGTCTGAGCCTGAGTTTGAGTCTAAGCCTGGTTTTAAGCCTGAGTTTGAGCCTGAGTTTGAGCCTGATTTTGAGCCTGAGTTTGAGTCTAAGCCTGGTTTTAAGCCTGAGTTTGAGTCTAAGCCTGGTTTTAAGCCTGAGTTTGAGCCTGAGTTTGAGCCTGATTTTGAGCCTGAGTTTGAGTCTAAGCCTGGTTTTAAGCCTGAGTTTGAGTCTAAGCCTGGTTTTAAGCCTGAGTTTGAGCCTGAGTTTGAGCCTGATTTTGAGCCTGAGTTTGAGTCTAAGCCTGGTTTTAAGCCTGAGTTTGAGTCTAAGCCTGGTTTTAAGCCTGAGTTTGAGTCTAAGCCTGAGTCTGAGTCTGAATCTGAGCCTGAGTCACAGACAAACAGCTGTGATACGCTCCAGCCTCAGGACCAACAAAGGAAACCAGGTAAAAAAGGACGGAATATTATTATATTTTGACTCTTTTCATGTGGACTGCTCTGCTTCCTTCGCTCTGATTATTATTTTCCCACTGATAGTCTTGTCATCCTGTAGGTACTGTGGGTAAAACTGATTTCTTTGTATGTTTTCACTCAGGGTCAAAGTTTAGCTAGTGTCCTCCACTAGAGGGCGCAGCAGCAGCACACAGCAGGTTCATATACTTTCATATCCACATTTAAAATCAGCAATATCTATACATAATAATAATCAAAGTGATTTCATTACAAAAAAGGGGATGTTCCTCCAAATAACTCACATTGAATGGGTTTGTGTTCAGATAAAAAGAAGGATGACAAATACAACCTGACAATAACATCAGCCGATAGAACAACGGGACACATCGTTCTGTAAAAGTGGGTTTTCAATGGAATATAACATGTGGAAGTTTATTTTACTCAAGCTAAACGTTTTTGATGTTGTATTAGAAGAGTGGAAGAGCAACAGGTGTCATTCCTCTGATTGTCCAGCTGGTGTCCACCTCAAACACAAAACCAAACTCTTTAACCATATTTTAACATTACATTCAAAACATTCTGAATAATTGTTAATAGTAAAAAACATTGGGCGAGGCGAAAGCTGAAACATGTCTGCTGTCATAAATCTATTCAAGAATAAGTTGTGTCCAGAAGAATCTAAACTGTTCAAATGTGCACTGACATGGACAGAGCAACAGACTTTAAGGACGACTCCACAGGAAGCTGCTGAGTCAGACTGCAGTGTGGACAAAGCAGAGGCTTAATAAGGACATAAACTGAACCCTCACTGTCCCAGGGCTATGCATTTTCAAAAAGCAGGGAAGGAGACCGGCTAAAACGCCTCCTACAACCACAGACTTTCCTGGTTTAAGCTTTTCTCTGAAGCTCTGTCGGTGTTATGAGCTGAACGGGTCTACTGAACTACTCAACCTCTTTTATTTCCAATGTAATTATTTGTCTCTATTATTTCAGGTAATAGGGTTCTGTGTACGCCCCCCTGTTAGTCACATGACCTTTACCGGACTTTCACTCTGGCCTGATCTGTCTTTAGCGATTAGACCCATTCTCTGCCCGTTTTCCTTCTGAAGCTTTTAATGTGAGTTATTATTTACGTGTAATGTGGTTTTATTCTGTGTACAGAGCCCATAAACACCCCTAAACCCCCCTAAACCCCCTAAAGCCACGTCCACTGGGCTCAGACTGCGCTGATGTTCCAGTGAAGTGTGAAAAGAGCCTGTTGTGTTCGAGGTCATTAAAGCAGAATAATGAGTGTTTTTGCTGCAGGTTGTGTCTTTGTCAAACCAAAAAGTGTAAAACGGCTGTAATCCCGACGTCGTTCTCAGAAAAAGGCTGTGACAGAACCTGATGTGAGGAGTCGGCTGTAATTGTGGCAGGTGTAATTTGAGCGCGCTCTTTGTGTTCTTCTGCTACAGTGTCTCTGCAGCTGCACCGCACAAAGAACTGCCCGGCCTTTTATTCTCCCCTCGCACCGCTGTTTGTCAAACTCAAGATGGATTTCTGGTTTTATCATCACAAATCCTTTGAGCGGTGTTTGGAAACTGTGAGGATTGAGCGACAGAGAAGCACAGCGGCTCATTACGACTTCAGATAAACAACTGAAGACGCAGATACAGCTAAAGGCAGAGGTTTAGAACAGATCCAACAGGCCTCAGACACACTGCAGGCGGCTGATTGGACAACAGACAATCATCACTGGAGACAAAATGAGAATCAAAAGAGAAACACAAACTGTTTTCTCAAATTAAGCGTGTCTTGTTCGTGTAATAAACGTCTGATTCAAGAGGGTCCTGTGTTTCTTCCTGGTTTTGGAGTGGGGTCCATCCTCTGTCTCCACTGCTTTAAACAAGAGCAGAACCTGAATTTGAACAGGTTTTAGATGGATTTGAACAGGTCTTAGATGGATTTGAACAGATGGTTTTAGATGGATTTGAACAGGTCTTAGATGGATTTGAACAGGTTTTAGATGGACTTGAACAGGTCTTAGATGGATTTGAGCAGGTTTTAGATGGATTTGAACAGGTTTTAGATGGACTTGAACAGGTCTTAGATGGATTTGAGCAGGTTTTAGATGGATTTGAACAGGTTTTAGATGGATTTGAACAGGTTTTAGATGGATTTGAACAGATGGTTTTAGATGGACTTGAACAGGTCTTAGATGGATTTGAGCAGGTTTTAGATGGATTTGAACAGGTTTTAGATGGACTTGAACAGGTCTTAGATGGATTTGAGCAGGTTTTAGATGGATTTGAACAGGTTTTAGATGGATTTGAACAGGTTTTAGATGGATTTGAACAGATGGTTTTAGATGGACTTGAACAGGTCTTAGATGGATTTGAGCAGGTTTTAGATGGATTTGAACAGGTTTTAGATGGACTTGAACAGGTCTTAGATGGATTTGAGCAGGTTTTAGATGGATTTGAACAGGTTTTAGATGGATTTGAACAGGTTTTAGATGGATTTGAACAGATGGTTTTAGATGGACTTGAACAGGTTTTAGATGGATTTGAACAGGTTTTCTTCTTCTGCCGTCTGCTGCAGCAGTAACCTCTCTCTGTGAACCTAAAGGGTGGCTCAGTGGTAGAGCGACCGTCCTTCAACCGGAAGGTAGTAGGTTCGATTCCCGCTCTCCCCACAGTTCATACTGTCGTTGTGTCCTTGGGCAAGACAGTTAATCACCTTGCCTCCAGTGTCTGTAGCACTGGTGTATGAATGTGTGTGAGGTGTGTTTGGTGAAGGTAGGAGAAGGTCTGTCCCAGGAGTGGATGTGTGTGACTGTAGAGGTGTGTTTGGTGAAGGTAGGAGAAGGTCTGTCCCAGGAGTGGATGTGTGTGACTGTAGAGGTGTGTTTGGTGAAGGTAGGAGAAGGTCTGTCCCAGGAGTGGATGTGTGTGACTGTAGAGGTGTGTTTGGTGAAGGTAGGAGAAGGTCTGTCCCAGGAGAGGATGTGTGTGACTGTAGAGGTGTGTTTGGTGAAGGTAAGAGGTTTGGTGGAGAAGCAACTTAGCAGCAGACGCCTACAGAACCGTGTAAGTGTATTTGATTCTTGTCATTTTTGAGCTTAGCGCCGTGTTATTGCTGAGAAAACCGCTCTGTGCATTACTACGACTTTGTCACGTGGTGCACCGGCGTTCACTCTCACCTGCTCGCTGCCTGGTTTCGTTTGAGTTGTTTACGGCCTTTTGGAGGCGTGACCTGCTGAATTCAATTCTTGAATCAGACGGGTATACAAGTGTGAACCACCGCGGCAGCGGTCGCGGCAGCCCTAATCGCGTGAAGACCTAAGAGAGTAAAGACCATCGACTCTACCTGCACTCGAGTAAAGACCATCGACTCTACCTGCACTCGAGTAAAGACCATCGACTCTACCTGCACTCGAGTAAAGACCATCGACTCTACCTGCACTCGAGTAAAGACCATCGACTCTACCTGCACTCGAGTAAAGACCATCGACTCTACCTGCACTCGAGTAAAGACCATCGACTCTACCTGCACTCGAGTAAAGACCATCGACTCTACCTGCACTCGACTCCACCGCGCAGGGCACTTGAGTATTGCACTTTTTGTACCAATTGTTTGCACTTAAAACTTACTATTTATACTTTACTCTCTACTGTCTATTGTTTTTTCTGCTCCTCTTCAATGTGTTTTCAAATTCCCACTGTCATTTCTCCACGGACATTTTCATCTGTTTTACGCAAAAGGAGATGCAACCATAACAATCTGCATGTTATATCACCGTCCATAACTGCCTCTTCTACTTTCTCAGTAGGCTTGTGGAACTGTCAGTCTGCTGTGAACAAAGCTGATTTCATTACCGCTTTTGTTCAACATTCTGGTCTTTCAGTTGTAGCACTTACAGAAACATGGATCAAACCAGAGGACTCTCCCATAATCACACTTTCTCCCACAGTCCTCGCGTCACAGGAAGAGGTGGAGGGACCGGATTACTTATACCGACTGACTGGAAGTTCAAACAGCTAGCACCCTTGTGTGACAACAGCTCCTTCGAGTTCCATGCTGTTACCATCACCCACCCTGTTAAAAGTCACTTTGTAGTTATCTATCGACCCCCAGGTCAGCTTGGACATTTCTTGGAGGAGTTGGATGTGCTTCTTTCATCCTTCCCTGAGGATGGTACTCCTCTGGTGGTATTAGGAGACTTCAACATCCACCTTGAAAAGCCACAGGCTGCTAACTTCAATAACCTGACTGCATCATTTGACCTCAAGCAGGTCTCCACATCAGCAACTCACAAGTCTGGTAACCAACTAGATCTCATCTACATAAGACACTGCTCCGCTCGGCATACTCAGGTCACGCCTCTGCACACGTCGGATCATTTCTTCGTAACTCTTAACCTCGATCTAACTTCTCCAGACACCGCAACAGTTTTACCGCTGGTCACTTTCCGACGTAACCTGCGTTCACTCAGTCCCTCCCGCTTTTCCTCTGCCGTCTCTTCTGCGCTTCCCCCTCTTGAGGAGCTCTCGCTTTTAAACACCAACATTGCCACTGCCACTGACACTCTGTGCTCCACTCTTACATCCTGTCTGGACAACTTATGCCCTCTTATATCCAGACCAGCTCGTACATCCTCGTCTGCCCCCTGGTTATCCAATGTTCTACGTGAGCATCGCACCAGCCTCCGGTCAGCTGAGAGGAAATGGTGCAAGTCAAAAGATCTCACTGACCTCTCTATCTACCAGTCTCTCCTCTCTAATTTCTCTGCTGATGTCACTTCTGCAAAAACTGACTACTACCATTCTAAATTAATCAACTCACCTGACTCACGCACTCTCTTTAAAACCTTCTCTGCCCTCCTTTGTCCTCCTGCTCCCCCTCCTTCATCAGAGTTAACAGCTGATGATTTTGTGTCTTTCTTTGTAAAGAAAACAACTGCCATCAGCAGTCAGTTCTCTGCACCTGCACCTGTTGAACTCTTTCACACCTGATACGTGTTTGCTCCCCTCTTTTTCTCCTCGAACTGAAGCGGACGTATCCAAGGTCATTAGTTCTAACCACCCTACCACCTGCCTCTGGATCCCATCCCCACACATCTCCTTCAGGCCATCTCTCCATCTGTCGTGCTCTCACTCACATCATCAACTCATCTCTCTCCACTGGGTCATTCCCCACAGCTTTCAAAGAGGCCCATCACACCACTACTTAAGAAACCCACTCTCAACCCTTCACTGTTAGAAAACTACAGACCGGTTTCCCTCCTTCCCTTTACTGCCAAAGCTCTGGAGCGAGTTGTGTTTAACCAGCTCTCCTCCTTTCTCACACGGAACAACCTCCTGGACCAGAACCAGTCTGGGTTCAAGAGCGGACATTCCACTGAAACTGCACTGCTCTCAGTCATCGAAGCCCTGAGACTGGCAAAGGCAACATCCAAGTCATCTGTCCTCATCTTACTGGATCTGTCTGCTGCCTTTGACACTGTTAATCATCACATCCTCTTGTCTTCTCTCAGTGCGATGGGTGTCTCTGGAATGGCATTACAATGGTTCAAGTCTTACCTCTCGGGTAGGTCATTCAGAGTATCCTGGAGAGATGAGGTCTCTGAGTCCCAACATCTCAATACAGGGGTGCCACAGGGCTCAGTGCTTGGACTCTTTTCCATAAACATGACCTCCTCTGTCATTCAGAAGCATGGCTTTTCCTATCACTGCTGCAGATGATACTCAACTACACTTGTCTTTTCAACCTGACGACCCGACAGTCTCTGCTCGTGTCTCGGCCTGAGTGACATCTCACCTTGGATGAAGGACCATCACCTGCAGCTGAACCTTGGAAAAACAGAACTGCTAGTGATTCCTGCCAAACCCAAAGACCCACCACAACCTCTCCATTCAACTAGGCTCATCAACCATTACACCGTCCAGCACTGCCAGAAATCTGGGAGTGGTAATTGATGATCAACTAAACTTCACAAGTCATGTTGCCAGCTTCACCAGGTCCTGTAGATTCATCCTCTACAACATTAGGAAAATTAGACCTTTCCTATCGGAGCACTCTACGCAAATCCTAGTCCAGGATCTTGTCTTGTCCAAACTGGATTATTGCAATGCTCTGCTGGCTGGACTCCCTGCCTGCACAACCAAACCTCTGCAGCTCATCCAGAATGCAGCAGCAAGAGTGGTCTTCAAAGAACCGAAGAGAGCGCATGTAACTCCTCTCCTCATTAGGTTACATTGGCTCCCGGTTGAGGCACGTATTAAGTTCAAAGCTATGCTCTTGTCCTACAAGACCACCACTGGCTCCGCCCCCTCATATCTTCACTCACTGATACAGACCTATGTCCTACCAGATCCCTGCGATCTGCTAATGAACATGTCTGGTGGAACCATCCCAAAAAGGAAAAAAATCCCTCTCACGTACTTTCTCTGGATCTGTTCATTGGTGGAATGATCTACTGCTGCTACAAGATCAGCAGATTCTGTAGACATCTTTAAAAAACGCTTGAAAACATATCTCTTTTGTCAACACCTGACTGACAAACACTAAATTCTTAACTTCCTTTCTATCAATTCCTTCTTAAAAAAAAAAAAAATAAAAAAAATAAAAAAAATCTTTCCTATCCTTAGCTTGTATGCTGTGCTAGGTTTTTAACTGACTAGTTTTTGGTGCACTTATGCTTTTTGTTCCTTGTGTTGTTGAAATTGCTTCCATTGTTTTCCTCACTTTTAAGTCGCTTTGGATAAAAGCGTCTGCTAAATGACTAAATGTAAATGTAAATGTAAATGTAGGTAGGAGAAGGTCTGTCCCAGGAGTGGATGTGTGTGACTGTAGAGGTGTGTTTGGTGAAGGTAGGAGAAGGTCTGTCCCAGGAGAGGATGTGTGTGACTGTAGAGGTGTGTTTGGTGAAGGTAGGAGAAGGTCTGCCTGTCCCAGGAGTGGATGTGTGTGACTGTAGAGGTGTGTTTGGTGAAGGTAGGAGAAGGTCTGCCTGTCCCAGGAGTGGATGTGTGTGACTGTAGAGGTGTGTTTGGTGAAGGTAGGAGAAGGTCTGTCCCAGGAGTGGATGTGTGTGACTGTAGAGGTGTGTTTGGTGAAGGTAGGAAAGGTCTGTCCCAGGAGTGGATGTGTGTGACTGTAGAGGTGTGTTTGGTGAAGGTAGGAGAAGGTCTGCCTGTCCCAGGAGTGGATGTGTGTGACTGTAGAGGTGTGTTTGGTGAAGGTAGGAGAAGGTCTGTCCCAGGAGTGGATGTGTGTGAATGTAGAGGTGTGTTTGGTGAAGGTAGGAGAAGGTCTGCCTGTCCCAGGAGAGGATGTGTGTGACTGTAGAGGTGTGTTTGGTGAAGGTAAGAGAAGGTCTGTCCCAGGAGTGGATGTGTGTGAATGTAGAGGTGTGTTTGGTGAAGGTAGGAGAAGGTCTGTCCCAGGAGTGGATGTGTGTGACTGTAGAGGTGTGTTTGGTGAAGGTAGGAGAAGGTCTGTCCCAGGAGAGGATGTGTGTGACTGTAGAGGTGTGTTTGGTGAAGGTAGGAGAAGGTCTGCCTGTCCCAGGAGAGGATGTGTGTGACTGTAGAGGTGTGTTTGGTGAAGGTAGGAGAAGGTCTGTCCCAGGAGTGGATGTGTGTGACTGTAGAGGTGTGTTTGGTGAAGGTAGGAGAAGGTCTGTCCCAGGAGAGGATGTGTGTGACTGTAGAGGTGTGTTTGGTGAAGGTAGGAGAAGGTCTGTCCCAGGAGTGGATGTGTGTGACTGTAGAGGTGTGTTTGGTGAAGGTAGGAGAAGGTCTGTCCCAGGAGTGGATGTGTGTGACTGTAGAGGTGTGTTTGGTGAAGGTAGGAGAAGGTCTGCCTGTCCCAGGAGAGGATGTGTGTGACTGTAGAGGTGTGTTTGGTGAAGGTAGGAGAAGGTCTGTCCCAGGAGTGGATGTGTGTGACTGTAGAGGTGTGTTTGGTGAAGGTAGGAGAAGGTCTGTCCCAGGAGTGGATGTGTGTGACTGTAGAGGTGTGTTTGGTGAAGGTAGGAGAAGGTCTGTCCCAGGAGTGGATGTGTGTGACTGTAGAGGTGTGTTTGGTGAAGGTAGGAGAAGGTCTGTCCCAGGAGAGGATGTGTGTGACTGTAGAGGTGTGTTTGGTGAAGGTAGGAGAAGGTCTGTCCCAGGAGAGGATGTGTGTGACTGTAGAGGTGTGTTTGGTGAAGGTAGGAGAAGGTCTGTCCCAGGAGTGGATGTGTGTGAATGTAGAGGTGTGTTTGGTGAAGGTAGGAGAAGGTCTGTCCCAGGAGAGGATGTGTGTGACTGTAGAGGTGTGTTTGGTGAAGGTAGGAGAAGGTCTGTCCCAGGAGAGGATGTGTGTGACTGTAGAGGTGTGTTTGGTGAAGGTAGGAGAAGGTCTGTCCCAGGAGAGGATGTGTGTGACTGTAGAGGTGTGTTTGGTGAAGGTAGGAGAAGGTCTGTCCCAGGAGTGGATGTGTGTGACTGTAGAGGTGTGTTTGGTGAAGGTAGGAGAAGGTCTGTCCCAGGAGTGGATGTGTGTGACTGTAGAGGTGTGTTTGGTGAAGGTAGGAGAAGGTCTGCCTGTCCCAGGAGTGGATGTGTGTGACTGTAGAGGTGTGTTTGGTGAAGGTAGGAGAAGGTCTGTCCCAGGAGTGGATGTGTGTGACTGTAGAGGTGTGTTTGGTGAAGGTAGGAGAAGGTCTGTCCCAGGAGTGGATGTGTGTGACTGTAGAGGTGTGTTTGGTGAAGGTAAGAGAAGGTCTGTCCCAGGAGTGGATGTGTGTGAATGTAGAGGTGTGTTTGGTGAAGGTAGGAGAAGGTCTGTCCCAGGAGAGGATGTGTGTGAATGTAGAGGTGTGTTTGGTGAAGGTAGGAGAAGGTCTGTCCCAGGAGTGGATGTGTGTGACTGTAGAGGTGTGTTTGGTGAAGGTAGGAGAAGGTCTGTCCCAGGAGAGGATGTGTGTGACTGTAGAGGTGTGTTTGGTGAAGGTAGGAGAAGGTCTGTCCCAGGAGAGGATGTGTGTGACTGGAGTGAGTGGAAGCACCGGTGCCCGAGAAGGGTGCAGGAAAGCGCTATATAAAAATAAAGATTATTATTATTATATAAATGCATGCCATTTACCATTTAAAGGGTTCAGAGTTTGTGTCGAGGGGAACACTGTGAATGGATGGAGAATGTAAACCAAGGTTAAATCAGAACTAAGGGGTCGGAACTAACGACAGAACACAAACTCTGGTCTTTAGTGTAATCATAACGACCTGTGTTCACGCACACTCACTCTGAGAACACTGTAGTATTGCTTTTTGGCCAGTAGAGGCGCTCTTCTCTCACACCTGAATTCTGGAGCAATAATTACAAAAGAAAAACACAAAAGAATGACTTGTCTTAGAGTAGGTTAAGAATTGTGGCCATTCTCCTCTGATTAGTTTAAAATGTTCAAATCTTATTTTAAATCTTGTTCTCAGCTGTTAGAGTTCCTCACCAGCTGAATACCTCCTGTCATGTCGGTCCTTTGTCCACATTTTTCCATTTGATGAGCATTTGTTTTGTGTTTTTTCCGGTGAATAGTGCCTTCCTGTCCTGTTCCTGTCCTGTTCCTGTCCTGTTCCTGTCCCGTAGCTGTCCTGACCTCAATCGAACCACACTTTAATTGGACCAAACCCAGACCTTGGTTTTTTGGCTAAACCACAGTTTGACCACACATTTACATGTTCCTCAAACAAACTTTCAAACCTGAAATCCAGAGTGAGCGCAGCCTTTATAAAACTGTGTGTGACTTTATTATCGTGGGAACTGTCTCTGGAGCGGCTCCTGTGGTGAAGGGCCCTTTCATCGCGCGGTGGTCCTCGCTCACAAACGTTTAAACCTTCATTAGAGCAGCACCCTTCAGCGCCTTCATCAACCACAACACCAAACACACAGGACCAGACCAGACCAGACCAGGACCAAACACACAGGACCAGACCAGACCAGACCAGGACCAAACACACAGGACCAGACCAGACCAGACCAGACCAGGACCAAACACACAGGACCAGACCAGACCAGACCAGGACCAAACACACAGGACCAGACCAGACCAGACCAGGACCAAACACACAGGACCAGACCAGACCAGGACCAAACACACAGGACCAGACCAGACCAGACCAGGACCAAACACACAGGACCAGACCAGACCAGACCAGGACCAAACACACAGGACCAGACCAGACCAGACCAGACCAGGACCAAACACACAGGACCAGACCAGACCAGACCAGGACCAAACACACAGAACCAGACCAGACCAGACCAGGACCAAACACACAGAACCAGACCAGACCAGACCAGGACCAAACACACAGGACCAGACCAGACCAGACCAAGACCAAACACACAGGACCAGACCAGACCAGACCAGGACCAAACACACAGGACCAGACCAGACCAGACCAGACCAGGACCAAACACACAGGACCAGACCAGACCAGACCAGGACCAAACACACAGGACCAGACCAGACCAGACCAGACCAGGACCAAACACACAGAACCAGACCAGACCAGACCAGGACCAAACACACAGAACCAGACCAGACCAGACCAGGACCAAACACACAGAACCAGACCAGACCAGACCAGGACCAAACACACAGGACCAGACCAGACCAGACCAAGACCAAACACACAGGACCAGACCAGACCAGACCAGGACCAGGACCAAACACACAGAACCAGACCAGACCAGACCAGACCAGGACCAAACACACAGGACCAGACCAGACCAGACCAGGACCAAACACACAGGACCAGACCAGACCAGACCAGACCAGACCAGGACCAAACACACAGGACCAGACCAGACCAGACCAGGACCAAACACACAGGACCAGACCAGACCAGACCAGACCAGGACCAAACACACAGGACCAGACCAGACCAGACCAGACCAGGACCAAACACACAGGACCAGACCAGACCAGACCAGGACCAAACACACAGAACCAGACCAGACCAGACCAGGACCAAACACACAGAACCAGACCAGACCAGACCAGGACCAAACACACAGGACCAGACCAGACCAGACCAAGACCAAACACACAGGACCAGACCAGACCAGACCAGGACCAAACACACAGAACCAGACCAGACCAGACCAGGACCAAACACACAGAACCAGACCAGACCAGACCAGGACCAAACACACAGGACCAGACCAGACCAGACCAGACCAGGACCAAACACACAGGACCAGACCAGACCAGACCAGGACCAAACACACAGGACCAGACCAGACCAGACCAGACCAGGACCAAACACACAGGACCAGACCAGACCAGGACCAAACACACAGGACCAGACCAGACCAGACCATGACCAAACACACAGGACCAGACCAGACCAGACCAGGACCAAACACACAGGACCAGACCAGACCAGACCAGACCAGGACCAAACACACAGGACCAGACCAGACCAGACCAGACCAGGACCAAACACACAGGACCAGACCAGACCAGACCAGACCAGGACCAAACACACAGGACCAGACCAGACCAGACCCTGACCAGGGACAAACACACAGGACCAGACCAGACCAGACCAGACCAGGACCAAACACACAGGACCAGACCAGACCAGACCAGACCAGGACCAAACACACAGGACCAGACCAGACCAGACCAGACCAGGACCAAACACACAGGACCAGACCAGACCAGACCCTGACCAGGGACAAACACACAGGACCAGACCAGACCAGACCAGACCAACACCAAACACACAGGACCTTTCCTTATTTTATTTTAATAATTTTATATATTATGATTACTATTTCTTCTTTGTGTTCCTTTTGTTTAATGCACTTAGCATTTTATTGTGAAGCACTTTGGTGTGGCTCAGCCATCTGTAAATGTGCTATATAAATAAATTTGACTTTGACTTTGACCAGACCAGACCAGACCAACACCAAACACACAGGACCAGACCAGACCAGACCAGACCAGGACCAAACACACAGGACCAGACCAGACCAGGACCAGACCAGACCAGACTCAGTTCATCAGCAGTTTCAGACTCAGGATCAGGGTTTATTCAGTTTCTCCAGGCTTTATCTGAACCAGTCTGGATTTCTAAAGTCGTTCCTTCAGTGTTCGTCGAGGGCTCAGAGGCCATTTCCTGTAAAATAACTGGATATTGCACCGTTTATTTTCCGGAAACAGCCGCTAAAAAGCTGAAGGTCTAATCTCCGCCTGCTGTTGGCTGACGGGCCGTAAATGTGGGTTTGGAGTTTTAACATCTGTATTAGAATAATGACTGTAATATTTAGAATGGCATTAGATAGATCTGAAGACAACACAGACTAAAACCAGTTCAAATCCAGCTAAAACTGTTCAAATCCAACAAAAACTGTTCAAATCCAACTAAAACATGTTCAAATCCAAGAAAAACCTGTTCAAATCCAACTAAAACTGTTCAAATCCAACTAAAACCTGTTCAAATCCAACTAAAACTGTTCAAATCCAACTAAATCTGTTCAAATCCAAGAAAAATCTGTTCAAATCCAACTAAAACTGTTCAAATCCAACTAAAACCTGTTCAAATCCAACAAAAACTGTTCAAATCCAACTAAAACATGTTCAAATCCAACCAAAACTGTTCAAATCCAACTAAAACTGTTCAAATCCAACTACAACTGTTCAAATCCAACTAAAACCTGTTCAAATCCAAGAAAAATCTGTTCAAATCCAACTAAAACTGTTCAAATCCAACTAAAACTGTTCAAATCCAACTAAAACCTGTTCAAATCCATCTAAAACTGTTCAAATCCAACTAAAACCTGTTCAAATCCAACTAAAACTGTTCAAATCCAACTAAAACCTGTTCAAATCCAAGAAAAATCTGTTCAAATCCAACTAAATCTGTTCAAATCCAACAAAAACCTGTTTAAATCCAAGAAAAATCTGTTCAAATCCAACTAAAACTGTTCAAATCCAACTAAAACCTGTTCAAATCCAACTAAAACTGTTCAAATCTAACTAAAACCTGTTCAAATCCAACTAAAACCTGTTCAAATCCAACTAAAACTGTTCAAATCCAACTAAAACCTGTTCAAATCCATCTATAACCTGTTCAAATCCAACTAAAACTGTTTAAATCCAACTAAAACCTGTTCAAATCCAAGAAAAATCGGTTCAAATCCAACTAAAACTGTTCAAATCCAACAAAAATCTGTTCAAATCCAACAAAAACCTGTTTAAATCCAAGAAAAATCTGTTCAAATCCAACTAAAACTGTTCAAATCCAACTAAAACCTGTTCAAATCCAACTAAAACCTGTTCAAATCCAACTAAAACTGTTCAAATCCAACTAAAACCTGTTCAAATCCATCTAAAACTGTTCAAATCCAACTAAAACTGTTCAAATCCATCTATAACCTGTTCAAATCCAACTAAAACCTGTTCAAATCCAAGAAAAATCTGTTCAAATCCAACTAAATCTGTTCAAATCCAACAAAAACCTGTTTAAATCCAAGAAAAATCTGTTCAAATCCAACTAAAACTGTTCAAATCCAACTAAAACCTGTTCAAATCCAACTAAAACTGTTCAAATCTAACTAAAACCTGTTCAAATCCAACTAAAACTGTTCAAATCTAACTAAAACCTGTTCAAATCCAACTAAAACTGTTCAAATCCAACTAAAACCTGTTCAAATCCAACAAAAATCTGTTCAAATCCAACAAAAACCTGTTTAAATCCAAGAAAAATCTGTTCAAATCCAACTAAATCTGTTCAAATCCAACAAAAACCTGTTTAAATCCAAGAAAAATCTGTTCAAATCCAACTAAAACCTGTTCAAATCCAAGAAAAATCTGTTCAAATCCAACTAAAACCTGTTCAAATCCAACAAAAACTGTTCAAATCCAACTAAAACATGTTCAAATCCAACCAAAACTGTTCAAATCCAACTAAAACTGTTCAAATCCAACTACAACTGTTCAAATCCAACCAAAACCTTTTCAAATCCAAGAAAAATCTGTTCAGATCCAACTAAACCTGTTCAAATCCAACTAAAACTGTTCAAATCCAAGAAAAATCTGTTCAAATCCAACTAAAACTGTTTAAATCCAACTAAAACCTGTTCAAATCCAAGAAAAATCTGTTCAAATTCAACTAAAACTGTTCAAATCCGACTAAAACCTGTTCAAATCCAACTAAAACTGTTCAAATCCAACTAAATCTGTTCAAATCCAAGAAAAATCTGTTCAAATCCAACTAAAACTGTTCAAATCCAACTAAAACCTGTTCAAATCCAACCAAAACTGTTCAAATCCAACTAAAACCTGTTCAAATCCAACTAAAACTGTTCAAATCTAACTAAAACCTGTTCAAATCCAACTAAAACTGTTCAAATCCAACTAAAACCTGTTCAAATCCAACTAAAACTGTTCAAATCCAACTAAAACCTGTTAATATCCAAGAAAAATATGTTCAAATCCAACTAAAACTGTTCAAATCCAACTAAATCTGTTCAAATCCATGTAAAACCTGTTCAGATCCAACTAAAACTGTTCAAATCCAACTAAAACCTGTTCAAATCCAACTAAAACTGTTCAAATCCAACTAAAACTGTTCAAATCCAACTAAAACTGTTCAAATCAAACTAAAAGCTGTTCAAATCCAAGAAAAATCTGTTCAAATCCAACAAAAATCTTTTCAAATCCAACTAAAACTGTTCAAATCCAACTAAAACTGTTCAAATCCAACTAAAACCTGTTCAAATCCAACTAAAACTGTTCAAATCCAACAAAATCTGTTCAAATCCAACAAAAAACTGTTCAAATCCAACTAAAACCTGTTCAAATCCAACTAAAACTGTTCAAATCCAACTAAAACCTGTTCAAATCCATCTAAAACTGTTCAAATCCAACTAAAACCTGTTCAAATCCAACTAAAACTGTTCAAATCCAACTAAAACCTGTTCAAATCCATCTAAAACTGTTCAAATCCAACTAAAACCTGTTCAAATCCAACTAAAACTGTTCAAATCCAACTAAAACCTGTTCAAATCCAAGAAAAATCTGTTCAAATCCAACTAAATCTGTTCAAATCCAACAAAAACCTGTTTAAATCCAAGAAAAATCTGTTCAAATCCAACTAAAACTGTTCAAATCCAACTAAAACCTGTTCAAATCCAACTAAAACTGTTCAAATCTAACTAAAACCTGTTCAAATCCAACTAAAACCTGTTCAAATCCATCTAAAACTGTTCAAATCCAACTAAAACCTGTTCAAATCCATCTATAACCTGTTCAAATCCAACTAAAACTGTTCAAATCCAAGTAAAACCTGTTCAAATCCAAGAAAAATCAGTTCAAATCCAACTAAATCTGTTCAAATCCAAATAAAACCTGTTCAAATCTAACAAAAACCTGTTTAAATCCAAGAAAAATTTGTTCAAATCCAACAAAAACTGTTCAAATCCAACTAAAACCTGTTCAAATCCAACTAAAACTGTTCAAATCCAACTAAAACCTGTTCAAATCCATCTAAAACTGTTCAAATCCAACTAAAACCTGTTCAAATCCATCTATAACTTGTTCAAATCCAACTAAAACTGTTCAAATCCAACTAAAACCTGTTCAAATCCAAGAAAAATCTGTTCAAATCCAACTAAATCTGTTCAAATCCAACAAAAACCTGTTTAAATCCAAGAAAAATCTGTTCAAATCCAACTAAAACCTGTTCAAATCCAAGAAAAATCTGTTCAAATCCAACTAAAACCTGTTCAAATCCAACTAAAACTGTTCAAATCCAATTAAAACCTGTTCAAATCCAAGAAAAACCTGTTCAAATCCAACTAAAACTGTTCAAATCCAACTAAATCTGTTCAAATCCAACAAAAACCTGTTTAAATCCAAATAAAACCATGTGATGGTCCCACTTTTCTAAAACAAACCCCTTCTCTTCCCGTCTGTCCCTCTCCTTCGTCCTCTTCTTCTCGCCCTTTCCTCGACCTCCGTTTGTCAAACTTGTGTCTGTCCTGTGTTTCTCCATCGCTTCATTAGATAATTACCACGTTTTACCGCTGTTTCCCACAAAAGCCTCCTTCTGAATGGGTGCTGGGAGGTTTTACTTGGGTTTTCGCAGGTCTTTCTCTTTATTTTTTTCAGGGGGGGTCCAGGCTGTGGTTTTTTTGTTGGAAGGTGGCGCTGCATTGAGGCTTTTGTGCGAGTAATGAAGGGCTGATTGGATTAGCGTCAGCACAATGAGCCGGACTCATGAGGCAGGTTTAGTCCGGTCTAAAGGGTCTCACGGAAGGTTTAGACCACGGTTTAGGGCGGATTTGAGGAGGTTTGGAGGTGGTTTTGAGGTTAAGGGGTTAGATTTAGTGGGGTTTAGTGTTTTAAAGGGACGCACCACAAGCTTTTAGAGAAAAATGAGGACAAACTGGAGAAGAGCTGGATTAGACCAGGTCTAAACCAGGTCTAAACCAGGTCTAAACCAGGTCTAAACCAGGTCTAATACAGGTCTAAACCAGGTCTAAACCAGGTCTAAAACAGGTCTAAACCAGGTCTAAACCAGGTCTAAACCAGGTCTAATACAGGTCTAATACAGGTCTAAACCAGGACTAAACCAGGTCTAAAACAGGTCTAAACCAGGTCTAATACAGGTCTAAACCAGGTCTAAAACAGGTCTAAACCAGGTCTAAACCAGGTCTAAACCAGGTCTAAAACAGGACTAAACCAGGACTAAACCAGGTCTAATACAGGTCTAAACCAGGACTAAACCAGGTCTAAAACAGGTCTAAACCAGGTCTAATACAGGTCTAAACCAGGTCTAATACAGGTCTAAACCAGGTCTAAACCAGGTCTAAAACAGGACTAAACCAGGACTAAACCAGGTCTAAAACAGGTCTAAACCAGGTCTAATACAGGTCTAAACCAGGTCTAAAACAGGTCTAAACCAGGTCTAATACAGGTCTTAACCAGGTCTAAACCAGGTCTAATACAGGTCTAAACCAGGTCTAAACAGGTCTAAACCAGGTCTAAAACAGGACTAAACCAGGACTAAACCAGGTCTAAAACAGGTCTAATACAGGTCTAAACCAGGTCTAAAACAGGTCTAAACCAGGTTTAATACAGGTCTAATACAGGACTAAACCAGGACTAAACCAGGTCTAAAACAGGTCTAAACCAGGTCTAATACAGGTCTAAACCAGGTCTAAAACAGGTCTAAACCAGGTTTAATACAGGTCTAATACAGGACTAAACCAGGACTAAACCAGGTCTAAACCAGGACTAAAACAGGACTAAACCAGGACTAAACCAGGTCTAAAACAGGTCTAAACCAGGTCTAAACCAGGTCTAAACTAGGTCTAAACCAGGTCTAAACTAGGTCTAAAACAGGTCTAAAACAGGTCTAAAACAGGTCTAAAACAGGTCTAAAACAGGTCTAAACCAGGTCTAAACCAGGACTAGTCCATGATCTGGGCTGGACTTTAAGTCTGGACTGACTCTGTGCTAGACTCTGGACTCAGTCTGAAGGTAAAGCGTTAACTCTGAACACTTTGTTATAAACTTAAATAATATAATTTATTCTAATTCGAGCCATAATAAAAGTTATTAATATTAATATTACAGAGCCACCGGAACATTCTTACTCATAAACATCTGCGGAGAAGAAAGATTTAAGAATAATGAGACGAGTTGTGTTGAAGTTTTTCCAAACAAACCCCGTTTAAAGAAAGTAAACGCATAAATGTAACTGTTATTTTGTAATGAACTATGTTTAAGTCTGAACTTTAGAAAGATGACCTTAAAACTTAAAATACAAATGAATACGGCTTACTGCATCTGTAATAATAATAATAATAATATTATTATTATTATTATTATTATTATTAATAATAATAATAATAATAATAATAATACTAACAATAATAATATTATTATTTTTATTATTATTATTATTATTATTATTATTATTATTATTATTTTATTTATGTATTTATTTATTATTATTATTATTATTATTATTATTATTTTTATTTCTGCATGGTGCACGTGGCAGAGTGGTTAGCACTCCTGCCTCACAGCAGGAGCCCAGCCGACTGTGAGGAGTCCTCCACCTGTTACTGTAGGTTCTCTCCAGGTACTCCAGTCCTCCCACCGTCCAAACACATGCATGTACAGGTCAACTCTAAAGTGTCCTGAGTCACTGTCTGTCTCTAAATGTTAGCCCTGCGACTAACTGGCCACTGTCCAGGGTGAACCCCGCCTCAGGCCCAAAGCTGCTGGGATAGGCTCCAGTCACATGACCCCTAACGGGACAAAGTCGTAGAAAATGAATGAATTATTACTGCATTTGTAGTTTTGTACTCAATAATGTTTGATCTAGACTCTGGTCCCGGTCCAGTCCCGCCTAGTCCTGAGCCGGGTCCTCGTTGGTCCTCGAGCAGGTCCCGGTCCAGCCCCGCCTAGTCCTGAGCCGGGTCCTCGTTGGTCCTCGAGCAGGTCCCGGTCCAGCCCCGCCTAGTCCAGAGCCGGGTCCTCGTTGGTCCTCGAGAAGGTCCCGGTCCAGTCTGTCTTTAATATTCTTTTACTCATAATTTAGCCCATGTTTAGTTTTTCAGTGGCTGTGGTTAAGCAACAAAGTAAGAATTATTAGAAAATACAATAAAAAGCTCAAATAAATGAATAAATGAGTTGAAAGAGAAATACTTCCACGTGTTCAGACGGGATTAAGAGTATTTTCAATAAAGGCCTCATAGGTTTTGAGCGTTTTAACTGTTTCTACTCTTCTTTACTGCTGTAAAAACTTGACACATATACATTATATTAATATTACTGAATAAACCATTTCCAAGTTTCAAATGTATTTTCCCAAAACAAAGCACATATTCCTTCCTTCCTGCCTCCTTTCTCCTCGTCTCCTCCTTCCTTTTGTCTGGAGCAGCTGGAGTGAGTCCCGTCAAGTGTCGTCTTCTCAAAGTGAGCCTCGCAGCGTTAGTTCTCTCTCGGTTTATTCTCGCTCTGCTCGCTTTTTGTTCTGCTGCAGCAACTTTGAGCTAAAATAAAACGAACCTTTTAAAACGCGACCCGAGACAGAAGCTGAACGAACCTGGGACAGAATCCAGACGGAATCCAGAAGAAATGGACGGATTTGGGAACTTTTGCAGATTTTGTTGAAGCCGCTTTGACAAGGATTTATTTCAGTTAGTTTTTAAATTATTAAAAAGTAAGGACGAACAGAAGTCCATTTCAAAATACAAATTACTTAAATTTTCAAAGTAAAATGTAAAATACTGAAGAACTGTTTCCTTCAAGAACGACGTGGATTTTGTTTGAAAAAAAGATGGAAACAATTTAAAAGTAGCAAAAAAATCGAAAACTGTGAGTTCGACGAAACCAAAACAAGAAAAAAAACATTTGGGATTTAAATTTTATATTTTAAGTTGACAAAAACTGAAATATTTTTTATTGTGCTTGACTTAGTCCCAGAAGAAAGTGGAATTTGTTCAAAAAGTTTAAAAACTGTACAAA
Organism: Neodontobutis hainanensis; assembly: GCA_024349245.1. Taxonomy (NCBI): domain Eukaryota; kingdom Metazoa; phylum Chordata; class Actinopteri; order Gobiiformes; family Odontobutidae; genus Neodontobutis; species Neodontobutis hainanensis. The sequence continues at coordinate 452,591 of JALDNG010000168.1, read as the reverse complement.
GCCTGGAAATAGTAGCCATTTTGGAATTCAAAATTCAAAAGCTGTAAAAAGATTAAAAAAATGCAATAATTATCTGTGACAGACATGAAAAGTGGAAAATAACTAGATTAACCACTGAACGTGAAAAAGTAACATATAAAAGTGAGGCTAAAAAGTTAAAACTCTTTTATATTTTCTGAAGGTGACATAAAACAATAACCTTTCAAGCGGCTGCAGGTTGAAAGGTTAAAAATGTAAGAAAAAGCTTGAGCTAATTTTAAAAAAATTGGGAATTTTCCAACAAATTTATTTTATTTTAGAAAATAATGTAATACAATTTTAGAAAACAAGAAGACAAAATGGGAAATGGGAAGAAAAATAAAAACTAAGGATTAAATGAGAAAGTGGAAGGAAGGAGGGATTGGTTCTTGAGTTTGAAAAGACTTCAGAGGCTGAGTTTGTCGTGGTCCGCTCCTCGTTCTTCTTCCTCTTCGTCGTTTCGAGCTCAGATCTGATCAGACTTGACTGGAGCCTCGAGAGAACTGCACGTTCCGCAGACGGCAGGACTTCAGCCACAGCCGAGACGACTTTTATCACCAAGAAGTACGTCTGGGAAAAGACAAGAGGCGGGATTTTTCACTGAAAGCTTCAAACAGATGAAATTCAGAAGCGTTTGAAGGATTTTCTTCGACTTTTCTGAACAAAATGACGAGTAAAGCAAGAGACGAGAAGCTGTGAACGGACGGGACTTTCCAAAGGCTCGAAGGCTATTGAGAGACTTTCCTCAAAAGCAAAAGACAAAATGTGGAAAAAACGGACTGAATGTTTTGACAAATCTACAGAAGCTGGTGAAAAATAGCACACAACAGACTTTGACCTCTGCCTTATGTTCCACCAAACACGACGAGCGAAAACAGACAGTAATATTTAAGTAACAACAGCTCTATTTTAAGATTAAGACAAAACCTGACAAAACTTGGGATTTTGCTCGACTTTTCTTCGTAAACACAGGATTGAAGCCCGGAGCAAGCTACGGAATCCTCCAAAGCTTGGCTTTAGATGGATGTGGAAAAACTGAGGACGAAATCTAAATATAAGCTCTTATTATACAAAGTCCTTTTGGAGAAATTCTGTCGTCTTTATGTGAGTGATTCTCTTTTTTCTTCAACAAACGAACTCAAGCCTGAAAAACGGAATAAAACAGCAATTGAATTTTTTCAACAAGAACTCGGACTAAAACCAGTCCAAACGTAATCATATTTTAAATTATTTCAGCGGTGGATTTCTGCTGGATTTTGGACAAAAACCATAAAAAGGGGTTAAGCCCTCTTTTCAGGCTTCTTGAATTCCAGACACTTTTTTTCTTCATAAAACAGAATTATGGAACTCACATTCTTTCCATTTTGAAAGACAATAAAAAGATCCAAGTGGCTTTAAGTTTAGGATTTCGAGACTTAAATCCTTCTGTCGTAAGAGACGGCAGTGTCGACCTGTTCCAAGCTCTTTCTAAAGGCTGCATTAAGAAAAGCCCTTCACAGGTTTGAGTTTTTGACCCGTTTTGTTTGAACGAAGCACCGTACGTGATTTAGAAATGTAAATGTAAAATGTAGAAACGCTGACGTTGATCTGCAGCGTCTTGACCAAACCAACAAGTTCAAATTCCACATTAAAGGGACTTTGTGTGGATTTTTGATCAAGACATTATTTCAAAAAGACAATCCTCTGGACACTTTTGTTCCATTTAACAAAGACAAACGGTTTTCTCTTTAATAACGGACAGACAGGGCTTTTTGAGACGACCACAAGCAAACCGTTTTCTGAAGGATTTAAATTTTTTAAATTTTCTGAATTCAAACAAAGTGAGAAAAGAAGTCATTTTTCTGCCTAAATCTGTAAAAACCTGAATCGTGACAATGTTCCTTGCTCCATTTGTGCAGAAAAATGATAACATAACAAAAACAAACGAGGACAACCTTTGAAACTAAAGGATTTTATTTTATTTTCATTGAAAGGTGTCGGGTACAACTTTCTGAACAAGAGGCTTGGCTTCTTTCTAAAATCTGGAATTTAAAAAGAAAAACCTGTTGAATTTGAACTGAATTTTAAATTTACCTGGAATTGTTCTGAGAAAAATCAGTCTAATTAAAGGAAAACTGTATTTTTATTTTTTTACAAGAATCTGACGGACGCTGAACGGTTTGTCTTCGACTAAAATCTTCTTGAAAATCCACAAATCTTAAAGTTGTAGGAAGAGGACTTGTGGATTTTCTTCCACAAAGAATAAAAAATAGAACAGGATTTGAATTAAAACCATGTTGTTAAAAACAAAACTTTGAAAGATCGGCTGGAGTTTGATTCATAAATAAAGACGGACTTTGTCTGAAAGAGAAACGCCGCGGCTGCTTCTCTTTGTGCGACTCATCTGCTGCTTTCCCCGACAGAGTCATTTCTTTCACCCCGACAGAGTCATTTCTTTCATCCCGACAGAGTCATTTCTTTCATCCCCGACAGAGTCATTTATTTCACCCCGACAGTCATTTATTTCACCCCGACAGAGTCATTTCTTTCATCCCACGACAGAGTCATTTCTTTCACCCCGACAGAGTCATTTCTTTCATCCCCGACAGAGTCATTTCTTTCATCCCCGACAGAGTCATTTCTTTCATCCCCGACAGAGTCATTTCTTTCATCCCCGACAGAGTCATTTCTTTCATCCCCGACAGAGTCATTTCTTTCATCCCGACAGAGTCATTTCTTTCATCCCGACAGAGTCATTTCTTTCATCCCCGACAGAGTCATTTCTTTCATCCCGACAGAGTCATTTCTTTCATCCCGACAGAGTCATTTCTTTCATCCCACGACAGAGTCATTTCTTTTATCCCACGACAGAGTCATTTCTTTCATCCACGACAGAGTCATTTCTTTTATCCCACGACAGAGTCATTTCTTTCATCCACGACAGAGTCATTTCTTTCTTTCATTCGAGACAAAATCCCTAAAAATCAGACAAGAACTCTTTTAAAGAGTTTGAATGAAATCTGACTTTGGGACGAGTTAAAGATGAACTGCAAAGATACAAGAACAGTCTTTAATGTAGATCCTGAAAAAATGGACTAAACAATCCATTTTCTTTGACCGATCCCTGAAGAAGAAGCCTCTCTTTTGGAGAAGGTGGATTTAAAGCGTTTTAAAGTCTCAGTCGAAGGCGTTCAGTTCTGGTCACACTCGGATGTAAACTCTGTAACACGATGGAGGTGCGCTTTAACTCGGAAATGGAGCAGGTCTTGTTGAAGAATAAGTCGAAGGACGTGGGAAAGGACTCGACTGTGAAGGGGACCAGTCTGGAGCCCAGTCTGGACCGGGACCGGACCAACAGCAGCGGCTCAGTGGACCCCGAGTACTGCCGCCGCATCCTCGTACGAGGTCAGTCCTGGTGCTTCTGGAAAGTCTTTAGGCCTGCATTATGTCTTTAAAGATAATCTAATAACATTTCTCTGTCAAAGGCAACAGTGAAGAATCTCTCATAAAACACACTTTAGATTTTCTGCTAAAAACGGTAAAAGAGATACAGACAGGACACTGTAGAAAGTGGATTTATTTATTTTGTGATTTAAAGTTTAAAGATATTATAATCTTTTATATTCTCAAAGTGTTGCTTTAAAAAATCAAAAGAGAAAATGAATTAAAAACATTTTTCAAAAAGTGTTATTTAATTTTATTCATTTATTTCAGATTGAATTGATGAGAGTGAAAAAACTAAAATGAATAAAATATTTTTTTTATTTTACAAAAGTAAAATAAAGTGACAAAAAAAGTACATTTTTATTATTATTGTGTTGTATTTTTTTATATAAAACACTCAAAAACATTCCGTGATTTATTAGTTTTCATTTTGTGAGTTCGACTGAAGCGTGTTTGAATTATTTAAGGCCCTCCTGGTCTTCCTTCTGTCCCACTCAAACATTCCTCTTTTTATTTCTATATTTAAATAATAATAATCAGAGTTTGTTCTTTCATGTTGTTATTTCACAGACTTTCTTTCTTCAGAGAATGTTTAAAAATGTAATTAAATCTACAAATATCCCAGCGCTGAAGGATAAAAGCAGCGTAGGCCCTGCTTTCATTCACACACTTGGACCTGAACAGTCGTGTCAATTTAACAATACTTTCATAATAATAAAAATAATGTGGAGCTCAGTTTCCATCTGGCTCCGTCTGAAAACTCAAGAAGCCAACTCATTATTTCATTATAATCTGGTTTTGTTTATTTCATTTAGAAATAGATAAACGCTCATTAGGATGAGGTTTTAATGAAATAAATGAATCATTTATTACAAAAATACAGTTGATGCAAGCAATGCTTTGTGATATCTTTATTATTAATCCTGTATTTATGTTTTATTGCCGTGTCCCTTAAAGACCGGAATAAAAGAATACGATTATAAAACAGATTGTTCGTTAAGAAGGTGTTTATCTGAAAGATTACAAAAGCTTTAATCTTAAAAGTGGATTGGATTTCATATGAGAAAGTTTTATTGAAGATGGAGAAAGCACTTGTTGAGTCTTTATTTTCTCACATTTACAGCGTTTCATTTGTATTTCTTTATATTTTATTCTAAACTACTCTTTTTGTCACGTCCACATTTACAAAATATAAAAAACATTACAAAAACACTGAACCGTAATATTAAACAGGAGTCAGAGAAGCCCCGCCTCTTTTTAGACCTGCAGTTCTGATTGGTCAGAGCTTGGGCTCAGAAAAATGTCGATGTTATTTCCTAATTTTTACTTTAAAAGTATTGGTATTAAATCTATTAAAAGAGAAATATCAAAGAGGTTTTCTTTCACCAAGGTCTTCGGTTTGATTTCTGTCGTTACGTTAATATTGTGCAGCTTGTTTATGATCAAATGTTAAGTGTTAAATGTTAAGTGTTAAATGTTTACTGGAACAAGACTGTAACAAAAGAACTTTCTGTAATGACTCCAGTGTAATTTTAACTTATTAACAAAAGTTTTATTTGCATTTGAACAGGTTTTAGTTGGATCTGAACAGGTTTTAGATGGATTTGAACACGTTTTAGTTGGATTTGAACACGTTTTAGTTGGATTTAAACAGGTTTTAGATGGATTTGAACAGCTTTTAGTTGGGTTTGAACAGGTTTTAGATGGATTTAGACAGGTTTTAGTTGGATTTGAACAGGTTTTAGTTGGATTTGAACAGGTTTCAGATGGATTTGAACAGGTTTTATTTGGATTTAAACAGATTTTAGTTGGATTTGAACAGGTTTTAGTTGGATTTGAACAGGTTTTAGATGGATTTGAACAGGTTTTAGTTGGATTTGAACAGGTTTTAGATGGATTTGAACAGGTTTTAGATGGATTTGAACAGTTTTTACTTGGATTTAAACAGGTTTTACTTGGATTTAAACAGGTTTTAGTTGGATTTAAACAGGTTTTAGTTGGATTTAAACAGGTTTTAGTTGGATTTAAACAGGTTTTAGTTGGATTTAAACAGGTTTTAGTTGGATTTAAACAGGTTTTAGTTGGATTTAAACAGGTTTTAGTTGGATTTAAACACGTTTTAGATGGCTTTAAACAGGTTTTACTTGGATTTAAACAGGTTTTACTTGGATTTAAACAGGTTTTAGTTGGATTTAAACAGGTTTTAGATGGATTTGAACAGGTTTTACTTGGACTTGATGCTCTGTTGTTCATATTTGGGCTCTTATACAACACTGACACAATGCCGTACATTTTTAATCCATATCTAACTAAGATTTATCGGGGACGTGTTTAAAGCCAACACTTAGAACTTACTGGTGTTTTTTGGAGAAAGCTATTTGTCTTCAGTCACAGTTTGTAGTTTTCTTCAGTCACAGTTTGTAGTTTTCTTGTCACAGTTTGTAGTTTTCTTCAGTCACAGTTTGTAGTTTTCTTCAGTCACAGTTTGTAGTTTTCTTGTCACAGTTTGTAGTTTTCTTCAGTCACAGTTTGTAGTTTTCTTCAGTCACAGTTTGTAGTTTTCTTCAGTCACAGTTTGTAGTTTTCTTCAGTCACAGTTTGTAGTTTTCTTGTCACAGTTTGTAGTTTTCTTCAGTCACAGTTTGTAGTTTTCTTCAGTCACAGTTTGTAGTTTTCTTCAGTCACAGTTTGTAGTTTTCTTGTCACAGTTTGTAGTTTTCTTCAGTCACAGTTTGTAGTTTTCTTCAGTCACAGTTTGTAGTTTTCTTCAGTCACAGTTTGTAGTTTTCTTGTCACAGTTTGTAGTTTTCTTCAGTCACAGTTTGTAGTTTTCTTCAGTCACAGTTTGTAGTTTTCTTCAGTCACAGTTTGTAGTTTTCTTCAGTCACAGTTTGTAGTTTTCTTGTCACAGTTTGTAGTTTTCTTCAGTCACAGTCGTAAACCTGAACCCTCTGTGTGTCCAGACGCTAAAGGCTCCATCCGGGAGATAATCCTGCCCAAAGGCCTGGATCTGGACCGGCCCAAACGAACACGGACCTCGTTCACGGCGGAGCAGCTCTACCGTCTGGAGATGGAGTTCCAGAGGTGTCAGTACGTGGTCGGACGAGAACGGACCGAGCTGGCGAGGCAACTGAACCTGTCCGAGACTCAGGTATGAGACTCGAGAGATTTAACAACAACTAATTCTTTTAGGATGGATTTGAGCAGGTTTTAGATGGATTTGAGCAGGTTTTATATGGATTTGAGCAGGTTTTAGTTGGATTTGAGCAGGTTTTATATGGATTTGAGCAGGTTTTAGTTGGATTTGAGCAGGTTTTATTTGGATTTGAATAGGTTTTAGTTGGATTTGAGCAGGTTTTAGTTGGATTTGAGCAGGTTTTATTTGGATTTGAGCAGGTTTTAGATGGATTTGAGCAGGTTTTAGGTGAATTTGAGCAGGTTTTAGATGGATTTGAGCAGGTTTTAGATGGATTTGAGCAGGTTTTAGTTGGATTTGAGCAGGTTTTATTTGGATTTGAATAGGTTTTAGTTGGATTTGAGCAGGTTTTAGTTGGATTTGAGCAGGTTTTATTTGGATTTGAGCAGGTTTTAGATGGATTTGAGCAGGTTTTAGGTGAATTTGAGCAGGTTTTAGATGGATTTGAGCAGGTTTTAGATGGATTTGAGCAGGTTTTAGATGGATTTGAGCAGGTTTTAGTTGGATTTGAGCAGGTTTTATTTGGATTTGAATAGGTTTTAGTTGGATTTGAGCAGGTTTTAGATGGATTTGAGCAGGTTTTAGATGGATTTGAACAGGTTTTATATGGATTTGAGCAGGTTTTAGTTGGATTTGAGCAGGTTTTAGATGGATTTGAGCAGGTTTTAGATGGATTTGAGCAGGTTTTAGATGGATTTGAGCAGGTTTTAGATGGATTTGAGCAGGTTTTAGATGGATTTGAGCAGGTTTTAGATGGATTTGAGCAGGTTTTAGTTGGATTTGAGCAGGTTTTATTTGGATTTGAATAGGTTTTAGTTGGATTTGAGCAGGTTTTAGTTGGATTTGAGCAGGTTTTATTTGGATTTGAGCAGGTTTTAGATGGATTTGAGCAGGTTTTAGGTGAATTTGAGCAGGTTTTAGATGGATTTGAGCAGGTTTTAGATGGATTTGAGCAGGTTTTATATGGATTTGAGCAGGTTTTAGTTGGATTTGAGCAGGTTTTATTTGGATTTGAATAGGTTTTAGTTGGATTTGAGCAGGTTTTAGATGGATTTGAGCAGGTTTTAGATGGATTTGAACAGGTTTTATATGGATTTGAGCAGGTTTTAGTTGGATTTGAGCAGGTTTTAGATGGATTTGAGCAGGTTTTAGATGGATTTGAGCAGGGTTTAGATGGATTTGAGCAGGTTTTAGTTGGATTTGAACAGGTTTGAGATGGATTTGAGCAGGTTTTAGATGGATTTGAACAGGTTTTAGATGGATTTGAACAGGTTTTTTATGGATTTGAGCAGGTTTTAGTTGGATTTGAGCAGGTTTTAGATGGATTTGAGCAGGTTTTAGATGGATTTGAGCAGGTTTTAGATGGATTTGAGCAGGTTTTAGATGGATTTGAGCATGTTTTTTTTGGATTCGAGCAGGTTTTAGATGGATTTCTGCAGGTTTTAGGTGGATTTGAGCAGGTTTTAGATGGATTTCTGCAGGTTTTATATGGATTTGAGCAGGTTTTAGATGGATTTCTGCAGGTTTTAGATGGATTTCTGCAGGTTTTAGATGGATTTGAGCAGGTTTTAGATGGATTTCTGCAGGTTTTAGATGGATTTCTGCAGGTTTTAGATGGATTTGAGCAGGTTTTAGATGGATTTCTGCAGGTTTTAGATGGATTTGAGCAGGTTTTAGATGGATTTGAGCAGGTTTTAGATGGATTTCTGCAGGTTTTAGATGGATTTGAGCAGGTTTTAGATGGATTTGAGCAGGTTTTAGATGGATTTCTGCAGGTTTTAGATGGATTTCTGCAGGTTTTAGATGGATTTGAGCAGGTTTTAGATGGATTTCTGCAGGTTTTAGATGGATTTCTGCAAGTTTTAGATGGATTTGAGCAGGTTTTAGATGGATTTCTGCAGGTTTTATATGGATTTGAGCAGGTTTTAGATGGATTTCTGCAGGTTTTAGATGGATTTCTGCAGGTTTTAGATGGATTTGAGCAGGTTTTAGATGGATTTCTGCAGGTTTTATGGAATGTAAAGAGTTAAAGGCCTGTGTCTGAACCAGAATATAAGCTTTTGTCAGCAGCAGATCCTTTATAAACGAGACATTTAACTGGACTTTGAGGCTCCTTTTGTTGCAGACATCTTTAACACTTTTCACACTGAACAAGAACCTGAGAGTAAACATTAGCCGCAGCAGCTGCTTTACTCTGTGTTTAACAGAAAATATGAGTCCTTGACGTTGTTTACAGCTCAGTAAACACTCTTTATGATTCGAATCATTAATGAAGCTGTTTGTGGTTTTGACTTCTCTTCCTTTTCCATAAACCCAACCCTGATCAGAACTTAGACCTTTACTGTCCTGTTTGTCTAGAAAAATGAGATGTTTTGTTTGTTTAAGGATACATCATATGGACAGTTGTGGAGGTCGGTGGAAAGAGAAGTGATACTGAGACTTCTAGTCAGAGAAACAAACCCTAACCCTGGCTTTTCCGCATTAACCACGCCCACTTCACATTTCTGAACAATCACTCGATAGTGAAGAAGAAAAGCTCTGATGTGTCGAGAACAAGCTGTGAGAACTCTCAGTTCTTCAGGATGTTCCCAGGCTCGTGGCGTGTGTCTCGTTTCTGAACAAATGGGTTCTAAGGCATCTCCTTCTGGAGTCAAAGTTCTGTCTGGACCTGAAGAAGCCACAGGTCATTCTGTTGAAATGACAGAGGGACCAGGTTCTAATACTGCAGCCATGTTGTCCAGGTTCTACACGTTACACGTTAGAGAGTCAGATAGACTCCAGAACCTGAGAGAAGAAGTAGAAAATGAAAAACTGAATAAACAAACCAACGGTTATAAACAGGAAAAGGTTTCAGAGAAGGCCTCTGGACAAATGTCTGGTGCGCGGCTGACAGGACATACAACCTTCTAAAGACTTACTGGTTTACGGTTTCATTGAGTGAAAAAGACAGTGTCCTCTGTGACTGAGCGTGTCCTTGTGTCTCCAGGTGAAGGTGTGGTTCCAGAACCGTCGGACGAAGCAGAAGAAGGACCAGGGGAAGGACTCGGAGCTGCGGTCTGTGGTCTCGGAGACGGCCGCCACCTGCAGCGTCCTGCGTTTGTTGGAGCAGGGCCGCCTCCTCCCGCCTCCGGGTTTACCGGGCCTGTTACCCCACTGCGGGAGCGGCCCCCTGGGCTCCCTGTCCATGCCCTCCAACACCAGCAGCGGGGCGCCAGCAGGGGGCAGCCCTCCGTTACCCGCCTCCAGCTCGGGGACGGTCCCCCCGGCCGCTCACAGCCTCTTCAGTTTTCCGATGCCGTCGTTGCTCAGTGGCGTGGCGTCTCGGATCGCGTCTCCATTGTCGTTGGCGGGGAACCTTCAGGAACTCTCCGCGCGGTATTTGAGCTCGTCTGCGTTCGAGCCTTATTCCAGGACCAATGGCAAAGACAACGCGGACAAGAAAATCTTGGAATGACGCTGTTATTTAAGGATAAACCCGGAATGGCTTTTAAACGTCTCTGAATGTTTCATCTGTTTGTTCTGTAGCTGTGACTGTGACGTGACAAGGCCGTATCCAACAAAGGCAAAAGGGAGATTTAGCTCCAAATATTGAAAACTACTACATGACCAAACCTTTTTAATTCAAATATGAATTCTGACTTTCTTCTCACGACACCTGACTAGAACTTCTAAAATTATGAAATCATTTGCAAAATTTGAGATTTTAAACTTGTAACTTGTTAAACCTTACACTTTAAAAATAATTACATTTTGTTATTAAAATTTGAAATGCCACAAAGAAAGAAGGTGCTGGGTTCGATTCCCATCCAGGACAGGTGTTTGTATGTTCTCCCTGTACTCCGGTTCCCCCCCCCCACGCACACGGGGCCACGACCCCCTGCAAAAGAGATTTGTCTCAGCAATGAATAAAGGATAAAAAAGGTAAAATAAAACAAAAACACATCCAGAAAATAGGTTTCAAACCTTTGTGTGCAGAGGTCAAAGTGTTGCTGCTTCACAAAACAATGGTCGTATTATTTCAATTTGTCCTTTGAATAATCAGCCTTTTATCGGAGTTTGACAAATGTTTGGAAACTATCCAAGACTTAATTAGACTGCCCTTGAATCTTTGCCAAACCAGAAATATTGTCCAAACCAAACCAAAACACTTTTTTGTGCAAATACAGTCAAAATCCAAAAAAACAATCAAAAGTGCAAATTTATTTACAAATCGTCAAAATGGCTGTTGTCTCAAACACAGGGCGAGTTAAAAAGAGGATAAATACATTTTCTATTAAAATTCTGACAAAGTTGTTTTTTTGGGTTAAATTCAATAAACATAAGTCCTATTGTTTTACAAACTTCCCAAATCGAGCTCAAAAAACAAAAAAACAAAATCACACCAAACACGAAAATACACGAAAAACGTTCTGACATTTTGTCCTCTCCTTTGCCCAACACAAGACCATTTAACACATTTCCGAATGTTTAACCCACTCTTCATTATGGTTTTCCATATCTGGTCAAATTGAACAGAAATTATTGAACCGGACTTGATAAACGCAGAATTTTGAATTTAAAAGTTAATGTCTGAGGCACATTTTCTAAAGGATGTGATAAAACCTTTTTGGTGAAGGTCTGTACAAATTATCACCTGTGAAATATAATTTAAAATGTGTAAAAACTGCAAAAACACAAAATGTCAAAGCTTAACGTGTTTACTTAGTAATGGACAAAACTCAGTCTAGTGGCCTTGTATCTTTTCAAAATCCCAAACAAAGCCTGAACCAGACCGAAAATCAGTTTTACGACGGACAGCGTTAAAAGAAAAAAAGGGAAAAAGAGTCTCAATAAGGAATGTGTTTTTATTACTTAATAAAATGCAAAAGACAACATTTATTTCTTCCATCGTGTCGTGTTTTGAGATGAGATTACTCAAAGATCCTTGGGTTTAACAAATGTTTTCAGGTCTAAAAAATATTTATCAAAAAGAACAATAGAGGGAATTAGCAGAGAATGAGGCCACTCCACTTTACGCCACAGTCGGACGGTAAAGGACGAGAAAAAACGAGAAAAAACCAGATGAACAGTGTTGGATGAATTGATTGTATTGTTGCTTTAGAGAAATAAGCTTGTTTGACGTCAGTTTCTAAAACCGTGGTTATATTTGAAATGTAGAATTTATGAAAAATGGTAGATTTCCCGATGTCTGCTCGAGCAGAAAGAGGAATGTCCCTGTTCGAAGGTCTTCACAAGGCCAGCGTGAAAGCCAACAGATTTGAGAAGCGGCAACAAAAAGCTCTTTGTGAATGTGTGGCGACCAAACCAATAGAGTGAATTAATAAGGACATGTCCCCACCGACGATAATTAGCACCTATTTTACAGCCACCACCAATAATTGTGAACAAAATAAGCCCCTTTTGTCCGACACCTGCATCAATGGACCTTAGCTTTTCGCTAGTTCTCGCTAACGTGACTGTTTCAAAGGCAGTAAAAGCTTTGGTAATTTGTGGACTTGGGGAAATTATTTAATCAGTGAAGGTTGCAATGGTTTATTACAAAATTTAGAGTAATATTTGTAAACAGCGAATGGTAATGTTAAAGTGAAAGAGTGTTTAGCAGCGCGGATAATGTGGAAAGAGTTTCCATGGATTTATTTTCCAAATGCATCATATATTCATTTTAGTCTTTGTATTTGGTCTTGAACAGTTTTCCAGAGTCCCATCTTCAGTTTAACATCGATAAAAGTGTCAGGATTCATGTCTGTTTTGTATTGTTTCTAGTTTGTATCGTAATTCATGTATTTTATTTTGATATGTCTTGCCTTTGTCTGTGTCTCTGTTTGACTTCCTGCCTTGTGTCTTTCCCTCCTGTGTGATTACCTGCTCCGCCCTAATATGTTTCACCTGTCCCTTGTTGTCTGTGTCTATTTATACCTGTTTGTCCTTCCCCTCAGGACCAGGTCATTCTGTCACGGGGTGCTGGCTCAGGGGAAGGGAAAGACTCCAATGCAGACACCCAGAACTCCAATAAAACGTGAAACAAAAATTTATTTAAGGGGAACAACAGATGAGCATACAAAAGCCAAAAACCAAAATTCTCCCAGAACCGATAGGCAAAAAATCCAGAGATAAAAAATATACTAAAACACAAAGGACTAAGAAAAATCACAAGTGACGACAGGAACAGCGACAGAACTTACGGGTACCGAAGACGAATACATTGACAAAGACTATGACAATGTGACGATGACCTGGTCCTGAGGGGAAGGACAAACAGGTATAAATAGACACAGACAACAAGGGACAGGTGAAACATATTAGGGCGGAGCAGGTAATCACACAGGAGGGAAAGACACAAGGCAGGAAGTCAAACAGAGACACAGACAAAGGCAAGACATATCAAAATAAAATACATGAATTACGATACAAACTAGAAACAATACAAAACAGACATGAATCCTGACAAAAAGTCCCTTTAGTCGACTGTAAAATGTCAAGAATAATGTCGTCTTTTGAATCAGAAGGCTTCCAGAATAATCTATAAAGGAACAAATATTAACATTAAACAGAGATGCAATCAAACATACGGTATATTATATACTGTCTTATAATGTATTATAATCTGTAAAAGGTGACGATGCTGGCTCGTCACTCCCCCTGTGGACATTGTGTGTATTACAACAAACAAATTCCAGGTACTAAAAATGAATTACGAGGGTTTAACGTTCCAGCACAAGGTAAAAACAGACGTTCGATAAACTACAGGACACTTAAATGCATCAAATATTAAGTATTAATCCACTTTCTGATTTTAAAGTTTTTATTCTGGGCCTTCAACACCTTTGTGGAGTCTATCGTCCAAAAAATTAAATCACAAACAGGTTTTGTTGTTGCAGCTTTTGAACTCTGCTCCAAAAATCCACTTAAACATGTGCGTAAAACAAAGATGAAATCTCACCTGTTTCTTCACTCCCCCTGTGGACATTCTGTGTACTGTCACAACTACAAAAAAGCCTTGCCCCAAAGAAGGTTTTAACTTCCCGCTGTTAAAGGAGATGTATTTGGACACTAGTCTCTGTTTTTAAGAGATAAACGAGAAGGAAATGTAGGAAATGTACAGATGTCTCCATAAAAAAAATCTAAAAACTGTGAAAAAATTTAAAAGTCCTCTTTTAAATGCACCATTTCTTCTTAAAATATTTTTCTTTTATATTTTTTATTTATTTTACTATTAAAAAATAAATTTTTGTCCTAAATCTAGTTCATCTGACCGCAATATATTTCTCCACAGTCAATTTAAACTACATTAAATAAATAAAACTAAATTATAGTCATCCACAGAAGTTTACTGCTTTCAAACATAAAAAATATTCTAAACTAAAGTCTTGGTGGGTTTGTTTGAAATTAGTCAATTAAAAATAAAACTTTCCCAAAAGTCTTTAAAACACCTAAACCTTAACTCGGCGGAACTCCTTTAGTCCCATTGTTCTGTTTAGTTTTTTCACAAACTTCAAAAGTCGACCTTTCGACTCGAAGGTCGTTCGCTGGTTGGATTGTTCCGTGTTGTTCGTCGATGGGTTTGGTGCGGTTTGTTCGACTTTTTTTTTCACTTTGTGGCATCTTTCATTTTTGTCTGTGTAAAATGTGAGTTTTGTGTATTTTCCTTTTTCGGGGGAAATACGAGGGGTTCTAAACCAGAAACTCTTGAATTGTAACACAACCATGAACGGTTGAAAATTTCACCCTGAACTAAATGTTGAAAGTAATTGTTACAAAACCGAAGCTGCAAACTGGACTTTCTGTACAAATATGGTTTTGAGATGAGAATTGTACCTTGAAATGGTTATTTTATTGTAAATTATTCATGTCTGTAATTAATCGAAGCCTAGTCTGTGCGGATGGACGGATGTTTTCAACGGGTCAGGTCTTGTTCTCGAGCCATTTTGATGCTGTTTTTGTGAAATCTCTTGAATTTTGTGAAACGTGTGGTATAAATGTGGATATATATTATGTATACGGAAAAAAGACCGTTTTTTTTTTCATTTCATAAATGTCACAGATAAATTCATGACAACTTGCAGTGGAGTTTTTTGTGAGAGTCTATTCTGTAAAAATGTTCTAAAAATCTAAACACGTCACGGGCTGTTGGTTTAGTGAAGGACAAGTATTTCATTTATAAAGACGACTAAGTGATTAGCATTTACGGTAATAAGGTCTGTGCAAAATAAAAAATGAAAGTGTGAAATGTGCAAAAGAAAAGTTGAATAATTGGAGGAAGGCGTAGATGTTAAATTTTGTGTCTTTAAAACTTGTGTTGGACCTGTTCTAACGACAACACTGAGCGTTTACACAAAAACTCTTTCGGAATTTCACTCAGAAAATTACCATTCTGCTTTTAGACGCAGATGTTTTCACGGAATCGTCTGTTTTAGTTTAGTTTGTGACTAATGTTTGCCTCAGTGACAGAAACTTATTCTCAAATATGGTCTTTTATTGAATGTAGCTCTAGATCTGTTGGATGTTGAATTCCTTTTTCTTTCAGTTCCACAGAGGCTCATAGTCTTTGAAAATAACGTCAGGATGAAATGTTTTAAAACCTATAGTTATCTCGGTCAGAGTGAGCCTAAACGTTGTGTCTTCACTCGTTTGAATTCCAGTCGTAACAAAAGATTTACATGCATTTTAAAAATCCAAAACTGAAGATCTGCCAAAGTAATTCTTATTTTGTGTTCTCGACATCGTCTGGGCAGAACTTTTTTTTGGTGGGTGTCCAACATCTATTGTGTGATTGGTCAGAAATGAGAAGTGGGCGTGGCTCTAGTGAGGAGAAAAGTGAGGAGTTCTTGAGTTTCTGCTGAAGTATGAAGGCTCTGACCAGAACTAGCTCCAGAAATCTCTCTGTTCTCGAGGAGTTAGGGCCAGCTCTGAAGGTAAACTGTATTATTATTTCAATGTTGCACTTGAATTTTAATATTTGTTTAGCAATAAACTGTTGCATCGAAGTCCTAGGGGCCCCTTGGGGGCTCACCTGGTCCAGCACACACCTGGGCTCCTGTTTCCTGTTTCCTGTTTCCTGTCGACTGTCACAAAAAAGTCAAAAATAAATCATCTTCAAAAACGATAAAACATGATAATTACCAGATTACAACAACAGACCTGCCAAATATGGAAAGAATTTATCATTTTAATGTATAATTTAGAAAAACAAGCTTTAACACAAGTCGTATGAAAGAAAAAACATTGAAAGCCGCATTCTGTCAAAACTGAGAAGTTAAAATGAAACGTTTTGAGGCAGTCTTTGCTTTTCGATGTTTTAAGTTTAAGATGCAACAGTTTTTTTTCCACAAACTGTGTTTTTCTATCAAACGTGAATCAGATTCTGTTAGGCATTTAATATATTATTATTATTAATAATAATAATAATAATAATAACAATAATAACAATAATAATAATAATAATAATAATAATAATAATAATAATAATAATAATAATAATAACAATAATCATAATAATAATAATAATAATAATAATAACAATAATCATAATAACAACAACAACAATAACAACAACAATAATAATAATAATAATAATAATAATAATAATAATAAGCCACATTTCTAAACACATTATCCAGAAGACAAACCACAAAAATACATTGATATTAATACATTTGACGAACTGTGGAGAGAAGAACAAAGCTACATTTAAATGTCATTTTATGTCAATGAAGCAAATGAAGTTAAAGAAAAACCAACAGTTCTGCAAACATCTGCGTCGAAATGAGTTCTCTAAATGGTCCGTGTTTTTGGAAAAGCTCCGAGGCAGCAGGTGTTGTTGTCCTGAACCCAGTTGTGTTTCTGACTAAAGCAGAGAACACAGGTCAAACAGGTTCTGTTTGGAAAGTGACGCCTGCCGAGCTGCAGCCGTGGATTCCAAATAAACGCATGCTTTCCAGCAGACCCAATCATTTTATTTTTTTATTCTGTCCACAACAAATCTGAAGTTACACCAAAAGCAATCTTTACAGCCATTTAAACTGAAACATCCCTGCTTCATAATTCACATTTCAATCTGAATTTACTCCAGTTTTAACAAAAACCCATTTACAACAAACGTAATTAAAGCAAAAACCAAAATACACTCTTTTAGATTTACTTTAAGAAGAAAAGTTAAGCCTAAATACAATTAACCCACATTTCTGTTGAAAAATTATAGTAAAATAAATAATAATAATAAAATAAATCCCTGACTCTAACTGTAGTATATTCTTATCTTACCTTTTGAGGAATATTATTTAAAAAATGGAGGACGAGCCCTGGACAATGTTTGAATAAAATGAAGACTATTCATTTTGTTAAATTGTAGTAAATGACACAGTTTTTATAAGGTTTATTCTGAATGTTTTGAGTAAACTCGTTCGGATTCAAAGAATAATTTGTAAAAAACATCTTCACATCCGTCAGTGGAGCTCGCTTTTTAACGATGGTCCTTTATTTTTAAATTCTATTTCAAGAACCCACCTTGAATTTGAGACGCTTCAGGAAATAAACAAAAATTAAAAAGAAATCTCATCAACAGATAATTTTAAGAGTCTGTTCTTTTATTCTCTGTGGGTAAACTAAACAAGAAAATAAATGATGTCGGGGAGAAAATTAAAAGGACAATATGGCAGTGTTTGTAAAGTCCCGACTTTAATTAATTTTTATAAAATTACCGAGTAAGTAATCTTTCTTTTACACACACCATTTAATCTGAAAACATCTTCACAATATCTTCAGAAATCTAACAAAATCTTTTTTATTTGTTTGATTTTAATTAAAAATACAGTTTTGTCATAGCTCTAGTTCTTCACCTGCGTTAGTAAAAAAAAAAAAATAAAATCTACAAACAACAAGTAAAAATAAATGATATAAATATTTGATTAAAAAATTTCAGCATCTTTAAAAATGTTCTGCTCAAACAAAACGGTTTTGATTCCACACTTAAAATATAAATATAAGTCGTTTAAAAACAGTTCAAACCTGAAAGAAATACTTTTATATTTTTGCTCTCATTTTGTTTTTATTTTGGGAAATTTACCAGTTTCAATGTCAAACCAATCTTTTCTTTTGTTCCATGTTTTAAATGCAGTTTTGTCAAAGATCATTTCCACTTTACGTCACAACATTTAACAAACATAAAGTCTAAAAACAGCAGGAAAAGAAAAAATCGTTCTTTTTTTTTTTTATTCCATTTTTTTGCATCTACTAGATTCAATTCTATTTTGTGTTGCAGCCGTTAAAGACGTAGAAATATGGAACATCTGAATGAGAACTGTCCCTGTGACTGAAATAAATCCGACGGACACTGAGATTCCACTGAAGACGAGACACACATTTGTACAAACGCTGTCTTTTGTCCCACTTCCTTCTGTTTCTTGGGAATCTGTGCGAAACAAGAGAAAGCCGTGTTTTTAAAAGACTTTTACGCCCGGCGCCTCTCACCGCCCACCGGCCTTTTCTCCGGCTCTCGCCACAAGCCCCCAATTAGTGCCGACTCGAGGGGGCTTCGGACGCGGGGGGCTTTTGTAAAAGGCCTGTCGTAGCCGTGGACCACCAACACATTCTCTCCACACGACCGGCTCCGATTCTAAACGCTTCAACGTCCGTCCGTTTTTACTCCGTCCTCACAGACTCATAATCCGGAGCTTTCTGTGTCTCGTCCCTGATTTTACAGCCCGACAGCGAAAGCTAAAGGATCCCCCTCCAGGCGTTTTGGGGGTCTTTAAAGAAACTGCCAAAGCCTAACCCTTTGCTTCCACACATAATTAATCCTATTAGAGAAGCAAAGCAAAGAGGGGCCCCCGAAACAAGGGCCCCACTTCTGCTTCGGCTCAAGACTGTGTCAAACAGAGGGACTCTGGGTTAAATACAAGTCGTGTTTCCGTAAAATATGAAGTGAATTTGTGAAACGTCACGAGAAAAGCAAAGTAAAACTGCTGAGAAGAGAAGAAGAGAAGAAGAAGAAGAAGAAGAAGAGAAGAAGAGAAGAAGAAGAAGAAGAAGAAGAAGCTGAAGAAGAAGCTGAAGCAGAAGAAGAAGAAGAAGAAGCAGAAGAAGAAGAAGCTGAAGATGAAGAAGCTGAAGCAGAAGAAGAAGAAGAAGCTGAAGATGAAGAAGCTGAAGATGAAGAAGAAGAAGAAGAAGAAGCTGAAGAAGAAGAAGCTGAAGATGAAGAAGTTGAAGATGAAGAAGCTGAAGAAGAAGAAGAAGAAGAAGCTGAAGCAGAAGAAGAAGAAGAAGAAGCTGAAGAAGAAGAAGCTGAAAATGAAGAAGAAGAAGAAGAAGAAGAAGCAGAAGAAGAAGAAGAAGCAGAAGAAGAAGAAGAAGCAGAAGAAGAAGAAGCTGAAGCAGAAGAAGAAGAAGAAGCTGAAGAAGAAGAAGCTGAAGATGAAGAAGAAGAAGAAGAAGAAGAAGCTGAAGAAGAAGAAGAAGAAGAAGAAGAAGAGGAAGAAGAAGAAGCTGAAAATGAAGAAGAAGAAGAAGAAGAAGCTGAAGAAGAAGAAGAAGAAGAAGAGGAAGAAGAAGAAGAAGAAGAAGAAGAAGCTGAAGCTGAAGAAGAAGAAGAAGAAGAAGCTGAAGAAGAAGAAGAAGAAGCTGAAGAAGAAGAAGCTGAAGAAGAAGAAGAAGAAGAAGAAGCTGAAGAAGAAGAAGAAGAAGAAGCTGAAGAAGAAGAAGAAGAAGAAGAAGCTGAAGAAGAAGAAGAAGAAGAAGAAGAAGAAGAAGAAGAAGAAGAAGAAGAAGAAGAAGAAGAAGAAGAAGAAGAAGAAGCTGAAGAAGAAGAAGAAGAAGAAGAAGAAGCTGAAGAAGAAGAAGAAGAAGAAGAAGAAGAAGAAGAAGCTGAAGAAGAAGAAGAAGAAGAAGAAGAAGAAGAAGCTGAAGCAGAAGAAGCTGAAGCTGAAGAAGAAGCTGAAGTTGAAGAAGAAGCTGAAGCTGAAGAAGACAGTTTCGTTCCTGTTGGAGCGTGACTCTGGTTTAATGGAGGACACAGAATGGAGAGTTTTTCATTTATAAAGTAAGAGCTGGAAGACTAACCTGTTCCACAGACCATCTGGAGGCTCCTGTAGGAAGTGTTTACAAAAGGACAGGTTTTATTCAGAGCTGAACCATCACTGGACACGAGCCTAAGGCCAGGGTTCAGACCAGACTTTGGAGCAGTTAAAGATGGATTTTTGACTCACAGAGAGCTCTTTGTGATGAGCACAGAACACAAGCTTTGTTTTTAAAAAAACTTTTTGAATATGACTTGAAAACAAAACATTTCCGTGGTTTCAGTGTCTGATGCTGACCCGACCTCAGCTGCACGTCTCCAGAGGAAACACGCTTTTAAACAACATTCCAGATCTTTTGTTTTATTCCATGACCTTAATTCTGACCGACGTATGACCTCAAAGCCCACAGTCATCTCTCCTAACGACAAACATAACTCCATCTGGAAGAAGAGCCCAGATTATCCCCAGTATGAACAGTCTCCAGACTCCTGTAGGTGGCGCTAACCCTCATTTACCTGGTTTACCATTAGTGTGGACAGACATTCTAAAATATCTTTGTTGTTGAAATTAAAGTGTATTTTAAACGTGTGTTTACAAAATCATTCACGGACTTGTCAAGGTTTAATACGACCTCGCTTACATTCACCTTTACATTCACCTGAGTTTCACGGTTTTCAGTGTGTCTTTGTGTCTTTGTGCTGTAAACCTCTTAAACCGGATCAGTCCAGTCCTGGTCCAGTCCTGGTCCAGTCCTGGTCCAGTCCTGGTCCAGTCACATCCAGAATAATTGTTAGAATTGGGATAAGCCTCAAAACCTGGAAACGAAAGTGTATGTGAACAACAGAACCACGTCCGGTCACATGATTCAAACTAATTACGTAAAACAATGCTTCGTGTCCTTCGGCTGTAAATGTTTTCTCTGAAGGCTGTGGCTCACTCAAGGCTGAAGGTTTATCACACGCCTCAAAGTCCGCTCTGTTTCCAGCTCCGAGCGTGTGTTTGTGGGGCTCCTCCGCTGTCCAGATCAAAAAAACACAATCACTGAATAAATCCTTCCTTTGTCTGAGAGAAAAAAGGCCCTTGAACCGTTTCCTTTGAGTGAAACACCCTTTTTCATTTGAAATCATGTTCAGATTGGAAGTGAATCATCTTTGAGGCCGAAGTCTTGACCCTTGAAGCCTGTAAAAAATGGCGGCTTTGGGTGAAAATAAATGAAAAATAAATGGCCAACCACCACTTCATCCTCAGCCTTAACCCACAGGACTTTAGGATGGGATTTTTGTACGGCTTTTCAAGGAGTTTTGCGTCGTCTGAAGGCTACATAAACCGTGAATGTGAAGTGTCCACCTTTGGGCAGACGTCCGTTGAGCCCAAAAACAGTGGAGCTAAACGCTGCAGAGAATCCTCACTCGAGACAAAATGGTTTTAATCCATGAAGCGAGACAAGGCTCTGAGTCTGAGGTCTTTGCTCTGGGGTTTCACTGTGTAGCTCATAATATAGAAAGAGAACTTGTGTTGGTGTAAATCTTTTCTCCTGCTTCTGTCTTGTTCACTTTAACAATGCTCTGATTGGTTTATATTTAGGACTCTCCCTTTTTAAATGCTCTCAGAAACTTCTCAGAGCAGTGTTATTCTGTCAAACGAGGCCAGCGGCAGGACTCTGAGAATATCGCTCTTCACCAACATTAATCTGCTATTTTTACAGCCCAGGTCGACGCTGGTCCACTCCAGACTGTAGAGCCGCTGGGTTCACGGGCTTCAGCTGCAAAATCATCTTCAAACCAACAGCTCTGAGTCCAAAAAACAAAAATTAAAAGGAGCAGACAATCCAGGCGTTTTTAAGGTGAAGGTATGTGCAATCTTGTCATTTGGCTGTCAGTTGACCAAGCGTCTCTCATGGAACCTCCTAAAGGGTCGTTTCGTCAGGGCGCCGTCATGCGCCAAAATACAGCGAAATACAGCGATATACCTCCGTCCACCAGAGGGCAGGCTCCAAAAGCAGAAATATAAGGAGAGACCCAATGTGACTTTACAAGTGTAAAAAACATGTTTACATCCTGGTACAAAAGACGGCTCTGGTCTCTAGAGTTTTTACTACGTGACAACTCTGTGTGTGGGGGGGAGGACGGGACTGGACGGGACTCGACGGGACTGAACTGGACGAGACTGGACGGGACTGGACAGGACTGGACGGGACTGGACGGGACTCGACGGGACTGAACTGGACGAGACTGGACGGGACTGGACGAGACTGGACGTGACTCAACGGGACTGGACTGGACGAGACTGGACTGGACGGGACTGGACTGGACGGGACGAGACTGGACTGGACGGGACTCGACGGGACTGGACGAGACTGGACGGGACGGGACTGGACTGGACTGGACTGGACGGGACTCGACGGGACTGGACGAGACTGGACGGGACTGGACTGGACGGGACTCGACGGGACTGGACGAGACTGGACGGGACTGGACAGGACTGGACTGGACAGGACTCGACGGGACTGGACAGGACTGGACAGGACTGGACAGGACTAGAAAGGACTGGATGGGACTCAACGGGACTCAACGGGACTGGACAGGACTGGACGGGACTGGACAGGACTCGACGGGACTGAACTGGACGGGACTGGACGAGACTGGACGTGACTCAACGGGACTGGACTGGACGAGACTGGACGGGACTAGACTGGACTGGACGGGACTCGACGGGACTGGACGAGACTGGACGGGACTGGACAGGACTGGACGAGACTGGACGAGACTGGACTTGACTGGACTGGACGGGACGCACTTAAAGGGTCAAAAAGAGCAGAAAAAAAAATTCTTCCTCAAACCAGTGAACTTTATTTTGGTAAAAATCTGATAACATAAAAAGTAAAAAGGCAAATTCCGTCAGTGATCAAGCTACATTTAGACTTTTATTAGACTTTTATTAGACTTTTATTAGACTTTTATTAGACTTTTATTAGACTTTTATTAGACTGTACAGAAGTAATATTAATACGAGCCGTACACAAGAAAACGTTAAAACAAAGGCGTCTGGGCTTAGTTTTCAAGGGAAAGATGTTTTTCTCAAATTCCAGGAGACTTTGTCAATTGTGAGATCAACTGGTGAGAGACAAAGTCCAGCTCTCATCCAAACCAAACAGCGCCCCCTACAGGAGCTGGCACAGCCCGGACCAGTGCCGACAAACTCATAGTAACCAAGGATAAACATGAATCCCTTCAGGGGCTGACGGCCGTGACACTTAAGGTTTTTTTTTATTAATTTTTACTGAATTTGAATGTAAGGTTTGTTTTGGAGACTAATTTCCATTTAATGTCCCATTTTTAGTTGTCCTTTTGTGAATTTACTTCAGTTTGTGACACTTTTTTATTGGTTTCTTCTGTTTTGTGTTTTTTTTGTCTTTTTTCACAGCAGCATTCTTCCCTTTTACAGAAGTTTAGTGCCTTTTGTCTCCAGCCAAATAAACCCAGGTCTAGACCCTCGCAGCGCCCCCTACAGGAGCTGCACCTCTTCCTCCAGAACCATCAGGAGGAGGAGCAGCGGCTCTACTCTGAGGTCCTCCCTGTCTCTAAGCCCAGCCACCCTGCGGAGGTATCTCAGATCTTGTCCTTTTGTTCCTGACCCACAGCTCAAGAACTCCTAAAGGCAGGACCTCACCTCTAACCCAACCCTCACCCACACTTTTATAACGTGACTGGTTATGATCTTGTTAGAACATTTGGAGGAGTAGAACATGGTCGTCTCAGACTCAGACCCAGTCTCAGGATCTGCTCTCAGCTCTGGAGGACCTGCTTTATCCTGCTCCATCAGATTAGGATAACCATATTTTCAACCCTAAAAACCAGGAAACTTACATTTTATCAGAAAAACAACATCATCTTGTGTTGCAAAAAATCAGTACAACACCTGCAAAATATGAAAAATCCTGAACTGAAAGCAATAGCGTCAAAACAGTTTTACAAACAGTTAAAAAAGATGCTGTATATTTATTATCATGTAGGCTACTTCCTGAAAAAGTCCTACTGAGATGTTTTTTAAAGTAGCACCTAGATCACAGTGAAAATGTAAACACAAAATTAAATTGAATCTGAATTTAAAAGAACTCAAACTATTTTATTCCAGACCAGTTTCAAATTTTGATGCAAAGAATATGAGAGCTATACACTAATCCTACAACTACTAAACTCAACGGGAAAGTCAAACCAGTTAGAGCTCCAGAGAAATGCAGCTGTGATTTAATAGAAACAACTTGTAGTTATGGGCTTTATTGTTCTAAGGCAGTAGTAAAAAGATTAATAGAAATACTTATTAATGTGAGACTGTTACATTTGTGTATTTGGTTTTATAATACTTTCACAGTATTTCAGTTTTATAAAAACACCTTCAGTTACAGTAGAAACACCCCACCCTCTTTTGCTGTTCTTGTAAACCTTGCTTCCGGTTCCGCTGTGTCACATGACCTGCGCTAATCTGCTGTCAGAGTAGTTCGGCCTTTTTTGCTCCAGCTCCACACTCTGCTTCTGCTTTCTTCCACATTTTCCTGCGGGATCATGGCCACTTTAGTCGCCAACAGAGGGATGGACAGTTTATCTGCAGCGGCGCGGACCCACACTCAGGCCGTGACCCGAAACTACATTTCTCAGCCGCGGCTCAGTGAGTATTTCTCCGCTACACCCCTCTTCACGGACAGCTAACGGCTAATGCTAATGCTTACTTCAGTTACACACAAACCGTCGTACGTCGGAGTATCTTACCTTTCTCCTCAATAAATACATATGTTTTCAATATCGCAAAGCATTAAAATCCACTTGCACTTGCTCCTCAGTATTATATATGTATTAAAAAGTCAAGATATATTAAAATACATGCTTAAACCTTGGTTAAATCCGTAATATTTCGTAACTACTTCTCTTTTAGACACTTCCCCAATTTCCTTAAATCTCATGCATAACATTTCTTTTTTTAATTATTCTCGCTTGATTTGCTTTGTTATTGGTATATCAACACATTCCGTACTTTGGATTGTATTATATAAAGCGATATTTCACATTTTGTTATTGTTGCTTTTAAGAAATTATTTATATTCCCACAAGCTTGAACGCAACGGAGCCAAGCTTGCGCATCTGTAGCCATACATTTAACGAATTTTAGATTATTTTGCTTAAAACCAATTTTGGTTGCATAAAGAACAATAAATCTGACCTGTGACCATTTTATAAATAATACTAACTTCATTTTGACTTATTCTTAAGGATCATAAAAGGTGACAATTGTGTAAAGTGTCATTCGGAGCTAACATGCTAACGCCATCAGCTGCTGATACAGTCAGGGTCATAGATTAAATCAAGATTTCTCAAGTATAAAAACAACAATGGTCTCTTTAATCTTTGTATTTAACGTGTTAAGAGTGCGTTTGAAGCGTTTAGAATAAAAGACATGTTTAGTTTAATGCGTACGAGCTAAAATCGTGTTGTTATGAGCTAGCATTGCACCAAGTCAGCTGACCCCCTGCGGCTGAAGCTAACGAATGACTGAGGATCCGAGTTACGACTCTTTTTCATCCATTTGGACTTTATATTTTTGTATTGTTCTTAAGTTCTGCGTGCATTCTGATGCTTTATTCTGTCCTTGTATTAAACCCGTTGTGGTTGTGTATTTGGTGCTAGCTCGTTAGCATTAGCACAGTGACAGATGGCTCATCATGTGACGGATCACATGAGACTCAGCATCATTCCACAAGAAACACACATCTCTGCACTTTAGGGTTTCCCACTAAAGTCTTGTGTTTTTTGGTTTTCTTGATTTCTTTAATAATAGTTTTAGATATTGAAGTGTGAAAGTTGGAATAAACAGTTAAAGAATAATTAAAACAGCCGCACTTTGTATTAAACGCCACTAATATCTCTCATTTTTAATATAATATCCACTGTGGTGTCGGTGGTTTGAATTTGCCAAGAATACACTGTTTCTCTAGTTTTTTTTAAACTGTGTGTTGTAGGACTGTTTGAGATGCATTGACACAAAGCTTACTCTGTTTTTTGTTCACACCTCAAGGACGCGTGGCCCTGTGTTTGTTTTAATGACACTAGATTTATGCAAATTAGCTGTGGGTAATTCTGAGTTAAAAACGTGTATGGCACCGCTTCAGTGCCACAGGATTACGGCTCATAATCGAGGCTGGGGTCAGTACTTTCCGGCTGCTCTCTTCAGGAAGTGCCACATGAACCAGTGGTTCACACATTTATTCTGGCTTAGGTTTTCTCTATTTATCCGGGCTTGTGTCCGGCACAAAAATACACTTTATGAACTATTATAATCAGGTAAATCATAGAAATCAATGCACCTCTTATTGTCGTAATAATTAAATTATTGCTAAAAGTCAATTACATGTTAAAAAAAAAAAAAAAAATTATCACATTTTTCTAATAAGGTTTCTCGCCAACTTTGGAAAATTGTAAAACAAAGATCCTAAAGCTTAAATAAACCCCAGAGTCCTTATATTTCATGGAAACACAAACAACAGGACTAAAAGTGACGGTTTTCTTCTTGGCGTCGGGTTGAGTGCTGTAGGTTTGTTGAACTGAAGCAGGTTTCTCCTCTTCTTTTGTGTCTAATGTCAGAAAGGCAAACACGGTCTAAAAGCCTCTTAGCAAAACAGAAGGAAATGACTTAATGGAGCCGTGTGCGTTTGAGAGATCAGCTCCGAAGAATCAGAGACGAAAGAAAAGATGCCGCCGAGCTGAGAGTCTTAATGCCCGCTCTCTCTGTGCCATTATCACCGAGCTGCCAACATTTACAGCCGAATCAGTGAGAGGAGCAACTCGGAGCCTTTTAGAGCGGCTCACAGAGAAACGTTTAGGTCTGAGGTCTGTGAAAACATTACTGCGCAGAGTCGAGGAGCTTTAGAGGCAGCTGTAGGTTCGACGTATGGATCTGCTGCGAGGTGAGGCCTGTTTATGTTCAGCTGACGTCTGTAGTGGAGGCTCAGAAATTAAAATGACACGGGTTGAACTGAGTCGATTTCCCAACAGTTATAAAGGTTATTCAGTTATAACAGTTGAACAGTTATAAAGGTTATTCAGTTATAACAGTTGAACAGTTATAAAGGTTATTCAGTTATAACAGTTGAACAGTTATAAAGGTTATTCCGTTATAACAGTTGAACAGTTATAAAGGTTATTCAGTTATAACAGTTGAACAGTTATAAAGGTTATTCAGTTATAACAGTTGAACAGTTATAAAGGTTATTCAGTTATAACAGTTGAACAGTTATAAAGGTTATTCAGTTATAACAGTTGAACAGTTATAAAGGTTATTCAGTTATAACAGTTGAACAGTTATAAAGGTTATTCAGTTATAACAGTTGAACAGTTATAAAGGTTATTCAGTTATAACAGTTGAACAGTTGTAAAGGTTATTCCGTTATAACAGTTGAACAGTTGTAAAGGTTATTCAGTTATAACAGTTGAACAGTTATAAAGGTTATTCAGTTATAACAGTTGAACAGTTATAAAGGTTATTCAGTTATAACAGTTGAACAGTTATAAAGGTTATTCAGTTATAACAGTTGAACAGTTATAAAGGTTATTCAGTTATAACAGTTGAACAGTTATAAAGGTTATTCAGTTATAACAGTTGAACAGTTATAAAGGTTATTCAGTTATAACAGTTGAACAGTTATAAAGGTTATTCAGTTATAACAGTTGAACAGTTGTAAAGGTTATTCAGTTATAACAGTTGAACAGTTGTAAAGGTTATTCCGTTATAACAGTTGAACAGTTATAAAGGTTATTCAGTTATAACAGTTGAACAGTTATAAAGGTTATTCAGTTATAACAGTTGAACAGTTATAAAGGTTATTCAGTTATAACAGTTGAACAGTTATAAAGGTTATTCCGTTATAACAGTTGAACAGTTATAAAGGTTATTCAGTTATAACAGTTGAACAGTTATAAAGGTTATTCAGTTATAACAGTTGAACAGTTGTAAAGGTTATTCCGTTATAACAGTTGAACAGTTATAAAGGTTATTCCGTTATAACAGTTGAACAGTTATAAAGGTTATTCCGTTATAACAGTTGAACAGTTATAAAGGTTATTCAGTTATAACAGTTGAACAGTTATAAAGGTTATTCAGTTATAACAGTTGAACAGTTATAAAGGTTATTCAGTTATAACAGTTGAACAGTTATAAAGGTTATTCCGTTATAACAGTTGAACAGTTATAAAGGTTATTCAGTTATAACAGTTGAACAGTTATAAAGGTTATTCAGTTATAACAGTTGAACAGTTATAAAGGTTATTCAGTTATAACAGTTGAACAGTTATAAAGGTTATTCTTTTTTTTTTAGCTTATATGCAAATGTACAATAAAATTTTTTTCCAACAAAGTATAAAAATGCTCAAGATTGTAGTTTAGAAAATGTCTGTTAATGCTGCAGTCAACATTATCTGCGAGGCTGGTTATTCCCAAGTGGAATTCAGTTGTTAGGCCTCTTTAAATGAATAATTGATTCCAGATTTCTTTCTT
Source organism: Neodontobutis hainanensis (assembly GCA_024349245.1). NCBI lineage: Eukaryota > Metazoa > Chordata > Actinopteri > Gobiiformes > Odontobutidae > Neodontobutis > Neodontobutis hainanensis. Next base: position 424,400 of record JALDNG010000168.1, on the reverse strand, counting down.
TGTAGTTGATTCAAACTTTACTTTGAAATTTTTCCAGATTTAATATTAATTTATAACCGCTGCACTCTACAGATTTTAGTAAATAACAACACAAACCTACCAACAACAAACAGGCCAACACTGGAGGAGGTTTTTAAATGTACGTTATCAGAGGCGAGAATGAAGTCTTTGAATGCATCGCGTCTTGAGGATTTTGTTTCTCTCGTTCTGCTGACGCAAGAAATTGACGACAAACGTAATTTTAAACAAATTCTAAAGTCTTTGTCTCGTCTGAGTTAGAACGAGACAAGTTTAAGTCTTACTACTGCACCTAAATGTTTTTTCTAGTGTTTTCAACAAATGTTCCTACCTTGAACAACTTCTCCTAGTTTTAGTTTATGTCTCCTTTTGTTTCAGGAAGTCAACTCTAAGCCTTACTATATCTCACTGAACAATATTGGGTCTTTTTTTTTTCTTTGTCTGGATTTGGTTTATCATAAAATTTATATAGATTTTAATTTTTTTATGTAGCAACCTTTGAGTCACAAATGAATCAGGAAACACTTTAATTTTAATGAAAGTTTCTTCTCTTGATGCTGAAGCTCCATCAGATCACGCCGTCTTTTCGGCTCAAAGCGAGACGCGGCGAGAGAAAAAAAATAAACAGTAAAAGTGATGTGGCGGCTCCTCGTCAAAGACCGAGGCCTTTTATCTGTCTGTGTCAAACGCACAAAAGCTATTAGCCACGAAACGGCGGCTTTTGTTTTAGCGGAGCATTCTGTCATTTAGTCTGTGTGAAAAGCCACTGTAGTCTCTTTGTGAGGCGCTAATTAACGGTAATAATGTAGTCACGATAAACAAATGTCTCATCTGTCAGTACCAAGTCTATAACATCAGTGGTATTTTTGTAACCCTGCTTCTATAATCCACATTTTAATTAGGCTTAAGCAGTTGTCAGAGCCGAGAGAAAAGCACGAGGTGGGCGTTTGTCGCTCTTCTTTCTTCTCGGGGGTTTTAATGGAGGCTGAGGAGCTGACACCATTTCTTTTTTTGGGAGAAAACACTTGAAGCAGGGGCCGAGTGTTCCGACGTTTGGTTTTGACCGCGCTTCATTAGCATTTCAGCAACAATCGCAGAAATCACATGTGGGTTTGGTAATTAGGCCCAAAGGTTCTTACAAAAAGACAAAGTGATGTGTTCATTTAAGAGCTGCTCAATATCTTTATCTGCCCCTTTTTAAAGAACATACATTTTCCATGTTTTGTTTTCACTAGATCTGTTTCTAGATTTAAGAAATGAGAATGTTATACAGTATATTGTATTAATTGTGGATGGTACTTATGTGTGCAGGGCTTATCTTAATGGCTTATAGATTGGTTTTGTTGATATTTATGCAGTTTTTTTTTTTAACGTATTTAACTTTTAACGTATTGCTGCGTTAAGTGTATGAGTGTGTTTTGTGTGCAGCAACAATATCACATTTTTAAGTCAGAATAATAATCAGAAAACTTTATTAGTTACATTTAAAGGGCAGTTGTATGCAGCAACACACACAGAACAAGTGTATGCTCTTTCACACGTCAGCACAGCTCTTTTTTAAAGTCTAGACTCGATTAAAAACGAAACGGAGGAAAGTTGATCAAAAATTAAAAAAAAAAAAAAAAATTAGATTTGGTCTTGAATTCAGGAGTCTGATCGCTGAAAGCTGGCTCCGGTAAGAGAGCGCTAGGTCCGAGCGCTAGGTCCGAGCGCTAGGTCCGAGCGCTAGGTCCGAGCGCTAGGTCCGAGCGCTAGGTCCGAGCGCTAGGTCCGAGCGCTAGGTCCGAGCGCTAGGTCCGAGCTCAGGGCTCTGCTGCATCCAGAGGTTTTTAACGAGACAGGGATTTAAAGATTCTTGAGTGAAAAGTCTGTTTACATGTGAACGAACACACTGTTTTATAAAAAATATCTGTGCACATGTTCTCAGGGCCTAAGTCAGGACCAAGACCAGGGCTTGAAGAGATCCCAGGGAACTGTCATAGTCCAGGTTTGAGTCTCCGGTCCAGGCCTTAGTCCCGGTCCGGCCGTATTGGGGATCGTTAGATCTTGTTGAACGGGACAAAGAGAATTCAGAAGGATTCGGAGACTAGAAATGAGACATGTTCTTGCATTTGAAGAAACTAGCTTTTACACAATCACAAGACTGATGTGGACTGGACCTGGTTTTAAATCCAGACTCCCATCTGTCCAAGACCAAGACCATCACAGCTTTGTTCAAATCCATATATAGTGTGTTTTCTTGTTGTAGATCCGGCCCACGTCCGGTGTTTTCTCCGTCTGTGAAACCTGAAATCAGTCTCTTTGTTGAGTGACATGTTTGAAACACAGCGAACCCAAACATCCCCTTTTTACAAAAACACGCTTTTATGAAAATTCCATCAAATTTTCACAACACGATTATGTTTGTCCAAGGCCAACAACAGCAGCCCCTCCTCTGAGCGCGCTCCTTTTACAAACGCCACATTGTCCGCGTTTAGAAAAGGACTTAATAGCTACACTTAGCCTCAAATTGGCCACAGGTCTCAAAGGAGATACGTGCAGCTATTCACCGCCGTGTGGTGGAGGCTGTAATGGCAGTAATAATGACGAGGATGATGAGGCGGAAAAATGACTCGTAATTACACCTCCTCCTCTTCGTCGTCTCAGGAATCCTCAAGAAACAGGAGGGTAGGGCGAGGGGAAGGAAGGATGAGAGGAAGGAAAGGAAGAAATGAGAAGGATCAAACAAATGGAAAAAAGGAAGCTAATAAAAAATATAGGAATGAACAGTAGAAATGGGAAGGAAGGAAGTGTAGAACAAGAAGGAATCAACAGAGGAAGGAAAAAAGCAAATGAAGGAAGGAGGAAACGAACAAAGAGAAGGTCAAACAAATGAAAGAATGTAGGAACAAAGAAAGTACGAAAGAATAAACAAAATAAATAATGAACAAAGGAACAATTGAAGGAACAAAAGTAGAAAAGAATAAAGAAGGAAGGAACAAAGGAAGGGTGAGACATAGGAAGAGATGAAGAAAAAACAAACGAGGGAAGAAATGAAGATTGGAAAGAAAGAACAATAAAGGAACTGTGGTTATAATGTCTTGGCACGTGTTCAAACACTTTACATCAAGAGTTTTTTCCGTTTGTGTGGACGGACCAAAACAGAACTGGAAAATAAGAAATCAATGCATTCGCTCCAAAACAAATCTAAAATAAACCGGCAAAGGACGAAAGAAACTGCCGCCATTACAGTTTATGTGGTTTCCGTGGATACACATCGTTCATTTACTCAGACCATGAGCAGTGACATCAGCGGATCAGAAAAATAACCTCTGTTTGTGGCAGAAAACCTGGACCTGAAGCAGTTCAGACCGAAGTGTAGCTTTGAGTAAATGCTCCCTTTTTAGTTCAGTTCTACTCGGGTTTTTAGGAAAAAAACTGACTTTGTTTTTGTTCATAAATGCACCACAAACTGGGGTTAGCACTGTCGCCTCCTGGTACTCTGGTTACTCACACCAACAGCAAAACATGCAGTGCGCCCCCTGGTGGCAGCTGACTTTCCCCACAGGGGTAATAAAATCTTTCCAAGGTTTATGGCTCAGCTTCAACTGAGAAAAGCTTTTTACTGCTGCCTCCACATCTGCCTTAGACCTGGTTTTATTCTGGTTTAGACCTGGTTTTACTCTGCCTTAGACCTGGTTTAACTCTGCCTTAGACCTGGTTTAACTCTGCCTTAGACCTGGTTTTACTCTGGTTTAAACCTGGTTTAACTCTGCCTTAGACCTGGTTTAACTCTGCCTTAGACCTGGTTTAACTCTGGTTTAGACCCGGTTTAACTCTGGTTTAGACCCGGTTTTACTCTGGTTTAAACCTGGTTTTACTCTGCCTTAGACCTGGTTTTACTCTGCCTTAGACCTGGTTTTACTCTGCCTTAGACCTGGTTTTACTCTGCCTTAGACCTGGTTTAACTCTGCCTTAGACCTGGTTTAACTCTGCCTTAGACCTGGTTTAACTCTGCCTTAGACCTGGTTTAACTCTGCCTTAGACCTGGTTTAACTCTGCCTTAGACCTGGTTTAACTCTGCCTTAGACCTGGTTTAACTCTGCCTTAGACCTGGTTTTACTCTGGTTTAACTCTGGTTTAGACCCGGTTTAACTCTGGTTTAGACCCGGTTTAACTCTGGTTTAACTCTGTTGAGGATTAGGGCTGTATTTGAAAGAAACTCCTAATGTAGGATATAGTGCACGGGCCTACTGACCTGCTAAATAAGAGGAAGGAAACCTGTAGATCACCTGGGGGTCCAATCCAAATTCTGTCTAAATTTTACCGTCTGAGACCAGAGGAGAGGCATTTTTTACAGGTGTGTGTCTCTAAACACTAGCCCCTGGTTTAGAACTGGTTTAGCTCTGGTTTAGTCCTGGTTTAGTCCTGGTTTAGTCCTGGTTTAGTCCTGGTTTAGACATGGTTTAGACCCGGTTTAGACCTGGTTTAGACCCGGTTTTACTCTGGTTTAGACCTGGTTTAACTCTGGTTTAACTCTGGTTTAGATCCGGTTTAACTCTGGTTTAACTCTGGTTTAGACCCGGTTTAACTCTGGTTTAGACCCGGTTTAACTCTGGTTTAGACCTGGTTTTACTCTGGTTTAGACCTGGTTTTACTCTGGTTTAACTCTGGTTTAGACCCGGTTTAACTCTGGTTTAGACCCGGTTTAACTCTGGTTTAGACCTGGTTTTACTCTGGTTTAGACCTGGTTTTACTCTGGTTTAACTCTGGTTTAGACCCGGTTTAACTCTGGTTTAACTCTGGTTTAACTCTGGTTTAGACCTGGTTTTACTCTGGTTTAGACCTGGTTTAGACCTGGTTTAACTCTGGTTTAACTCTGGTTTAGATCCGGTTTAACTCTGGTTTAACTCTGGTTTAGACCCGGTTTAACTCTGGTTTAGACCCGGTTTAACTCTGGTTTAGACCTGGTTTTACTCTGGTTTAGACCTGGTTTTACTCTGGTTTAACTCTGGTTTAGACCCGGTTTAACTCTGGTTTAGACCCGGTTTTACTCTGGTTTAGACCTGGTTTTACTCTGGTTTAGACCTGGTTTTACTCTGGTTTTACTCTGGTTTAGACCTGGTTTAACTCTGGTTTAACTCTGGTTTAACTCTGGTTTAGACCTGGTTTTATTCTGGTTTAGACCTGGTTTTACTCAGGTTTAAACCTGGTTTAACTCTGCCTTAGAACTGGTTTAACTCTGGTTTAACTCTGGTTTAACTCTGGTTTAACTCTGGTTTAACTCTGGTTTAGACCTGGTTTTACTCTGGTTTAACTCTGGTTTAAACCCGGTTTAACTCTGGTTTAACTCTGGTTTAGACCCTGTTTAACTCTGGTTTTACTCTGGTTTAGACCTGGTTTTACTCTGGTTTAGACCTGGTTTTACTCTGGTTTAGACCTGGTTTTACTCTGGTTTAACTCTGGTTTAACTCTGGTTTAGACCCGGTTTAACTCTGGTTTTACTCTGGTTTAGACCTGGTTTAGACCTGGTTTAACTCTGGTTTAACTCTGGTTTAGATCCGGTTTAACTCTGGTTTAACTCTTGTTTAGACCCGGTTTAACTCTGGTTTAGACCCGGTTTAACTCTGGTTTAGACCTGGTTTTACTCTGGTTTAGACCTGGTTTTACTCTGGTTTAACTCTGGTTTCGACCCGGTTTAACTCTGGTTTAGACCCGGTTTTACTCTGGTTTAGACCCGGTTTTACTCTGGTTTAGACCTGGTTTTACGCTGGTTTAGACCTGGTTTTACTCTGGTTTAGCTCTGATTTAGACCCAGTTTAACTCTGGTTTAACTCTGGTTTAACTCTGGTTTAACTCTGGTTTTACTCTGGTTTAGACCTGGTTTAACTCTGGTTTAGACCTGGTTTAACTCTGGTTTAACTCTGGTTTAACTCTGGTTTAGACCTGGTTTTACTCTGGTTTAGACCTGGTTTAACTCTGGTTTAACTCTCATTTAGACCTGGTTTTACTCTGGTTTAGACCTGGTTTTACTCTGGTTTAGACCTGGTTTTACTCTGGTTTAGACCTGGTTTAACTCTGGTTTAACTCTGGTTTAGATCCGGTTTAACTCTGGTTTAACTCTGGTTTAGACCCGGTTTAACTCTGGTTTAGACCTGGTTTTACTCTGGTTTAGACCTGGTTTAACTCTGGTTTAACTCTGGTTTAACTCTGGTTTAACTCTGGTTTAACTCTGGTTTAGACCTGGTTTAGACCTGGTTTTATTCTGGTTTAGACCTGGTTTTACTCAGGTTTAGACCTGGTTTAGACCTGGTTTTACTCTGGTTTAGACCTGGTTTAACTCTGGTTTAACTCTCATTTAGACCTGGTTTTACTCTGGTTTTGACCTGGTTTTACTCTGGTTTAGACCTGGTTTTACTCTGGTTTAACTCTGGTTTAGCTCTGGTTTAACTCTGGTTTAACTCTGGTTTAACTCTGGTTTAACTCTGGTTTAACTCTGGTTTTACTCTGGTTTAACTCTGGTTTAGACCTGGTTTTACTCTGGTTTAGACCTGGTTTAACTCTGGTTTAACTCTGGTTTAACTCTGGTTTAGACCTGGTTTTACTCTGGTTTAGACCTGGTTTAACTCTGGTTTAACTCTCATTTAGACCTGGTTTTACTCTGGTTTAGACCTGGTTTTACTCTGGTTTAGACCTGGTTTTACTCTGGTTTAGACCTGGTTTAACTCTGGTTTAACTCTGGTTTAACTCTGGTTTAACTCTGGTTTTACTCTGGTTTAGACCTGGTTTAACTCTGGTTTAGACCTGGTTTTACTCTGGTTTAAAAAACCAGTTCCAAACCCCATTAGTTTCCATAACTATTACCAGTTTCTGTTCAAAGAGCAGTTCAAAGCCCTTTGTGAAAATGGCTGTATGTTGGTCTCATTCTGCAGATTTCATTGGTTCAACACCTGTAGCTCAGGTTTTTTGTGAGTCCCACACAGAGAGCTGTATTTTCGGAGCTAATTATCTGTCTTTTTCCAAAGCGGTGTCTTGTGGGAACGGGTCGAGCCCAAGACGTTATGGTAGTTTTTTTTTTTGTCCGAAAGATGATGCTCCCTTTTTTCTCTTTGAGGCTGGGAGCGTTGTGCAGGAATGCCCAGCGCCTCTTCTTTCTCTGCGTCTGAATGGCTCTTTCACACCTCGCCGTCCTTCGGGGCCCGAGGTTGAGCTACCAAAACAGCTTCTAGTGCCGGATTAGGACCAATTAAGGTGCGCGCTCACAAAGGGCCGTGGCAGCGCCGCTCTCAGGCTCGAGTGGCTCCAGAGGCTCCGGGGGCGGGCCGAGTCGTCCGGACAGAACAAAGACTGCTGTTGCTACTTCACACCTCCCCAGAGCTCGGCCCATTCAGACGAGCCTCAGCTGAAATCAGAGAGAACGCTCTGTTTTTGTAATGAAAGAGGGCGTCGGGGCAAAACCAGGGTCAAACGGGGCTCGGGTTAGTCATATAAGCTAACCCTAGATCTTTGGGAATTTCCTCTTCTCAAAAAATTCAGCCTTAACAGTTTTTCAAACGAAAGACCCAACACCATTTACACAAAACCACATTAATAAGTGACATCACCACAGCTCTGAATTAAAGATCTGGATCTGAAGCCAACCATCCTAATCTACTAATCCTCTTTTCTTTTTCACAGTTAGTCATTCATTTTGTCATGTACCTCAAAAACAAACTTAACCACAGTGTCAACCTTTATCTTCAGACGTTCACGAGTGCTTCTTTCACAAAAGAACCGGACCTTGGTTCAGTTTGCTTTGGACCGAGACCAAAGAGCAGCTGTTTGGTCTGAACCAGGTCCTGGAGCTTTCACCTGAACATTTGGTTCAGACCAAACGAGGACGTCCCGAAGTCTGGCCCAAACGGAACTACTAACTGTCTGTAATTAACTCTTCCAATAGTGTCATTTTTAAAATCTTAAATATTCTAACACATTAGCAAAGTAGCTTTATATGTTTAAAGCCTTTAAGAAAATATGAACTTCTGTTTGATAAACTCGAGCTGGTGAAGTACTGGAATTAGAAAACATCAACAACTGACCGAGACGTGTTAAAAACCAGGCAACCATTTTGGAAACCACCATTTTGATTAAAACTGTCTGTGTTTGATCAACAATTAGGCGACTTGAGTGAAGAGAACCATGATTATTCTACGCAGCTGTGAAATAAGTTGTTCCCAGCTGCAGTGAAGGTGGCGCTAGAGCGGCCGTGACCTTATGTAACAAATAACACACCTGTCTTTATTAACTCTAAGTGAAAATCTTGCGGAGTGCTTTTTCCCATTAGTGGCTCCATATTCATCGGTGAAAGGCCACAGAGTCTTCGTTCTTGTGATGACCCTTCATTTGTGGACATTAACACTCCGTCAGCTGTAATTCCGTCTGAATCTCATGCATTATTCTCATGACATTTGCGTGTTTTTCGTCGTTCGGGGCCTGAGAGCGCCTCGTCGTGAAAGGTCAGCTCTGATTACGTCCTGTCGGAGGCTTTCAGCGGCCGCGCTGTGATTTCCTGCTGTAAATAAATGCATGTGTCTTTGTTTCAGCGTACTCCACCGTGTCGGGAGTGAACGGGCCCCTGGTCATCCTCGACAAAGTGAAGGTAACTCTGACAAAAGGACAACGATCGGGTTTCACGGGTTTAACTCGAGTGGCGTTTAGAGGGATTCAGGAGAGTCTTAAAGTGTGAAGAGGAGGCTTTAGGGGCCGCTGCAGTGGACTGAGAAAACATTTTAATCAGTTTAGACACTATTATTTTCAATCCTTATTGGTTTTCTTTGAGATTATCAGTGGAATATTAGCAATGTGCCGGACTAAATCAGGGCTTAGGACTCGTTTACGGGTAAACCAAGACTAACTCTGGAGTAACCCAGGACTTAATCAGAATTAAATTTAAGAATAACCAAAGACTTAAGCAGGACTAAACTAAAACAGATAATCTATAGCTAGGACTAAACCTGGACTTACATTGGTCTAAAGCTTGGATTAAATTTAGAAGTAAATAAAAATAGAAAACCTTAAAAGTCAAGACTGAAACAGGACTGAGAAGTACTAAATCAAGATTAAACCCTGGACCAAGCCCTGGACCAAGCCCTGGACCAAGCCCTGGACCAAGCCCTGGACCAAGCCCTGGACCAAGCCCTGGACCAAGCCCTGGACCAAGCCCTGGACCTGGACTAAGTAAACAATGACTAAACGAGCTCCACTATTGGACTCATCTTGGACTAAAGGGAGGACTGAACTTTGGACCTGGTTTAAACCTGGACTAATATTGTTCTAGCGCTGGAGCCAAACAAATAAAGACCAGGGCAAAACCTTGGACTAAACCAGAACTATACCAGCCTTCAATTGGGACTAAACTGAGACTTAAACTTCAGATTAAATTTAGAACTAAATAAAAAAACGAGGACTAAACCTGGACTGAACCTGGACTGAACGAGGACTGAACGAGGACTGAACGAGGACTGAACGAGGACTGAACGAGGACTGAACCTGGACTGAACCTGGACTGAACCTGGACTGAACGAGGACTGAACCTGGACTGAACCTGGACTGAACGAGGACTGAACGAGGACTGAACGAGGACTGAACCTGGACTAAAGCACCACTGGATTTCTGGAAAGTTGTCACATTTACTACAAACGTATCTGGTCTTTGGAGAGTAATGGTCTCGTGGTGTTGACAAATCCAAATGTTCTAATCTGTTCTTGGTTGGACGCCTGAGCAGAGCTGGAGAAACTCTTCTGAAACATTAGGTACAGCTTAAATAAACCAAGAGGAAAACAGCAAAGATGACCAGATTGAACAGATTCTTCTTTAATGGTTTTCAGTGAGCGTTATTTTGCTGCCGATCTAATAAAACTCTGTCCGTGTAGTTCCCGAGGTACGCTGAGATCGTCCACCTGACTCTGCCCGACGGCACCAAGAGAAGTGGACAGGTCCTGGAGGTCATCGGGAGCAAAGCCGTGGTCCAGGTCTGAGACTATCGCACACTGGTTTTATTATGTCTGACATTTATTTTGCATTTTAAAGCAACACTATACAACTTTTAGTCGGCAAATATACAGACTTAAATTAGTACGGTTCCCATAATGAAAAAGGAAGACTGTTCCCTCTTTTGTAGTGCTCACACTCTTTCATAAATGAGGCCGATATTGAGATGTATTTGTTGCGTGTGAGTGCACCTTTACTTTCATTTCTTCTCCATTTAATCCTGAAACGTCATAAACGTCATGTTGTGCAGGTGTTCGAGGGCACGTCTGGCATCGACGCGAAGAAGACGGCCTGTGAGTTCACCGGAGACATCCTGAGGACCCCCGTCTCCGAGGACATGCTCGGTAACACGTCCTCTTCTCTTCATTTAATCTCAGTCGTACAAATTTCTGTAGTTACGTAAAGATCTTCATCAACACAATGTTCAGACACAACCTTGAGTCCCACAATAACCCAATGCAGTCTGGCTTTAGACGGTAAAGCATTCGTCTCAACAGAACAAATGGAGAAAGAAAACTCATGTTCTATAACACTTCTAAACTAATGTAAGTCAAGAAGTCACACTTGGTCTGTAAAAACACTAATAATTGAGCTGGACTTTCTTTTCTGGCTTTGCCTTTTTAAACCTGCTTCACATTCTTCCCCCAGTCCCCCAGTCCCCACAGTTCCCCCACAGTCCCCATAGTCCCCCCACAGCCCCCACAGTTCCCCACAGTTCCCCACAGTCCCCCACAGTCCCCACAGTTCCCCCACAGTTCCCCACAGTCCCCACAGTTCCCCACAGTTCCCCACAGTTCCCCACAGTTCCCCACAGTCCCCCCACAGTCCCCACAGTCCCCACAGTTCCCCACAGTTCCCCACAGTTCCCCACAGTCCCCACAGTTCCCCAGTTCCCCCACAGTTCCCCACAGTTCCCCACAGTTCCCCACAGTCCCCACAGTCCCCCACAGTTCCCCACAGTCCCCCAGTCCCCACAGTTCCCCCACAGTCCCCATAGTCCCCCCACAGCCCCCACAGTTCCCCACAGTCCCCACAGTTCCCCACAGTTCCCCACAGTCCCCACAGTTCCCCACAGTTCCCCACAGTTCCCCACAGTTCCCCACAGTCCCCCCACAGTCCCCCACAGTTCCCCACAGTTCCCCACAGTTCCCCACAGTCCCCCCACAGTTCCCCCAGTTCCCCCACAGTTCCCCCCACAGTTCCCCACAGTTCCCCACAGTCCCCCACAGTCCCCCCACAGTTCCCCACAGTCCCCACAGTTCCCCCACAGTTCCCCACAGTCCCCAGTCCCCACAGTTCCCCACAGTCCCCACAGTTCCCCACAGTTCCCCACAGTCCCCACAGTTCCCCACAGTCCCCCACAGTCCCCACAGTTCCCCACAGTTCCCCACAGTTCCCCACAGTCCCCACAGTTCCCCCAGTTCCCCACAGTTCCCCACAGTTCCCCACAGTTCCCCACAGTCCCCCCACAGTCCCCACAGTTCCCCACAGTCCCCACAGTTCCCCCCACAGTTCCCCACAGTCCCCACAGTTCCCCCCACAGTTCCCCACAGTCCCCCCACAGTTCCCCACAGTTCCCCACAGTCCCCACAGTTCCCCACAGTCCCCCACAGTCCCCCCACAGTTCCCCACAGTCCCCACAGTTCCCCACAGTTCCCCACAGTTCCCCACAGTCCCCACAGTTCCCCCCACAGTTCCCCACAGTTCCCCACAGTCCCCACAGTTCCCCACAGTCCCCCACAGTTCCCCACAGTCCCCACAGTCCCCCCACAGTTCCCCTACAGTTCCCCACAGTCCCCACAGTTCCCCACAGTCCCCACAGTTCCCCACAGTTCCCCTACAGTTCCCCCACAGTTCCCCACAGTCCCCCTCACAGTCCCCTCACAGTCCCCACAGTTCCCCACAGTTCCCCACAGTTCCCCACAGTCCCCCTCACAGTCCCCCTCACAGTCCCCAACAGTCCCCCACAGTTCCCCACAGTTCCCCACAGTCCCCCACAGCCCCCACAGTTCCCCACAGTCCCCACAGTTCCCCCACAGTTCCCCCACAGTTCCCCACAGTTCCCCACAGTCCCCCCACAGTCCCCACAGTCCCCACAGTTCCCCCCACAGTTCCCCACAGTCCCCACAGTTCCCCCACAGTTCCCCACAGTTCCCCACAGTCCCCCACAGTCCCCACAGTCCCCACAGTTCCCCACAGTTCCCCCACAGTCCCCCCACAGTTCCCCACAGTCCCCACAGTTCCCCACAGTTCCCCACAGTCCCCACAGTTCCCCACAGTCCCCACAGTTCCCCACAGTCCCCCCACAGTCCCCCACAGTTCCCCACAGTCCCCACAGTTCCCCCCACAGTTCCCCACAGTCCCCCCACAGTCCCCCACAGTTCCCCACAGTCCCCACAGTTCCCCACAGTTCCCCACAGTCCCCACAGTTCCCCACAGTCCCCACAGTTCCCCACAGTCCCCCCACAGTTCCCCCAGTTCCCCACAGTTCCCCACAGTCCCCCACAGTTCCCCCAGTTCCCCACAGTTCCCCACAGTTCCCCACAGTTCCCCACAGTCCCCCCACAGTCCCCCACAGTTCCCCACAGTCCCCACAGTTCCCCCACAGTTCCCCACAGTCCCCACAGTTCCCCCCACAGTTCCCCACAGTTCCCCACAGTCCCCCACAGTCCCCCACAGTCCCCCACAGTTCCCCACAGTCCCCACAGTTCCCCCACAGTTCCCCACAGTCCCCCACAGTTCCCCCCACAGTTCCCCACAGTCCCCACAGTTCCCCCACAGTTCCCCACAGTTCCCCACAGTCCCCACAGTTCCCCACAGTCCCCCCACAGTCTCCCCACAGTTCCCCACAGTCCCCCACAGTTCCCCCCACAGTTCCCCCACAGTTCCCCCACAGTTCCCCACAGTCCCCCACAGTTCCCCACAGTCCCCCCACAGTTCCCCACAGTCCCCACAGTCCCCCACAGTTCCCCTACAGTTCCCCACAGTCCCCCCACAGTTCCCCCACAGTTCCCCTACAGTTCCCCCACAGTTCCCCACAGTCCCCCTCACAGTCCCCTCACAGTCCCCACAGTTCCCCACAGTTCCCCACAGTTCCCCACAGTCCCCCTCACAGTCCCCCTCACAGTCCCCAACAGTCCCCCCACAGTTCCCCACAGTTCCCCACAGTCCCCCCACAGCCCCCACAGTCCCCCCACAGTTCCCCACAGTTCCCCACAGTTCCCCACAGTCCCCACAGTTCCCCCACAGTTCCCCACAGTTCCCCCACAGTTCCCCACAGTTCCCCACAGTTCCCCACAGTCCCCACAGTTCCCCTACAGTCCCCACAGTTCCCCACAGTCCCCACAGTCCCCACAGTTCCCCACAATTCCCCTACAGTCCCCCACAGTGGCCCTCATCCGCCCTCGGGGCAACAACACTGGTGTGAGAACTCTCTGTAGAAGGCTGGAAATCTGAACCATAGCTCAGCTGATCGTAATAAACTCATCAGTCTTTAATGACACTCCAGAAACAAAGCGGTTACACCGGCTCTGGTTTTTAGAGACGGCTCTGACCTTGTGCCGCACTGAGATAATCACAGAGAATGAGCCTCAAGAACCAAGCTTTGAATCAACGCTAAGCTGCTTTTTACAGAGAAAACACAGCACGTAATGAGTCTGAAAGAAAAACGCAGATGAAAGGAGACACTTTGGGAAGTTTCGTAATAAACTGTAGTTAATTAGACGCTTTGTTCGAGGTCGGATACTGATTAACGCTTATGAGTTTATGGAAAAATAAATAGTCATAAAAGTGAAATCTGAAAAGAGGAATAGTACCTAGTGTTTAATTACCATTTTTCCTATTTATATTTAGCATTAAAGTGTGACACTGTGTGATGTGAAAGAAGAGGTAGATATTATATGTTTATTTCTTACTGCTCTTTTTCTTTCATGAATTCATCAATCCAATAAAATTAAAGCAACACTATATAAGTTTTCAGGCTGTGAGTGAGAGAGAATGGGGAGAATGGAAGCATGATGTCTGAGAAGGTTCAGAAAAAGACGACAATTACCACTAAAAAGATAAAAGAAGATAAGTGCTGCACCAAAACTAGACGTGTCCATATTTCATGAATATCGTAGTTGCATGTACAACTCTAAAGTGACCCTTGTGAATGAATGCGAGAGTTAATGGTTGTCTGTCTCCAAGTGTTAACCCTGCGACTTTCTTTACAACGAGAGGGTTTTTATAAATGAGGCATGGGGCTTGAGTTAAAGCTGGTGCCTGAGGGAACGTATTCTGGGATATTCCCTGGACTCTCTTCTGTGGGGCCGTGCTAACGCGGAGCTAGCGGACACATGACGGGATCATCGCTGATATTAAAGCTCCAGTTATTGGAACATGTGACACTGAACAGAAGAACGAGAAGAAGAAACGGCTGCAGACACACGACCTTTACCTCGTTAAAATGGTTGATAAATGCCTCGGTCTCCTCTTTGTTCCAGGTCGTGTGTTTAACGGCTCAGGGAAACCCATCGACCGCGGGCCCACTGTTCTGGCAGAGGACTACCTCGACATCATGGGTGAGTCTGTCTCTGAGTTTAAAACCCCTCTCAAGCCCAGCGTAGGCCTGCACTACGGTGGACTGTAGTGGACTCCGAAGTTAATCATGTGACTTATGTTTACATGAACTCTGCTGAGAGTTGTCTTCTGTTATATACATATCATTCACATTAGGCTAAGTATTGAGTAATATTAAATGAGTCTTCTACCAATAATCATTAAAAGCCCTGCATAAGCTCGGGTCAGATAACTCAGCACAGGCCCAGATTGTTCTGGTCAGGTTTACTGGCACATGTTTAAACTGTCCTCTCGCTCTGGTGCAGGTCAGCCCATCAACCCTCAGTGCCGTATTTATCCCGAGGAGATGATCCAGACGGGGATCTCCGCCATCGACGGCATGAACAGCATTGCTCGCGGACAGAAGATCCCCATCTTCTCAGCGGCTGGGCTTCCACACAACGAGGTACGGGACTGCACAGGTTTAAGGCCCTGAGCCCACGTTTGTGCGAGTTCACGAGACATTCCCAAATCGTACTTTTTCACAACATAAAACTTTTAAATCCTACAGTAGGTCTGTGTGTGAGAGCAACACACTCTGTTCATGAGGCCAGTGTTTCTCCTTGAGCTTCAACACTGGAGCGGGTCAGTGTTTCTCCTTGAGCTTCAACACTGGAGCAGGTCAGTGTTTGTCCTCGAGCTTCAGCACTGGAATAGGTCAGTGTTTGTCCTCGAGCTTCAACACTGGAATAGGTCAGTGTTTGTCCTCGAGCTTCAACACTGGAGCAGGTCAGTGTTTGTCCTCGAGCTTCAACACTGGAATAGGTCAGTGTTTGTCCTCGAGCTTCAACACTGGAATAGGTCAGTGTTTGTCCTCGAGCTTCAACACTGGAATAGGTCAGTGTTTGTCCTCGAGCTTCAACACTGGAATAGGTCAGTGTTTGTCCTCGAGCTTCAACACTGGAGCAGGTCAGTGTTTGTCCTCGAGCTTCAACACTGGAATAGGTCAGTGTTTGTCCTCGAGCTTCAACACTGGAATAGGTCAGTGTTTGTCCTCGAGCTTCAACACTGGAATAGGTCAGTGTTCGTCCTCGAGCTTCAACACTGGAGTAGGTCAGTGTTCGTCCCCGAGCTTCAACACTGGAGTAGACCAGTGTTTGTCCTCGAGCTTCAACACTGGAGTAGGTCAGTGTTCGTCCCCGAGCTTCAACACTGGAGTAGGTCAGTGTTCGTCCCCGAGCTTCAACACTGGAGTAGGTCAGTGTTCGTCCCCGAGCTTCAACACTGGAGTAGGTCAGTGTTTGTCATTGAGCTTCAACACTGGAGTAGGTCAGTGTTCGTCCCCGAGCTTCAACACTGGAGTAGGTCAGTGTTCGTCCCCGAGCTTCAACACTGGAGTAGGTCAGTGTTCGTCCCTGAGCTTCAACACTGGAGTAGGTCAGTGTTTGTCCCCGAGCTTCAACACTGGAGTAGGTCAGTGTTCGTCCCCGAGCTTCAACACTGGAGTAGGTCAGTGTTTGTCATTGAGCTTCAACACTGGAGTAGGTCAGTGTTCGTCCCCGAGCTTCAACACTGGAGTAGGTCAGTGTTCGTCCCCGAGCTTCAACACTGGAGTAGGTCAGTGTTCGTCCCTGAGCTTCAACACTGGAGTAGGTCAGTGTTTGTCCCCGAGCTTCAACACTGGAGTAGGTCAGTGTTCGTCCCCGAGCTTCAACACTGGAGTAGGTCAGTGTTCGTCCCTGAGCTTCAACACTGGAGTAGGCCAGTGTTCGTCCCCGAGCTTCAACACTGGAGTAGGTCAGTGTTCGTCCCCGAGCTTCAACACTGGAGTAGGTCAGTGTTCGTCCCTGAGCTTCAACACTGGAGTAGGTCAGTGTTCGTCCCCGAGCTTTAACACTGGAATAGGTCAGTGTTCGTCCCCTAGCTTCAACACTGGAGTAGGTCAATGTTCGTCCCCGAGCTTCAACACTGGAGTAGGTCAGTGTTTGTCCACGAGCTTCAACACTGGAGTAGGTCAGTGTTTGTCCACGAGCTTCAACACTGGAGTAGGCCAGTGTTTGTCCACGAGCTTCAACACTGGAGTTTGTGTTGGTCATGTGACTGCAGGGCTATGTCTGATTGGTGAAACACAGTCATGTGACGGATCCACTGGCAGCACCTCTCGTGTTGAATAAATGGTAAAACCAAAGGAACTGCAGCTCATTGAGCCACAGCAGCGTTACTTCTTCACAAAGTGACCCCCCGCCCAGTCCTGAGGAGAGAGTTTAGGAACAAGACTCAGGGGGAAGGGGTGAGGGGCAGAGTTGGGACTAGAGTCGGGCCACGGAAACGCTGAGTCTTGATGAGTCAGACCTCAGCTGTGACAGTTCCTTTATCGTCACATGAGGACTGTTCCGTTTTTCTTTTGGTTTTTTAGTTTAAACCGTGTTTCCATCACTGCAGTTCTAACATTTATTTATTCAACGCTTTACAGTAAACACAAATCCTTTTTCCTTTTTTATTAAATTTTTTAATCGATTTGTGCCCTTCTCTTCTTCCTCAGAGCCTCATTAACCTCAAGTCTTTTTCATAAATAACTTTCTCTCACAAACATCTCACTGTAACTAAACTTCTCTCTGGTATTTTTGAAACAAACACAATGTCCTCAAACCTTTCAGAATCCATTTATCCGCGAGTCCCTGAACGCACCATGGAATAAAGCAGGGGTCAGCTCTTCTTTCTTTTACCGAACAAACTCGATAAACCACGTTTGAGAGCTTCACAAAAACCCAACTCTTCCACATTTTTTCTGAATAAAAGCTGTTTATCAGACTTTATTTGGGAGTTTTGACCTTGGGCTGAGAATAGCTCTTAAACTGAAGTGGAGAGACAAAGAAAGGGGACATTTCTTTGGAAATTTTATAGATTAGAAATGGAATAAATCAGAAGGAACTTGAGGAAAGTGTATGTATTCTTTTTTTACACAAAATGGAAACTTGAACAGAATTAATAAACTAAACTGAACTGGTTCCTAATTTTTTTGAAGTGAATTCATCGTTAGATCTTTATCAAATGGAATTCAAGCACAACCAGGACTGAACTGGTATTATTCAGGATTTAGTTTCAATGACTAACCGGTGACTAAACCAGGACAAAAAGACGAGATCCAAACCTTTACTGGATTATAACGAAGACTAAAATCAGGTCTAAACCAGGACTAACCTGGGTTTTTTCTGACAGATCGCTGCTCAGATCTGTCGTCAGGCCGGACTCGTGCAGAAGTCCAAAGACGTCATGGACTACAGCTCCGATAACTTCGCCATCGTCTTCGCTGCGATGGGGGTAAGACTTGTAAACCTACACTCACACCACCATAAACCCTCTCCAGCAGGTGGCGCTAATCCAACTCGTCTCTTTCTTTGCTACTTCTGGTGTTTGACTAAATTCAGCTTCAGGACTGTTTTCCCTCATTACTTCATCTCTTTAGGATTTTGCTCAAGAACATAGTTGTGCTAAATTTATAGAAAACAAAGAACTCCTGCCATTCTGCCGTACATAAACCACTAATCTTTGAGACGACTAACTTCTATCATCTCAATTTCAAAATAAAAGCCTGTTAAAATAAGAAAATGCTAGAAATCATGGCTATTTTAAGATGAACAGATGTAGGCTTCTTTAAACTGTCCACATTAAAAGTATTTGAAATCCAGAACTAAAGGAAGGAGATACAGAGACGCAGCTGCTCTTTAAAACTCACAGGGTTTAA
The DNA here is from genome assembly GCA_024349245.1 of Neodontobutis hainanensis. Classification (NCBI taxonomy): domain Eukaryota; kingdom Metazoa; phylum Chordata; class Actinopteri; order Gobiiformes; family Odontobutidae; genus Neodontobutis; species Neodontobutis hainanensis. The sequence goes on along the minus strand of JALDNG010000168.1, from coordinate 406,090 downwards.
TCCACGTTTCTCTGGTTTCAGTGAAAGTCCTGCTCTGTATTAACCAGGTTTTAACGGCTCACTCTGAGGCTTCTTCACATTAAATGGACAAAGCTCTGGTTATGGATGGTTTCAGAAGGACACAGTAGATTTAGTCCCAGCGTCTGTTCGAGCTCAGAGACAAAAGACCAACACAAACTAATCACACATGGGGTTAAAATGTCTTAATCAGTTTGTGACTGAATAAAACAAAGTCTCTGAAGGAGTTGGACTTTACTGACAGGACATTTTATGGGTTAGATATGACAAAAATATTACTTAAACACAATTATAATTTTAAATCTGAAATAGTGTTGAATAATTTGAAATCTACTTTTATCATAAGTTATTAATCTGTGAAGGCTCTAAGTCATCCAGGAAACTAAGAAGGCTCTAACAGAGTGAGTGTTTCACTCGAGAAGAACAACACCTGAAGGAAACAGTGACACTCACCTGAGCCTTTGCTTCTCTCCCTTCAAAATAAATGACTTTAGTCACTCGTGTCCCTTCAAAATAAATGACTTTAGTCACTCGTGTCCCTTCAAAATAAATGACTTTAGTCACTCGTGTCCCTTCAAAATAAATGACTTTAGTCACTCGTGTCCCTTCAAAATAAATGACTTTAGTCACCCGTGTCCCTTCAAAATAAATGACTTTAGTCACTCGTGTCCCTTCAAAATAAATGACTTTAGTCACTCATGTTGCCTTTGGACTAAATCCAGTTGTGGTCCTTGAGGTCATGGCTGCTGACCTTCAGGTAAAAAGGCGGGGCTTCTCGGTGACTCACCTGGTGGGATGCGGTTTCTTTGACTGTAGCTGTTTTTCTCCCTAATTCTTACGTTGGTAACTTAATGCCTTTCCTGTGTGTGATGTTAAAGGTGAACATGGAGACGGCTCGCTTCTTTAAATCCGACTTCGAAGAGAACGGATCCATGGACAACGTTTGTCTGTTTCTGAATCTGGCCAACGACCCGACGTAAGCAGTTCCTGTTTCTTCCTACTTTTTCATTAAAAAGCTCCCGTCTGCTCTTCGGTTTTTCTTTGGGTCAGTAATATTAATATAAAGCATATGAGCTTCCTGTTACAAAGTGATGTAATCCAGTAACAAAGTGCCTTTAAGGAGGGCATCAGGCTTGACCTTAAAGTGTCTGAGGAGGGTTGGTCTGGCTTTTTGATTGAGTTTGAGTCAGTGTCGTAGAGTCAGACTCAGGGTTATACTTTGTAAAAGTGTTGATGTGTTTTGGTCCAATCAGGATCGAGCGCATCATCACTCCTCGCCTGGCCCTGACCACAGCTGAGTATCTGGCGTATCAGTGTGAGAAGCACGTCCTGGTGATCCTGACCGACATGAGCTCCTACGCTGAGGCTCTGAGAGAGGTAACAGTGACAGGACCCTACAGGACGGCTCCAAATAACGTATAATACGTGCATATATACGTGTAACGGCAGCAAATAACGTATAATACGTGCATATATACGCGTAACGGCAGCAAATAATGTATAATGCGTGCATATATACGTGTAACAGCAGCAAATAACGTATAATACGTGCATATATACGTGTAACGGCAGCAAATAACGTATAATATGTGCATATATACGTGTAACGGCAGCATATAACGTATAATACGTGCATATATACGTGTAACGGCAGCAAATAACGTATAATGCGTGCATATATACGTGTAACGGCAGCAAATAACGTATAATACGTGCATATATACGTGTAACGGCAGCAAATAACGTATAATACGTGCATATATACGTGTAACGGCAGCAAATAACGTTTAATACGCATATATACGCAGTAACGGCAGCAAATAACGATAATACGTGCATATATACGCAGTAACGGCAGCATATAACGATAATACGTGCATATATACGCAGTAACGGCAGCATATAACGATAATACGCGGCATATATACGTAACGGCAGCATATAACGATAATACGCGGCATATATACGCGTAACGGCAGCAAATAACGATAATACGTGCATATATACGCAGTAACGGCAGCAAATAACGATAATGCGTGCATATATACGTAACGGCAGCAAATAACGATAATACGTGCATATATACGCGTAACGGCAGCATATAACGATAATACGCGGCATATATACGCAGTAACGGCAGCATATAACGTATAATACAGGCATATATACGTGTAACGGCAGCATATAACGTATAATACGTGCATATATACGTGTAACGGCAGCAAATAACGTATAATACGTGCATATATACGTGTAACGGCAGCAAATAACGTATAATGCGTGCATATATACGTGTAACGGCAGCAAATAACGTATAATACGTGCATATATACGTGTAACGGCAGCATATAACGTATAATACGTGCATATATACGTGTAACGGCAGCATATAACGTATAATACGTGCATATATACGTGTAACGGCAGCATATAACGTATAATACAGGCATATATACGTGTAACGGCAGCATATAACGTATAATACAGGCATATATACAGTAGATGTATACATATATACAGTACATATATACATAAATACATATATACAGTACATAAATCCATAAATCCATAAATACATTTATACTGTAACTGCAGCATACGCAGGAGTTATCTGAACTAAAACATTTTTAATCTGGTCTGGACTCGGTGGACAAGTTCTTATTAAAAGTGCTTAATGTCAAGCCCTGAGTCATGTTCTTTTCACTTTCAACCAAGTGCACTTTTGTTAAAGAAGAAAATGTAATAAAGTGATTCCAGTGTGTTTAGGGGACATTTCCAAACTGTAAGCATGACTTCATAATTATATTTAGAGAATATTGTTAATTGCAATTGTTGTGGCAGGATAATCGTGAAACAAAATTCTAATGTTGTCCCATGTCGACTGACATCTGACCAAAACATCTTCAGATCCACTTATAGACTTTTCAAATGAGTCTAAAGCCCTGTTGATTTGGATTAAAAACCTGTTGAGACCTAGTCCTCTCTGACAGTCTCGATGTAAACTCGGGATAATGTGGCCATCAGCGTTGCCTTTTCAAAGCAGTAATAGGCCTTTTGTGTTGTACAGTTGGCTGTCGCACAAAGCTGCTTTTTCACAGCTGCTCGGCCCATAACCTTGGCTCCTGCCTCCGAACGCCGCTGATGGCTTTTCTCGCTCGTACAAAGAAGCAGAGGACATTTACTCGGCTCCATTCAGACGCTCGAAGGTTGAGTTTTACCTTCAACCTTAAGCTTCAGCTGAAGAAAGGAATGCTTTGCTGTGAATTAACTGGGCTCTTGGTCATTTAATGTTTTCTGAGGCAGCTGTAAAACCAGCTGTTGGCCTCTTCTCAAACCGAGCTGACACCACTTGAGTCTGAGGAAAAAGAAAAGAACTTCTCCACTTTAACGACAAACCTGGAGGAAACCCCACCGAGTCCAGATCCAAGAAGAACCAAGATCTGAATTCACTTTAAAGTAATCTAAACTCAAATCTAATAAACAACTATCTATATTCCATTTAGAACTGACAAGAACCTGTTCAAATCCACATAGAACCTGTTCAAATCCACATAAAACCTGTTCAAATCCACATAGAACCTGTTCAAATCCACATAGAACCTGTTCAAATCCACATAGAACCTGTTCAAATCCAAATTAAACCTGTTCAAATCCACATAGAACCTGTTCAAATCCACATAGAACCTGTTCAAATCCACATAGAACCTGTTCAAATCCACATAGAACCTGTTCAAATCCACATAGAACCTGTTTAAATCCAAATTAAACCTGTTCAAATCCAAATTAAACCTGTTCACATCCACATAGAACCTGTTCACATCTACATAGAACCTGTTCACATCTACATAGAACCTGTTCACATCCACATAGAACCTGTTCACATCTACATAGAACCTGTTCAAATCCACATAGAACCTGTTCAAATCCACATAGAACCTGTTCAAATCCACATAGAACCTGTTCACATCCACATAGAACCTGTTCAAATCCACATAGAACCTGTTCACATCTACATAGAACCTGTTCAAATCCACATAGAACCTGTTCACATCCACATAGAACCTGTTCACATCTACATAGAACCTGTTCAAATCCACATAGAACCTGTTCACATCCACATAGAACCTGTTCACATCCACATAGAACCTGTTCACATCCACATAGAACCTGTTCACATCCACATTGAACCTGTTCAAATCCACATAGAACCTGTTCAAATCTACATAGAACCTGTTCAAATCTACATAGAACCTGTTCACATCCACATAGAACCTGTTCACATCTACATAGAACCTGTTCACATCCACATAGAACCTGTTCACATCCACATAGAACCTGTTCACATCCACATAGAACCTGTTCAAATCCACATAGAACCTGTTCACATCCACATAGAACCTGTTCACATCTACATAGAACCTTTTCAAATCCACATAGAACCTGTTCACACCCACATAGAACCTGTTCACACCCACATAGAACCTGTTCAAATCCACATAGAACCTGTTCAAATCCACATAGAACCTGTTCACATCTACATAGAACCTGTTCACATCTACATAGAACCTTTTCAAATCCACATAGAACCTGTTCACATCTACATAGAACCTGTTCACATCCACATAGAACCTGTTCACATCCACATAGAACCTGTTCACATCTACATAGAACCTGTTCACATCTACATAGAACCTATTCACATCTACATAGAACCTGTTCACATCTACATAGAACCTGTTCACATCCACATAGAACCTGTTCACATCCACATAGAACCTGTTCACATCCACATAGAACCTGTTCACATCCACATAGAACCTGTTCAAATCTTTTCTCTCGTTCCTCAGGTGTCTGCTGCTCGTGAGGAGGTCCCCGGTCGTCGTGGGTTTCCCGGTTACATGTACACGGATCTGGCCACCATCTACGAGCGTGCCGGCCGAGTGGAGGGCAGGAACGGCTCCATCACTCAGATCCCCATCCTCACCATGCCCAACGACGGTCAGACTCGCCCACAACACTAAACTTATAATACGTGGAAATAATGTCGCAGCATCAGGCATCGACTCTGTAGCTTTATCGAGTGCACTACGTCGTTCTGTGGACGCAATAACGACACTTTAATGTGCTTCAAAAACAAGAGAAATACTTTTGTAACTGTTCAGTTCAAGTAAAACCTGTTTAAATCCAAGTAAAAGCTGTTTAAATCCAAGTAAAAGCTGTTTAAATCCAAGTTAAAGCTGTTTAAATCCAAGTAAAAGCTGTTTAAATCCAAGTAAAAGCTGTTTAAATCCAAGTAAAAGCTGTTTAAATCCAAGTTAAAGCTGTTTAAATCCAAGTTAAAGCTGTTTAAATCCAAGTAAAAGCTGTTTAAATCCAAGTTAAAGCTGTTTAAATCCAAGTAAAAGCTGTTTAAATCCAAGTTAAAGCTGTTTAAATCCAAGTAAAAGCTGTTTAAATCCAAGTAAAAGCTGTTTAAATCCAAGTTAAAGCTGTTTAAATCCAAGTTAAAGCTGTTTAAATCCAAGTAAAAGCTGTTTAAATCCAAGTTAAAGCTGTTTAAATCCAAGTTAAAGCTGTTTAAATCCAAGTTAAAGCTGTTTAAATCCAAGTTAAAGCTGTTTAAATCCAAGTTAAAGCTGTTTAAATCCAAGTAAAAGCTGTTTAAATCCAAGTTAAAGCTGTTTAAATCCAAGTAAAAGCTGTTTAAATCCAAGTAAAAGCTGTTTAAATCCAAGTTAAAGCTGTTTAAATCCAAGTAAAACCTTTCTAGTGTTTCTTGTGTTTTCTTGTGAACAAGATAAAAAAACAGCTTTAGCCCAAGGCTCTCTCATCCTGTTTTCTTCCTTTTTTAAGCTTAACTTTACAGAATTTTACAAACCCAAAATGAGCTATGAAACAAAAGGCACGTATTAAAATCTCTTTAAGGACACACTGTAGTAAAGCTGTGTTTGTGACATTTGAGAGCGATTATCTCTGAAATTATCCACAGAGCAGTAATTCCACTCATTTATCTGGAGCTATTCCAGTCTGTCTCAGTGAAAGACCACAGCTGAACATGGTTTATCACAGAGCCCTGCCGCCATGGCAACGCAACGAAGAGCTGTCACGACTCAGAGTGGACTTTTACTGAGAACAGCAGCAGTTAAAACCTGCTCAGATCCACCTGAAACCTGTTCAAATCCATCTAAAACCTGCTCAGATCCACCTGAAACCTGCTCAAATCCATCTGAAACCTGCTCAGATCCACCTGAAACCTGTTCAAATCCATCTAAAACCTGCTCAGATCCACCTGAAACCTGTTCAAATCCATCTAAAACCTGCTCAGATCCACCTGAAACCTGTTCAAATCCATCTAAAACCTGCTCAGATCCACCTGAAACCTGTTCAAATCCATCTAAAACCTGCTCAGATCCACCTGAAACCTGTTCAAATCCATCTAAAACCTGCTCAGATCCACCTGAAACCTGTTCAAATCCATCTAAAACCTGCTCAGATCCACCTGAAACCTGTTCAAATCCATCTAAAACCTGCTCAGATCCACCTGAAACCTGTTCAAATCCATCTAAAACCTGCTCAGATCCACCTGAAACCTGTTCAAATCCATCTAAAACCTGCTCAAATCCATCTAAAACCTGCTCAGATCCACCTGAAACCTGTTCAAATCCATCTAAAACCTGCTCAGATCCACCTGAAACCTGTTCAAATCCATCTAAAACCTGCTCAGATCCACCTGAAACCTGTTCAAATCCATCTAAAACCTGCTCAGATCCACCTGAAACCTGTTCAAATCCATCTAAAACCTGCTCAAATCCATCTAAAACCTGCTCAGATCCACCTGAAACCTGTTCAAATCCATCTAAAACCTGCTCAGATCCACCTGAAACCTGTTCAAATCCATCTAAAACCTGCTCAGATCCACCTGAAACCTGCTCAAATCCATCTAAAACCTGCTCAGATCCACCTGAAACCTGTTCAAATCCATCTAAAACCTGCTCAGATCCACCTGAAACCTGTTCAAATCCATCTAAAACCTGCTCAGATCCACCTGAAACCTGTTCAAATCCATCTAAAACCTGCTCAGATCCACCTGAAACCTGTTCAAATCCATCTAAAACCTACTCAAATCCATCTGAAACCTGTTCAAATCCATCTAAAACCTGCTCAAATCCATCTGAAACCTGCTCAGATCCACCTGAAACCTGTTCAAATCCATCTAAAACCTGCTCAAATCCATCTAAAACCTGCTCAGATCCACCTGAAACCTGTTCAAATCCATCTAAAACCTGCTCAGATCCACCTGAAACCTGTTCAAATCCATCTAAAACCTGCTCAGATCCACCTGAAACCTGCTCAAATCCATCTAAAACCTGCTCAGATCCACCTGAAACCTGTTCAAATCCATCTAAAACCTGCTCAGATCCACCTGAAACCTGTTCAAATCCATCTAAAACCTACTCAAATCCATCTGAAACCTGTTCAAATCCATCTAAAACCTGCTCAAATCCATCTGAAACCTGCTCAAATCCATCTGAAACCTGCTCAGATCCACCTGAAACCTGCTCAGATCCACCTGAAACCTGTTCAAATCCATCTAAAACCTGCTCAGATCCACCTGAAACCTGTTCAAATCCATCTAAAACCTGCTCAGATCCACCTGAAACCTGTTCAAATCCATCTAAAACCTGCTCAGATCCACCTGAAACCTGTTCAAATCCATCTAAAACCTGCTCAGATCCACCTGAAACCTGTTCAAATCCATCTAAAACCTGCTCAGATCCACCTGAAACCTGTTCAAATCCATCTAAAACCTGCTCAGATCCACCTGAAACCTGTTCAAATCCATCTAAAACCTGCTCAGATCCACCTGAAACCTGTTCAAATCCATCTAAAACCTGCTCAGATCCACCTGAAACCTGTTCAAATCCATCTAAAACCTGCTCAAATCCATCTAAAACCTGCTCAGATCCACCTGAAACCTGTTCAAATCCATCTAAAACCTGCTCAGATCCACCTGAAACCTGTTCAAATCCATCTAAAACCTGCTCAGATCCACCTGAAACCTGTTCAAATCCATCTAAAACCTGCTCAGATCCACCTGAAACCTGTTCAAATCCATCTAAAACCTGCTCAGATCCACCTGAAACCTGTTCAAATCCATCTAAAACCTGCTCAGATCCACCTGAAACCTGTTCAAATCCATCTAAAACCTGCTCAGATCCACCTGAAACCTGTTCAAATCCATCTAAAACCTGCTCAGATCCACCTGAAACCTGTTCAAATCCATCTAAAACCTGCTCAAATCCATCTAAAACCTGCTCAGATCCACCTGAAACCTGTTCAAATCCATCTAAAACCTGCTCAGATCCACCTGAAACCTGTTCAAATCCATCTAAAACCTGCTCAGATCCACCTGAAACCTGTTCAAATCCATCTAAAACCTGCTCAGATCCACCTGAAACCTGTTCAAATCCATCTAAAACCTGCTCAAATCCATCTAAAACCTGCTCAGATCCACCTGAAACCTGTTCAAATCCATCTAAAACCTGCTCAAATCCATCTAAAACCTGCTCAGATCCACCTGAAACCTGTTCAAATCCATCTAAAACCTGCTCAGATCCACCTGAAACCTGTTCAAATCCATCTAAAACCTACTCAAATCCATCTGAAACCTGTTCAAATCCATCTAAAACCTGCTCAAATCCATCTGAAACCTGCTCAAATCCATCTGAAACCTGCTCAGATCCACCTGAAACCTGCTCAGATCCACCTGAAACCTGTTCAAATCCATCTAAAACCTGCTCAGATCCACCTGAAACCTGTTCAAATCCATCTAAAACCTGCTCAGATCCACCTGAAACCTGTTCAAATCCATCTAAAACCTGCTCAGATCCACCTGAAACCTGCTCAAATCCATCTAAAACCTGCTCAGATCCACCTGAAACCTGTTCAAATCCATCTAAAACCTGCTCAGATCCACCTGAAACCTGTTCAAATCCATCTAAAACCTGCTCAGATCCACCTGAAACCTGTTCAAATCCATCTAAAACCTGCTCAGATCCACCTGAAACCTGTTCAAATCCATCTGAAACCTGCTCAAATCCATCTGAAACCTGCTCAAATCCATCTAAAACCTGCTCAGATCCACCTGAAACCTGTTCAAATCCATCTAAAACCTGCTCAGATCCATCTGAAACCTGCTCAAATCCAACTAAAACCTGCTCAAATCCATGTAAAACCTGCTCAGACTTGTTCATGTGTGGTTTTTCTTTCCTGTAGGTGTTGAATAATGAAGCAGATACAGATTTTTTACTAATGTAATGTGTGCTCTTCCAGACATCACACATCCTATTCCTGATCTGACCGGATACATCACAGAGGGACAGGTCTACGTCGACCGACAGCTGCACAACAGACAGGTACGTTTGGAAAGTTTAGTGTCTGCTTCTGTGTGCTCCTCAGAAGCCACACTCTGAGCTGTTTGTTTGTGAAACTCATGTGGAGAATGTTTCCTCATAGATCTACCCTCCCATCAACGTGCTGCCGTCTCTGTCTCGTCTGATGAAGTCTGCCATCGGAGAAGGAATGACCCGGAAGGACCACGCAGACGTCTCCAACCAACTGGTAACTTCTTGTCTTTAGACTGTGTTGATCCCGAGCCTCTGGTTGAATAAAGGGTCAGTAAACGCACCACAGACTGACTGAGACAGCGCTGATCCAGTCCAGAGTGTATTTCTGTGAGTTCTGTTGAGATGAATCTGTCCGGTGAGTTCAGTGTCCTCTGTCCTGCAGTACGCCTGTTATGCCATCGGGAAGGACGTCCAGGCCATGAAGGCGGTGGTGGGGGAAGAGGCCCTGACCTCAGACGACCTGCTGTACCTGGAGTTCCTGCAGAAGTTTGAGAAGAACTTCATCGCTCAGGGTATTGACTGTCTTTATAAACGCACACTGTACTTTCTTACACAATTACACAAGAGTCAGTCGCTTTAAGTTTTTAGTTTGACGTGTACTTCCTGGTGAAGTCCAACTAAATGAGTCTGTGTTTTGAAGTGTACCGTCTCTTTAAATCCAGACTCTTGTCCTCCTTCAGGTCCGTACGACAACAGGACGGTCTTCGAGACTCTGGACATCGGTTGGCAGCTGCTGCGTATTTTCCCCAAAGAGATGCTCAAGAGGATTCCTCAGAGCACTTTGGCCGAGTTTTACCCGAGAGAGTCCGCCGTGCGCCACTGAGCCACTCCCACAGTGCACCTGCCCCAGTGCCCCTGCCCCTGCCCCAGTGCTCCTGCCCCAGTGCCCCAGTGCTCCTGCCCCTGTGCTCCTGCCCCAGTGCTCCTGCCCCAGTGCCCCAGTGCTCCTGCCCCAGTGCTCCTGACCCTGTGCTCCTGACCCAGTGCTCCTGCCCCAGTGCCCCAGTGCTCCTGCCCCTGTGCTCCTGCCCCTGTGCTCCTGACCCAGTGCTCCTGCCCCAGTGCCCCAGTGCTCCTACCCCAGTGCTCCTGCCCCAGTGCTCCTGCCCCAGTGCTCCTGCCCCAGTGCCCCTGCCCCAGTGCTCCTGCCCCAGTGCTCCTGCCCCTGTGCTCCTGACCCAGTGCTCCTGCCCCTGTGCGCCTGCCCCAGTGCCCCTGCCCCACTGCTCCTGCCCCTGTGCCCCTGCCCCTGTGCCCCTGCCCCTGTGCTCCTGCCCCTGTGCTCCTGCCCCAGTGCCCCTGTGCTCCTGCCCCAGTGCTCCTGCCCCAGTGCTCCTGCCCCTGTGCCCCTGCCCCTGTGCTCCTGCCCCTGTGCTCCTGCCCCAGTGCTCCTGCCCCAGTGCTCCTGCCCCAGTGCTCCTGACCCAGTGCTCCTGCCCCAGTGCTCCTGCCCCAGTGCTCCTGCCCCAGTGCCCCTGCCCCAGTGCTCCTGCCCCTGTGCTCCTGCCCCTGTGCTCCTGCCCCAGTGCCCCTGTGCTCCTGCCCCAGTGCTCCTGCCCCAGTGCTCCTGCCCCTGTGCTCCTGCCCCAGTGCTCCTGCCCCAGTGCTCCTGCCCCTGTGCTCCTGCCCCTGTGCTCCTGCCCCAGTGCTCCTGCCCCAGTGCTCCTGCCCCAGTGCTCCTGCCCCAGTGCTCCTGACCCAGTGCTCCTGCCCCTGTGCTCCTGCCCCTGTGCTCCTGCCCCAGTGCCCCTGCCCCTGTGCTCCTGACCCAGTGCCCCTGCCCCTGTGCTCCTGCCCCTGTGCTCCTGCCCCTGTGCCCTCTGATGTGAAACGGTAGAAAGGCTGGTTTGATCAGAACAGTTCAATAAAGTTGCGTCCACACAAAAACAAATAAAACAGTTTTTTCACAGAATGATACAGTATTTTCTTCGACCTGCAGGGCTTCAATGTTGCTCAATTCCGTCTAAAACTTCTTTTTTTATTCAACTAAAACCTGTTTAAATTCATAAAAACCTATTTACATCCAGAAAATTAACAAAAGTCTGGACAAAACACAGCTGTTTTTACCGTTTCTACATCGATTCTCCCCAAAACCTGCTTTTTCCTCCTCGTCCCCGAAATCCGGAGCTGTAGTGCCCCTAGTGTTTGTCTGATGGAAAACGTGAACATATCTTTATCTGAAAAAGTCACAGATCAGTTCTTATTTATTCTGATGTTGTAGTGTTGTTTTGTTTTTTTTGTTTTGCTGTAAAATCATCTGTAAAGTTCTTAAATCAGATAAAAGTCTTAAACCAAGGGGTCGTTTGCTGGAATAATGTTCTGTTTTTGTATGTTTTAATCCTGGTCCTGTTTGACAGCTTTAAGTCGAAGAGTTTTTACATTTTGTGGAGTCAAAGTCCATCAGATGCTTTGAGATTTTACAAAGTCAGTTTAAAACCAAAGTGACGAGAAAAAATTCAAAATGGACGCTTTGTCTTTCAAAATAACACCTTATATTGATACTAAAGAAAATACGTTAAATCAGCGTCAATGTAGAAAATTGAGTATAAACTTTTTTGTCAAGTGCAGTGTTGCATTGAGCCACTAGATGGAGTCACGAGCTACTTTAATTTGAAAAACTGGACTGCACTTTTGGAAATAAAAAACAGTAAAAGCCCTTAAATAAACTAGAAAAAAACTTAAACAAAAATAAAACCTTATTTTTTGCACTAATGGTAAAAAAACGTAAAAGTCAATAAAATGAGGTTGTCCTAAAAAGAGAGTGTTCTTTCTCGTCTCTTTGTTGTAAATCTGCTTCACTCATGAATAACTCCTGCTGCTGTTAGATCGGGGTAGTTTTTTTTGCTGGATTCCTGTGAGATTGATTCCGAGACATTCCCGTTTGACGCTAACTCTTTGTGATGTTCGTGTGTTTGTTTGTGAATAAATGATGATGATGATGATGATGAGCGGTTTCTTTCAGACGTACGTAGTACAGACTTCATTAGAGACACAAACTAAACCTGAACGTTAAAGGGACAATGTGTGTCTGAGTCATGTTCGACTCTTTTAAGGTGAACCTGAAGTGGATGAAATCCTGGAGCAAAGTTTTAGTTGGATTTAAGTCCAGCATTTTCTGTCGAGTCCAAAAGGATTTGTGTAGGTTGTGATGTTTGCAGCAGGACGACACTAAACCCAGAGTCGGAAAAACACAAAATGAAAACTTTACAAAAGTTTGGCCTATGCTTTTTATTTTTAAATTTTTGTTTAACATTCAGACAATATTTTATAAACACACTTTTAATTTTTTTCACTTTTTCCAAACTTCTTTATTTTGTGGACAACATTTCTTTTGAGTCTGAGTCTGAGCACTGACAGAGTTAAGTCCCGGCCGAGCCCTACCTGCTCAGGTGTGGCCTCTTCCTGCTGAACTTTGTCCCTTGTGAGCTGCGGTAGTCGTCGGCGATGGCGTCAGAGGAGCTGCAGAGTCTTAACGTGATCTCAGAGCTGTCGCAGAGAGGTCAGTGCTTTAGGAGCAAGAATAATATCTGTGTTTTCATGTTTTATAAAGTTCGGTCGTGACGTCATAAAGTGCTCTTTATTCCATTTATCACTTTGTCTTTTCACTAAACTGTGTTAAACACTTGAATCTGATAAAAGCTCAGAAGATGTAAGAATTCACGACAATATCTGGTGAAAGACTGAAACTCTTTTTGTGAGGAAGTCTTTTTTTGTTTTTTATTAAAAGTAGAAAAATACTCCCAACAGTTTACACAAGCAAAAAAAAAAAGGTTGGCACCAAGAAAATCTGATTGGATGGCCTGGAGGGTGTGCTGTGATTGGTCGATTGGTGTTAGCTCCGCCTCCTCTGCTCCAACCTTTCAGGAAGTAGGCCTACATGTCCTGCAGAACCAGGTCTAAACCAGAACCAAAGAGACAACAGCAAACCTCAGAAAACTGGATAAATGTGTGACACGAGCCCAAAACCTGGAGCTGGAACAAAACTCAACAAAAATCAGTTTTTATTCATGTAGTCGTTTGATATTGAACAGAAAAACAAAGAATAGATTAGGGTCTGATTGAAGAGCTTTTATAAAGAGACATTTCTCAAGAATCCAATAAAATCTGTTGTAGGTCAAATGCACAAGAGTGTCCTCAAATAAAAACACTTTTAGTGGGTTTGTAATTTTTAGTAAATATCAGAATCCACCAACTTTGTCTTTTTATATGTGCAGTTATATTTCAGTTCATTCAAATGAGTCCATGAGCAAAAGCCGTGGAGGAAACCCTGCCTTAGACCTGAGCTGGACTTTTACAGGGGACTTTAATTCTTCAAAACATTGGTGCAGAGACTTTTAGCTCTTTCCCGTTTGGTTCGAGTCTGGTTCTCGTAAAAGTCCAACCATTCATGGATTTTATTCTGTTCTCAGTGGAAACGATGAATGTCAGTTCCTCTTCCCCTTTTACGCTTCCACAAAGAAAGACTAATGCCCCTGAGGCGTCTCAGCTGCTCAAACCTGGACTGAACCTGGACTGAACCAGGACTGAACCTGGACTGAACCTGGACTAAAGCAGGACTAAAGCAGGACTGAACCTGGACTAAAGCAGGACTAAAGCAGGTCTGAACCTGGACTAAAGCAGGACTAAAGCAGGACTAAAGCAGGACTGAACCAGGACTGAACCAGGACTGAACCAGGACTAAAGCAGGACTAAAGCAGGACCAAAGCAGGACTAAAGCAGGTCTGAACCAGGACTGAACCTGGACTAAAGCAGGACTAAAGCAGGACTAAAGCAGGACTAAAGCAGGTCTGAACCTGGACTAAAGCAGGACTAAAGCAGGTCTGAACCAGGACTGAACCTGGACTAAAGCAGGACTAAACCAGGACTAAAGCAGGACTAAACCAGGACTAAACCAGGACTAAAGCAGGACTAAACCAGGACTAAAGCAGGACTAAAGCAGGACTAAAGCAGGACTAAAGCAGGACTAAAGCAGGACTAAAGCAGGTCTGAACCAGGACTAAAGCAGGACTAAAGCTGGACTAAAGCTGGACTAAAGCTGGACTAAAGCTGGACTAAACCAGGTCTAAAGCAGGTCTAAAGCAGGTCTGAACCAGGTCTAAACCAGGTCTAAACCAGGACTAAAGCAGGACTAAAGCAGGACTAAAGCAGGACTGAACCAGGACTGAACCTGGACTAAACCTGGACTAAAGCTGGACTAAACCAGGACTAAACCAGGACTAAACCAGGACTAAAGCAGGACTAAAGCAGGACTAAAGCAGGACTAAAGCAGGACTAAAGCAGGACTAAACCAGGACTAAACCAGGACTAAACCAGGTCTAAACCAGGACTAAACCAGGACTAAAGCAGGACCAAAGCAGGACTAAAGCAGGACTAAAGCAGGACTAAAGCAGGACTAAAGCAGGACTAAACCAGGTCTAAACCAGGACTAAAGCAGGACTAAAGCAGGACTAAACCAGGTCTAAACCAGGACTAAAGCAGGACTAAAGCAGGACCAAAGCAGGACTAAAGCAGGACTAAAGCAGGACCAAAGCAGGACCAAAGCAGGACCAAAGCAGGACTAAAGCAGGTCTAAAGCAGGACTAAAGCAGGTCTAAAGCAGGACTAAAGCAGGACTAAAGCAGGACTAAAGCAGGACTAAAGCAGGACTAAACCAGGACTAAACCAGGACTAAACCAGGTCTTACAGCAGGATTAAAGCTGGACTAAACCTGGACTAAACCTGGACTAAAGCAGGACTAATGCAGGACTAAAGCTGGACTAAAATGTGGCGTCCGCTCTCGTTCCCAGCCCGACATGAATACGACGCTCTGCAGAAGAAACTCTGTGAGGCTCAGAACAAGGTCAGTGTGTTTTTCTTTTCTTTTGTTGAGTTTAAAGATGAAAAAGTCTGAGAAATGGTTTCTGTTTGTGTCAGTGTCAGAGACTGGAGCAGGAGAAAGACGAGGCTCTGCAGAAGCTCCAACAGTTCCACACAGGTACCACTAAACTCCAGCCTTAACCTGACTCAGGACTCTAACGCAGACACGGTTACTTTTAGGACCTGACTCAGAAGTCTTAACGCAGACATGGTTACTTTTAGGACCTGACTCAGAAGTCTTAACGCAGACACGGTTACTTTTAGGACCTGACTCAGGACTCTAACGCAGACACGGTTACTTTTAGGACCTGACTCAGAAGTCTTAACGCAGACATGGTTACTTTTAGGACCTGACTCAGAAGTCTTAACGCAGACACGGTTACTTTTAGGACCTGACTCAGGACTCTAACGCAGACACGGTTACTTTTAGGACCTGACTTAGAAGTCTTAACGCAGACACGGTTACTTTTAGGACCTGACTCAGAAGTCTTAACGCAGACACGGTTACTTTTAGGACCTGACTCAGAAGTCTTAACGCAGACACGGTTACTTTTAGGACCTGACTCAGAAGTCTTAACGCAGACACGGTTACTTTTAGGACCTGACTTAGAAGTCTTAACGCAGACACGGTTACTTTTAGGACCTGACTCAGGACTCTTAACGCAGACACGGTTACTTTTAGGACCTGACTCAGAAGTCTTAACGCAGACACGGTTACTTTTAGGACCTGACTCAGAAGTCTTAACGCAGACACGGTTACTTTTAGGACCTGACTCAGGACTCTTAACGCAGACACGGTTACTTTTAGGACCTGACTCAGGACTCTTAACGCAGACACGGTTACTTTTAGGACCTGACTCAGGACTCTAACGCAGACACGGTTACTTTTAGGACCTGACTCAGGACTCTTAACGCAGACACGGTTACTTTTAGGACCTGACTCAGGACTCTTAACGCAGACACGGTTACTTTTAGGACCTGACTCAGGACTCTAACGCAGACACGGTTACTTTTAGGACCTGACTCAGGACTCTTAACGAGACACGGTTACTTTTAGGACCTGACTCAGAAGTCTTAACGCAGACACGGTTACTTTTAGGACCTGACTCAGAAGTCTTAACGCAGACACGGTTACTTTTAGGACCTGACTCAGGACTCTTAACGCAGACACGGTTACTTTTAGGACCTGACTCAGAAGTCTTAACGCAGACACGGTTACTTTTAGGACCTGACTCAGAAGTCTTAACGCAGACACGGTTACTTTTAGGACCTGACTCAGGACTCTTAACGCAGACACGGTTACTTTTAGGACCTGACTCAGAAGTCTTAACGCAGACACGGTTACTTTTAGGACCTGACTCAGAAGTCTTAACGCAGACACGGTTACTTTTAGGACCTGACTCAGAAGTCTTAACGCAGACACGGTTACTTTTAGGACCTGACTTAGAAGTCTTAACGCAGACACGGTTACTTTTAGGACCTGACTCAGGACTCTTAACGCAGACACGGTTACTTTTAGGACCTGACTCAGGACTCTAACGCAGACACGGTTACTTTTAGGACCTGACTCAGAAGTCTTAACGCAGACACGGTTACTTTTAGGACCTGACTCAGGACTCTTAACGCAGACACGGTTACTTTTAGGACCTGACTCAGGACTCTTAACGCAGACACGGTTACTTTTAGGACCTGACTCAGAAGTCTTAACGCAGACACGGTTACTTTTAGGACCTGACTCAGGACTCTAACGCAGACACGGTTACTTTTAGGACCTGACTCAGAAGTCTTAACGCAGACACGGTTACTTTTAGGACCTGACTCAGGACTCTTAACGCAGACACGGTTACTTTTAGGACCTGACTCAGAAGTCTTAACGCAGACACGGTTACTTTTAGGACCTGACTCAGAAGTCTTAACGCAGACACGGTTACTTTTAGGACCTGACTCAGGACTCTTAACGCAGACACGGTTACTTTTAGGACCTGACTCAGAAGTCTTAACGCAGACACGGTTACTTTTAGGACCTGACTTAGAAGTCTTAACGCAGACACGGTTACTTTTAGGACCTGACTCAGGACTCTTAACGCATGACACGGTTACTTTTAGGACCTGACTTAGAAGTCTTAACGCAGACACGGTTACTTTTAGGACCTGACTCAGGACTCTTAACGCAGACACGGTTACTTTTAGGACCTGACTCAGGACTCTAACGCAGACACGGTTACTTTTAGGACCTGACTCAGGACTCTTAACGCAGACACGGTTACTTTTAGGACCTGACTCAGAAGTCTTAACGCAGACACGGTTACTTTTAGGACCTGACTCAGGACTCTTAACGCAGACACGGTTACTTTTAGGACCTGACTCAGAAGTCTTAACGCAGACACGGTTACTTTTAGGACCTGACTCAGAAGTCTTAACGCAGACACGGTTACTTTTAGGACCTGACTCAGAAGTCTTAACGCAGACACGGTTACTTTTAGGACCTGACTTAGAAGTCTTAACGCAGACACGGTTACTTTTAGGACCTGACTCAGGACTCTTAACGCAGACACGGTTACTTTTAGGACCTGACTCAGAAGTCTTAACGCAGACACGGTTACTTTTAGGACCTGACTCAGAAGTCTTAACGCAGACACGGTTACTTTTAGGACCTGACTTAGAAGTCTTAACGCAGACACGGTTACTTTTAGGACCTGACTCAGGACTCTTAACGCAGACACGGTTACTTTTAGGACCTGACTCAGGACTCTAACGCAGACACGGTTACTTTTAGGACCTGACTCAGGACTCTTAACGCAGACACGGTTACTTTTAGGACCTGACTCAGAAGTCTTAACGCAGACACGGTTACTTTTAGGACCTGACTCAGGACTCTTAACGCAGACACGGTTACTTTTAGGACCTGACTCAGAAGTCTTAACGCAGACACGGTTACTTTTAGGACCTGACTCAGAAGTCTTAACGCAGACACGGTTACTTTTAGGACCTGACTCAGGACTCTAACGCAGACACGGTTACTTTTAGGACCTGACTCAGAAGTCTTAACGCAGACACGGTTACTTTTAGGACCTGACTCAGAAGTCTTAACGCAGACACGGTTACTTTTAGGACCTGACTCAGGACTCTTAACGCAGACACGGTTACTTTTAGGACCTGACTCAGGACTCTTAACGCAGACACGGTTACTTTTAGGACCTGACTCAGGACTCTTAACGCAGACACGGTTACTTTTAGGACCTGACTCAGAAGTCTTAACGCAGACACGGTTACTTTTAGGACCTGACTCAGAAGTCTTAACGCAGACACGGTTACTTTTAGGACCTGACTTAGAAGTCTTAACGCAGACACGGTTACTTTTAGGACCTGACTCAGGACTCTTAACGCAGACACGGTTACTTTTAGGACCTGACTCAGAAGTCTTAACGCAGACACGGTTACTTTTAGGACCTGACTCAGAAGTCTTAACGCAGACACGGTTACTTTTAGGACCTGACTCAGGACTCTTAACGCAGACACGGTTACTTTTAGGACCTGACTCAGGACTCTAACGCAGACACGGTTACTTTTAGGACCTGACTCAGGACTCTTAACGCAGACACGGTTACTTTTAGGACCTGACTCAGGACTCTTAACGCAGACACGGTTACTTTTAGGACCTGACTCAGGACTCTTAACGCAGACACGGTTACTTTTAGGACCTGACTCAGGACTCTTAACGCAGACACGGTTACTTTTAGGACCTGACTCAGGACTCTTAACGCAGACACGGTTACTTTTAGGACCTGACTCAGAAATCTTAACGCAGACACGGTTACTTTTAGGACCTGACTCAGAAGTCTTAACGCAGACACGGTTACTTTTAGGACCTGACTCAGAAGTCTTAACGCAGACACGGTTACTTTTAGGACCTGACTCAGAACTCTTAACGCAGACACGGTTACTTTTAGGACCTGACTCAGAAGTCTTAACGCAGACACGGTTACTTTTAGGACCTGACTCAGAAGTCTTAACGCAGACACGGTTACTTTTAGGACCTGACTCAGTCTTAACGCAGACACGGTTACTTTTAGGACCTGACTCAGGACTCTTAACGCAGACACGGTTACTTTTAGGACCTGACTCAGGACTCTTAACGCAGACACGGTTACTTTTAGGACCTGACTCAGGACTCTTAACGCAGACACGGTTACTTTTAGGACCTGACTCAGAAATCTTAACGCAGACACGGTTACTTTTAGGACCTGACTCAGAAGTCTTAACGCAGACACGGTTACTTTTAGGACCTGACTCAGGACTCTTAACGCAGACACGGTTACTTTTAGGACCTGACTCAGGACTCTAACGCAGACACGGTTACTTTTAGGACCTGACTCAGAAATCTTAACGCAGACACGGTTACTTTTAGGACCTGACTCAGGACTCTTAACGCAGACACGGTTACTTTTAGGACCTGACTCAGGACTCTAACGCAGACACGGTTACTTTTAGGACCTGACTCAGGACTCTTAACGCAGACACGGTTACTTTTAGGACCTGACTCAGAAGTCTTAACGCAGACACGGTTACTTTTAGGACCTGACTCAGGACTCTTAACGCAGACACGGTTACTTTTAGGACCTGACTCAGAAGTCTTAACGCAGACACGGTTACTTTTAGGACCTGACTCAGGACTCTTAACGCAGACACGGTTACTTTTAGGACCTGACTCAGGACTCTTAACGCAGACACGGTTACTTTTAGGACCTGACTCAGGACTCTTAACGCAGACACGGTTACTTTTAGGACCTGACTCAGGACTCTTAACGCAGACACGGTTACTTTTAGGACCTGACTCAGAAGTCTTAACGCAGACACGGTTACTTTTAGGACCTGACTCAGGACTCTTAACGCAGACACGGTTACTTTTAGGACCTGACTCAGGACTCTTAACGCAGACACGGTTACTTTTAGGACCTGACTCAGGACTCTTAACGCAGACACGGTTACTTTTAGGACCTGACTCAGGACTCTTAACGCAGACACGGTTACTTTTAGGACCTGACTCAGGACTCTTAACGCAGACACGGTTACTTTTAGGACCTGACTCAGGACTCTTAACGCAGACACGGTTACTTTTAGGACCTGACTCAGGACTCTTAACGCAGACACGGTTACTTTTAGGACCTGACTCAGAAGTCTTAACGCAGACACGGTTACTTTTAGGACCTGACTCAGGACTCTAACGCAGACACGGTTACTTTTAGGACCTGACTCAGAAGTCTTAACGCAGACACGGTTACTTTTAGGACCTGACTCAGGACTCTTAACGCAGACACGGTTACTTTTAGGACCTGACTCAGAAGTCTTAACGCAGACACGGTTACTTTTAGGACCTGACTCAGAAGTCTTAACGAACACGGTTACTTTTAGGACCTGACTCAGGACTCTTAACGCAGACACGGTTACTTTTAGGACCTGACTCAGAAGTCTTAACGCAGACACGGTTACTTTTAGGACCTGACTTAGAAGTCTTAACGCAGACACGGTTACTTTTAGGACCTGACTCAGGACTCTTAACGCAGACACGGTTACTTTTAGGACCTGACTTAGAAGTCTTAACGCAGACACGGTTACTTTTAGGACCTGACTCAGGACTCTTAACGCAGACACGGTTACTTTTAGGACCTGACTCAGGACTCTAACGCAGACACGGTTACTTTTAGGACCTGACTCAGGACTCTTAACGCAGACACGGTTACTTTTAGGACCTGACTCAGGACTCTTAACGCAGACACGGTTACTTTTAGGACCTGACTCAGGACTCTAACGCAGACACGGTTACTTTTAGGACCTGACTCAGAAATCTTAACGCAGACACGGTTACTTTTAGGACCTGACTCAGAAGTCTTAACGCAGACACGGTTACTTTTAGGACCTGACTCAGAAGTCTTAACGCAGACACGGTTACTTTTAGGACCTGACTCAGGACTCTTAACGCAGACACGGTTACTTTTAGGACCTGACTCAGAAGTCTTAACGCAGACACGGTTACTTTTAGGACCTGACTCAGAAGTCTTAACGCAGACACGGTTACTTTTAGGACCTGACTCAGAAGTCTTAACGCAGACACGGTTACTTTTAGGACCTGACTTAGAAGTCTTAACGCAGACACGGTTACTTTTAGGACCTGACTCAGGACTCTTAACGCAGACACGGTTACTTTTAGGACCTGACTCAGGACTCTAACGCAGACACGGTTACTTTTAGGACCTGACTCAGAAGTCTTAACGCAGACACGGTTACTTTTAGGACCTGACTCAGGACTCTAACGCAGACACGGTTACTTTTAGGACCTGACTCAGAAGTCTTAACGCAGACACGGTTACTTTTAGGACCTGACTCAGGACTCTTAACGCAGACACGGTTACTTTTAGGACCTGACTCAGAAGTCTTAACGCAGACACGGTTACTTTTAGGACCTGACTCAGAAGTCTTAACGCAGACACGGTTACTTTTAGGACCTGACTCAGGACTCTTAACGAGACACGGTTACTTTTAGGACCTGACTCAGAAGTCTTAACGCAGACACGGTTACTTTTAGGACCTGACTTAGAAGTCTTAACGCAGACACGGTTACTTTTAGGACCTGACTCAGGACTCTTAACGCAGACACGGTTACTTTTAGGACCTGACTTAGAAGTCTTAACGCAGACACGGTTACTTTTAGGACCTGACTCAGGACTCTTAACGCAGACACGGTTACTTTTAGGACCTGACTCAGGACTCTAACGCAGACACGGTTACTTTTAGGACCTGACTCAGGACTCTTAACGCAGACACGGTTACTTTTAGGACCTGACTCAGAAGTCTTAACGCAGACACGGTTACTTTTAGGACCTGACTCAGGACTCTTAACGCAGACACGGTTACTTTTAGGACCTGACTCAGAAGTCTTAACGCAGACACGGTTACTTTTAGGACCTGACTTAGAAGTCTTAACGCAGACACGGTTACTTTTAGGACCTGACTCAGGACTCTTAACGCAGACACGGTTACTTTTAGGACCTGACTTAGAAGTCTTAACGCAGACACGGTTACTTTTAGGACCTGACTCAGGACTCTTAACGCAGACACGGTTACTTTTAGGACCTGACTCAGGACTCTAACGCAGACACGGTTACTTTTAGGACCTGACTCAGGACTCTTAACGCAGACACGGTTACTTTTAGGACCTGACTCAGAAGTCTTAACGCAGACACGGTTACTTTTAGGACCTGACTCAGGACTCTTAACGCAGACACGGTTACTTTTAGGACCTGACTCAGGACTCTTAACGCAGACACGGTTACTTTTAGGACCTGACTCAGGACTCTTAACGCAGACACGGTTACTTTTAGGACCTGACTCAGAAGTCTTAACGCAGACACGGTTACTTTTAGGACCTGACTCAGAAGTCTTAACGCAGACACGGTTACTTTTAGGACCTGACTCAGGACTCTTAACGCAGACACGGTTACTTTTAGGACCTGACTCAGAAGTCTTAACGCAGACACGGTTACTTTTAGGACCTGACTCAGGACTCTTAACGCAGACACGGTTACTTTTAGGACCTGACTCAGAAGTCTTAACGCAGACACGGTTACTTTTAGGACCTGACTCAGAAGTCTTAACGCAGACACGGTTACTTTTAGGACCTGACTCAGGACTCTTAACGCAGACACGGTTACTTTTAGGACCTGACTCAGAAGTCTTAACGCAGACACGGTTACTTTTAGGACCTGACTCAGGACTCTTAACGCAGACACGGTTACTTTTAGGACCTGACTCAGGACTCTTAACGCAGACACGGTTACTTTTAGGACCTGACTCAGAAGTCTTAACGCAGACACGGTTACTTTTAGGACCTGACTCAGGACTCTTAACGCAGACACGGTTACTTTTAGGACCTGACTCAGAAGTCTTAACGCAGACACGGTTACTTTTAGGACCTGACTCAGAAGTCTTAACGCAGACACGGTTACTTTTAGGACCTGACTCAGAAGTCTTAACGCAGACACGGTTACTTTTAGGACCTGACTCAGAAGTCTTAACGCAGACACGGTTACTTTTAGGACCTGACTCAGGACTCTTAACGCAGACACGGTTACTTTTAGGACCTGACTCAGAAGTCTTAACGCAGACACGGTTACTTTTAGGACCTGACTCAGGACTCTTAACGCAGACACGGTTACTTTTAGGACCTGACTCAGAAGTCTTAACGCAGACACGGTTACTTTTAGGACCTGACTCAGAAATCTTAACGCAGACACGGTTACTTTTAGGACCTGACTCAGAAGTCTTAACGCAGACACGGTTACTTTTAGGACCTGACTCAGAAGTCTTAACGCAGACACGGTTACTTTTAGGACCTGACTCAGGACTCTTAACGCAGACACGGTTACTTTTAGGACCTGACTCAGGACTCTTAACGCAGACACGGTTACTTTTAGGACCTGACTCAGAAGTCTTAACGCAGACACGGTTACTTTTAGGACCTGACTCAGGACTCTTAACGCAGACACGGTTACTTTTAGGACCTGACTCAGAAGTCTTAACGCAGACACGGTTACTTTTAGGACCTGACTCAGAAATCTTAACGCAGACACGGTTACTTTTAGGACCTGACTCAGGACTCTAACGCAGACACGGTTACTTTTAGGACCTGACTCAGAAGTCTTAACGCAGACACGGTTACTTTTAGGACCTGACTCAGGACTCTTAACGCAGACACGGTTACTTTTAGGACCTGACTCAGAAGTCTTAACGCAGACACGGTTACTTTTAGGACCTGACTCAGAAGTCTTAACGCAGACACGGTTACTTTTAGGACCTGACTCAGAAGTCTTAACGCAGACACGGTTACTTTTAGGACCTGACTCAGAAGTCTTAACGCAGACACGGTTACTTTTAGGACCTGACTCAGGACTCTTAACGCAGACACGGTTACTTTTAGGACCTGACTCAGGACTCTTAACGCAGACACGGTTACTTTTAGGACCTGACTTAGAAGTCTTAACGCAGACACGGTTACTTTTAGGACCTGACTCAGGACTCTTAACGCACACACGGTTACTTTTAGGACCTGACTCAGGACTCTTAACGCAGACACGGTTACTTTTAGGACCTGACTCAGAAGTCTTAACGCAGACACGGTTACTTTTAGGACCTGACTCAGAAGTCTTAACGCAGACACGGTTACTTTTAGGACCTGACTCAGGACTCTTAACGCAGACACGGTTACTTTTAGGACCTGACTCAGAAGTCTTAACGCAGACACGGTTACTTTTAGGACCTGACTCAGAAATCTTAACACAGACACGGTTACTTTTAGGACCTGACTCAGGACTCTTAACGCAGACACGGTTACTTTTAGGACCTGACTCAGAAGTCTTAACGCAGACACGGTTACTTTTAGGGACAACATTTTATTCTAAAAACGTTTTAGTCTTTGGACTGAGACAAAATCTTCTGAAAACAGCAAAAAGTAAAGTGGAAAGACATGAAGAGAACATGGAAAATAAATCAGAGAAAATTATCAGTGACTTGTTGCAAATTTCTTTGATGTAGTGAACTTGACTAAGACTTAAAGACTGTGACATTTTCTGTCTTTGAACCCTGACGTTCTCAGAGTTTCAGAGACTCTCGTCCGACAGGTTCTGTGTGGGGTTCAGGGTCAGTCGGTGTTTTACTGAGAAGGATCGAGCTAACGTGGCGCTAAGGTGGCGCTAAGGTGGAGCTAAGGTGGAGCTAAGGTGGCGCTAAGGTGGCGCTAACGTAAACATGAGCAGTTAGTACTGTTAAAATTATTACCCTAGTTACTGGAACAAAACCAAACATCTACACATCACAGAGAGCCGCAGGTCAGAGGTCACGTCATAGAGAACTGCAGGTCAGAGGTCACGTCACAGAGAGCTGAGCTGCAGGTCAGAGGTCACGTCATAGAGAACTGCAGGTCAGAGGTCACGTCATAGAGAGCTAAGCTGCAGGTCAGAGGTCACGTCATAGAGAACCGCAGGTCAGAGGTCACGTCACAGAGAGCTAAGCTGCAGGTCAGAGGTCACGTCATAGAGAACTGCAGGTCAGAGGTCACGTCACAGAGAGCTGAGCTGCAGGTCAGAGGTCACGTCATAGAGAACCGCAGGTCAGAGGTCACGTCATAGAGAGCTAAGCTGCAGGTCAGAGGTCACGTCATAGAGAACTGCAGGTCAGAGGTCACGTCACAGAGAGCTGAGCTGCAGGTCAGAGGTCACGTCATAGAGAACCGCAGGTCAGAGGTCACGTCACAGAGAGCCACAGGTCAGAGGTCAAGTCACAGAGACCTGCAGGACAGAGGTCACGTCACAGAGAGCCACAGGTCAGAGGTCACGTCACAGAGAGCTGAGCTGCAGGTCAGAGGTCACATTACAGAGAGCCGCAGGACAGAGGTCACGTCAAAGAGAACCACAGGTCAGAGGTCACGTCACAGAGACCTGCAGGTCAGAGGTCACGTCACAGAGAGCCACAGGTCAGAGGTCACGTTACAGAGAGCTGAGCTGCAGGTCAGAGGTCACGTCACAGAGACCTGCAGGTCAGAGGTCACGTCACAGAGAGCCACAGGTCACATGGGAAAGTCCATTCCAGATCTCACTGGGCTTGTGAAAAGGTCTTTAGTCATTTACCTCTGGATTAATAAAGTTTAATGAGGTCTCTTCAGTTGGTCCTGGTCTAACTCTGGTCTAACCCTGGTCTAACCCGGTCTTTATGTCCCTGTAGTCTCTCAGATGGTTCTGGAGGAGGTGGGTCAGATCCAGAGCGATCTTCAGATCCAGAAAAACTGCAGAGAAAACGCTGAGGCTCTGGCGACAAAGGTATTCCTCTGTTCTTCTACTCCAGGTGTCAACTACCAGGACTAAACCAGGACTAAACCAGGTCTAAACCGGTTCTAAACCAGGTCTAAACCGGTTCTAAACCAGGTCTAAACCGGTTCTAAACCGGGACTAAACCAGGTCTAAACCGGGACTAAACCAGGTCTAAATCAGGTTTAAACCGGGTCTAGACCAGGACTAAACTGGGTCTAAACCAGGACTAAACCTGGTCTAAACCTGGTCTAAACCAGGACTAAACCGGGTCTAAACCGGGTCTAAACCAGGACTAAACCCAGTCTAAACCAGGACTAAACCAGGTCTAAACCGGTTCTAAACCAGGACTAAACCAGGTCTAAACCGGGACTAAACCAGGTCTAAACCGGGACTAAACCAGGTCTAAACCGGGACCAAACCAGGACTAAACCAGGACTAAACCAGGTCTAAATCAGGTTTAAACCAGGTCTAGACCAGGACTAAACCGGGTCTAAACCAGGACTAAACCTGGTCTAAACCAGGACTAAACCCGGTCTAAACCCGGTCTAAACCCGGTCTAAAGCAGGATTAAATCAGGTTTAAACAGGTCTAAACCGAGTCTAGACCAGGACTAAACCAGGTCTAAACCAGGTCTAAACCAGGACTAAACCCGGTCTAAACCCGGTCTAAACCCGGTCTAAAGCAGGATTAAATCAGGTTTAAACAGGTCTAAACCGGGTGTAGACCAGGACTAAAGCAGGTCTAAAGCAGTTTTTCGTCTGCAGAGATAATCTGGTCTGATTTGAGCGGCGGCTCCTGTTGGGTCTGATTGCGTCTGAAGAGCTGCTCCTCAGGACGACTTTAATAAAACCTCGTCCCGTCGCTGCTTTTTTCACCGTAAACACCGTAAACACCGTAAACGCCGACAAACGCGTGATTACGGCTCGGATCTCCTCTGATTGGATCTGGACGAGCTGTGACAGGTTTAATGGAAAAAAGGTAAACGTCTGAGTGAAAACAATCTATTTGCATCAGGAGCCTCTGGGACGAATCAGAAAATGGAGCTGTTTTTATTTAAATGAGCAGAAAAGATGTTGTTTCTGAAACAACACACAAAACTGAAATGTTGGAGCATTAAAAAGAGTATTCTACAGGTAAGTAAAGCTTTTCCATTTGGTCCAAACCAAACAGAAGATAAATGGATCTGAAACAGAATGAAGGCTGTTCTTCCACAGAGCTCAAAGTGACCGATCCTGACCGGGCTTTACGATGCTTCTCTGCTTCTGTGTTCGTCGTGAAACCAATAAATCGAACTTTAGAATAATCCTTTGTCTCAAACAGAAAAAGGGAGGATGGCTTTTAAAGTTGTTAAATAAATGACACTTTTGTAGAAACCTCACTCAAGTCAGATTTTTCTGTTGAAGCTGTATAAATATAAGATTTATTGCAGTGGCTTTCCCGAGAGCTTCCTCAGATGGACTTTCATCTGGAGTTTTCTGATAGAAACAGATTCCGGTCGACAGAATTCTAGCCTAGCGTTTCTTCTTTTACGAGTCTTCAACTCAAACCCAGCATTACATTTTATTTACTGCCTTTACACACGGCACTATTCCTGCGATACTCTTATTTTCTTTTCTCCATCGTCTTGTTTCTGTCAGAAAACAGCTTTAACTCCTTTGACCCAGAATATTCAGTCTGATTGTGGAGTGTGTTCTTTTATTTCTTTATGAATAAATAATGTCGGATCTGTATTTGTGTGGATGGGTCCGGGCCCTGATTACAGCGTCCTCCTCAGAGACACCCCCCCCCCCCCCCCCCCCGAGTCGTGTCCGAGCCCCGTTATTTTCCAGATTTCAGACCTCTGCCTGCGCCGCTGCTGATGAGACACGTTATTATTATTGTTATTATTATTTTTGTTGTTATTGTTATTATTATTGATATTATGATTGTTATTATTTTTATTATTATTGTTATTATTATTGTTGTTGTTATTGTTATTATTGTTGTTATTATTTTTGCTGTTATTGTTATTATTATTGTTATTATTATTATTTTTGTTATTATTGTTATTATTATTGTTATTTTATTATTATTATTTATCCAACGCTCTTTATGTCAAACACAAACGGGGCCTTCATTGGAAAAGCATCAGCGTCGTTTGTGTGACGCCTGTTCAAGTCGGGCTGCTTTAATGAGGTCAGGAGGTCAGGGGGAGGTCAGGGGAACGTCAGGGGGAGGTCAGGGGAGGTCAGGAGGAGGTCAGGCGTCAGGGGAACGTCAGGGGGAGGTCAGGGAGACACGTCAGGAGGAGGTCAGGGGAACGTCAGGGGAACGTCAGGATGAGGTCAGGGGAACGTCAGGGGAACGTCAGGAGGAGGTCAGGGGAGGTCAGGAGGAGGTCAGGCGTCAGGGGAACGTCAGGGGAGGTCAGGGGAACGTCAGGATGAGGTCAGGGGAACGTCAGGCTGAGGTCAGGGGAACGTCAGGGGAGGTCAGGGGAGGTCAGGAGGCAGTCAGGAGGAGGTCAGGCATCAGAAGGAGGTCAGAGGAACGTCAGGAGGAGGTCAGGGGAGGTCAGGGGAGGTCAGGGGAACGTCAGGAGGAGGTCAGGGGGAGGTCAGGAGGAGGTCAGGGGAACGTCAGGAGGAGGTCAGGGGGAGGTCAGGAGGAGGTCAGGGGGAGGTCAGGGGAACGTCAGGAGGAGGTCAGGGGGAGGTCAGGAGGCAGTCAGGAGGAGGTCAGGCATCAGAAGGAGGTCAGAGGAACGTCAGGAGGAGGTCAGGGGAACGTCAGGGGAACGTCAGGGGGAGGTCAGGGGAACGTCAGGAGGAGGTCAGGGGAACGTCAGGGGAACGTCAGGAGGAGGTCAGGGGAACGTCAGGGGGAGGTCAGGAGGAGGTCAGGACCAGGTCCAGACTCATGGAGGTCAGTGTTTGAAGGAGACAGAATAAAGAGTCTTATTGTTGAATTTGATCAACTGGAGAAAGTCTAAACTTTAAGTTAACAAAGTTAAATAAGTAAACCTTCCAGCATCATAGAGAAGACATTGATCCTTGTGGCTATAACTTACCTCTGACCCTTGACCCTGCCCAGCTTCTTGTAATGGTCACTGGTTTTATTTATTTTTTAAAGGTGTAGTTTAGACCTGGTTTAGACCTGGTTTTAGTCTGGTCTGGACCAGTGTCTTAATTTCCTCCAATCACAGTTAAGATCTAAGCTTCTGTTCGTTCTTGTGACTTGTCCCTTCAGAGCCACCGTAGGGAACACTTCAGGTTGAATATATTATAATGATAAAGATCTTTTTTTTTCTTTTTGCAGCTGAGTCGTGAAAACCGGTCTCTGAAAAGGAAAAGTATGATGTTACTGTCACACATCAGTCCAGAGACCATCACCGAGATCAGCCTCCAAGAACTGGACCAGGACCAGGACCAGGACCTCCAAGACCTGGACCAAGACCTAGACCAAGAACTGGACCAGGACCAGGACCTCCAAGACCTGGACCAAGACCTAGACCAAGAACTGGACCAGGACCAGGACCTCCAAGACCTGGACCAAGACCTAGACCAAGAACTGGACCAGGACCTCCAAGACCTGGACCAAGAACTGGACCAAGAACCGGACCAGGACCAGGACCAGGACCAGGCGTGCCTCTCGGTCCAGTGTCAGAGATCAGTCTCAGGTACAAACAGTGAACTTTATTTTTAAAAGGCTGACTTGAAGAGGACCTGTGGGTTTTATTTTAAAGAAGAATATTATCATAAATGCTTTTTAAATGAATGAGTGTAATTCCACAGATGACCACTAGAGCTGCATTCATTAAAGCTCGGAATTAAAAATGATTGTTTCCTTTGAGATTAGACCCGGTTTAGACCAGGTTTAGACCCGGTTTAGACCAGGTTTAGACCTGGTTTAGACCAGGTTTAGACTACGTTCAGACCCGGTTTAGACCCGGTTTAGACCCGGTTTAGACCAGGTTTAGACCTGGTTTAGACCTGGTTTAGACCTGGTTTAGACCCGGTTTAGACCCGGTTTAGACCTGGTTTAGACCCGGTTTAGACCCGGTTTAGACCTGGTTTAGACCTGGTTTAGACCTGGTTTAGACCCG
This sequence comes from Neodontobutis hainanensis, assembly GCA_024349245.1. NCBI lineage: Eukaryota > Metazoa > Chordata > Actinopteri > Gobiiformes > Odontobutidae > Neodontobutis > Neodontobutis hainanensis. The sequence goes on along the minus strand of JALDNG010000168.1, from coordinate 375,866 downwards.
GTTTAGACCCGGTTTAGACCTGGTTTAGACCCGGTTTAGACCTGGTTTAGACCTGGTTTAGACCAGGTTTAGACTACGTTTAGACCAGGTTTAGACTACGTTCAGACCCGGTTTAGACCCGGTTTAGACCTGGTTTAGACCCGGTTTAGACCCGGTTTAGACCTGGTTTAGACCCGGTTTAGACCTGGTTTAGACCAGGTTTAGACTACGTTCAGACCCGGTTTAGACCCGGTTTAGACCCGGTTTAGACCAGGTTTAGACCTGGTTTAGACCTGGTTTAGACCTGGTTTAGACCCGGTTTAGACCCGGTTTAGACCTGGTTTAGACCCGGTTTAGACCCGGTTTAGACCTGGTTTAGACCTGGTTTAGACCTGGTTTAGACCCGGTTTAGACCCGGTTTAGACCTGGTTTAGACCCGGTTTAGACCTGGTTTAGACCTGGTTTAGACCAGGTTTAGACTACGTTTAGATCAGGTTTAGACTACGTTCAGACCCGGTTTAGACCCGGTTTAGACCTGGTTTAGACCCGGTTTAGACCAGGTTTAGACTACGTTCAGACCCGGTTTAGACCCGGTTTAGACCCGGTTTAGACCAGGTTTAGACCTGGTTTAGACCAGGTTTAGACTACGTTCAGACCCGGTTTAGACCCGGTTTAGACCCGGTTTAGACCAGGTTTAGACCTGGTTTAGACCAGGTTTAGACTACGTTCAGACCCGGTTTAGACCCGGTTTAGACCCGGTTTAGACCAGGTTTAGACCTGGTTTAGACCTGGTTTAGACCTGGTTTAGACCTGGTTTAGACCCGGTTTAGACCCGGTTTAGACCTGGTTTAGACCCGGTTTAGACCCGGTTTAGACCTGGTTTAGACCTGGTTTAGACCTGGTTTAGACCCGGTTTAGACCCGGTTTAGACCTGGTTTAGACCCGGTTTAGACCCGGTTTAGACCTGGTTTAGACCAGGTTTAGACTACGTTTAGACCAGGTTTAGACTACGTTCAGACCCGGTTTAGACCCGGTTTAGACCTGGTTTAGACCCGGTTTAGACCCGGTTTAGACCTGGTTTAGACCCGGTTTAGACCCGGTTTAGACCCGGTTTAGACCTGGTTTAGACCTGGTTTAGACCCGGTTTAGACCAGGTTTAGACTACGTTTAGACCCGGTTTAGACCCGGTTTAGACCCGGTTTAGACCTGGTTTAGACCTGGTTTAGACCAGGTTTAGACTACGTTCAGAATCGGTTTAGACCCGGTTTAGACCTGGTTTAGACCCGGTTTAGACCCGGTTTAGACCCGGTTTAGACCTGGTTTAGACCCGGTTTAGACCCGGTTTAGACCTGGTTTAGACCTGGTTTAGACCCGGTTTAGACCAGGTTTAGACTACGTTCAGACCCGGTTCAGACCCGGTTTAGACCCGGTTTAGACCCGGTTTAGACCCGGTTTAGACCTGGTTTAGACCCGGTTTAGACCCGGTTTAGACCTGTTTTAGACCCGATTTAGACCCGGTTTGGACCCGGTTTGGACCCGGTTTAGACCTGGTTTAGACCTGGTTTATACCTGGTTTAGACCCGGTTTAGACCCGGTTTAGACCCGGTTTAGTCCCGGTTTAGTCCCGGTTTAGACCTGGTTTAGACCCGGTTTAGACCTGGTTTAGACCCGGTTTAGACCCGGTTTAGACCCGGTTTAGACCCGGTTTAGACCTGGTTTAGACCTGGTTTAGACCTGGTTTAGACCTGGTTTAGACCTGGTTTAGACCTGGTTTAGACCTGGTTTACCTGAGGGGCGTTCAGTGACAACATAAGCTGATGTTTTAACAAAAGTAAAATCCATTAAACATTTATTCCGGCTGAAGAAAGACTGTTCGATAAAGTAACCCTCAGTATTTTAGAAAAGAAACTTTTGAAGTGTGAGATTGAAGCTAAAGATCTTTTAATTCATTTTTAAAAATGAATATAAATAGATTTTCAGGAGGGTTGCTAATCCTAATCCCAGTATGTTTTCAGAGCTGCAGAGGGAGCTGGAGCTGGCTGTAAAAGATCTGAAGAGTCTCAGAGAAGACCTGGACCAGACTCGAGAACAGGTGAGTCTCAGAAGGACTCATAAACCTGCTTAAACTGGTTTGTACTGGTCGCAGAAGTCCTGAGTCAATACTTTTCTGTTGCTTTAAAAGAGATGAATTTAAAAGAAGAATATGTATTTTTTTATTTTTCCAGTTGCTGAAAGAGAAACACGACAACACGGTGTTAATCTCAGAGACCCTCAGACTCAACAAACTCCTCAAGAACTACAACCGAGGTCTGCACAAGTCCGGCTTTAGACCTGATTAAGTCTAGGTTCTTTTTTAAGTCTAGGTCCCTTTTTTTTATTTTAGCCTTGGTCCAGTTTTAGGTTAAGATCTAGTTTTAGATCTGGTTTTAGTCCTGGTTTGGTCTTTGTTCACACCTGGTTTAAACTGGGTTCTTCTTGTGTTTTCCCTGGTTTTAGTCCTGTTTTAGTCCAGATTCAGCCCTGGTTTGTTCGATTAGATCAGACTTTATTGATTCCACAGTGGGTCTGGTTTAACCGTTTGTCTGACAGTGTCCCTGTTGGCCGTGGAGGAGTACGAGGTCCTGCAGGAGAGTCTGGATTTGGAGAAGAACCTGAGATCTGAGGCCGAGAGCTTTGCCCATGAGGTCAGAGGTTTGGGCTGAGACGATCTTTAGGTTTTATTTCTGCAGGAGTGTGTAATGTCTCATGTTTCTCGCAGATGTTGGTGAAGCAGGAGAAGATGAAGCGTCAGAGTCAGATCCTGCTCCAGACCTCGGCTCCAAACCAGGCTCTGACCGAGGCCTTAGACCAGGTCTTCAGTCTGACTCAGGAGCTGGAGACTGAGAGAGTCCTGCACCAGAAACAGGTCTGTGCTTTCAACATTTACCAGGACACATCCACCTTTTCTCAGTGAGGGAATGTTCTGCCCACACTTCCTGACTACACTTTCTGACTCAACCTTAAGCAGACCAGGTGCACCCACAGAGGGGCCTGCTCCGTTCCCGGGACACGCCCCTAAAGTCTGGTTTGGCTGAGAGCTCTCGTCCAGGGCTCGAGAAAGGCACACTTCCAGGTTTGAGCTCAGGCGTCCAGGACTCGATAAGTGCACGTGTCCTTTCAAACAACGGCGGGAAAAGGATCAGGATGGTCCGATGGTTAAATGAAAGGTCTTTTGTAAATCGGGACACACATATATATCTGAATACTGCTTAGTTCTACAGCGTGGAGCGAGTCTTGTGAACAAACGCATCGTGAGGAGTCGCCCACTCGACCTGGTGACGTTAGGGGCCCAGGACAGTTTGTGTGTGAGGCCTTTCAGATGAAGTCCTTCAGAGCGGGTCTTCGTCTGGAGCGTTTTTAGTAAAAACGTTTTAAAATAAACCTCCCTTTAACCAGTGGGTGTTCTGTTGACCATGCCTCGCTCCAAACTATCCACAGTCCACCTCAAGAAGCACAGTTTAAAAGTTTCACCTGGACATTTGTTAAATCTGATAATAATGTTCAGTTTTAGATAAATATGTAAAAGGCTATGGGACTGATCTCATGTTGTGGCCTTGCAGTGAGAATAAGGTTGAGCAGATTCTTTTTCAATCTGAAAAAGGTCAAAGGGCATTAAAATAGATGTCAACTGAAAATATTAGCTGATGTAAACTATTCAGCTTCAATAAAAGTCCTGTTTTATGATCCATCACACTGTGACTTTAACAATATCTGGCAAATTTCTCATTCGAAAGATGATTGTTCCTCTAGTGGCCATCAGTGGAACTAGACAAGACAAGACAAGACATTTATTTTTGTATAGCCCAATATCACAACAACAGCCGCCTCAAAGGACTTAACAGACTGCACTAGACAACATCCCCTGTCCTTAGACCCTCCATCAGGGTGAGGAAAAACTCCAAAAAAACCCAGCCGGGAAAAAAGAGAAACCTCAGGGAGAACCACAGAAGGAGGGGTCCACTCCCAGGACGGACAGGCCGTGCAGGAACGTGTCCAGGACAGTTGAAAAAAAAAAAACTACACATTGACATTTAATTCCTGTTTTCTTTTTATTTCTAATCACTGTCATCAGTCCTCTGTGTAAGTCTGTGTTCAGTCAGAGCCCTGTCGGCTCTAAACCCGTGTGTCTCGGCTGTAAATGTCGTGGGAGCAGCTGTGAACAGAGGCCGGTCGTGGCTCGGGACCAAAAGTGTCGTTAGAGCGAAGTGGGATCAGTGACCTGTTCCTCCGTCTGCGTTTACAGAGCGATTAACGACGCTGACGAGGCCGGGACGAGGCTGGCGCAGACCCAGAGCCACATTAGCAGTGATTATCTCTGCAGGAATCACAGCGGCGCGTTACTGTAGACTCTGAGCTTTGTTTAAGGTCCATTTACAGAAGCACACTCTGCTTTAACGTAAACACAACTAAACACGTCAAATGTTTTTATTACGTTCATTTCTGAAGAATCTTTACAATAAATACTGCCCAAGCTGCTGTTGACGACTGTGTTTGCATAAAATGTAGAATTATTTAATTTAACCCTGTCTCTTGTCTCGTGTCTTCTCTAACGTTGAGGTTGTATTTAAGGATCTGCTGCAGTCTGTCTCCTGTCTCTTGTCTCCTGTCTCCTGTCTCCTGTCTCCTGTCTCCTGTCTCCTGTCTCCTGTCTCTTGTCTCCTGTCTCCTGTCTCTTGTCTCCTCTAACGTTGTGCTGGTTGTATTTGAGAGTCTGCTGCAGCCTGTCTCCTGTCTCCTGTCTCTTGTCTCCTGTCTCTTGTCTCTTGTCTCCTGTCTCCTGTCTCTTGTCTCCTCTAACGTTGTGCTGGTTGTATTTGAGAGTCTGCTGCAGCCTGTCTCCTGTCTCCTGTCTCCTGTCTCCTGTCTCTTGTCTCTTGTCTCCTGTCTCCTGTCTCTTGTCTCCTCTAACGTTGTGCTGGTTGTATTTGAGAGTCTGCTGCAGCCTGTCTCTTGTCTCCTGTCTCCTGTCTCTTGTTTCCTCTAACGTTGTGCTGGTTGTATTTGAGAGTCTGCTGCAGCCTGTCTCCTGTCTCCTGTCTCTTGTCTCCTGTCTCTTGTCTCTTGTCTCCTGTCTCTTGTCTCCTGTCTCTTGTCTCCTCTAACGTTGTGCTGGTTGTATTTGAGAGTCTGCTGCAGCCTGTCTCCTGTCTCCTGTCTCTTGTCTCTTGTCTCCTGTCTCCTGTCTCTTGTCTCCTCTAACGTTGTGCTGGTTGTATTTAAGAGTCTGCTGCAGCCTGTCTCCTGTCTCTTGTCTCCTGTCTCCTGTCTCCTGTCTCTTGTCTCTTGTCTCCTGTCTCTTGTCTCTTGTCTCCTCTAACGTTGTGCTGGTTGTATTTGAGAGTCTGCTGCAGTCTGTCTCCTGTCTCCTGTCTCTTGTCTCCTGTCTCTTGTCTCCTGTCTCTTGTCTCTTGTCTCCTCTAACGTTGTGCTGGTTGTATTTGAGGGTCTGCTGCAGTCTGTCTCTTGTCTCCTGTCTCTTGTCTCTTGTCTCCTGTCTCCTGTCTCCTGTCTCTTGTCTCTTGTCTCCTGTCTCCTGTCTCTTGTCTCTTGTCTCCTCTAACGTTGTGCTGGTTGTATTTGAGGGTCTGCTGCAGTCTGTCTCTTGTCTCCTGTCTCTTGTCTCCTGTCTCCTGTCTCCTGTCTCCTGTCTCTTGTCTCCTGTCTCTTGTCTCCTCTAACATTGTGCTGGTTGTATTTGAGAGTCTGCTGCAGCCTGTCTCCTGTCTCCTGTCTCTTGTCTCTTGTCTCCTGTCTCCTGTCTCCTGTCTCTTGTCTCTTGTCTCTTGTCTCCTGTCTCTTGTCTCCTCTAACATTGTGCTGGTTGTATTTGAGAGTCTGCTGCAGCCTGTCTCCTGTCTCCTGTCTCTTGTCTCTTGTCTCTTGTCTCCTGTCTCCTGTCTCCTGTCTCCTGTCTCTTGTCTCCTGTCTCCTGTCTCTTGTCTCCTCTAACATTGTGCTGGTTGTATTTGAGAGTCTGCTGCAGCCTGTCTCCTGTCTCTTGTCTCCTGTCTCCTGTCTCCTGTCTCCTGTCTCCTGTCTCTTGTCTCCTGTCTCCTGTCTCCTGTCTCCTGTCTCCTGTCTCCTGTCTCCTGTCTCCTGTCTCTTGTCTCCTGTCTCCTGTCTCCTGTCTCCTGTCTCTTGTCTCCTCTAACGTTGTGCTGGTTGTATTTGAGGGTCTGCTGCAGTCTGTCTCCTGTCTCTTGTCTCCTGTCTCTTGTCTCCTGTCTCCTGTCTCTTGTCTCCTCTAACGTTGTGCTGGTTGTATTTGAGAGTCTGCTGCAGCCTGTCTCCTGTCTCTTGTCTCCTGTCTCTTGTCTCCTGTCTCCTGTCTCCTGTCTCTTGTCTCCTCTAACATTGTGCTGGTTGTATTTGAGGGTCTGCTGCAGTCTGTCTCTTGTCTCCTGTCTCCTGTCTCTTGTCTCCTCTAACGTTGTGCTGGTTGTATTTGAGAGTCTGCTGCAGTCTGTCTCCTGTCTCTGTCTCCTGTCTCCTGTCTCTGTCTCTTGTCTCTTGTCTCCTGTCTCTTGTCTCCTGTCTCCTGTCTCTTGTCTCCTCTAACGTTGTGCTGGTTGTATTTGAGAGTCTGCTGCAGCCTGTCTCCTGTCTCTGTCTCCTGTCTCTGTCTCTTGTCTCCTGTCTCTTGTCTCTTGTCTCCTGTCTCCTGTCTCTTGTCTCCTCTAACGTTGTGCTGGTTGTATTTGAGAGTCTGCTGCAGCCTGTCTCCTGTCTCCTGTCTCTTGTCTCTTGTCTCCTGTCTCCTGTCTCTTGTCTCCTCTAACGTTGTGCTGGTTGTATTTGAGAGTCTGCTGCAGCCTGTCTCCTGTCTCCTGTCTCTTGTCTCTTGTCTCTTGTCTCCTGTCTCCTGTCTCCTGTCTCTTGTCTCTTGTCTCCTGTCTCCTGTCTCTTGTCTCCTCTAACGTTGTGCTGGTTGTATTTGAGAGTCTGCTGCAGCCTGTCTCCTGTCTCCTGTCTCTTGTCTCTTGTCTCCTGTCTCCTGTCTCCTGTCTCCTGTCTCCTGTCTCCTGTCTCCTGTCTCTTGTCTCCTGTCTCCTGTCTCCTGTCTCCTGTCTCCTGTCTCTTGTCTCCTCTAACATTGTGCTGGTTGTATTTAAGAGTCTGCTGCAGCCTGTCTCCTGTCTCTTGTCTCCTGTCTCCTGTCTCTTGTCTCTTGTCTCCTGTCTCTTGTCTCTTGTCTCCTGTCTCCTGTCTCTTGTCTCCTGTCTCCTGTCTCTTGTCTCCTCTAACATTGTGCTGGTTGTATTTGAGAGTCTGCTACAGCCTGTCTCCTGTCTCCTGTCTCCTGTCTCTTGTCTCCTGTCTCTTGTCTCCTGTCTCCTGTCTCTTGTCTCCTCTAACATTGTGCTGGTTGTATTTAAGAGTCTGCTGCAGCCTGTCTCCTGTCTCTTGTCTCCTGTCTCCTGTCTCTTGTCTCTTGTCTCCTGTCTCTTGTCTCTTGTCTCCTCTAACGTTGTGCTGGTTGTATTTGAGAGTCTGCTGCAGTCTGTCTCCTGTCTCCTGTCTCTTGTCTCCTGTCTCTTGTCTCCTGTCTCTTGTCTCTTGTCTCCTGTCTCTTGTCTCTTGTCTCCTCTAACGTTGTGCTGGTTGTATTTGAGAGTCTGCTGCAGTCTGTCTCCTGTCTCCTGTCTCTTGTCTCCTGTCTCCTGTCTCTTGTCTCCTCTAACGTTGTGCTGGTTGTATTTGAGGGTCTGCTGCAGTCTGTCTCTTGTCTCTTGTCTCTTGTCTCCTGTCTCCTGTCTCCTGTCTCTTGTCTCTTGTCTCTTGTCTCCTGTCTCCTGTCTCTTGTCTCTTGTCTCCTCTAACGTTGTGCTGGTTGTATTTGAGGGTCTGCTGCAGTCTGTCTCTTGTCTCTTGTCTCTTGTCTCTTGTCTCCTGTCTCCTGTCTCCTGTCTCCTGTCTCTTGTCTCCTGTCTCTTGTCTCCTCTAACATTGTGCTGGTTGTATTTGAGAGTCTGCTGCAGCCTGTCTCCTGTCTCCTGTCTCTTGTCTCTTGTCTCCTGTCTCCTGTCTCCTGTCTCCTGTCTCTTGTCTCTTGTCTCCTGTCTCCTGTCTCCTGTCTCTTGTCTCCTCTAACATTGTGCTGGTTGTATTTGAGGGTCTGCTGCAGTCTGTCTCTTGTCTCCTGTCTCTTGTCTCCTCTAACGTTGTGCTGGTTGTATTTGAGGGTCTGCTGCAGTCTGTCTCCTGTCTCCTGTCTCCTGTCTCTTGTCTCCTGTCTCCTGTCTCTTGTCTCCTCTAACGTTGTGCTGGTTGTATTTGAGAGTCTGCTGCAGCCTGTCTCCTGTCTCTTGTCTCCTGTCTCCTGTCTCCTGTCTCTTGTCTCCTGTCTCCTGTCTCCTGTCTCTTGTCTCCTCTAACATTGTGCTGGTTGTATTTGAGGGTCTGCTGCAGTCTGTCTCTTGTCTCCTGTCTCCTGTCTCTTGTCTCCTCTAACGTTGTGCTGGTTGTATTTGAGAGTCTGCTGCAGCCTGTCTCCTGTCTCCTGTCTCTTGTCTCCTGTCTCTTGTCTCTTGTCTCCTGTCTCTTGTCTCCTGTCTCCTGTCTCTTGTCTCCTCTAACGTTGTGCTGGTTGTATTTGAGAGTCTGCTGCAGCCTGTCTCCTGTCTCTTGTCTCCTGTCTCCTGTCTCTTGTCTCTTGTCTCCTGTCTCCTGTCTCCTGTCTCTTGTCTCCTGTCTCCTGTCTCTTGTCTCCTCTAACGTTGTGCTGGTTGTATTTGAGAGTCTGCTGCAGCCTGTCTCCTGTCTCCTGTCTCTTGTCTCTTGTCTCTTGTCTCTTGTCTCTTGTCTCCTGTCTCCTGTCTCCTGTCTCTTGTCTCTTGTCTCTTGTCTCCTGTCTCCTGTCTCTTGTCTCCTCTAACGTTGTGCTGGTTGTATTTGAGAGTCTGCTGCAGCCTGTCTCCTGTCTCCTGTCTCTTGTCTCCTGTCTCTTGTCTCCTGTCTCCTGTCTCTTGTCTCCTGTCTCTTGTCTCTTGTCTCCTGTCTCTTGTCTCCTGTCTCTTGTCTCCTCTAACGTTGTGCTGGTTGTATTTGAGAGTCTGCTGCAGCCTGTCTCCTGTCTCTTGTCTCCTGTCTCCTGTCTCCTGTCTCCTGTCTCTTGTCTCCTGTCTCCTGTCTCCTGTCTCTTGTCTCCTCTAACGTTGTGCTGGTTGTATTTGAGAGTCTGCTGCAGCCTGTCTCCTGTCTCTTGTCTCTTGTCTCCTGTCTCTTGTCTCTTGTCTCTTGTCTCTTGTCTCTTGTCTCCTGTCTCTTGTCTCTTGTCTCCTGTCTCTTGTCTCCTCTAACGTTGTGCTGGTTGTATTTGAGAGTCTGCTGCAGCCTGTCTCCTGTCTCCTGTCTCTTGTCTCTTGTCTCCTGTCTCCTGTCTCCTGTCTCCTGTCTCCTGTCTCTTGTCTCTTGTCTCTTGTCTCCTGTCTCCTGTCTCCTGTCTCTTGTCTCTTGTCTCTTGTCTCTTGTCTCTTGTCTCCTGTCTCTTGTCTCTTGTCTCTTGTCTCCTCTAACGTTGTGCTGGTTGTATTTGAGAGTCTGCTGCAGCCTGTCTCTTGTCTCTTGTCTCCTCTCTCCTGTCTCTTGTCTCCTGTCTCCTGTCTCCTGTCTCTTGTCTCCTCTAACGTTGTGCTGGTTGTATTTGAGAGTCTGCTGCAGTCTGTCTCCTGTCTCCTGTCTCCTGTCTCTTGTCTCTTGTCTCTTGTCTCCTGTCTCTTGTCTCTTGTCTCCTGTCTCCTGTCTCTTGTCTCCTGTCTCTTGTCTCTTGTCTCCTGTCTCTTGTCTCCTCTAACGTTGTGCTGGTTGTATTTGAGAGTCTGCTGCAGTCTGTCTCCTGTCTCCTGTCTCCTGTCTCTTGTCTCTTGTCTCCTGTCTCTTGTCTCTTGTCTCCTGTCTCTTGTCTCCTCTAACGTTGTGCTGGTTGTATTTGAGAGTCTGCTGCAGATCAACACTGTGTTCTGCTGCAGAGGAAGGAGCTGGAGGAGAAGGTGAACAGCAGTGAGCTCCAGAGGGAAGTGTTGTCTCTGAGGAAGAAGATGGAGCTGATGGAGGAACAGAGAGAGGAGCTGTCCAACAGCTGGTCCAGGGCCCAGAGCGAGGCCAAGGACCTGCGCTTCACCGGTCGGTCTTTCACAGTGCGTCTCACAGAAAGAAACGCTCGGGCTGACGCTGTGTTCTCTCTGTTTGTGATCGTGTTCAGTGGAAGAGCTTCAGAAGAAACTCCAGATCCTGTCTAACCCTACTCCAGCTGCTGCCCCTCCTCCACCTCCCCCGCCGCCTCCACCTCCTCCAGCTGCTCCGGCCTCCAACCCACTCAGGTGCAGCTCATTAGAACCCAGCTGTCAGGAGCGCTTCAGTCTAACTCCGCTTTCTAATGTTTGTTGCAGTGCTCTGCTGTTGATGATCAGGAAGAAGAAGGAGGTCTCTGCTGACATCCCATTGGTGGAACAAGACTCAGACCAAACACAGGCCAAACCAGGTGCAGCCTGTCTCCTCTGTCCACTGCCTTTTCTATTTCAGATTCAAAACCACCTTATATCTACCGTATATATCCAGGAGATCGCTTTGTGTTTTATCCTGGGCCTTGTTAAGTGATAGTTTAAATGTGTTTTATCCTGGGCCTTGTTAAGTGATAGTTTAATTGTGTTTTATCCTGGGCCTTGTTAAGTGATAGTTTAAATGTGTTTTATCCTGGGCCTTGTTAAGTGATAGTTTAAATGTGTTTTATCCTGGGCCTTGTTAAGTGATAGTTTAATTGTGTTTTATCCTGGGCCTTGTTAAGTGATAGTTTAAATGTGTTTTATCCTGGGCCTTGTTAAGTGATAGTTTAAATGTGTTTTATCCTGGGCCTTGTTAAGTGATAGTTTAAATGTGTTTTATCCTGGGCCTTGTTAAGTGATAGTTTAATTGTGTTTTATCCTGGGCCTTGTTAAGTGATAGTTTAAATGTGTTTTATCCTGGGCCTTGTTAAGTGATAGTTTAAATGTGTTTTATCCTGGGCCTTGTTAAGTGATAGTTTAATTGTGTTTTATCCTGGGCCTTGTTAAGTGATAGTTTAAATGTGTTTTATCCTGGGCCTTGTTAAGTGATAGTTTAAATGTGTTTTATCCTGGGCCTTGTTAAGTGATAGTTTAATTGTGTTTTATCCTGGGCCTTGTTAAGTGATAGTTTAAATGTGTTTTATCCTGGGCCTTGTTAAGTGATAGTTTAATTGTGTTTTATCCTGGGCCTTGTTAAGTGATAGTTTAAATGTGTTTTTATCCTGGGCCTTGTTAAGTGATAGTTTAATTGTGTTTTATCCTGGGCCTTGTTAAGTGATAGTTTAAATGTGTTTTATCCTGGGCCTTGTTAAGTGATAGTTTAAATGTGTTTTATCCTGGGCCTTGTTAAGTGATAGTTTAAATGTGTTTTATCCTGGGCCTTGTTAAGTGATAGTTTAAATGTGTTTTATCCTGGGCCTTGTTAAGTGATAGTTTAATTGTGTTTTATCCTGGGCCTTGTTAAGTGATAGTTTAATTGTGTTTTATCCTGGGCCTTGTTAAGTGATAGTTTAAATGTGTTTTATCCTGGGCCTTGTTAAGTGATAGTTTAAATGTGTTTTATCCTGGGCCTTGTTAAGTGATAGTTTAAATGTGTTTTATCCTGGGCCTTGTTAAGTGATAGTTTAAATGTGTTTTATCCTGGGCCTTGTTAAGTGATAGTTTAAATGTGTTTTATCCTGGGCCTTGTTAAGTGATAGTTTAATTGTGTTTTATCCTGGGCCTTGTTAAGTGATAGTTTAATTGTGTTTTATCCTGGGCCTTGTTAAGTGATAGTTTAATTGTGTTTTATCCTGGGCCTTTTTAAGTGATAGTTTAAATGTGTTTTATCCTGGGCCTTGTTAAGTGATAGTTTAATTGTGTTTTATCCTGGGCCTTGTTAAGTGATAGTTTAAATGTGTTTTATCCTGGGCCTTGTTAAGTGATAGTTTAATTGTGTTTTATCCTGGGTTGAGCTTGAGTTTGAGCCTGGTTTAGTCCTAGTTTCAGAACAGGTTTGGTCTTCTTTAAGTGTGTTTCCACTAAACAGGCTCAGCTCGAACAGAAGAAGCAGAAACAGGCCGAGACACTGGATCGTTTCAGAACATGTTTTTTTCTTCCAAACCTGCCAGTTTTGGATAGTTTCCTCTCAAAAACAAACACTAACAGTCTTTGGAGGGATCTGCGCCCTCTAGTGGCTAAAGGTTATGCAGCGGTGCTTTAATGATTAATACAAACAAAGAACAGGTAAACTTCTGTTTCCGGTTTGTTCCTGGCTCTAAACATTACAGTCCTAGAGCTGCAGAAGGTTCCTATCGTTCAGGGACTCGATATTTGGGTTCAAAGGTTGTGCTTGTGTTTGACGCACTGTTCCTGCTCCTGAGGTCTGTCCTGGTTTTACTCCTGCTTTAACCTGAGCCGAGACTTCGTTTAGTGTTTCCTCAAAGTAAAAGACCTTCTGGACCGTTTGGCGAGCTGATTTTGAGTCGTGCTGTTGATGTATAAATGTCAAAAAGACAAGATTCAAATCTAAGAAAAATGTATCCTCAGTCAAAGTTAAATTAGAAATAGTTTGTGGGAAAAGTCAAATTAAAAGAACATCCAAGGGAATTTAATTTAGAGAGACTAGAAAAGAGCTTTTAACATTTTTCTGTCAAAGTGAGACATCCTCCGTTCAACTGAAAGAAATAATAATAATAATATTATTAATAATAATAATATTTCATTATAATAATAGATGACCACATTGTCAGTGTCAAGGCTTCCCTTTGTCTAAGTTAATGAAGAATTTAAACCAGCAGCAAACTTCCTGAAACACGAGTCCTTCTGGAGTTTGGACCAGTTCAAGGAAAAGGCAAACGAAGGAAGAGATTTTAACAAAAGACGATGTGTTTTTAATTAAACGTTTGAATCTAAAATTGGACAAATAAACAAAAGAGTCCTTTTTTCATTTGGGCTTTTTAGGGAAACATCGAGGTTAGCAGAAATTTAGGTTTTTGAAGCTGGTTAATTCCTAGATTTACCCAAACTTACATTTTTATCCAAAGCACAAGTGAGGAAAACAATGGAAGCAATTTTAAGAACACAAGAAACAAAAAGCATAAGTGCACAAAAAACAGTATACAACTGTATACAACAAGAGGAAGTGATTTTTTTTATGTTTTTTTTTTTTGTTTTTTGAAGAAAAGGAGATAGAAAGGAAGGAGAAGTCAGTGTTTGTCAGTCAGGTGTTGACGTCAGGTGTCAGACGTTTTTTAAAGATGTCTACAGAATCTGCTGATCTTGTAGCAGCAGTAGATCATTCACCAATGAACAGATCCAGAGAAAGTACGTGAGAGGGATTCTTTTCCTTTTGGGATGGTTCCACCAGACGCTGTTCATTTGCAGAGCGCAGGGATCTGGTAGAACATAGGTCTGTATCAGTGAAGGTATGAGGGGGCGGAGCCAGTGTAACTCATGAAGAGAGTCAGTGTAACTAATGAAGACAAGAGTCAGTGTAACTAATGAAGAGAGTCAGTGTAACTAATGAAGACAAGAGTCAGTGTAACTAATGAAGAGAGGAGTCAGTGTAACTAATGAAGAGAGGAGCCAGTGTAACTCATGAAGAGAGGAGCCAGTGTAACTCATGAAGAGAGGAGTCAGTGTAACTAATGAAGAGAGTCAGTGTAACTAATGAAGAGAGTGAGTGTAACTAATGAAGAGAGGAGTCAGTGTAACTAATGAAGAGAGGAGTCAGTGTAACTAATGAAGAGAGGAGTCAGTGTAACTAATGAAGAGAGGAGCCAGTGTAACTCATGAAGAGAGGAGCCAGTGTAACTCATGAAGAGAGGAGTCAGTGTAACTAATGAAGAGAGGAGTCAGTGTAACTAATGAAGAGAGTCAGTGTAACTAATGAAGAGAGGAGTCAGTGTAACTAATGAAGAGAGGAGTCAGTGTAACTCATGAAGAGAGGAGTCAGTGTAACTAATGAAGAGAGTCAGTGTAACTAATGAAGAGAGGAGTCAGTGTAACTAATGAAGAGAGGAGTCAGTGTAACTAATGAAGAGAGGAGTCAGTGTAACTAATGAAGAGAGGAGTCAGTGTAACTAATGAAGAGAGGAGTCAGTGTAACTAATGAAGAGAGGAGTCAGTGTAACTAATGAAGAGAGGAGCCAGTGTAACTAATGAAGAGAGGAGCCAGTGTAACTAATGAAGAGAGGAGCCAGTGTAACTAATGAAGAGAGGAGGCAGTGTAACTAATGAAGAGAGGAGTCAGTGTAACTAATGAAGAGAGTCAGTGTAACTAATGAAGAGAGGAGTCAGTGTAACTCATGAAGAGAGGAGTCAGTGTAACTCATGAAGAGAGTCAGTGTAACTAATGAAGAGAGGAGCCAGTGTAACTAATGAAGAGAGCCAGTGTAACTAATGAAGAGAGGAGTCAGTGTAACTAATGAAGAGAGCCAGTGTAACTCATGAAGAGAGGAGTCAGTGTAACTAATGAAAAGAGGAGTCAGTGTAACTCATGAAGAGAGGAGTCAGTGTAACTCATGAAGAGAGGAGTCAGTGTAACTCATGAAGAGAGGAGTCAGTGTAACTAATGAAGAGAGCCAGTGTAACTAATGAAGAGAGGAGTCAGTGTAACTAATGAAGAGAGGAGCCAGTGTAACTAATGAAGAGAGGAGCCAGTGTAACTAATGAAGAGAGGAGCCAGTGTAACTAATGAAGAGAGGAGTCAGTGTAACTAATGAAGAGAGGCAGTGTAACTAATGAAGAGAGGAGTCAGTGTAACTCATGAAGAGAGGAGCCAGTGTAACTAATGAAGAGAGGAGCCAGTGTAACTAATGAAGAGAGGAGTCAGTGTAACTAATGAAGAGAGGCAGTGTAACTAATGAAGAGAGGAGTCAGTGTAACTCATGAAGAGAGGAGTCAGTGTAACTAATGAAGAGAGGAGCCAGTGTAACTCATGAAGAGAGGAGTCAGTGTAACTAATGAAGAGAGGAGTCAGTGTAACTCATGAAGAGAGTCAGTGTAACTCATGAAGAGAGGAGTCAGTGTAACTCATGAAGAGAGGAGTCAGTGTAACTAATGAAGAGAGGAGTCAGTGTAACTAATGAAGAGAGGAGTCAGTGTAACTAATGAAGAGAGGAGTCAGTGTAACTAATGAAGAGAGGAGTCAGTGTAACTAATGAAGAGAGGAGTCAGTGTAACTAATGAAGAGAGGAGTCAGTGTAACTAATGAAGAGAGTCAGTGTAACTCATGAAGAGAGGAGTCAGTGTAACTAATGAAGAGAGGAGTCAGTGTAACTAATGAAGAGAGGAGTCAGTGTAACTAATGAAGAGAGTCAGTGTAACTAATGAAGAGAGGAGTCAGTGTAACTAATGAAGAGAGGAGTCAGTGTAACTAATGAAGAGAGTCAGTGTAACTAATGAAGAGAGGAGTCAGTGTAACTAATGAAGAGAGGAGTCAGTGTAACTAATGAAGAGAGGAGTCAGTGTAACTAATGAAGAGAGTCAGTGTAACTAATGAAGAGAGGAGTCAGTGTAACTAATGAAGAGAGGAGTCAGTGTAACTCATGAAGAGAGTCAGTGTAACTAATGAAGAGAGGAGCCAGTGTAACTAATGAAGAGAGGAGCCAGTGTAACTAATGAAGAGAGGAGTCAGTGTAACTAATGAAGAGAGTCAGTGTAACTAATGAAGAGAGGAGTCAGTGTAACTAATGAAGAGAGGAGTCAGTGTAACTAATGAAGAGAGTCAGTGTAACTCATGAAGAGAGGAGTCAGTGTAACTAATGAAGAGAGGAGTCAGTGTAACTAATGAAGAGAGGAGTCAGTGTAACTAATGAAGAGAGTCAGTGTAACTAATGAAGAGAGTCAGTGTAACTAATGAAGAGAGTCAGTGTAACTAATGAAGAGAGTCAGTGTAACTCATGAAGAGAGGAGTCAGTGTAACTAATGAAGAGAGGAGTCAGTGTAACTAATGAAGAGAAGAGTCAGTGTAACTAATGAAGAGAAGAGTCAGTGTAACTAATGAAGAGAGGAGTCAGTGTAACTCATGAAGAGAGTCAGTGTAACTCATGAAGAGAGTCAGTGTAACTCATGAAGAGAGTCAGTGTAACTCATGAAGAGAGGAGTCAGTGTAACTAATGAAGAGAGGAGTCAGTGTAACTAATGAAGAGAGTCAGTGTAACTCATGAAGAGAGGAGTCAGTGTAACTAATGAAGAGAGGAGTCAGTGTAACTAATGAAGAGAGTCAGTGTAACTAATGAAGAGAGGAGTTAGTGTAACTAATGAAGAGAGGAGTCAGTGTAACTAATGAAGAGAGTCAGTGTAACTAATGAAGAGAGGAGTCAGTGTAACTAATGAAGAGAGGAGTTAGTGTAACTAATGAAGAGAGGAGTTAGTGTAACTAATGAAGAGAGGAGTCAGTGTAACTAATGAAGAGAGGAGTCAGTGTAACTAATGAAGAGAGGAGCCAGTGTAACTAATGAAGAGAGGAGCCAGTGTAACTAATGAAGAGAGGAGTCAGTGTAACTAATGAAGAGAGGAGTCAGTGTAACTAATGAAGAGAGGAGTCAGTGTAACTCATGAAGAGAGGAGTCAGTGTAACTCATGAAGAGAGGAGTCAGTGTAACTCATGAAGAGAGGAGTCAGTGTAACTCATGAAGAGAGGAGTCAGTGTAACTAATGAAGAGAGCCAGTGTAACTCATGAAGAGAGGAGCCAGTGTAACTCATGAAGAGAGGAGTCAGTGTAACTAATGAAGAGAGGAGTCAGTGTAACTAATGAAGAGAGGAGCCAGTGTAACTCATGAAGAGAGGAGTCAGTGTAACTCATGAAGAGAGGAGTCAGTGTAACTAATGAAGAGAGGAGTCAGTGTAACTCATGAAGAGAGGAGTCAGTGTAACTCATGAAGAGAGGAGTCAGTGTAACTAATGAAGAGAGGAGTCAGTGTAACTAATGAAGAGAGGAGTCAGTGTAACTAATGAAGAGAGGAGCCAGTGTAACTCATGAAGAGAGGAGTCAGTGTAACTAATGAAGAGAGGAGTCAGTGTAACTAATGAAGAGAGTCAGTGTAACTCATGAAGAGAGTCAGTGTAACTCATGAAGAGAGTCAGTGTAACTCCTGAAGAGAGGAGCCAGTGTAACTAATGAAGAGAGTCAGTGTAACTAATGAAGAGAGGAGTCAGTGTAACTAATGAAGAGAGGAGTCAGTGTAACTAATGAAGAGAGTCAGTGTAACTCATGAAGAGAGGAGCCAGTGTAACTAATGAAGAGAGTCAGTGTAACTCATGAAGAGAGTCAGTGTAACTCATGAAGAGAGTCAGTGTAACTCATGAAGAGAGTCAGTGTAACTCATGAAGAGAGGAGCCAGTGTAACTAATGAAGAGAGGAGTCAGTGTAACTCATGAAGAGAGTCAGTGTAACTCATGAAGAGAGGAGCCAGTGTAACTCATGAAGAGAGGAGCCAGTGTAACTAATAAAGAGAGGAGCCAGTGTAACTAATGAAGAGAGGAGCCAGTGTAACTAATGAAGAGAGGAGTCAGTGTAACTCATGAAGAGAGTCAGTGTAACTAATGAAGAGAGTCAGTGTAACTAATGAAGAGAGGAGTCAGTGTAACTAATGAAGAGAGTCAGTGTAACTAATGAAGAGAGGAGTCAGTGTAACTAATGAAGAGAGGAGTCAGTGTAACTCATGAAGAGAGGAGTCGGTGTAACTAATGAAGAGAGGAGTCAGTGTAACTAATGAAGAGAGGAGTCAGTGTAACTAATGAAGAGAGGAGTCAGTGTAACTAATGAAGAGAGGAGTCAGTGTAACTAATGAAGAGAGGAGTCAGTGTAACTAATGAAGAGAGGAGTCAGTGTAACTAATGAAGAGAGGCAGTGTAACTAATGAAGAGAGGAGTCAGTGTAACTAATGAAGAGAGGAGTCAGTGTAACCTCATGAAGAGAGGAGTCAGTGTAACTAATGAAGAGAGTCAGTGTAACTCATGAAGAGAGTCAGTGTAACTCATGAAGAGAGGAGCCAGTGTAACTCATGAAGAGAGGAGCCAGTGTAACTCATGAAGAGAGGAGCCAGTGTAACTAATAAAGAGAGGAGCCAGTGTAACTAATGAAGAGAGGAGCCAGTGTAACTAATGAAGAGAGGAGTCAGTGTAACTCATGAAGAGAGTCAGTGTAACTAATGAAGAGAGTCAGTGTAACTAATGAAGAGAGGAGTCAGTGTAACTAATGAAGAGAGTCAGTGTAACTAATGAAGAGAGGAGTCAGTGTAACTAATGAAGAGGAGTCAGTGTAACTCATGAAGAGAGGAGTCAGTGTAACTCATGAAGAGAGGAGTCGGTGTAACTAATGAAGAGAGGAGTCAGTGTAACTAATGAAGAGAGGAGTCAGTGTAACTAATGAAGAGAGGAGTCAGTGTAACTAATGAAGAGAGGAGTCAGTGTAACTAATGAAGAGAGGAGTCAGTGTAACTAATGAAGAGAGGCAGTGTAACTAATGAAGAGAGGAGTCAGTGTAACCTCATGAAGAGAGGAGTCAGTGTAACTAATGAAGAGAAGAGTCAGTGTAACTAATGAAGAGAGGAGTCAGTGTAACTAATGAAGAGAGGCAGTGTAACTAATGAAGAGAGGAGTCAGTGTAACTAATGAAAAGAGGAGTCAGTGTAACTAATGAAGAGAGGCAGTGTAACTAATGAAGAGAGGAGTCAGTGTAACTAATGAAGAGAGGCAGTGTAACTAATGAAGAGAGGAGTCAGTGTAACTAATGAAGAGAGGAGTCAGTGTAACTAATGAAGAGAGGAGTCAGTGTAACTAATGAAGAGAGGAGTCAGTGTAACTAATGAAGAGAGGAGTCAGTGTAACTAATGAAGAGAGGAGTCAGTGTAACTAATGAAGAGAGGAGTCAGTGTAACTAATGAAGAGAGGAGTCAGTGTAACTCATGAAGAGAGGAGTCAGTGTAACTAATGAAGAGAGGAGTCAGTGTAACTAATGAAGAGAGTCAGTGTAACTAATGAAGAGAGGAGTCAGTGTAACTAATGAAGAGAGGAGTCAGTGTAACTAATGAAGAGAGGAGTCAGTGTAACTCATGAAGAGAGTCAGTGTAACTCCTGAAGAGAGGAGCCAGTGTAACTAATGAAGAGAGGAGTCAGTGTAACTAATGAAGAGAGGAGTCAGTGTAACTAATGAAGAGAGGAGTCAGTGTAACTAATGAAGAGAGGAGTCAGTGTAACTAATGAAGAGAGTCAGTGTAACTCATGAAGAGAGGAGCCAGTGTAACTCATGAAGAGAGGAGCCAGTGTAACCAATGAAGAGAGTCAGTGTAACTCATGAAGAGAGTCAGTGTAACTCATGAAGAGAGGAGTCAGTGTAACTAATGAAGAGGAGTCAGTGTAACTAATGAAGAGAGGAGTCAGTGTAACTAATGAAGAGAGGAGCCGGTGTAACTCATGAAGAGAGGAGTCGGTGTAACTAATGAAGAGAGGAGTCGGTGTAACTAATGAAGAGAGGAGCCAGTGTAACTAATGAAGAGAGGAGTCAGTGTAACCTCATGAAGAGAGGAGTCAGTGTAACTAATGAAGAGAGGAGTCAGTGTAACTAATGAAGAGAGTCAGTGTAACTAATGAAGAGAGGAGTCAGTGTAACTAATGAAGAGAGGAGTCAGTGTAACTAATGAAGAGAGGAGTCAGTGTAACTAATGAAGAGAGGAGTCAGTGTAACTAATGAAGAGAGGAGTCAGTGTAACTAATGAAGAGAGGCAGTGTAACTAATGAAGAGAGGAGTCAGTGTAACTAATGAAGAGAGGAGTCAGTGTAACCTAATGAAGAGAGGAGTCAGTGTAACTAATGAAGAGAGGAGTCAGTGTAACTAATGAAGAGAGGCAGTGTAACTAATGAAGAGAGGAGCCAGTGTAACTAACGAAGAGAGGAGTCAGTGTAACTCATGAAGAGAGGAGTCAGTGTAACTAATGAAGAGAGGAGTCAGTGTAACTAATGAAGAGAGGAGTCAGTGTAACTAATGAAGAGAGTCAGTGTAACTAATGAAGAGAGGAGTCAGTGTAACTCATGAAGAGAGGAGTCAGTGTAACTCATGAAGAGAGGAGTCAGTGTAACTAATGAAGAGAGGAGTCAGTGTAACTCATGAAGAGAGGAGTCAGTGTAACTAATGAAGAGAGGAGTCAGTGTAACTAATGAAGAGAGTCAGTGTAACTAATGAAGAGAGGAGTCAGTGTAACTAATGAAGAGAGGAGTCAGTGTAACTAATGAAGAGAGGAGTCAGTGTAACTAATGAAGAGAGGCAGTGTAACTAATGAAGAGAGGAGCCAGTGTAACTAACGAAGAGAGGAGTCAGTGTAACTCATGAAGAGAGGAGTCAGTGTAACTAATGAAGAGAGGAGTCAGTGTAACTAATGAAGAGAGGAGTCAGTGTAACTCATGAAGAGAGGAGTCAGTGTAACTAATGAAGAGAGGAGTCAGTGTAACTAATGAAGAGAGGAGTCAGTGTAACTAATGAAGAGAGGAGTCAGTGTAACTAATGAAGAGAGGAGTCGGTGTAACTAATGAAGAGAGGAGTCGGTGTAACTAATGAAGAGAGGAGTCAGTGTAACTAATGAAGAGAGGAGTCAGTGTAACTAATGAAGAGAGGAGTCAGTGTAACTAATGAAGAGAGTCAGTGTAACTAATGAAGAGAGGAGTCAGTGTAACTAATGAAGAGAGGAGTCAGTGTAACTAATGAAGAGAGGAGTCAGTGTAACTAATGAAGAGAGGAGTCAGTGTAACTAATGAAGAGAGGAGTCAGTGTAACTAATGAAGAGAGGAGTCGGTGTAACTAATGAAGAGAGGTTTGGTTGTGCAGCAGGAGTCCAGCCAGAAGAGCGTTGCAATAATTTTGACAAGGCAAGACCCTGGACTAGGATTTGTGTAAAGTGCTGTGATTGGAAGGGTCTAATTTTACTAATGTTGTAGAGCAGTGTTTCCCAACCTTTTTTGAGCCGGAGCCACTGCTCAGGCTAGAGTCTTTATCAGGGTCAGAATGTTCTCCAGGACCAGGTCAGATGGACTACTTTTTCTTTTCAAATATTTATCCATTGACTATTACCTTCGATGGATAACCTGCGGCGTTGTCTCACTCGCAGAATGACTTTCATATTTAGCGCAATACTGCCCTCTAGTGGAAGATCGTGAAAATATTCACTACACGCCGCTCGCATAAAGAACCAATCAGGTAAAATTTTACAATTTTCCACGGCACACCTGACGATCTCTCACGGCACACTAGTGTACCGCGGCACACTGGATGAAAGACATTGTTGTAGAGGATGAATCTACAGGACCTGGTGGTGCTGGCAACAGGACTTAAGTTTAGTTGATCATCAGTTACCACTCCCAGATTTCTGGCAGTGCTGGACGGTGTAATGGTTGAGGAGCCTAGGTGAATGGAGAGGTTGTGGCGGGTCTTTGGGTTTGGCAGGAATCACTAGCAGTTCTGTTTTTGTGAGGTTCAGCTGCAGGTGATGGTCCTTCATCCAAAGTGAGATGTCACTCAGGCCGAGACACGAGCAGAGACCGTCGGATCATCAGGTTGAAAAGACAAGTGGAGGTAAACTTTTGGCTGTTGTTTTTTCATGTAGCAGACGTTCGGCAGCAGGCTGTGGACGAAATGATGCAGAGAATAAAGAGAGGAGTCCAGCTCAGACCAGTCGCACAATCACAGAGCAGGACCAGGAAACAGGTGAGTGTCAGCCAATTACAGAGCAGGTCTTTAGGTGTTTTGTGTTGGACTTGACGGTTTAACTAGACTAGCTGCAGGTGAACAGCTGATTAAACAGGAACAGTCTAATGCGTCTGTAAATATGGCTGAACATGTGCAGTTTGTGTCAGAGCCATCATCGAGAGCTCAATGTTGGTAAAACACGCTCCGAGTCGAGACGTCTTTAGCGCATTAGAGGTAATTATCCCGACGGCGCGGCATTAGAGTCTGAGCGAGAACAGAAAAGGAGGCACAAAATGACTGCTAATGCCTTCCTTCACTGTCTTTGTCTGTCCGCTCTGTGTTTCTTTGTGTGATGCCGGAAAAGAGCCAGAGTGAAAGAAAGAGAAACATACAGAAGGTATTAAGAAAAGAAAATTATACTCTTAGCAGAACAGGTCGTAATGTTTCCAAATACTCGATGTCATTAAAGTTACAAACAGAACAACATATAACCCTTTTGTTCTGGGTCTAGTTCTGAGGGAAATTTTAGTTTTTCCCTTGGATCTGCTTCAAAAGGACTTCATAAACACATTTACTTTGCATGTTGAAATATCACATTAGACATTGTTTATGGGGCAGAAAATCACAAAAACTAGCTCAAGTGTTGAAAGTAAGTTAGATTCAGGCCGGAAGTTCCAGAGCGCAGACGAGTAAAGACTGATTCTACAAACATTTAATGAACTGATTATTTATTATAGACTCTTATCTGTGCTGTTTGTCCCTGCTGCAGTTGGAGAAGACACCGTCCAACTCTGCCATCCAGGAGCTCAGAGGAATCATGGTAACAGACTATCATCACATTTACATAAGCAGCGTTTTGAAATGTCTCATGCATATGGAAAATTGTCAAAAAGCCCAAAACTCTCCTCAATCTCAAAAAATAACATTAAATAAAGTAAAGAAATAACATGAACAGTTTTAAGAGAAAAATGTAAAATACAAATAAAGTAACACATAAATAATAACAAAAAAGAGAATGTTTTTATTTTATTTATTAAAATAAATAAAAATAAATAATACAATATAAAATAGATTAATCCAACCGTCCATATTCTTCCTCTTATCCGGGGCCGGGTCGCGGGGGCAGCAGTCTAAGCAAAGACGCCCAGACTTCCCTCTCCCCAGACACTTCCTCCAGCTCTTCCGGGGGGATACCGAGGGGGTCCCAGGCCAGCCGAGAGACATAGTCCCTCCAGCGTGTCCTAGGTCTTCCCCGAGGTCTCCTCCCGGTGGGACATGCCCGGAACACCTCTCTTCTTCACACAACAGACCGGTACATCGATTGCTTCTGCATCGATCCGTCTGTCAATCTCACGCTCGTGAACAAGACCCCCCCCACAGACTCGGAGGTGCTGAGCCTCATCCCAGCCGCTTCACACTCGGTTGGAAACCGTCCCAGTGCACACTGAAGGTCTCCCGGTTCAGATCCGGGCGGCGTTCCTCCATCACGCCCCTCCAGGTGTCACTGCCCACGTGAGCCTGAAGTCCCCCAGTAGAACGAGTCCCCGGTCGGAGCACTTTCCAGCACCCCTCCCAGAGACTCCAACAAGGTACTCTGCACTTGGCCCGTAAACACAAACAACAGTGAGAACATATCCCCAACGTGAAGGTGCAGGGGAGCGACCCTCTCGTTCACCGGGGTGAACTCCAACACATGGCGGCTGGTGTGGGGGCTATGGGCAAGCCCCCACACCAGCCGCCTCACCCCACAGGAGACTCCAGAGAAGTGGAGAGTCCAGCCTCTGTAGTTGGGTTCCAGAGCCCGAGCTTCTTCTCCACCAGCGAGGTGACGGGCCAGGCCTGGCTACAGGGGGGCCGACGTAACGGTCCTTTTCATTTCCATAAAGAATTTTGAATATTTTTTTTGAAATTTTAAATACTGAAAAAAGTAAACTAAAAATAAAAAATATTAATCTTTCAAAACCAAACAAGACCAAACGTTCTTATTTGTTCAACAACATAAAAACAAACATTGTGGATTTTGAAATACTTTATTGTAAAGGGTTTATCTCCAGGAGAACTTAACCAGGACCAGCCCCGATCCCAGGACCAGAGCCGATCCAAGGACCAGAGCCGATCCAAGGACCAGAGCCGAGCCCAGGACCAGAACCGAGCCCAGAACCAGAACCGAGCCCAGGACCAGCCCTGAGCCCAGGACCAGAGCCGATCCCAGGACCAGAACCGATCCCAGGACCAGAACCGAGCCCAGAACCAGAGACGAGCCCAGAGACCAAGACGAGGAGCTGCAGAGGATTTTACTGAAACGCCGGGACGCGGTGGAGTCACAAATCGACGACACGAGGATGAAGTCAACAGAGCAGCCTCAGCCCTAAAGCAACCCAACAGCATTTGTTTTATTTCAGATGTATTTTCTAAAATAAACACAGCTAAGATTTGTGTTAAATGTTAAACTGTAAACTTTATTTGTCAGAAAAATGTCCCTCCATTTGAATGTTGTCATTTCAGTTCTGAATATTTTCTGAACTAAACAAACCAAAGTCTGTTTTTTAATGTCACAAAATGTCTCGTACAATCCTTCAGAGCCATAAATACCAGCCGAGGATTTGTGTTTTTCACTAATTCACAAATGAATAGTGTCTCCAACTGCTCTGTTTGTTTCTCAAGCTTCTGTTTCTGGTTTAGACCTGGTTTAGACCTGGTTTAGACCTGGTTTAGACCTGGTTTAGACCCGGTTTAGACCCGGTTTAGACCCGATTTAGACCCGGTTTAGACCCGGTTTAGACCTGTTTTAGACCTGGTTTAGTCCTGGTTTAGTCCTGGTTTAGACCTGGTTTAGACCTGGTTTAGACCTGGTTTAGACCTGGTTTAGACCTGGTTTAGACCCGGTTTAGTCCCGGTTTAGACCTGGTTTAGACCTGGTTTAGACCTGGTTTAGACCTGGTTTAGACCTGGTTTAGACCTGGTTTAGTCCCGGTTTAGACCCGGTTTAGACCTGGTTTAGACCTGGTTTAGACCTGGTTTAGACCTGGTTTAGACCTGGTTTAGACCTGGTTTAGACCTGGTTTAGACCTGGTTTAGTCCTGGTTTAGACCTGGTTTAGACCTGGTTTAGACCTGGTTTAGACCTGATTTAGTCCTGGTTTAGACCTGGTTTAGACCTGATTTAGTCCTGATTTAGTCCTGGTTTAGACCTGGTTTAGACCTGGTTTAGACCTGGTTTAGACCTGGTTTAGACCTGGTTTAGACCCGGTTTAGTCCCGGTTTAGACCTGGTTTAGACCTGGTTTAGACCTGGTTTAGACCTGGTTTAGACCTGGTTTAGACCTGGTTTAGTCCCGGTTTAGACCCGGTTTAGACCTGGTTTAGACCTGGTTTAGACCTGGTTTAGACCTGGTTTAGACCTGGTTTAGACCTGGTTTAGACCTGGTTTAGACCTGGTTTAGACCTGGTTTAGACCTGGTTTAGACCTGGTTTAGACCTGGTTTAGACCTGGTTTAGTCCCGGTTTAGACCCGGTTTAGACCTGGTTTAGACCTGGTTTAGACCTGGTTTAGACCTGGTTTAGACCTGGTTTAGACCTGGTTTAGTCCTGATTTAGACCTGATTTAGTCCTGGTTTAGACCTGGTTTAGACCTGGTTTAGACCTGGTTTAGACCTGGTTTAGACCTGGTTTAGACCCGGTTTAGACCCGGTTTAGACCCGGTTTAGCCCCGGTTTAGACCTGGTTTAGACCTGGTTTAGACCCGGTTTAGACCCGGTTTAGACCCGGTTTAGACCTGGTTTAGACCTGGTTTAGACCTGGTTTAGACCTGGTTTAGACCTGGTTTAGACCTGGTAATGATGATGAGTCCAGAGCTTTACTTTACTAAACTTTTTTCTTTTTATTAAACCACTATTTTTTTGTTCAAATCCCTAAAAAAGAGACAGGTTTAAATGCGAGGTTCTTTCAGACACAGACTAAGTCCTGCTGAGTGACAGACATGACCTCGTCATCAGACGGTTCTGGTAAATCCCTGTGTTCCAGTGTGAGCCTCTAAAGCAGGCTTCATTCAGAAACAAAGCAGCGGAGGAAGAGGTGACGGAGGCAGAGGCAGGTGTGAGGAGGCCACACTCAACAACCACAGATTAACACGGGACAGGCTTTAATCTGGGTCTGAAGTGTTGAACGAGGTGAACACAAAGCCCACAGACGTCCACCCGTCAGAGCTGCAGGATCTGGGGCTCAACTGGGACTTCCTCTTTCCTGATTGGTTCTAATCCCACCACAAACACAGACCTACACTGGCAGCGTCCGCTTTTACTTAAAGCACTCTTGGTTTGACACCAACATGAACAATAATTTAATCCATGTCCATCACAATTATCGATGAAATTGTAGGAATGTGTAATTATTGCAAACAATTTAGTTTTCTGTTCTTTGTTTTAAAAAGTAAGCAGCAACATTTCTACTTAAAGTTTTCTTTTCTGTCGTTTAAAGTCAGAAAACATCGTCTGTGGCTCTAGTGAGTATCACTTCGAACTGGTTCTTTCTCACAAATGAACCGGACCTTGGTCTCACCTGAGGCTTTGGTTCCGTCTGAAAGTCTGAATTGACCTTTAGGTGACAATAGATCTTTTTTAAATCAGTTTTTCTGTTTGCTGGTTGTTATTCACTGATGAACAAAAGTCTTTACATCAAGCCCAGAGAAGTCCAGATGTTCTGTTCCTGTTTTGTGTTTGGTCTGAGAGCCTTCCTCTGAGCCCAAGAGCTGCAGGGAGTACGAGGCTTCAGCTCCAGACCCTCATGGCCCTGAAGCCTCAGCTGCAGGTGCATTTATCTCCGGTTGTATTTCCTCCTTTAACGGCAGCTCTTATTATATTCAAGACTCAAGCCAGATTAAAACAAATGTAAGCCAATCCGAATACTACTCCAGGTTAGTCCAAAACATATCTAAAACCCTGCAGTAAGTGGGACGCTGTGGTTGATGCAGGTTGTGGATGAATAATAACTCCATATAAAGACAGTATTAAGGCTCACTGTTTGGAAGGATGAGTTAAATGTTGCTTTAGAGTAAGGTCAACAATTTAACCTAGCTTTAAATCATTGTTACACATTAAATGAATGTTTACCTCCCACAGCAGAGGAAGCTGTGTTCATGTAAAGCAGCTGTGGATGTGTTTTTCCACAGAGCCTGACCTTAAAGTGGGCTTTTATGATGTTCTCGCTCGGTTATTATAATGTGTGACCTGAGGACGGTGCGTCGACGCCTGTTCCAGTCGAGTGGCAGAGAGGCGTTTGGCTGTTTTTTAAAAAGCGCTTTATCGAAGGTCGTGTTTACCCACTTAGCCTCCGCGACTCTCAAAGGAAACGTATTGATTTTGTCCGTGTGAATAAAAAAAATGGAAATAATGAAGAGAAAACAGGGCCAGGGTGGGTTTAATGCACTTATGGCGTAATCAGCTCAGGTTGTGGAGAGAAACAGAGATGAAAACGTGAAGAAGGAGCGAGATAAAAAAGTGTATTCAGCTGGAGGCGGACGGAGGATCGTCCTGGAGCTGCTCGGATTTCAGACGGAAGAGCAGAGACGGCAGCTTCTCTCTGCAAACTGAGGGGACACAGAATAAAACTGAATCAAACAGAATAAGACAAATGAAAGGACAAAAGCCTGAGCCAAACTGAGATTTTACTCTCACGACTAAGATAAATACAGTCTCTTTTGTAAATGACTGGCTTTGTTCATTAATAATCCGTCCAGAGACTGTATTTAATGATGGACAGAGCCACAGCGCCCCCTAGTTTTCAGTCAGAGTCAAATGTCATATAAAGCCCGGGACATTAACATGAATTACACTAACCATAAAGAATAAAGAACGCATGGCTGTGATCTTAAAGCTGATGGTTGAGGGTTTTTTAGTCCGAGCTGCAGCTGAAAGGTCCTGATGAAGGATAAACATGAAAGTCTCATGAAAGTCTCAGCAGTGTCAGTGATAAAGTCTCTCCGGTGTACTTCTCTGGACTAAGCACAGATAAAGACTGGACCAGTGCGGTTAAATGTATCCGTCGCTTGAATGATTTAAATAATAATGTTGAGGTTGTCACACGTTGGGCTTAGTCCAGAACCAGTCCGGTTCTGGAGACTCTGGTGTCTACATGAGTCTATTTGACTAATGTGTGTTTTTTTATTTGATGTTCAGCAGAAACATTTGTCTCGATCTCAAAGCAACATGTTTAGGTGCTTTTGTTCTGGAGAAGCAGCAGATCCTGAAGCACACGTTTAAATGGACCTCTAAAATACTAAAGCCCCTCCACTCTGTCAGCCCTGTTCACCTTTGACCTGGCAGGCTGTTTGTCCTGCTCGTGATGTTAAACGTCTGTATGAACTCTATATTATGTATAACACGTCTCTTTAGGCCCAGCTCCAGTCGGATTATTGTACTTCTCCAGTCCAACTGTTCACCTGAGAATATCAGCTACTAATAAACCTCAGAAACAGGGTAATTAACACTTTTATAAAGACATTAACCTGTAGAGCCACAACGATGTGGTGTTGAGGTCCTGTTTTCATCACGAGTTTACCGCAGACGGGCGCTCTCTCGTGTGAAACGAGGGTCTTTGTCTGCGCCGCACAAAGACTCACCCAGCTTCCCCTGAGCCTCCAGTTCTTCTTCTATTGAAACCAGGCGGTTGTATCTGCCGCTGCGCTCGGCGCCGCTCAGACCTCCCACTTTGAGGAAGTCCAGCCCCAGACCCACCGCCTGAAAGAGACGAGAGGCTTCAGACATTCAGAATCCAACTGAACAAGTCCAGACTTAGACCAGGTCCAGAGTGGAGCAGTTCAAATCCAGCTAAAACCTGTTCAAGATCAACTAGAACCTGTTCAAGACCAACTAGAACCTGTTCAAGATCAACTAGAACCTGTTCAAGATCAACTAGAACCTGTTCAAGATCAACTAGAACCTGTTCAAGACCAACTAAAACCTGTTCAAGACCAACTGAAACCTGTTCAAGACCAACTAGAACCTGTTCAAGACCAACTAGAACCTGTTCAAGACCAACTAGAACCTGTTCAAGACCAACTAGAACCTGTTCAAGATCAACTAGAACCTGTTCAAGACCAACTAAAACCTGTTCAAGACCAACTAAAACCTGTTCAAGACCAACTAAAACCTGTTCAAAACCAACTAAAACCTGTTTAAATCCAACTAAAACCTGTTTAAGAACAAATAAAACCTTTTCAAATCCATCTAAAACCTGTTCAAATCCATCTAAAACCTATTCAAATCCAACTAAAACCTGTTCAAATCCATCTAAAACCTGTTTAAATCAAACTAAAACCTGTTTAAATCCAACTAAAACCTGTTCAAGACCAACTAAAACCTGTTCAAGACCAACTGAAACCTGTTCAAGACCAACTAGAACCTGTTCAAGATCAACTAGAACCTGTTCAAGACCAACTAAAACCTGTTTAAATCCAACTAAAACCTGTTTAAGAACAAATAAAACCTTTTCAAATCCATCTAAAACCTGTTTAAATCCAACTAAAACCTGTTTAAATCCAACTAAAACCTGTTTAAATCCAACTAAAACCTGTTTAAGAACAAATAAAACCTTTTCAAATCCATCTAAAACCTGTTCAAATCCATCTAAAACCTGTTCAAATCCAACTAAAACCTGTTCAAATCCAACTAAAACCTGTTATAATCAAACTAAAACCTGTTCAAGACCAACTAAAACCTGTTCAAATACACCTAAAACCTGTTCAGTGAAAGAGAAACAGCACAAAAAGATCAAATTTAAATTTAAATTTAAATTTAAAGTTGAAGTTAAAGATGAATATATTACCCAAATATTCATACTTATTCCAGTGTATTCCTCTTTGAAACCCTAGACAAATGTATTTCTGTGTTCATTTGGAACGGTAAATCACCTTGAATACGTAAAGAGTTCATGCAAAGACCTCGACCATTGGGAGGATTGGCTTTACCAAACGTCCAGTTTTGTTTCTGTAACGTGCTGACCTGGGTCAGTGACTCTCGTAGAGACGCCCCGGCCTGGCTGTGGTAGAACGTCCTTATCAGCTTTGTTTCTTTAGAGTTACTCATAAATGCAACCCCTGCTATACCATTCCCTCTGCAGTGTGGTTTATAAGTCGATAAAAGCACCTTTGTCCTTTAAATCATTTGTTCCCACTGTCCATACCTGACTCTGCTTTTAACATTTGGGGAAATAATGGGTTACATCATTTTAAAGACCGAGTTCATTAATGGTAGGTACCCCACATTTCCTAACCTACCTGCAGAAATAATCCTGAACAAAATGAATATTCATAAAAAAGGTGCAATTAAAGAAATGTATGGAACACTGCTGGACTCTCCCTCCCTTTCCATTGTTAAGTCGCACTGGGAAAGAGATCTAGCACTGAGCATAACCTCTGGGAGTCTATTCTTCTTCTGTATGTACAATTCAAGGTCCTTCACCGCCTACATATGTCTAAGGAAAAGTTCTACCCAGACTCTGACCCGCTGTGCAATCGATGGGCTTTCAATGTGTGCGCCCCCCCTACAGATCTCCTGAGATATTTACATATGGAAAAAAAAGGCATTCCTGAAATACGTTGAAACGTTTATAATGAGCCCCTTCTCGAGACCTGAGGACCAAACCACTCAGTGCTGTGTGGATTTAGTGAATTCTAGTTTTATTTATTTTCTGTTAGTTTTGTTTTGTACTTTTATAATACTTATTCATTTGAATTATGTTTCTATATTCTTCTTATGCTGTGTTATGTTGGGGGGGTGTTCGGGGAAGAAAACTGAACAGTAAATGTCATATTTTTGATGTCGTGACTGAATAATGTGCAAAAAAAAAGATCAAAGTTCAGAGGCACTCACCAGGTCAGGGAGGGAGTGTTCACAGGACGGTTCGCTGTAGGACGGTCCCATCAACACTGACCCTGAACACATCACAGATACATTCACTGACCTGAAGCTTAGACACAAGCAGAAGACCAATATAAAACTTTCTTCTGTGTCTCTCTGGAACAAACACCGTCTACATCATCTTTAATCAGCTCTAACTCTTTAAAATAAGACAATTGTTACCTTCCTGTTCGGTCGTGACCCGGATCAGTTCACTGACGGTCACCTGGTTGAAGTGTTTGAGGACGTGACCTCTGACCCCGGGAGGAGGAGGGGCTTGTGTCCTGTAGGTGAGGTCACTGAGCAGGGAGCAGGAGTCTCCGATGGAAGTGCTCAGCTTCTCCCACTGCTCCACGTCCTGAAGGAAACACAGCCGCTTTCAACAAACGGACTCAACATGACGTCACAGGCAGCGCCCTGACCTCCTGACCTCCTGACCTCTCTGCGCAGGGGGTCGATCAGGGCCACCACAGAAGGACATTTGTTGATTAAAGAGTTGTACAGGTCGACCATCTCATCAGGAGACTTCAGGACTCCAGCACAGACCTCGTACTTCCCTTTGGCCTGAAACACAGGCCTCATGATGAACAGCCAACATTTATAAAGCTCCAAAACAACTCCTTCTAATGAAACATTACAATATTACATCTTTAGTTATTATTACCACCTGTTATTTACAGGGCGTTTGTCTTTAGTTCATGTCTTTCATTTTTGTTATGTGTATGCAGAATTACAATAAAGAACTCTTACCTTATCTTGTAAGAAGTGGAGTGGGAATTCCACTTTAAAAGAACAGCGCAGCTCTGTGCAGCACACTTCAACAAAACTACGGCTCTTATTTTCTGAAAGCGTTCTTTTGTGTGGGTCATGTGTTCAGGAGAACTCGAGGACTGTCACAAAAACCTCTCTAGAACTCCCATGTTTTTGTTCCTGTCGTTCTCTTTGTCCAGTGAAAACCTGATAGCACTGGGACTGTTGCAGGTTTTAAAGGCCGCTGCAGTACAGTGCAATACTCACGTCGTCCAGCAGGAGAGGCCCGGCGCAGTTCAGCCCCAGATGGACGTCTGTTCCCAGAGACAGACCCAGGTTTGAACAGGCCTCAGAGATCAGCTCCAGAGGCTGCTCCACTCGCTCCAGGTTCAGAGACGGAGCTCCAGAGTCGCTCAGGACGAGAGGGGACGCCTTTTAACACAACATGGAACAACAAGTCACAACTGAAGCTCAGACGGGCATCTACATCCTGCAGTTTGGACGATGTAAATATATTGTAAATTGTATAATGTTTTTTACAGATAACACAAGCGTTCTTGTCTACCTCCCTTCTTCCTTTTTCCTCTAATCAAATACCTCAGAGGACTTAAAGCCTCTCTACCTTCCCTTCTGATGACCTGACCAAAGATATTCTTACTTTCACTAAACCTAGACCTTCCTAAACAAAGCCATTCTTTCCTTCACACGGCTCTAAATCCCACTCTTGAGGCAGGTTTTGTCTCAGAACAGGCCCCATCCTTTACTTTCCTCTGCGCCACATGAGTTAATGTCTGCATTTACAGTTTTTATGGGTATTCTTCTCCTGAGAGACGGCCCTCACCCCGGCTTTTGTCGAGGCGCTGATGATGTTCACCGTCTCCTTCTGTAACTCGAGGGCCATTGTGAGGACCTGAAAGAACACAGTTCAGAGCCAGTTTCGAGACGATAGCAACAGCTGCAGTTACATTACTGTGATTCATTTAGATCACAGTGGATTTAAAATGCATCTTATTGTGGTCAGGACTAAACCGAGTGACTGAGTACCTGTCTGACTCGTTGTCCGGCTTTAGGAACCAGAATAATCTCCTCGAACAGGTTCAGTTTTCCAGGAGAAGACTTTCCGCAGCTCATTAAAGTCACCAGACAGACGGGAACCTGCATCTGAGGCGGCAGCTGGAGAAAGACATGACACACTGGATAAACCTGTAATTCCACTGATGGCCACTAGATGCTGACTCTAATACAAGCTTGTCATAACTTTAATAGTTTTTTTTTTGTCGTTTTTTCAGATCTGAAACAGGTAACGTTCTAGAGGCCATAGGTGGAACTACAAGTATTAACTATGCATTTATGTTTATCATAGAAACACAAAATCCCGATTTGCACTAAAATCTTAAGATTTCACATTCACAAGCGTTTTCTCTCCTGAAAGTCCGCTCTAAGAACTCTCCGTATTCTTCTGGTTCCTCTCCAGTTTAAAAACTGTTCCTGAGGCCGTTGTACCGTTTACCTGTGTGTTCCTCAGGTGTGCGATGTGCTGATACAGAGGCACTCCTGCAGCCTCAGCTCCTGCTTTAGCCACAGCCAGAGACAGCGACCCGACGGCCAGGCTCCCGAACAGGACGGGTTCTGGAGCTTCTGCCGGAGGAAGGGGCTTCTCTGCTGAGCTCTTTTTACCTGAGAACATAACGCCGCCATATTTAAGTGTAATATAAAACCTTCTCCTGCGTCTGTCTGGTGTTTCTGGTCTTAAAGGATAAAGCAGGGTTTATATTTTTTAATCGACAAATCCCACAGAGAGACCATTACCGACAGTATTTATCCTATTTTTATCCTATTAAGCAGCATCGTGTCTGGTCTGTTCCTTAATGGAGCTTATTCCTCTGAGCAGCGACACAATCACAGCTGTTCGTCGCATTATCAGATTTTAGATTTTAGGAAACGCTCGGAGAATTACACACAGATTACCCCCCCCCCCCCGACCCCCCCTCCATCAGATCTGAGGCTTTCACTGAACAACTGTGTTTAAAGCAGTATGGAACACATTAACCTAACAATATTTCACCTTGTAACATTCAAATATAAAGCCTTTATTTAGATTCTGGAGGTTAGTTATGATTATTGTTAATTATAAGTCAAAGGTCATAGGTCATAGGTGAAGATGCAAACAGATGCATGTTCTCGATGAGGCACATATGATTCATTCATTTATTTACTTTTGTTTTATATTATTGTATAATTTATATTCCTGATTTATTTGATGAGTTATTATTATAACTAAACCAAAGAAACCAGGTTCAATTCACTTCCATCAACACTTCCTCCTGAAGCCACCTCAGACCAGTTCCAGTCCAGGTAAAAACCAGTTCAGACCTGGTCTAAACTATTTTAACAAAAACCTCAGACTCTGGAGAAACACTTAGTCCTGGTTTAGTCCTGGTTAAGACCTGGTTTAGACCTGGTTTAGTCCTGGTTAAGTGCTTGGTTTGAATAATAGTATTAAGTCTGATCAGGCTCAGGTCACTGGTTTACTCTGGTGTTTGATTCAGGTTTAATTACTCTGGTGTTTGATTCAGGTTTAATTACTCTGGTGTTTGATTCAGGTTTAATTACTCTGGTGTTTGATTCAGGTTAATTACTCTGGTGTTTGATTCAGGTTAATTACTCTGGTGTTTGATTCAGGTTAATTACTCTGGTGTTTGATTCAGGTTAATAACTCTGGTGTTTGATTCAGGTTAATTACTCAGGTGTTTGAATCAGGTTAATAACTCTGGTGTTTGATTCAGGTTAATTATTCTGGTGTTTGATTCAGGTTAATTACTCTGGTGTTTGATTCAGGTTAATTACTCTGGTGTTTGATTCAGGTTAATAACTCTGGTGTTTGATTCAGGTTAATTACTCTGGTGTTTGAGTCAGGTTAATTACTCTGGTGTTTGATTCAGGTTAATAACTCTGGTTTTTGATTATGGTTAATAACTCTGGTGTTTGATTCAGGTTTAATTACTCTGGTGTTTGATTCAGGTTAATTACTCTGGTGTTTGATTCAGGGTTAATTACTCTGGTGTTTGATTCAGGTTAAATTACTCTGGTGCTTGATTCAGGTTAAATTACTCTGGTGTTTGATTCAGGGTTAATTACTCTGGTGTTTGATTCAGGTTAATTACTCTGGTGTTTGATTCAGGTTAAATTACTCTGGTGTTTGATTCAGGTTAATAACTCTGGTTTTTGATTATGGTTAATTACTCTGGTGTTTGATTCAGGGTTAATTACTCTGGTGTTTGATTCAGGTTAAATTACTCTGGTGTTTGATTCAGGTTAAATTACTCTGGTGTTTGATTCAGGGTTAATTACTCTGGTGTTTGATTCAGGTTAATTACTCTGGTGTTTGAGTCAGGTTAATTACTCTGGTGTTTGATTCAGGTTAATTACTCTGGTGTTTGATTCAGGTTAATAACTCTGGTTTTTGATTATGGTTAATAACTCTGGTTTTTGATTATGGTTAATAACTCTGGTTTTTGATTATGGTTAATAACTCTGGTGTTTGATTCAGGTTAATAACTCTGGTGTTTGATTCAGGTTAATTACTCTGGTGTTTGATTCAGGTTAATAACTCTGGTTTTTGATTATGGTTAATAACTCTGGTTTTTGATTATGGTTAATAACTCTGGTGTTTGATTCAGGTTAATTACTCTGGTGTTTGATTCAGGGTTAATTACTCTGGTGTTTGATTCAGGTTAATTACTCTGGTGTTTGAGTCAGGTTAATTACTCTGGTTTTTGATTCAGGTTTAATTACTCTGGTGTTTGATTCAGGGTTAATTACTCTGGTGTTTGATTCAGGTTAATAACTCTGGTGTTTGATTCATGTTAATAACTCTGGTGTTTGATTCAGGTTAATAACTCTGGTGTTTGATTCAGGTTAATAACTCTGGTGTTTGATTCAGGTTTAATTACTCTGGTGTTTGATTCAGGTTAATTACTCTGGTGTTTGATTCAGGTTTAATTACTCTGGTGTTTGATTCAGGTTTATTTACTCTGGTGTTTGATTCAGGTTAATTACTCTGGTGTTTGATTCAGGTTAATAACTCTGGTGTTTGATTCAGGTTAATAACTCTGGTGTTTGATTCAGGTTAATAACTCTGGTGTTTGATTCAGGTTTAATTACTCTGGTGTTTGATTCAGGTTTAATTACTCTGGTGTTTGATTCAGGTTAATTACTCTGGTGTTTGATTCAGGTTAATAACTCTGGTGTTTGATTCAGGTTTAATTACTCTGGTGTTTGATTCAGGTTAATTACTCTGGTGTTTGATTCAGGTTTAATTACTCTGGTGTTTGATTCAGGTTAAATTACTCTGGTGTTTGATTCAGGGTTAATTACTCTGGTGTTTGATTCAGGTTAAATTACTCTGGTGTTTGATTCAGGTTTAATTACTCTGGTGTTTGATTCAGGTTTAATTACTCTGGTGTTTGATTCAGGTTAATTACTCTGGTGTTTGATTCAGGTTAAATTACTCTGGTGCTTGATTCAGGTTAAATTACTCTGGTGTTTGATTCAGGTTAATATTGAATATTCTTGCTGAAGTAAACACTGCTGATGTGTCCAGTCAGAAAGACCATAAGGTTTTTGCAGATATTTGTTATTTTGTGATAAATGTGTGATTTATTGTGCGACTTTAACACAGACCATAAAAATAAAATCAAACTGATGTTGAGCTGGGATTGTTGTGTCTGTCCTGTACCTTTGTCCTTCCTGTTGTTGGGCGCAGGAGACGGGGCGGCCATGTTGGAGGCGCCGGAGGAATGGCTGTCGTCTTTTGGGCCGCTCAGAGACTCCTCCTGCTCCAGGAAACGGGCCGAGTAGAAGCTGCTGCTCGGAAACAGAATTCACACTGACATTTAGAACAAAACCGGCAGCGTGCTCTGAAAGAGTCTGACCTATAACCGACGGGAATTAACTGGGCTAATGAGAGGGCAGCCGCTCCAGAACACTTCAGAGGAGCGCACAGAGGGAGCCTGACATTAAACAACACATTTACACTTGTTCCTGTTACCTTTAGTTTTGTTTGGGATAAAGGTTGAACATCTTTAGTTTGGCTCATTTTTTCAGTAACATTGAAGACCATGTGGTTTTCTTCTGTGTTTTCTGCTGCTCAGGAACCCAGACCTGAACCGTTTAACTCCAACAGTGTCTGCTTTAGTTCAACATGTCTTCCTTCAGCTTTGATTTATATTTACAACCTGTTCAGATCAGTCCATCATTTT
This sequence comes from Neodontobutis hainanensis, assembly GCA_024349245.1. Taxonomy (NCBI): domain Eukaryota; kingdom Metazoa; phylum Chordata; class Actinopteri; order Gobiiformes; family Odontobutidae; genus Neodontobutis; species Neodontobutis hainanensis. The sequence goes on along the minus strand of JALDNG010000168.1, from coordinate 339,239 downwards.
GAATTAAACTGAACTTTTACTGAGTTTAAGGATTACTGATACAACACAACAATTTTCAGTTTTAAGGCTTCTCTGAAATCCAACTAAAACCTTGGACCTCTTCATATTTAATGGAAACACAGCTTGTGTCTGGATTTGTGGTGAGGTGAGGAGTTATGAGTGTTTACAGGCCTCAGGTCAGAGTAGACACAATAAAGACTCATAATCATGTTGAAGTTCTGCATTAAACAAATAAAAACCAGCAGGGATTATACTGTCTTTATGAAAATAAGAGCTTTTATTGGTTTGAAATGAGTCCTGAGACAATATCTGCTTTAATGCTAAAAAACTAAACCACAGCATGTCATTAACGTAAAATAATCTGAAGAGACAAGAAAGTGATACATTGCATTTGTATTTTCTATTATATATTTCTATCCTCACTTCGGTCACCGTGAGGGTGCTTCTCTGTCCCACAGCTGAGAAAACACCTTTAAACAAACCCCTTGTTACCTGAGGATGTGGTCGACCTGGGCCTGGTCACTCGGGCCGTGGTCTCTCAGCCGCTCGTTCCAGGTCTCGATCCACTGCAGGGCGGAGGTCACGTGGTCCGCCCGGTCTTTACTGTGAGAGTCTCTGGGCCCGAAGTGAGACGAGACGGCAGCTGTCGACAACAACTGAGGAAGAGCACGTGAACATGAAGGGTTAATAAGAGGGACCCAGGTCCACTGAGGACAACATGGGACAAGTTTAGCACTGAACTCAGATTTAGTCTTTATTGTCTAGTCCTAGGTTAGTCCTCATTTTGGCCTGATTTAGTCCTAGTTTAAGCCTTGGTTCAGTCCTGTTTAGACCTATTTAGACCTGGTTCAGACCTGGTTTAGGGTTAGAGCTAAACCAGGTCTGAACTGGGTCTAAACCAGGACTAAACCAGGCCTAAACCAGGACTAAACCAGGCCTAAAGCAGGACTAAAGCAGGACTAAACCAGGACTAAACCAGGTCTAAACCAGGTCTTAACCAGGTCTAAAGCAGGACTAAACCAGGTCTAAACCAGGTCTTAACCAGGACTAAAGCAGGACTAAACCAGGTCTAAACCAGGTCTTAACCAGGTCTAAAGCAGGACTAAAGCAGGACTAAACCCGGTCTAAACCAGGACTAAACCAGGACTACCCTGTACCTTCTCCTGGTTCCTGATGGTGCAGTAAACCTGGGCCTCGATGGAGGGCTGTCCTCTGGAGTCGAACACCTCTCGGCCCGACACTCGACTGATCCTCGGAGGAAGGGACCGACTGGAGAAGAACTCAGCCTGAGGAGACACATCATCAAAGAAACAATCGGATTCTTCTCAGTTATTCTTTCATATCGTATCTGTATTTTACATCTTCTGCTCCAATCAGACGTTTCAAAACCATTTCCTGATAATTGATTATGTTTGTATTTATTGGAGCAGTAGTGTGAAGCTTAATGTTGCACTTTAATGTTCTTGGTTGTGGGTTTTATTCGGCAAAAACGAAAAATAAATGTTTGTCTGTTATTCTTTAAAGAGACTTGAAAGGCTACTAGTTTAAGAGCTAATGTGACCTAATATATTTATAAGTTCTGCTGGTACTGGTATTATCAGCAGTACTGATGAATAAACATAACCTTAATACAGGAATGGGCGAATAATTCTAAATTACTTAACTATTCATATTATAAGTTTTTATAAGTGTAAACTTTAAATTCAAGTTTAAAATAGTAACATTATTCTACACAGATTCTCTGCTTATCAGCCGCTAATAATTAAAATTTGCGTTAATTGAAACGCTAATTAGCCACCAGGTATGTAGCATTAGCCCGGAGCTGACTCACCAGGTACCCGTGCAGGTCGCTCGGTTTGCGGACAAACAGCTCGTTCAGGGCCGTCTCTATCTCCGCGGGAATTCCGTTGAGGCGGTAAAACTCCGCGGCGGCGTGTCTCATCTCCATTAGCTCCTCTTCCTCTTTGGAAAGGTAGCTTCTCCCGTGAATAAACCCGCTGTAAGACATGTTTTAGGAGTTAGTTTCACCTGTCGTCAGTTAGCAGTTAGCCGTTAGCCGTTAGCTAAGGAACGGTTTGTGGTCCGTTGCCATGGAGACAGCTTTAACAGGGACCGCCCACGTTTCTACACTTTTATTGTTTTTGATCATGTGTTTGTTTTATAAATAATACCAGTTTTGTGACAGTTGCTTTTAAATAATGCAAAAATATAAAGTTAGAAAATCTAAGCTGTTTAATGTGGGATTTACGTTATGTTATGGTCATTTATCATTTCCTATAGTTAATAATTCTTGCTCCTAGTCCTGATCATGTCATGGTCTTCTTCTTAATCCAAACACAAACATGGACATAACTTACCACGGACTAAATCCTGCACCTGGAGCTTGTCCTGGGAGTGTGTGAAAGATACGACTACAGCCGTCACTGCATGATATAAAATCTACATAATTCATAAACCGTATTGTTTACTTTTCCAGGCAAACTTTATCCTGTTCCATAGTTACATGTGTGCGCTTTGTTTCATTCTTCCATTAATTTGAAATTGTATGTATATGTATTGCATTTGTAAAATTCTTATAACACTTCTTTCTAAAAACACTAATAACTGTCGACTGTTATTTTTAAATTTATGTGAATTAATCATTAAAATTTGAGGGAAATTTTTATAAATATTTAGCTAATTATTGTGCATTAATTTGGTCAAATATTTTTTTTTTATAAAAAAAGATATAATGCCCTGTTTATGCTGGTTCCCTCATCATAAAAGATTTGTGCAACGTAAAAGCTCGTCAGCTGTGTTGATAAGTAAGTGTCAGTAAAGCTTGTGGTTGATGTGATAAAACTTTTTAAACATTGTTGTCTAAACATCAAGAAAACAAAGAGACTTATTTAGATTATGGAAAATTGTACTAACAAAATAATGCATATTTATTATTTTCTAATTAAAATATTTCATTGTATATATGTTCTTTATTTCTGTTTATTCTGGGGATCTGTTTTTTGGGAATCTCAGAAAAATACCAGCTGGAGACCGTCACCAGAGACAGTGATAATAAGACTGTAGCGCCCTCCTGTTAGCGCCCTGACTGTAGCTGTTACAGTCTGTGTCCAGAAGATCAGAAAAAGAACGTGGTTAACTCTGCCCCCTGCTGGACACAAACCAGCCCACACCGAGCATGTCTAAATATATTGTGACGTTATCTTTGTCTTCTGCACGTTCAGTTTCTCCAGTTCACACACTCTCACATTTAGCCACATATCTAGCTTCATGTATTTGTGATTTGCATTTTTGTTTTTTTTTAATTAACTCTAATGTTTAGCAAAAGAAGAATAATTAAAATATCAGTGAGATATTTTGCTGCAGTAGTTTTATATCTTTTCTATTCTCGTAAGTCTTCAAACAAAGACTATTAGAGACAAAGATAAACTTTGCCAAAACATAAATTGTGCACATGGTGTGTGCTCCTGACTTAGAAAAAGCCTAGATCAGGGGTACTCGATAGTCGGACCGCGGTCCGGATCCGGACCCCGAGAGGCTTTGATCTGGACCACAAGACATTATTCATAATTACAAGCGCATTGTGTAAAACATTTTTTGAACCGGCACGTCTAGGACAGCTACGTCTACACGCGCGGGTCCTCAGGTTACTATGGTTACGGTCGGACAGTGAAGCGGGAAATTTCAACATGTTTAGCGTAAATGTTTAGCGCAAAAAAACGACGATTCACTGACGTTATGGACGGAGAGGGAACGTTTCTTTTAATCAGAAAATACAGCTCCTCAGCTCCGTGTCAGAGTCAGAGCTGAACAACAGACCTTTATCCTCCAATGAATCCAGAACTGAACCAGGACTGGTTTCATGTCGGGATTAAAAAGACTGAGGAAAGTGAGGACGTCTAATAATGTGGTGAGTTGACGGTATAAGCTCAATGTGTGTATATATGTATAAGGTCTTCTACAGTCTTTGGTTGTACATTTGTCTGTCAACTTCTTTATTGTGTTGTAAGTGAGGTTCTTGACTCGTTTGTCGCATATTTGACCTCATTTACAAACAACGAGAGGAATTAGCTCACGCTCAGGACACGAAAATGCCCTGAGCATTTCTTTAGCATTAGCTGTTGCTAAAAAATAACTGTTACTGTTAATTATTAGCAACAGCTAATGCTAAAGAAATGCTCAGGGCATTTTCCCTTGTTCCTGTTGTTTTCAGAGGATTGACAATACAAAGAGATCAATTATGACTGCATCTTTGTCATATTTATTTTACAAATATGTTTTGGCTTGATTTGATAATTTTGTATTTAAAATGTTCTCACACATGTGTAAAAGAGTATTAGGCATTATCTGCAGGATTCCAGGCTGTTGTCAATAAACCACCAGGTCCTGAGCTTTAGCTTTAGCCTCTTTTGATTTTGTAGTTTTTTCCTTTTGTCTGTGAGATGTGTTTGGTGAAAGCTAAACACTCTCCTCATGTAAACAAAGGATAAAATACAGAATACAGTGGACATTCATCTCCATTTTGTTTAAGAGGTTGTAGGTGTGGAATAAATGAGACTTTTCTTTAAAGAATTATATTCACATATCCTTTTATTTAAATTTTCCGGACCCCTCACTTGAGGAAAGTTAACTAAGCGGACCTCGGCTGATTTTAATTGAGGACCCCTGGCCTAGATCCAGCTCTGACCTCAGTTTTTTCTAAAATCCCACGTATGGCTCTGATGAAGGCTTTAGCTTCTTTGGCCACAGACTGCAGAAGAGCCTAATGCAGACAGAGGTTAAAGGTCACGGCTTTAAGACAGTCGTGGAGGAAGCATTTAGCTTTATTGAGTAAAAGATAAAATGGTTCAAATTTGGTAAAAATGGTAACGATGGGAAAACTCCCATGCACATTCCAACACCCTGAAGATGTTATCAGAGAGAACTGAAGAGGTTTCTGAGAGACTGGGAACATCTTCCTCAGAGACGCCATGAAGGAGTCCCTCCAATGTCCAAACGGTCACCTGGACCTGTTTGTGTGCTGCCTTCATGGCCTCTCTCTGGAGTCCAACCAGAGGCTTCTGGGAGCTCTGCTGGGTCCAACACAGATTGACTCAGAGACCAGACAAAGAGTCATCTACAACCTGAAGAAAATCAACAGCAATATCTCTCCTGACAGAAGCATCAACATCTTCCACTGTCAGACAGAGTTAAACGACCGCTCGCTCCATCAGCAGATCCAGGACTTCCTCGAGTCAGGGAACAGATTAGAGGAGCTCTCTGAGCTCCAGCGTAGAGGTCTGGCCCACATGCTGCAGATCAGAGGAGATCTTGGATGAGCTGGACCTGGAGAAGTGTAACACAACGACTGAGACTGATCTTTAGTCTTGAGGATAACCATTATATTCACAAACAGGAAGTGTCATTAAGAAGGCTGATTATTAAAATATAAAATATCTGCTTTAGGGTCAGGCCCCAGCTTTGAACGAACTGTAATTAAACTGAAGCACCGCACATTAAGTTTTCTGACCAAACAGCTGGAGCGATTATGTGACTTACTGGATTTGACGTGAACCATTTCCATAAGGTTTATGTGCCACTGTTTTTTTTCTTTCAATATTCCCAGGAACTCCCCAAAACATGGTCAGTGGGGCAGTCCGAGAATCACCTGCCCAGGGTTAAACTAAAGCACCATTTCTGCTTCGAAAACATCTTTTGTGATGCTGCATCACTTTTGTTGATCTAAGTCTAACCGGAGCAAGTCTCAAAGTCTACAATAAAAAAGTCTTTAAAGAAATGATCTGAGACTGAGCACCAGTAAGTGTCCCTGCAGAACCTGAGCTCCTGCTGCTGTTGTCTAAATTAGTGCGCTCACAGAGAAGAGAGGACAGGCCTCTTTTCTAATGTAATACAGTATGTACCGTGCACAAGGCCTGGACCAATAACCTAACAGTAATCTGTTTTAATATCAGAGTTCAAACTCTACTTACATCCATAAAATCCTATATTTGTCCATCTTTAGATGTTAAGCTGTTGAACTGAGCTCAGACCCACTGCAGTGTTTCCAAACTTAATTACCAGTCTTTTATATAACGTCTACTAGTTTGATCCAGGTTAATGTTTAGTGTCTCTCTTTCACCTGATGTCTTCTGCACAAATTCTGTCCATTTCCAGTTATTACATTTACATTTTACATTTATTAATTTAGCTGACGCTTTTATCCAAAGCGACTTACATTGTTTTACAGTAATTACCAGTGTTACAGACACTGGAGGCAAGGTGGGTTAAGTGTCTTGCCCAAGGACACAACGACAGTATGAACTGTGGGGAGAGCGGGAATCGAACCACCTACCTTCCGGTTGAAGGACGACTGCCCTACCCACTGAGCTAATGCCGCCCTTATGTTATGGATTATAACATTACAGTAAATAATTGTGAGGCTCTTTAAAGAGAAATAGTTATAATTATTATAAAAGAAATACACTCAGATACTTTTGTGCAGTGTGTCTTTAAAGAGATGCAGCTGAGAGCGGCTGTGACCTGTGACCCTCTGAGGCTGGACAGGAGTACAGATGTTCTCAGTCCTTAAATTTAATTTACTCATCTAGCGAGGGGCGCTCCTTTTGGTCAAACCATCAAGAAAAGTATTATGTCTAGGATTATAGACATAATATTAAAATATTATGTCTAGGACCAAATGATCTGTGAAGGTTCTCAGTCATCCAGGTCATCTTGAAGAAAAAACCTTAGTCTGGACTTAGTTTTCAAATGGTTTTAGAACATTGTAAGATCGAACCGCCCACCCACCAGTTAAAGGATGGCCGCTCTACCCACTGAGCTACTGCCGCCATCTAAATCTCAGAACACTGTTTTAAATAGACGGCAGAATGAATCTGAGGCCTCCTTCTTCTCTGTTCAGGGCTTTTCCATTTGGTAGATTAGGACCAAATTAGTAAAGAAAGAAAATGATCCTCCCAGCTGGAGGTAAAGAGATTGAAGGAGTCTTTGGACTTGGACACAGACTGTGGAACATAACTGTGTCTGTGATGACTGTGAGGGCTTTAATACTTTACAAAGGCTTTAGAGCCTCACACAAGTAAAAATAAAGTACAATAACCTGTCTAACTGCACTACTGTAGGAGTTTATAGAGCAGCAGATGTTCAGACATACATCAAATGCACAGGTGTCAAAAAACCTTAGTGACTCTGAGCCTCACCAGGATAAAGGCTTCACTCAGCTCTAAAATATCTGTCATAACTGCAGATATCTGTGGATACTCAACCCCTGGAGGTAGATTATGTTTGTAGATGAGTTTATTTGGACGAGGACAGTGCAGTTTCATAAAAACAGATCATTGCTCATGAGTTAAGAAAGCCAGACTTAGCCAAACGCTATATTTCATCCGTCGTCCAGATCTGTTGCCAGATAAAAGGGCTTTAAAATACACATAACTAAGAAGACAGCACAGACAGGAGACAGAACCATATCGGCCTCTACAAACCACCGCACGCTCAGAGACAATCCTCCTCAGAGCATGTAATGGACATTATTTAGATCATTTTTCTGCTCTCAGAACTAAAGTTTCCTGACAGGACCATTTTCTGAGGCTCATCCTGTTTGTCTCTGTTCAGACGTCTGCAGGCCTTGTGATTGACTTTTATGACCCAGAGTTCAGATTTCAGACGTCCTGGGGCAGGTTTAGTGGCACAAGGTTTATCCTGAGCAGTAACCCTGATCCTAAGGGTTAGGTTTGGATCAGTGTAAAGGCTTGTAGTAATGAGTATATACAGTTTGTAAAGCTCATATTTAAACAGAAAACTTGAGAACGGTTGTACTGTTTCCCGTTGACAGCTGTTAGTGGTTTTAAACAGAGTCAGTGTGGAACTCTATTTATCGTCTCCACTGCATTAAACACACGAGTCCCTAAACGATAAGAACCTGCAGCTCTGTGACTGTAATGTTCAGAAAGATGGGAATAAACAGAAACAGGTGAATGTTTCCAGCCTCTCGATGATGCCTCAGAGCAAACCAGGCTCTAGTGAAGCACACTCTCAGAGCCACCACTGAGTCGAACGCCTGAACGTGTCTCATAAATGAGTCTAATGAACAGAAGAACGCCCAAAACGGAAGCCATAGAAACCTTAGATCATCTCAACAAAAAATCTCTGTCCTTCATGGAAACAAAGTCATGTCCTTTTTTTTTAACAAGATTCCTCACATTCCTTATTAAACTGATTCAGGATTTTATTTGTATTTTACGAAGGCGTATTAGGGCCACTTAATGAAAGAAAAAAAAGAAAAGAAAAGCTCATTTTCGAGTTTAAACACGCAAATCTGCCAGAATAAACGCGCAAATTTACCTCTTTTTAAACATGCAAATTTGCTATAAAAAAAAAAATCTAACAAATTTAAGAGAAAAGAAGAGGAAAATTTGCTACCTAATAAAAACACGCGAGACCTTAAAAAGGAGGAAAACATAGCTAAAAGACTGCGGTCAAGCCAGCCCCGTCTTTATTTCGGAGTGCTCCCATATTAGGTGTTTTACGGTAATGCAAGGAAACAGCGCCTAGACGTCCTCCCGAATTGATCAATGTTCGTTTTTTACATTTTCAACTCTCGGTAGCTGCGTCTCTTTTGACAGTTAATATTCATTTTTTTTATCATAAATATATATCATTCACAAACTCAATAATCAATTCAGTTTTGAAACGTTAACTTTAATGTTGCAATGATACAAAAATGTTTTTGTTAAATTTCAAATTAATGTCAAAATAATATTAAAGCATGTAATTTAGGAACAGTCTAATGCACAATTACAAAATAAAAGCCCCCGAGTAATTGAATTTTTTACAACAAATTTATTTGATTGATTGTAAGTAAACTTGCAGCTGCCAAAGAGTAAAAAATAAAGACGGGGCTGGCTTGACTGGTGTTTTTTGCGAAACGGGGATGGCTTGACCGCTTTCTTTTAGCTATGTTTTCCTCCTTTTTAAGGTCTCGCGTGTTTTTATTAGGTAGCAAATTTGCCTCTTCTTTTCTCCTAATTTTTTTTTTTTTTTATAGCAAATTTACATGTTTAAAAAGAGGTAAATTTGCGCGTTTATTCTGGCAGATTTGCGTGTTTAAACTCGAAATATAGCTTTTCTTTTTTTTTTTTTTTCTTTCATTAAGTGGCCCTAATACGCCATTCGTAGTATTTCTCTGTCAGCAATAAATATAATAATTTTGTCTCTGCTCTAGAATAAATCTCAAAACTTTGTCCTTTCTTTTCAGGTGGGATTCTGACACATTCTGGCCAAATAGGGCAAGACCTGGACAGAAGTGGAGACTCTAAACCAGGGGTGGGCAATTATTTTTCCCCAAGGGCCCCATTAGAACATGGGGCTCAATAAAAACAGATATTCAGTTTTTTGCCTATAGTTTGAACCTTAGGCAAAACAATATGTCCATGTTGCTGGACGGAGAAAACAGCCTGATGGGCCTCAGTTTGCCCAAGACCGCTCTAAACCCTCTCTTTACCTGTTGTAAAGATATTATTTTTAACTATATTGTAAACGTAATGTGATGAATGTAATGTTTAGTGAGGATCAGATTTTATTGATGCTGCTGCAGCTCACATGGAATAAAGTCTGCAAAAATAAAGAGCTATACAATCCAAACACCTGTTCAAAAGACTCACAAATAACTCACTTTAGACATTTACAAAAGAATAACACATGGGCTGGTGTGTGTGGGCTGGTGATGGAATATCATCTAACATCTATATCCATTATAACGGTTCTGTTAATTTATTTATTTTTACAGATATTCAACTGTTTTATTTGTTTTGGAACAAAGACAGGTCCTTCTTATTTAGGTGTGTGTCTGTCGTAGATAAACATGGGAGGCATCAGAAACAGAAGATGGTGTGATACACTTTACGAGAGACATGGCAGTGTGGGAAGTGTATCATTTATGATATATAATTTCATTCAAACAGGTCTCATGTGACACAAACCAGTGGACACATATAGAGCAGGAATACTCTCAGTACTTCCTGTTAAATCTACTCCAGTGAAGAACCGATACAGGAAAAGAACGTATGTGTGACAGTCCCTCGCTGCTTTGGGATGCTGCCTAAACACTGGCACTACTTATAATAATCAATCAGACGATAATGGAAGTGTCTCTGAAATAAACCGTCTGTGACTGATGTTGTCCTGTGTCCCGTCTGAAGATGACCAAACTTGGCCTAAAAGCCGCTCAGATCCAGAGCCAGAGTCTGCTCTGCGTCTGAGGGTTAAACAGACAGAAGAGCATCATGGGTAATGTAAACAGAGTGAGGGGTAATAGCATTATTTACCTCCGAGTATTCTCCGAACGCAGGACAGAGACGAGCCGTGAGGCGTTCAGGAGCAGCAGCTGGGTTTATTTAAACCATGAGCTCACTGAGTTCACACTAAACACTCATTTTTACAGTGCTTCATGAAAGCACCACCTCCTGCAACTTTTTCTATAAAACACTTTAAAAAACAATAATCTCTTTTCAAGTGACAGTGTTACATCTGACTCTTGTGTTACACTCCCCGGGGCCTCCTACAGTCAGAGTGAAGAGGGACACTGCTATGTCAATCATCACAAACGAATAACAGCAGGAACACAGTCTCTGTCATAACTCCCACAAACTTAGTCTGTCATAGCTCCCACAAACTTAGAGTCTCTGTCATAGCTCCCACAAACTTAGTCTCTGTCATAACTCCCACAAACTTAGAGTCTGTCATAGCTCCCACAAACTTAGTCTCTGTCATAGCTCCCACAAACTTAGTCTCTGTCATAGCTCCCACAAACTTAGTCTCTGTCATAGCTCCCACAAACTTAGTCTCTGTCATAACTCCCACAAACTTAGTCTCTGTCATAACTCCCACAAACTTAGTCTCTGTTATAGCTCCCACAAACTTAGAGTCTCTGTCATAGCTCCCACAAACTTAGTCTCTGTCATAGCTCCCACAAACTTAGTCTCTGTCATAGCTCCCACAAACTTAGTCTCTGTCATGGCTCCACAAAGCTTAGTCTCTGTCATAGCTCCACAAAGCTTAGTCTCTGTCATAGCTCCACAAACTTAGTCTGTCATGGCTCCACAAACTTAGTCTCTGTCATGGCTCCACAAACTTAGTCTGTCATAACTCCACAAACTTAGTCTCTGTCAAAGCTCCACAAACTTAGTCTTTGTCAAAGCTCCACAAACTTAGTCTGTCATGGCTCCACAAACTTAGTCTGTCATGGCTCCACAAACTTAGTCTGTCATGGCTCCACAAACTTAGTCTCTGTCATAACTCCACAAACTTAGTCTCTGTCATGGCTCCACAAACTTAGTCTCTGTCATGGCTCCACAAACTTAGTCTCTGTCATAGCTCCACAAACTTAGTCTGTCATAGCTCCCACAAACTTAGTCTCTGTCATAACTCCACAAAGCTTAGTCTCTGTCATGGCTCCACAAACTTAGTCTCTGTCATAACTCCACAAAGCTTAGTCTCTGTCATAACTCCCACAAACTTAGTCTGTCATAACTCCCACAAACTTAGTCTCTGTCATGGCTCCCACAAACTTAGTCTGTCATAGCTCCACAAACTTAGTCTGTCATAGCTCCACAAACTTAGAGTCTGTCATAGCTCCACAAAGCTTAGTCTTTGTCAAAGCTCCCACAAACTTAGTCTCTGTCATAGCTCCCACAAACTTAGTCTCTGTCATAACTCCCACAAACTTAGTCTCTGTCATAGCTCCCACAAACTTAGTCTCTGTCATAACTCCCACAAACTTAGTCTGTCATAACTCCCACAAACTTAGAGTCTGTCATAGCTCCCACAAACTTAGTCTCTGTCATAACTCCCACAAACTTAGTCTGTCATAACTCCCACAAACTTAGAGTCTGTCATAGCTCCCACAAACTTAGTCTTTGTCATAACTCCCACAAACTTAGTCTCTGTCATAACTCCCACAAACTTAGTCTGTCATAACTCCCACAAACTTAGAGTCTGTCATAGCTCCCACAAACTTAGTCTCTGTCATAGCTCCCACAAACTTAGTCTTTGTCATAACTCCCACAAACTTAGTCTGTCATAACTCCCACAAACTTAGAGTCTGTCATAGCTCCCACAAACTTAGTCTCTGTCATAACTCCCACAAACTTAGAGTCTGTCATAGCTCCCACAAACTTAGAGTCTGTCATAGCTCCCACAAACTTAGTCTGTCATAGCTCCCACAAACTTAGAGTCTGTCATAGCTCCCACAAACTTAGTCTGTCATAACTCCCACAAACTTAGTCTCTGTCATAACTCCCACAAACTTAGTCTCTGTCATAACTCCCACAAACTTAGTCTGTCATAGCTCCCACAAACTTAGTCTCTGTCATAACTCCCACAAACTTAGTCTCTGTCATAACTCCCACAAACTTAGTCTCTGTCATAACTCCCACAAACTTAGTCTCTGTCATAACTCCCACAAACTTAGTCTCTGTCATAACTCCCACAAACTTAGTCTCTGTCATAGCTCCCACAAACTTAGTCTGTCATAGCTCCCACAAACTTAGAGTCTCTGTCATAACTCCCACAAACTTAGTCTGTCATAACTCCCACAAACTTAGTCTCTGTCATAGCTCCCACAAACTTAGTCTCTGTCATAGCTCCCACAAACTTAGTCTGTCATAACTCCCACAAACTTAGTCTGTCATAACTCCCACAAACTTAGAGTCTGTCATAACTCCCACAAACTTAGAGTCTCTGTCATAGCTCCCACAAACTTAGTCTCTGTCATAACTCCCACTAACTTAGTCTCTGTCATAGCTCCCACTAACTTAGTCTCTGTCATAGCTCCCACAAACTTAGTCTCTGTCATAGCTCCCACAAACTTAGTCTGTCATAACTCCCACAAACTTAGTCTCTGTCATAACTCCCACAAACTTAGTCTCTGTCATAACTCCCACAAACTTAGTCTCTGTCATAGCTCCCACAAACTTAGTCTCTGTCATAACTCCCACAAACTTAGTCTGTCATAGCTCCCACAAACTTAGTCTCTGTCATAGCTCCCACAAACTTAGTCTTTGTCAAAGCTCCCACAAACTTAGTCTCTGTCATAGCTCCCACAAACTTAGTCTCTGTCATAACTCCCACAAACTTAGTCTCTGTCATAGCTCCCACAAACTTAGTCTCTGTCATAGCTCCCACTAACTTAGTCTCTGTCATAGCTCTATCCAATCAAAATGTGGGACTTAGACACCATTTGCAGGAGGCGTTCTTTAAGCAGGAAATGCAGACACAGTGCTTTCCTAACTTAAGGATGATGTGATGTAATCAGTTTAAAAGTCCATTTTGTTAAACTTAATTTAAGCTCCCAGGGAAGTGTCCGATACTGGATCCAGACGTGATTCTTGAAAAGTGTATGCTGTCTCTAACGCAGCTTCACAGCAGACACGATTCAGTCTATTTAACTCCATTTACCTGAACTTGGACTTTTCTCAGACGTCAAGACCTTCATTATTTTACAATTAAAACTCTCGACTCTGCCTTGTCTGTGGAGGTTCTCTTTCTTCACGACAAAGTGAAGAAAAGATTTAAACAAAGGCATCTGGACATTCCTCATCCAAGGAACTTTTGTTGTGCCTAAATTCAACTGATACAAGAGCTTATATCTCTCAGAGCGAGGGGTTTAACCTGAAACTCTGATGGGACCAGGCTGGTCCAAGTGTCACCTGGAACAGCTCCATGTGAAACTTATTCCTCGTATTCAGCTTCTACTGAACTTAAACGATAGCATGCATCATATGTAACCAAACAAGGTTGAGCTAAAAACTTACAGGAAAAATATAGCCATACTTTGTATTAGAATTGTGACTGGAGCCTATCCCAGGAGCTTTGGGCCTGAGGTGGGGTTCACCCTGGACAATGGCCAGTTAGTCGCAGGGTTAACATTTAGAGACACCACTCTTCACCAGAGACACTTTAGATCTGCCAGTTGACCTGTAGATGCATGTGTTTGGGCGGTGGGAGGAACCGGAGTACCTGGAGGACATGCAGACTCCTCACAGACAAGACAAGACATTTATTTTTGTATAGCCCAATATCACAACAACAGCCACCTCAAAGGGCTTAACAGACTGCACTAGACAACATCCCCTGTCCTTAGACCCTCCATCAGGGGGAGGAAGAACTCAAAAAAACCCAGCCGGGAAAAAAGAGAAACCTCAGGGAGAACCACAGAAGGAGGGATCCACTCCCAGGACGGTACACATCACCAGCAGGTCAGAGTCCACCCTAGGAGGAGGTAGAAAGGAGAAAAACAAAAGTGCTAAATACTACTGAAAATATGCAGATGTAATAATAATGAGCAGTTGAGTGTTACCTACAGCTACAGCCAGTGTAAACCTAACACTATGATCATCAGTCTCCATACGTTTGGTGAAATAAGTATGTTTTGAGTTTGTTTTTGAAAATCTCAACAGAGTCAGATCGCCGCACTTCCACCGGGAGCACATTCCACAAAAATGGGGCTCTATAAGAAAAGGCTCTGTAGCAGACTTTATTCGAGGAAGTTGAAGGAGGCCAGCGTCCTGAGAGCGAAGGGTACGAGCTGGAGTATACCGAGAGCCAGAAGATGTTTGAGTCAGCCGGGGTTTGAACTCTCGAACTTCTTGTTGTGAGTGCTAACCACTCTGCCACTTCCACAATTTGCTCTTGTGGTGTTTCTAAAAGCATTACCTTTTGTGTCAGAGTTCATCTGTGCCACTGCTTTGAGCGAGAGTTCTGGAGGTTTCAGTCAGAGCAGCACAGGAGACTCCACAAACACAGGCATGTGTGCAGTGTACAGAGAAATGTCAAACTCAACTTAATCAAGACAATACGTTATTTGAGAAAGTGAAAGCACAATATAAAGTCAACTTAATATAAAGGTTTACTTCGACTGCAAGGACTGCCCCAGAGGAGACTTAGGGGTATTTGATCAGAGGCGCTCATCGAGGGCAGGCATTTTTTTGTCTTAACCCTGTAAAGCCTGACACATCAAAAAATGTCCAGCAAAGTCCAATTTTTTGAAAAAAAAAAAAAAAAAATCTAAATCATTTTTTTGTATCACACATGACACATTGGGCTTTTTGATAAATTAGAGGTCTCAGAAACAAGTAGCAAATATGATACAAATAGTTTTATATTAATATACTAATTCATTCCTGGTTTAGCCCTGGTTTAGCCCTGGTTTAGTCCAGTTCTAGTGAATAGTAAATAGCATCACCTCTGGGCCAGACATAAGGGGGCTTAACACCTCTGAACTCATTCCTTCATCAGAGCCGTGGCACTGCTCTGTTTCCGTCACTGCAGAGTTAATATGACACTATGGTTCGAAGCAGAGAACAGACCCTTATTTACTGCAGAAATAAGTTGTTTATTCAGGTCAATAACACCTCGAGACAGAACCGCCTCGAAAAGTGACACTGGGTTCAGACATGGTCTTTAGTCCAGGGCTATGGACTCCTCCTCTTCCTCCTCCTCCTGCTCCTCCTCTTCCACCTCCTCCTCCTGCTCCTCCTGCTCCTCCTCCTGCTGCTCCTCCTGCTCCTCCTCCTCCTGCTCCTACTTTTCCACCTCCTCCTGCTCCTCCTCTTTCAGCTCCTCCTCTCCCTCCTCCTCCTCCTGCTCCTCCTCCTGCTCCTCCTCTTCCAGCTCCTCCTCCTGCTCCTCCTCTTCCAGCTCCTCCTCCTGCTCCTCCTCCTGCTGCTCCTCCTCCTCCTGCTCCTCCTCCTCCTCCTGCTCCTACTTTTCCACCTCCTCCTGCTCCTCCTCCTGCCCCTCCTCTTCCTGCTCCTCCTCTCCCTCCTCCTCCTCCTGCTGCTCCTCCTCCTGCTCCTCCTCTTCCAGCTCCTCCTCCTGCCCCTCCTCCTCCTCCTGCTGCTCCTCCTCCTCCTGCTCCTACTTTTCCACCTCCTCCTGCTCCTCCTCTTTCAGCTCCTCCTCCTGCTCCTCCTCCTCCTCCTGCCCCTCCTCCTCCTGCTCCTCCTCCTGCTGCTCCTCCTCTTCCTCCTCCTGCTCCTCCTCCTGCTCCTCCTCTTCCAGCTCCTTCTCCTGCCCCTCCTCCTCCTGCTCCTCCTCCTGCTGCTCCTCCTCTTCCTCCTCCTGCTGCTCCTCCTCCTGCTCCTCCTCTTCCAGCTCCTTCTCCTGCCCCTCCTCCTCCTCCTGCTCCTCCTCCTGCTGCTCCTCCTCTTCCAGCTCCTCCTCCTGCCCCTCCTCCTCCTCCTGCTCCTACTTTTCCACCTCCTCCTGCTCCTCCTCCTCCTGCTCCTCCTCCTGCCCCTCCTCCTCCTCCAGCTCCTCCTCCTGCTGCTCCTCCTCTTCCTCCTCCTGCTCCTCCTCCTGCTGCTCCTCCTCCTGCTCCTCCTCTTCCAGCTCCTTCTCCTGCCCCTCCTCCTCCTCCTCCTGCTCCTCCTCCTGCTGCTCCTCCTCTTCCAGCTCCTCCTCCTCCTCCTCCTCCTCCTCCTCCTCCTCCTGCCCCTCCTCCTCCTCCTGCTCCTACTTTTCCACCTCCTCCTGCTCCTCCTCTTCCAGCTCCTTCTCCTGCCCCTCCTCCTCCTCCTGCTCCTCCTCCTCCTGCTCCTCCTCTTTCAGCTCCTCCTCCTCCTGCTCCTCCTCCTGCCCCTCCTCCTCCTCCTGCTGCTCCTCCTCTTCCAGCTCCTCCTGCTCCTCCTCTTCCAGCTCCTCCTCCTGCTCCTCCTCCTCCTCTTCCAGCTCCTCCTCCTGCTCCTCCTCCTGCCCCTCCTCCTCCTCCTCCTGCTGCTGCTGCTGCTGTGGTGAAGCTGATGGACTTCCTCTGTGAGGCACTAATAGAGTGCGTCTCTCTGGAGACTGGGTTAAACCTGAGACCGGACTCCAGCTCCGAGAGAGACCTCAGAGAGAATGAAGAGAGAGGACTAACACCGACCGAGACACGCCTCAGAGCTGCAGCCAAAGAGAAGGAACAACTGGTCTGAAGACAAACGGATACAACAGGCGCCGATGAAAGCGAAGAAACACAAAGAGAAGGAGGACTTTCTTTTTCAAACTGGCTTCAATCAACAAGATTTTGGACAAATCCATTAAAACACCTGAATTTAAGATGAAAAGACTGGATTATGAGAAAAAACAGAAGAATGAATGTTGAAGAGTTGATTTGATTTGAAGGAAAACAGAAAGAACACTTGATGGAAAATTTAAATATAATTTCTAGCTAAGTAATGTTGGCCTCAAAGTAAAAATAAGTGTTCATTTTAATATTTCAATAAAATAAATATAACTATAACTAAATAAGAAAAAAAAAATTAGGAAAAAAATATATTTTTTATTTTATTTTGGTGAACAACAACAAAAAAAGTAATTTTCTTTTTTTTTACATTTATCAAATTTAAAGATAATCACAAAAATAGACAGATCCCGAACGTGATGTCGGCCGTGGACTCGGATGGCGCTCCATTTGGGGCCAGTGCTCGAGCCGTCTGGCCCCAGTCTCGGTCTTTCTGGCCCCGGTCCTGGACTCGCTGCAGGTCCAGGCGGTTGTGGAGGCTCTTCCCTCACCTGCTCCTCGTCCTGTCCCTCGTGGCCTACGCGGCTCTGGGGGCCCTCGTTTTCTGGTTCATCGAAGGAGGAGCAGGATCCAACCCGTCAGAACTACAGTACCAGGACTTCCTCCGAGACCTGGTCCAGACCGTACGGAACCACTCGGGTAAGAACAGGACTGGACCAGCACTGGGTCAGGACTGGACCAAGACTGGACCAGAAGTGGACCAGGACCTGGACCAGGACTGGATCAGGACTTAGCTAGCACTGGACCAGCACTGGGTCAGGACTGGACCAGCACTAGACCAGCACTGGACCAAGACTGGACCAGCACTGGACCAGGACTGGACCAGCACTGGACCAGGAGTGGACCAGGACCTGGACCAGAAGAACCATTACAGTCCAGAACTGGGACTGGGGCTAGACCAGACTTAAACAGGACAAACACAATCCAGAACTTCATCAAGTAATAACCAGGACTGGACCAAGGGCTTCACCAGGAACAACTAAACCTTTTCAAAAGCAGGTCTGAACCAGGGCCAAACCAGGACTAAATGAGATAAGTCACAAGACCAGTCTGAACTAGATCAGACTGAAAGACAGAGAAATACTGGAAATGCTTTAATGTAATGTTTAGCGAGACAAAGATAATCCGAGGATCGGTCTGACTCTGACTCAAAGACAGAAGGTAAATCTCAGAAAGAAACTGTGGTTTAGGCTAGTTTTTAGACCGCTGTCCACCAGGGGGCAGGCTCCAAAAGCAGAAATATAAGGAGAAACCCAATGTCGACTTTACAAGTGTAAAAATCATGTTTACAGCCTGGAACTAAAGATGGCTCCAGTCTCTAGAGCTGAGTTTTTACTACGTGACTCTGGGGGGGATGAATTTTTGATTATTACGTCCGTTTACGCTATCTAAAAACCATTGTTTTACTGTGGAGCAAAAGCCCGGATGTAACGGCCATTTTATTGCCGAGTCGTAACGACTGTATCAGTGAATAGGGACCAATGGGATTATATCCACTTTATAAACAATTAATGGTCAAGACCAAGACAGCAGCACAAGTCCAATTAAAACCCGAACTGATTTAAACTGACCTATTGAAATTAGCTTCAAGATGTTCTGTAAATTATTCCAAGTTCCAAGCACTCCCTCTGTTTGGGCTTGCTTAGAAACGTAATGCCTTGTGCCAGAGCTCAGCGCAGTGGCCCTCGGAGCAGGTTTAGTTTGGCTCTGACGTTTGTCTGGAGTTGATCCAAGAGAACAACACTCAGAGTTTTTTATCACCAGGCCAAAACTAAAACTACTCCATGTCATGATTTAAATCTTTTAGACAGGTATAATAATGCTCCTCACCTTTTGTTCTAAACCTGTTGTATGTCTAATGTTTGCTCAGATAACGCCTCGATGACGACGGAGCTGATCATGAAGCAGGTCGAGCTGAAGATGGAGAAAGATTTTCAGTCTAATTGGCTCCAGAGTCCGAAAAGATGGCACTACACCAGCTCCATGTTCTTCTGCTGCACCGTCTTCACCACCGTCGGTACGTCTTCCACCCACCCATCCATGTTTCAATTAATGACATATTTCCTGACAAAATACGGAGAATGCAGTGGTTTTTGCACTGACTAACATTTCCATGACAGACCATTCTGTAAACCTCTTTAATATTTAATTTAGTACAAGTACTATTTACAGTTCATACTTAAGCCTGCCTGTAAGATTTTTGTGCACAAAATATATAAAAGCAGTAGAAGTTGATGCTATGTCGTCTATATTGTCAAAAGGGGTGTGTCCCAAAAGAAGTGGTTCTGTCAGTGTGGTCCACTTTCCAAAAGGTGGAGCTAAACTCTGCAGGTGGTTGATTGGATTGTTTTTGTAATAAATGTCATTTTCAAAAAATAAGAATGATTATTGTTGTTCTACTGTTTGTTTCTGGTTTCAGACAAAGGGGCGGGGTCTTCTGGCTCTGACTTAATCAATAACACCCACTTCATTTTCTGTCTCCACTGCTCCACAGCTGCTGCAGCCTCTGTTCAAATCCACCTAAAACCTGTTCAAGTCCAACTAAAACCTGTTCAAATTCAACTAAAACCTGTTCAAATACACCTAAAACCTGTTCAAATACACCTAAACCTGTTCAAATACACCTAAACCTGTTCAAATCCGTCTAAAACCTGTTCAAATCCACCTAAACCTGTTCAAATACACCTAAAACCTGTTCAAATACACCTAAAACCTGTTCAAATCCAACTAAACCTGTTCAAAAACACCTAAAACCTGTTCAAATACACCTAAAACCTGTTCAAATACACCTAAAACCTGTTCAAATACACCTAAAACCTGTTCAAATCCAACTAAAACCTGTTCAAATCCAACTAAAACCTGTTCAAATCCACCTAAACCTGTTCAAATCCGTCTAAAACCTGTTCAAATACACCTAAAACCTGTTCAAATCCAACTAAACCTGTTCAAATACACCTAAAACCTGTTCAAATACACCTAAAACCTGTTCAAATACACCTAAAACCTGTTCAAATACACCTAAAACCTGTTCAAATCCAACTAAACCTGTTCAAATCCAACTAAAACCTGTTCAAGTCCAACTAAAACCTGTTCAAGTCCAACTAAAACCTGTTCAAATCCAACTAAACCTGTTCAAATACACCTAAAACCTGTTCAAATACACCTAAAACCTGTTCAAATACACCTAAAACCTGTTCAAATCCAACTAAACCTGTTCAAATACACCTAAAACCTGTTCAAATCCAACTAAACCTGTTCAAATACACCTAAAACCTGTTCAAATACACCTAAAACCTGTTCAAATACACCTAAAACCTGTTCAAATCCAACTAAACCTGTTCAAATACACCTAAAACCTGTTCAAATACACCTAAAACCTGTTTAAATCCAACTAAAACCTGTTCAAATCCGTCTAAAACCTGTTCAAATACACCTAAACCTGTTCAAATACACCTAAAACCTGTTCAAATACAACTAAAACCTGCTCAAATACACCTAAAACCTGCTCAAATACACCTAAAACCTGTTCAAATACACCTAAAACCTGTTCAAATACACCTAAAACCTGTTCAAATCCACCTAAAACCTGTACTTGCAAAGTAAACTCAGGAGACTATCTGACATTTCTGAGAAGTGCTGAAAGATGGGATTAAAATGAAATCATGAAGGTCTGAGTGGTGTGGGTCTAAGCACAGGCCCCTGTGGAACTCCATGACCGACTATAGAATAAACTTATGGAAATGTGAATCTAGGGGTCTCTCTCTGACATTTACATTTATATATTTTCTCTTTGGCCCCGTCCTGACTTTGTGAAGCCTCCAGTAACGACCTGACCCCAGTAAAGTCTAAACCCTGTGGATGAGCTGGACTTGAGCAGACCTCGCTCTGAACCGGCAGCTGTTTCAGATGACTGGAATAGCTCAGCTCTGACTGTGTCTCTGTGGAGCTCTCACACAGCTCAGTCCTGCTCCTGTTTTGGTCATGCTCCTGGTTTTCATGCCTCTGAGATTAACTGCTGCCATTAAATAATGTCCACGTTTAGATTTCTAAGACGGACGACAAAAACTGAAGTCCTGTTGAAGACCAGTGGCTGTGATCTGCGTTCTTTGGTTGAAAATGAAACTCTGCTGATGAAGCCATAAACCGACTTAATGCAGTTACGCAAATTCATTTAGGAATAAGATAATGCAGCACATTTAAAAGAATAAATGCATTAAGAGCCACTGAGTTTAACCAGTTCACTTCCTGCAGTCGAGGTCCAGACCGATGTAAACCACCGAGAGACAGAACAAACATTCATCCAACTCTATATTTGTTAAAGAATTCGTCTAACTTACAAAAGCATCAGTATAAAAAACACACAGCAGAATATGTAACATACATTCAGTTGTAGAGAACAAAACACTGGCCACCATCCCCAGATCAAAGACACAAGAGCTTCACTGTTCTCACTGTTCTTCTTCCAGGTTCATTTATGTTCCAGATGAACTCCAGAGCCTCAGAAAAAACACAGAAAGAATCTTCTAGTTTGTTAACGGGACGGGCTGCGTGTGCAGCGTTCGATGACGTCACGTCTGGAAGGCTCTACTTATCTCTAAGTACAAAGTAAAGAGTAAAGAGTCACTGAACTATTACTATTTATTACTGTTTAAAGTACTTCATCTGCCCTAAACTGCTAAACCTAAACCTAGTCGCTGGTTTTGCACCTAAACTTCTCAATTCAAGTGTTAAGTGCTTTCGAGACTAAATCAAGACAGGATGGCACTATCTTTTGTGTTTTTGTCGTCTGTGACAGGTTCTGAAGTTTGCTGTCTGCCTTTGGTTCGATGTTTGGTCTCCTTTGTGGAAAAAGAAACCAGTTGAGCCACAGCCTTTATCTTTGTTATTCTAGTCAACCTCATTAGCACTTCTCCTCTGTGTCCTGTAACAGCCGGCTGCAGTCTGCGAGACCACAGGGGGGTTTTTCCAGGGCCCCTCCAAGTGTGTCAGCGGCCCCATAGCTATAGCTAACGCCCTACAACTTGATGAAACCATTTAACAGCTTAGTCCTGGTTTGGCCTAAGGTTTAAGATGGCTTTAGTTCTGGTCCACGTCTCTGTCCTGCTCCGGGTTAATGCAGTGGAGTTTCATTCACAAAGTAAGAGCCGGAAGACTCCAGAAATGAAAACCTTCTGCAGAATATGAGCCGTGTTTATGTTTGCATTAAGGGACTCCTCTGTGTTTTCCTCTGTGTTTGTGGTCCTCGTCTGTGATTGGTCGAAAGGGCAGTGCGACAATGCATTAGTGAGTTTTTAGTGTTGGACGAAGATGAGTGAGTGGTTAAAGCAGGACGAGGGCTAATGGCTCCAGGAAGTGAACCAGCAGCACTTTTCCCTGAACCACAGCTGCAGAGTCGAGGCATGTCAGAGAAAACAGACAGAAGCTCAGGAATTCTACTGGATGATTCTCGTCTGACCAAGTGTCTCTCTTTGAGCAGGACTGTCCCACTTTTAAACACATACAAAGAAACAGTAAACTTCATCTAGTTTGTCCAAAGAGCCATAGACACATGATCTCCGGCTGGTAGCTTCTGTGTGAGTGTCCCGACGCCTGAACAAGACACAGGGCTATAACTCAACACCCGAGCTTTTTGGACTGAACCAAATGGACCTTTTTCTGTTTTGGTGAAAATCAAATGAAGCATCCACCAAGAACACACTCTTAGGCAATGCCGTTTTATTTCTATATCACAAAATAAAAGACAAATTTACAAGATTTAGAAAAAGAAACATAAGAAAAATAAATAAATTAAAAGCTAAAGAGGAAGGTTTTTAACCTCCTTTTGAACATTGTTAAAGTTGAGGTTGTTCCAGATTTTTGCTGAAACGTAAAGCTGCTTCACTTTGTTTAGTTCTAACTCTGGGCTCGAGCAGAAGCCTGTCCCAGATGTTCTCAGAGTCCGAGGCTCATAAGAAACTATCATTTCAGAAATATATTCTGGTGCTAAACCATTTAGAGACTTGTAAAGAGCAGTGCTGTTTTAAAGTCTATTCTCTGAGCAACAGGAAGTGCAGAGATTTTAAAACTGGACTGATGTGGTCGTACTTCCTGGTGTTAGTTAGAACCCGAGCAGCAGCGTTCTGATAAAATGCTGAATATTTAACTGACTTGATGTGAGTCCATGATGAGCCCTAGATTTCAAACTGATTTTTAGATTTTATAAAAGAGACTCGAGGAGACTGCTGACACTGTTTCTGTTCCAAAGATGATTAGAGAAAGACATAATGTGACTTAATGTATTTTAAATTCTGGAATTGACTTAGTCTTGCCGCTCCAGGTAATTGTCAGGATTACACCTGGAAAAGCCTTTGCATTTTCAGATTTGAACATGCACCTCGTGTTCCAACGCCCTCCAAAGTAAAACCTCACCCATTTTATTTTATTAAAGAAAGTAAAACTGAACCAACCAGGTTAAGTCCTGGTTTGAACCGGGTTTGGTCCTGGTTTGAACCGGGTTTAGTCCTGGTTTGAACCGGGTTTGGTCCTGGTTTGAACCGGGATTAGTCCTGGTTTGAACCGGGTTTACTCCTGGTTTGAACCGGGTTTAGTCCTGGTTTGAACCGGGTTTAGTCCTGGTTTGAACTGGACCGGGTTTAGTCCTGGTTTGAACCAGGTTTAGTCCTAAATCAGAGACCCTTGAAAGTAAAAAATGTAATAATTTATTTTCAATACAATAAACTAAAATAAATCATATCTGTTCAGGATCAAAATGATTATTAAAAGACCAGGAGCAGTGCACAGGGTTTAATTCAAGAACGGGCTAATTAAACAGCTTTGTGTTAACGGAGATTAAGTCACGAGTTGCACAAAACACAAAATACCCAAATATATAAATAAAACCACTGCAAAAATTTCAAATTAACAACTCTCTTTGTTCCTACTCTACTACAAACTTAGTTACCAACTAAACGGACATAATTGTTTTAGTTTCTTTTACTTCCTGCTTAGGTCTGTAATCCTGGAAACACCCTCATGGCTTCAGCTCGGTTTGACTCAATGGAGTGAAAGGACCAGATTTGTGTTCCACTTCCCTTTATACACTTGGCCCCTCCTAACAACTTCCTGTTTCCTTTACCCTTTCACATTCTCTGCAGGTTACGGCGATCTGTTCCCGGTGACTCTTGCCGGGAAAGTGGCCTGTGTCCTGTACGCGATGGTGGGCGTGCCCCTGATGCTGCTGGTGATCCTGGACGTGGGGGACTTCCTGGCTCTGGCCATGACCCGCACTTACCGCCGTCTGTATCAGCTCTTCAAACTCCTCCGCTCTCGCAGATGGAGGCCCTGGAAACCCGGCCGCAGTCAATCCTTCGACCCCCAGACCCACCGCACGTTAGAGGACGGAACGTTAGTCTTTGGCCAGAACAACGTCGTGATCCAGAGAAAGCTCGACATCCGGCAGGTGCTGCACGCTCAGGCCGGCGTCCGACAGAAATCCATCCGCTTACAGAACAAGGAGATATTCGAGAAGATCTTAGCGCGTGAGAAGCTGCTCAGTAAAGGTCCGTTGTCTCGTAGCATGTCGTGTCCGGAACTAAACCGTCAGCCTCGATCAAAAAAGCCGTTTGTGATATGGGACTTCACCGGTTTGGGAGAAGACATGGACAAACTGGACGTGCCATTTCTCTTGATCCTTTTCTTTGTTTTTGCCTACGTGCTCTTGGTCAGTTTGATTCTGCCACTGTGGGAGACGGAGCTAAAGGGTTTTGACGCGTTTTATTTTTGCTTCATAACCCTCACAACAATCGGGTTTGGAGACATCGTGCCTAAACATCCAAACTACTTCATGGTGACGTCGCTGTTCATCATCAGCGGAATGGCCATCATGTCCATGGCCTTCAAACTGAGCCAGTCCCGGATCGTCAGCCTTTATCAGAAGTGCATTAAGTACGTGAGCCCTGGGAACAACGTCACACTGAGGATTAACCCTCAGCAACAGTAACCCAAAGGACGGAGGGAACTGTTGAGACTTGTACAGAGCAAGTGTTAATGTTGTATAACTCAGCTGGTCAAAGCAATATGAAGCAAGAGATTTTTAGAACAACTGACTTCACTGGTTTTATCTTCTTACAGAATCAAGTCCTGGATTTAGTTCAGACGAAGAACGATATTTAAAGGATATGATAAAACTCTTTTGCCTCACACTGCTTTGATCACTGTTGTCTTGAGCATGAACAGATCGACACTGAGCATATACCAAATGTTTGCTTTGAGTTTTATTATAAACTGCAGATTCCAGCAGACCTGAGGCTACCACACAGTCATAAAATGTTCTTAACAGATGCCAAAGGACCTCAGTCTCTTCAGAAGGACTTTGGTCTCCTCAGAAGGACTTTGGAAGGACCTCAGTCTCTTCAGAAGGACCTCAGTCTCTTCAGAAGGACCTCAGTCTCTTCAGAAGGACTTTGGTCTCCTCAGAAGGACCTCAGTCTCTTCAGAAGGATCTCAGTCTCCTCAGAAGGACTTCAGTCTCTTCAGAAGGACTTTGGTCTCCTCAGAAGGACCTCGGTCTCTTCAGAAGGATCTCAGTCTCCTCAGAAGGACTTCAGTCTCCTCAGAAGGACTTCAGTCTCCTCAGAAGGACCTCAGTCTCTTCAGAAGGACTTCAGTCTCTTCAGAAGGACCTCAGTCTCTTCAGAAGGACTTTGGTCTCCTCAGAAGGACTTCAGTCTCCTCAGAAGGACCTCAGTCTCCTCAGAAGGACCTCAGTCTCCTCAGAAGGACTTCAGTCTCTTCAGAAGGACCTCAGTCTCTTCAGAAGGACTTTGGTCTCCTCAGAAGGATCTCAGTCTCCTCAGAAGCACTTTGGTCTCCTCGGAAGCACTTTGGTCTCCTCAGAAGGATATCAGTCTCCTCAGAAGGATCTCAGTCTCTTCAGAAGGATATCAGTCTCTTCAGAAGGATCTCAGTCTCTTCAGAAGGATATCAGTCTCTTCAGAAGGATATCAGTCTCCTCAGAAGGATATCAGTCTCCTCAGAAGCATCTTGGTGTCCTCAGAAGCATCTTGGTGTCCTCAGAAGGAGCTTGGTGTCCTCAGAAGGACCTTGATGTCCTCAGAAGGACCTCAGGATTAAGGATTATTTTTGAGATGAACACCCAGGTACTTAACCCTCAGGCCGTTTTGTTATTTTTTGTTGATTTGGTGATGATTATGTCTGTCAAAGCTTATGGCATGATAAAATCTGATAACATGTTCTGCTCCCTCTGAGGACCCTCCAGAAATGAACATGCACAAAAAACATAATTTCCTAAAATCCTAAAGCTGACTGAATATTTGGTCGTTTTGAGCAGTGTTGCCTCACGAACTGTGGTGTGTTGCAGAGGTAGTCCATGCAGCCAGGTGTCCACACCCGCCCCCTTCAGCACTGATGGCTGTCCTATAACCGGAAGGTTGCCGGTTCGAATCCTGCAGTTCATAGTGTTGTTGTGTCGGTGTTGTGTTCCTAAAGGTGAGGCTAATGGTGTTCCTAAAGGTGAGGCTAATGGTGTTCCTAAAGGTGAGGCTAATGGTGTTCCTAAAGGTGAAGCTAATGGTGTTCCTAAAGGTGAGGCTAATGGTGTTCCTAAAGGTGAGGCTAATGGTGTTCCTAAAGGTGAGGCTAATGGTGTTCCTAAAGGTGAGGCTAATGGTGTTCCTAAAGGTGAGGCT